>CAMZMU010000111.1:20345527-21017640 GCA_947311845.1 Poa pratensis
CCATCGCTCTGATCTCTCTCTCCCTCTCACTACCTATATGTCAGATATGTGTGCTTTGTGCTGCTGCTAAGTGCTGAGTAGCTCAAGCCGCCGAGTGTGAGTGCGCTCTGAAGCCGGCCCCAATTTATAGGCGGAAGGAGGCCAACACCTAACTGGAATATGAGCCATATGACTTGGGATTACGTCGAGAAAGATCGATTGGCCCAAACGGAATAGGGAAAAGCAGTCTGGACGTACAACTAATTGTTAAAGCACATAACATTCCCTGGTTAGCTAGCTAATCGGATCAGTCAGCCGCAATTTCGTGTAGGCTACCGTGGACATAGTAAAGTACTAATCGATTCTCTGCAAGAATATTGCTTCTTGCTGCTAATTAATAGCTGCCGCTGATTATGCCTGATGGAGACCACTCAGTATACTACTAGTACCACTCAGTATCGTGGGTTTCCCGTAGTGACTGTGTACATGTACCTAACCTAGCTAAGTGCTGATCGAACTCTATGGCGTACGGATCGAATTGTCCCTTACTTTATGGCTTGATAATGACTAGATTAGGCGTGGTACTGGTACACCTGACCATGCCGCATATATATAGTGGGATTTTTTGTTTTTTGTTTTTGAACCGTGATATAGTGGGGTTTATATTGCTGTCAGCAATCCTAAACAACATCTATCAGTTGATCGACTGCTGGCCGGGAAGACATCGCTCGATCGATCATAAGGAACATGGCACGTGATCATAGTAGTGATTTCCGACGTTTACCTGATCGATGACCGTCCTACTCAGCAATCGGCGCCAATTGGGATGCAACATGCAAGTACAGTATGTAGTCCACTTATTGTCCTTACTCCTGTGTAGTGTAGCCGATCGACTTAAAGCAGGAACAGGAGCACCAAGCTAGTCCTGCGTATATCTGAATGCATCTGCATGGTGCCTAAGCGGCTGGACCACCAGACCCCGGCCAAGAGCGATGTCGATGGGCAGATCGAGCCTATCATCTCGTGTCCCTCTTCGTGACACCTCTGCGTCGGAGTAGGGGCCGGCCGGCCGGGTTAACAGTTCCCGTCTATGGCCACTAAGATCCATGGCATTGTCCACCCTGAAAACCCATCTCGTGTTGACAGCGTGCACTTGCTAATTGCACTACACCCGAACTGGTTCGATCGTGCAATCGTGCTGTGCATGCAGTTCGTGGTGGCATGCATGCAGGACCGAGGACCGGTAGTGGAGCTGCTTTTTGTCGACCCAGTTTTGGGCTCGCCGGAAAACTGAACGTGCCTAGCTTTGCACTGTCGATAAGTTACCCCTTCGATCTAGCATGAGTGCTCAAAATCATCTTTAAGAACTATATACTAATGGGCATCCATGCAAAAACAAAAGAGCAGAATATCGTCTCTACACAAAAGATAGAAAATCCTCGCCTATGCTAGGACGCCTTTACATGATCCGAAAACTTAATTTGCCAGGACTTGTTAAATTTTTGACTAAATTTATACGACATATATTTGGGGATATATTAGGCCATTAGGGGATGGAGGAAGTATATCCGGGCATTGAATTTTATGTCACACAAACCTAATATTAAAGATGGCCCATCTAAGTGGACTACTCCAGTTCTGAAAGCCATGTCTTCATGAATCAAAATATGTCTGATAGGGTAAGATTTTCTTACATTTAAACCAGGTCTGAAAACTGCAACTTCTATTTAGTGAACTTTTTACCGGGTCGCACTTTTTCTAAAGAGCAAGTTGTACTTTCGGAAATCGGCTTAGACACGAGAAAATCCAAGCCGTCTTAATAGCAAAGTCGCTAAATAAATGATTTTCATTTTACAAAAGCAGAGTAGTACACAAGTTGCGATCAATCCAAAATGAAGTTCTATCATGCGGTGAGCTGGCAGCTACAAGTTGTGCATTGGCTGCATGCGTGACTAGCTCATCGCTGAAGTTGGGAAAAGTAAAGGATACATCATGCATGGCTCGTTCAATCATTTCTTCACCAGTACTGGAGATGTATTTACGGCGTTGCACCAAAAGGTTGCGAGTATATTTGGTGGCAGGCTAGTTTTTAGTAGTGCACAGCTTGCTTTGCAACAAGCTGCTCCTAAAAATGGAGTACTTCGAATGTAAGGAACCCGATCATCACAAGTAGAGATGGGCAAGTTGCCTAGCTTATCTGGCTAGCCAATCTACATGTACTAAAAATGTTTCTCTCGAAGGACACCAATATTGGACGCCAGGCAGGCACCAGAGATCAGACACTATCCCATGCACAAAACCCTGCTAGAATTAGATTCATTCTGATTTTCGGTTGGATTCATCACAGTATATATATACCTAGATCCACCAAGTGAAATCCTGCGGCGGCTTGCAACTTGCAAAAGTCTCTGGCCGGTGAAAGTTGTGCGTGCGTCAGTGCGTGCACATGGCTATTTTATATACTACGTGGAGATTTGATTTCGTCGCACGATTGGGATCATATCACGGATCGACGAGCAAGAGTCAAAGATTCTCAGATCACGGGAGCGGCCAGCAAAATGCTCAAGGCATGCAGAATCGGTGGTGGTACCTCAAGTCCGTTGCGGTTCAGAAGAACATAACAAAGGGAAGATCTTAGCTATGGCGACTCCGAAGATCTTGCCTTGGAATCCACGGCAATCAAGGGAGATCGATCGCAGCCGAAAGAGATCGGGATCGGCGACATGACATTTTTTCTCGAGGAATGGGCCACACACGGCCCAGTTTCATTTCTGAAATTGAGCAGCTCGATTACACTAATGTTAAGGGCCTTTTGGATTGGAGGATTTTCATACGAATATTGGAGAATTCCAATCCATAGGATTTTTTCCTAAAGAATTCATTTGGATCAAAGGAATCACACCTCCAAAATTCCTATGGATTGAATTCCTATGCTCCAATCCCATAGGAATTTCAACATCCACTCTTATCTATTTTTTACACTCATTCACGTAGTATCGAGACATTTTTTCTGTGTTCCATCCAAATGACCATTCCTGCAGTTTTCCTCTGTTTTGTAATCCTCTGTTTTGCACATGCAATCCTATCAAATTCTTGTGTTTTTCTAATTCTTGTGTTTTCTAATCCTGCAATCCAAAGAAGCCCTAACTCTCCCACTGACGCCAAGAGGCTTGGTAGAAGCCCCCCAGCCTCGCAACAGCAAACATAACCATCTATACAAAATAATGACATGTGTTTAAGAAATTAACATGTTGTTTCATTGCATCGAAATAATAATTTTTCCTAATCTTACTACCAAACAAGTTTATCAGATTTTTTTTCTGTGAAATCCTTCGAAATTTCCTACGATTTTATTAAAACCGAACAGAAGAACGACGGATATTTTCCGGCGATACTTGACCTGTGCAGCTCGTTCATACCGGAGAACGTACGGCACCGAGCAATGACACGCGCGATGTTGCTGCTCTAAATTACAGCCCGCACGCGTGCTGCCTCGTGCGCGTGCGTTCGGTATTGTTCGTGCTCCTGCCGTTTTTGTTTGTGGTGTTGTCGGAAAGGTATAGGTGATGAGTTAAAAGGGAAACCTTACCAGGTCCACATCGACCATTGCTGTTCGTATCAAACAAACTGTCTTGTTTTTGCATCGTTTGCTTAATCTTAAGTAAGTGCCTCGTCCTTGTCAAATTGCACTTCAACATTGTTCGTAAGCAATCTACAGGTCAACAAGTGGGCAGTGGACGCCAACACATATATAGGAGACGACAATTCACCAGGGTCTGGTGCCTAGTAGTTTAGGCAATAGACTCCATGTGAGGCCGGGTATTTAGATTTTCTATTTTTCTGTAACGAAACTCCATCTTTTTATAGCTACTAGAAGAAGAATTTACAAGTTAATAACAAAAACATGCCAAAAACTAGTAAAAATGTGCTCAACTCAACTAGCAAACTAGTCTTCGAACTGATACACAAGGTGATGACATAAAGAAACGCAACAAACGATGCACCACCTAAAAGATGCAAGCCAGCGGCTTCGACGGTTCGACTTTCGCCAAAAGAGTGTTCCACCAACTAGCGAGCACACCACTCGTAGGAGTCAGAGGCCATGGTGTCAGTCATGCTCGGCGTTATATTCACAGCAAATCACTTAACACACACAAGAAGGTTGTCGACTTTGATCCCGTTGGAGCATTCCTTCTATGTTAGTTAGTATGGCTTAGTCATAATGATATTGTTTTGGGAAAATATCACTGCAACCCTCGGCACGAGGGTTTCACAAAACCACAAGCAAATTTAATTTTATTACATATAAATACACACTTATTGGGGTAAGTGGTTTTACATAACCAAAGTCTCGTTGTTTAGGCCATTTGTAAGTGTTCGTACAACCCGATACCACAATTCAGACAAAGGTTGGCCCATAGGCCGGTCAAACCGGGCGACCGTCCTGGACCACAGAGTAAAAGGGACCCTAATATTGAAGTAGTAATCAGTGTGGCAGTGTACCATATTTCAGTACGGACAAACAGATATTAAATATCTGAAAAATATTAATTTGCAGAAGCATGGCGTCACAATGGATCATTATCGTGTACCACGTAGAAACAAACCAATCTGATGGACAACCACGAGTTTAAGAAAGACTGTTAGTCTCTCTAATGAGCATGTTCTACATGTTTTACATGAGTCTATGTTAATTGGATTTTCATGTTTAATTATGTGTTTGGCCTTTTATTGAGAAACAGATAGTTGCATACAACAGCCGACGCCAAATACATTGGAGATGAGCATATAAGATAATAAATCACATGTAAAGTAGATACTATTTCAAAACAATGTAGATATTGTAAATTAACTTTCAACTTCTTGGCAAACCAAACCTGCAAGGCACACTTACTGATGTTTAGATTTATAGTCTATAAGTTCATATAAATGTGCTTACCTAATCGTACACGACAAACCACTATTTATATATTTATTTATTAGAGTGTACGCTGTCGAGATCACTACCATGATACTAAGCATATTAAAATAGACTCGACCACACACACGAATATACACATCTATATGCATAAATATTATATATGTTATGTTATTATCAAAAAATAATTTAAGGGGAGTCTTTCTTATAACACAAGGTTTAAATTTCTCAGAACACAATTTTTTATTGATATACATTACAATTCTATAATAAAGAATGATTTAATTAATATTAGCAACATTCAAATGTTTTTAACTATGGAAACTAATAGAAAGAAAAAAATACTCGTTAAAATTTTAATATGATAAATTAAGTCACAAAAAGATATACAAGTTTAGTATAAATATATTTATTTTAAATAACTTAGGGAAAAAATATGTTTGTATTGGCCCTGGTTCAGACTCCACGTGGTAATTGAGTCGAACCGCAAGTATATAACTGGATCGGGAGAAGTAAGTGTACAATGAAAATTAAAAAATTTGTTTGTCTGTTATTGAGTGATAGATTAAATACCTGTGATATGCTTTAAAGGAGGCATTGGAAGGTGACAGAGAAATTTCCTTGTGTGTTGTGTCCTGGGAGAAGTCAAGAGGATAGAGATCATCTATTTTTTACTTGTAATTTCAGTGTGAGAGTTTTGAACTATTTGCAAATAGATGGCCCCCTGATATATAGTTAGTTGATCAGAGTTGGTTCAGGAAATAGGAAAAGTTTCTCTCATCCTTTTTTCCTGAAGTGGCGTTGCTTGTTGGAACAATTGTAAAGTGAGAAATGAAAGAATTTTCAATCAGATCAATCCTAGGTTTGCTGAATGGGGTAGCACTTTATTCATGATATCCAATTGCATGCACATAGGATGAAAAAACAGCATAAAGAGAAACTATCTTACTGGATTGCTAATTTATTTAATTGTATATGTTTGTTTTCATTTTCTCTTGTTCCTGTATATAGCCTTGTAATTTCTTGAGTTAATAAAAGTGGGTTGTGGGCTACGCCCAATAGTATGTAGTCAAGAAAAAAAATAGTCGGTCCGCTGTGATTTTTACTACAGGAACAAGACAGTCTGGTGACTAGTAATCTAGACTCTAAAATGCAATTACTCGGTACTGGTCGCACTTTGATGCCAAGGTAACACATTTTTCTTATTACGAAATAATTTTGTGTTGTTCACGATTTTTTCTACAACGAATAGCATGAGGTGTATTTTTTCTACATCTGTTAATAAGAAAAGCTAGGGGAAAAGATACAAATGGTGCTCAATCCGCCTAGCTAAACTAGATGTAGATAAAACCCTATATAATGTGAGTAACCGACGACATGAAGACATACATCAAACGAAAACACAATCAACATGTGTTGCGTTGCTTCCATCGATGAAAAAAAAGTATAAATACTCCTGTCGGGAAACTGTGTGCTAGGCATTTAAATACATCGGTTTTGCTTTACAACCAGATGGTCCTGAAACATATTCGATCCCTAGCAACACCTTCCAGTTGCTGGCCAAGTATTAGCACGTGAGCCTTTGGGCTTAGTATTCTAGGTACATATGCTATGCTTAGCTTTCCGGTAGCTGCCTGGAAAAACTTTTGAAACGGCCGGGAATCAAGTTCTAATCCGCGTCCTTCCGGTGTCCTTCATTCCCAGATCGCACACCTACACAAACCTTAACTGCCATAGGCCAACGCCAGCTAGAAGGAATTTCGTTGCATGTTTCTCTACAACAGAACGCTTGACAAAAGCAAGCATATAATTCTTGATAAGATTGGTCCTCTTATGAACAAGTCCGGCAGCTTCGTCTATCTGTAACTAACACTTGTTACACTGCTAGCTAGATCGAATAATTCCGCCACTACTATATATGTATATTTGGGTTACCATCTCGCAGACGCATGCTTGTATATCTGCACATATGCTCATGTTAACCTCTTGGCGGAATTCCAGATAGGGATAGAGAAAGTAATTAAGCGCCGGATGATGACAGGTAGAATTTTGGCATTTTTAGATAGGCTTTTCTTTCCATTATGTATATAAACTTGATATAAAATCAATAAAAATACAGGTCTGTTAAAAAAATACAGCAGAAAGGTGTTGTCTCCCTAGAAAAATTAAAGCACAGTCACAGCGAAATATTTATTGCCAGAGATACTGCGACAGTGTTGGATAACTTTTTTTTGTAGGCGAACAGGGACTCGGCAGTATCGGATCATGAATTCATGATTCGGGGTGCTGGGCTGCATGCTTTTGGCGCACAACCACTTTGGCCAGGCAAAATTAATCTTCAGCACACCCTGCAACTACTCACCCGTCCTTGACGAAAGAACTGGAGAGATAGCTGATCAGGCATGCATTAGCCTATTTGAAATTAGCCGTTCTGAACGCGTAGCAATTGTGTAACTTCAGGAACCAGATCCGACCAAATTAGGAGTATGGTGATCAGTCTCATCATCATCTTATCCTCGCAGCAAATAGCCTATTTGAAATATCACCAATCATGGCTTCCGACGCCTGAACTCAACTCAGGGAAGTTTTATGATCTCATCGATCGATCCTCCAGGAAAGCTGGAAGAGAGGCGTGCAAGCAGAGAAGAGCACTACACTACACTACGCGCGCCTACTAAAAAAGAAGCAGATGAGATTCGATACATCGCGGCCCATGCGCGTTCGCGTGCAGTGGGCCATGACACGACGCAGCAATGGATTATGGAACTAGCAACTACTGTAGTCGCGCATTGCTCCGCCGCAACCATCATGTTTGTTCGTTGCAAGTGTCACATGCAGGCATGCTACATGCACATGCAAAGGGCGTCGGTCGCGTGGTCCGAGTACCCCGATCCCATGCAATGATTGGTGTTCACTGTTGACTGTTGAGTGAGTGAGATTTACAAGTGTACGGATATGATTGGTACAGTGTCCTTTTGTTACAGAGTACTGTGGCGTTCATGTGCACGATGGGAGCGCGGCCATGGCTACACTCATGCGTCACTACAGGAGTCCTGGACTATGCCGAGGGCCGAAAGCCGTCCGCATAGACCCAAAGGTCCTCGGCATACAACTATGCCGACGGTTGCCCTCGGTATAGATCCGTCAGCAACATCTTTGATGGCATATAGACAGGCGGCCGTCGGTTTATAGAGCTATGCCGAGGGCTTTCTAGATCGGTTGGCAACTGTATACGATCGGCAAAAAAAAAAAAGACGTGCGTTCAATCGACAGTTGACCAATGGAGTTTTCATTTAGTATCATTTTATGTGATATAGTTATAGGAAATTAAAGTAGAATGCAAAAAAATAAAGAGAAAATAAAACTAGCATGGAAAAAGATTAAATAAAAGTATGAAGACGGCCTATGACATGGCCATCGACATATAACTAGTGTCATTAGGCTTCCGTCGCGGGGAGAAACGGACACACCACGTGGCAGGTAGATATGCCGACAGTGGCCCACGACATACTACCATATATACCAACGGCCCGCGTATGCGACGGTCGCTAGAAGAAAACCGTCGACATCTCTTGTATGCAGACGACCCCTATTTGCCGAGGGTATTTGGTGGGCGGTCGTCATATGGACCTGTATGCCGAGGGCCCCAATTAAAAAGGCATCGGCATAGATAAAACCGTCAGTATGTATGCAGTTTGTTTTTTGCATGGAGTATGGATGCATTTTCCTGCAGTGGGTGTTGCACGCATGCATTTTTTTCATGTATGCCCTGGTGACTTGTTCCATTCGGTTCCATTTTTCCAATACAACCATGAAAGTTCTTTTTTTTAATAAAAGGGAATATATTCATATCAATACGATACTAGTTATAAGTATCCTCTACACCAACACGACACCAAAATCAAGTCAAAACACTGAAAATGCACACACTCAGTCAATTACAAGAAGAAAATGACAAAAAAGCAATCAACGAAACAGTTCCCGCAAATTCTAACATCAATCACCAATGGTAGCAACTCGAGATTAACATGAGAGAGAGGTGCACCCAGGGGCGGAGACAGGGGGGCTAGACCCCCCCCCCCCCCCCCCAATGGATCGCCCCCCTCCAATGCTACTTGGGCTAATATAGTACTGTATTTGCGCTAATGGCCGGAGATTAGCAAATAATTAATTGGCCCATGGTTAATTGATTCAGGACATGGACAGCGAACTGAAACCCAGTAGCCCATCCCCCAATCTTGGCCTTGGTTCCCTCAGCATCAAAAGTCGTTTTGCACCTCTGGACCTGGCCAGACCTCAACTCGATCAATTGATCCATTTGTACTTTCCGCTTTGAAGGCGTTTTGCTACTATGTGCTAGGGCACCGCTTGCCGCCGCCAGCCGCCAGCCTCTCGTCACCGAGAACAGGATACGGCCTTTCGATGCTTAGCTGCTCCGGCGTTTCGTCTAGCGCGTCTGCCGGCCCCAACCAGTGTGCAACATATGTGACAACTGCCACAGGTTGATAGTCAAACAAAATGTCCATACCTAAGGTACGTTGTGTATTATCAATACAACTGAATTCTATACATGCCACCATTTAGCTTTTGGTCAGATCAATAGAAATTAGATATCTATTTATCGATTTGTATACTGCTATAGTGTTGGAAGACAAAAGCAATACAGAATAACTAAAAGTACAATTTAAATGACTAAAAAATGAAGAGAGAGACACCAACGATTTGTCACATTGTCATTTTTTATATTTACGCTATATTTAAGATATCATGTTATAGTATCTTATGTGATGTTCACTCCTGTTAAAAAAATTCTTCTAAGCCGTTAAGTGGTCGTTGTCTTCCTCGCCCCCCCCCCCCCCCCCCCCCCCCCCCCCCATGGTTAAATCCTGGCTCCGCCCCTGGGTGCACCTTGAATAAGAGGACAACGCACAACACCGATGTCACTTGATCCAACCACAGAGGTCAGATCTCGACGGTAGAAAGGTAGGCACGTTCACTTGTTCCGGCGAGCCCAAAACTGGGTCGACAAAAGCAACTCCACTACCGGTCCTTGGTCCTGCATGCATGCCACCACGAACTGCATGAAGTACAAATCAGCAAGTGCACGCTGTCAACACGAGATGGGTTTTCAGGGTGGACAATGCCATGGATCCTACTGGCTAACTTTCACCCCGCGCGCCGGCCCCTACTCCGACGGGGAGGGGACAACGAAGAGGGACACGAGATGATATATAGGCTCGATCTGTCCATCGAGATCGATCGATCTAGGCCGGGGTCTGGTATGGTGGTCCAGCTGCTTAGCATCATGCAGATGCATCCTTGGTGCTCCTTTTCCCAGTTTAAGTCGATCGGCAACACAGGAGTCAGGCCAATAATAAGTGGACTACCCACTGTACTTGCATGTTGCATCCCAATTGGCGCCGATTGCAGTGGAGTAGGACGGCCACCGATCAGGTAAACGTCGGAAATCACCACTAGCGGTCGAGCTTTGGATGGCTAGATCGCGTGCCATGTTCCCTATGATCCATCGAGCGATGTCTTCCCGGCCAGCAGTCGATCAACTGATAGATGTTGTTTAGGACTGCTGACAGCAAAATAAACCCCACTATACTAGATGCGGCAGGGTCAGGTGTACCACGCCTAATCTTGTCATTATCAAGCTATAAAGTAAGGGACAACTCGATCCGTACGCTATAGAGTTCGATCAGCACTTAGCTAGCTAGGTTAGGTACATGGACACAGTACAGGCCGACGTAGACTATCAGTCTATCATGTAGTACTAGTATACTGATTGGTCTCCATCAGGCATATATCAGCAGCAGCTACGGAGTATATATTAGCAGCAAAAAAGCAATATTCTTGAAGAGAATCGATTAGTAGTTTACTATGTCCACGGTAGCCTACACGAAATTGCGGCTGACTGATCCGATTAGCTAGCTAACCAGGGAATGTTATGTGCTTTAACAATTAGTTGCACGTCCAGACTGCTTTTCCCTATTCCCTTTGGGCCAATTGATCTTTCTCGACGTAATCTCACACGTACCGGCTAAGTCATATGACTCATATTTTAGTTAAGGTGTTGGCCTCCTTCCGCCTATAAATTGGGGCTCGACACCGGCTTCAGAGCGCACTCACACTCCGCGGCTTAAGCTACTCAGCTCAGCAGCAGCACAAAACACACACATACAGGTAGTGAGAGGGAGAGAGATCAGAGCGATGGCGACCACTACTACTGCTGCCTCGTTGAGCTTCCCGGTGATCAACATGGAGAAGCTGGAGACGGAGGAGAGGGGCGTGGCCATGGAGGTCATCCGCGACGCCTGCGAGAACTGGGGCTTCTTCGAGGTACCACTCACTGCGCACAGCTGCATAATTGTAGCTAAGATTGTTGATGAACGTAGTTTGTGGTGGTTCTTGACATGATTCTTGGCATGTATAATTTGTCTGCAGCTTCTGAACCATGGCATTTCGCACGAGCTGATGGACGAGGTGGAGCGGGTGAGCAAGGCGCACTACAGGAAGCGAAGGGAGGACAGGTTCAAGGAGTTCGCGGCGAGGACGCTGGAGGCCGGCGAGAAGGGCGCCGACGTGAAGGACGTGGACTGGGAGAGCACCTTCTTCGTCCGCCACCTCCCCGCCTCCAACCTCGCCGACCTGCCCGACCTCGACGACCACTACAGGTACCGTGCGCACGTACGCGTGATTACTTAACTAACTGCCACTTGATCTATCATTATACTGTTGGTTTTCCTATTATTGGCTTCTGAAGAAAAAGCAGAGGCCCAGACGGATAGCATCAGCTAGCTTTGGCCGAAATTAATTACTCTAGTTGAAAAGGCACTGCGATCTGGTCTATAATTCAACTGCAGTTTGAAGCTTTGGACCTTATTTTGCTTGCTTTTTTTTTTTTTTTTTGAGGTACAAGGTGGTCGCATCCACCGCTCGAATAAATAAAAATAGATGACCCAGTTTATAAGAAAAACCGGGTCCAAAAACCATACAAGCTGTACAATGACCGGTTTATAAGGAAAACAGGGCCAAAAAACTGCACAAAACGTGGCAACCCGCCGTCCACACGACACAAGTCGACCAAACGTCACAAACACACACCACCTGCTTCGGGGCCGCCGCCCCGACGTAGCAACCAGGACGAACTCCGCATTTTGCTTGCTTTTTGTAGTACTCTTTATAGCAAGGCTGACGTGGCAGCCTATTTGTTAGGCCTGACCAAACATTCCGTACTGACCTGAACAAAGTCACGCCTGACAAACAGCAGCTCCGATTACAGAATGTTAGACTGCCTAATTCTTATCACTCTTCTAAACCCAGTAACTTATCGAAAGAAAGTCCCAGTGTTTGTACCGTCGATCAACCGCTGTACCATTTCTATCAAGTATACTTCGGAGAAACAGCAGCATGCGACAGACACAGCGATAAGATTGTGCACATCGGAATAATCCTAATTGAGCTGCCTGCAGTGACCAACACGACTGGAATCACCTGCCTTTTAGCTAGTGACACTTGTCGGAACGAACAAATGTTCCTAACAAAGCTTCTGCATTTTTATGTGTCGTTTTTACAGGCAAGTGATGAAGGAGTTCGCGTCAGAGATCGAGAAGCTGGCGGAGCGGGTGCTGGAGCTGCTGTGCGAGAACCTTGGCCTGGAGAAGAGCTACCTCAAAGAAGCCTTCGCCGGGTCGCAGGGCGCCCCGACGTTCGGCACCAAGGTGAGCAGCTACCCGCCGTGCCCGCGCCCGGACCTCGTCGACGGCCTCCGCGCGCACACGGACGCCGGCGGCGTGATCCTGCTGTTCCAGGACGACCAGGTGAGCGGCCTCCAGCTGCTCAAGGACGGGGCGTGGGTGGACGTGCCGCCGATGCGCCACGCCGTGGTGGTGAACATCGGCGACCAGCTGGAGGTGATCACCAACGGGCGGTACAAGAGCGTGCTGCACCGGGTGATGACGCGCACCGACGGCAACCGCATGTCCATCGCGTCGTTCTATAACCCCGGAGCCGATGCCGTCATCTTCCCGGCGCCGGCGTTTGTCGAGGAGGCGGAGGAGGATCAGGTGGAGGGCGGGGCGGGCGTGTCGTACCCGAGGTTTGTGTTCAAGGACTACATGAACTGGTACGTGCGCCACAAGTTCGAGGCCAAGGAGCCACGCTTCGAGGCCATGAAGTCCGACGCCGCCGCGCCCATCGCAACCGCCTGATTACGAACCATCCTACCAGCATCCAGTGTCGTAGATATTAACTTTGTGTGTATGCAATGTTTTCGCTCCATGCCGTGGTGCTGGGGTGTGTTATAGTGTGAGGTACTGAAGCAATGCAGTGGATGCAAGGTTGTGCAACATGCCAATGTGTGTGTATTGTTAAAGAACGCGCCAATGTCTCTTTGTGTGTGGAGATGGGGGCTGTAAAAAAGAAGGTCGAGGCTCGTGAGCCGCCCGAGATCGACTCATATGAGACTTACTTGAAAAGAAATGATCTGCGTACAAGTGCTCTTGTTGCTCTGCTAAAATATGAACTCAGTTTGAGTCAACCCTAGATCTCACTCGATTTTGACTTAATGTAAATTTACAATAATCAGTTTTCTTTTGTAGAATAATTAGCTCGTCAACCCTAGGTCTCGCTCGAGAAAATTGCGAGGGTCTTTCAAGGCATTTTGGATCGGATAAAGGATGAGGCGGTTGTTTGGGTCAAGGAGGCGCTAAATTTTTTGATAGATTAAAGAAAAACAGTTTCCCCCGGTTAAAAAAATGATAGTACAATTAATAAGATATGCATGAGATATCATTAAAAAAAGATATGCAAGAGAATTTACTGAATATATTGCCACCACTTAGGAAAATTCAATACTGGTAAGGATTGAATCCTTTCGGCGAAGCAGCCAAAGCCACACTCGTTGCCGGAGCGCCCGACTCCGACCCCGAGAAACCCTAGCGCGACCGCGCCGCCTCCTCCCGGCCGCTCCCCCTCCTCCCTTCCTTCTCCCCTGCTCTCGTCGCCTCCTCTTTTCCTCTCCCTACCGCCGCCGTCGGCGTGCGCCGCCGAGCTCTGCTCGGGCGTGGCCGGCGGCGGCGGCTGTCCTCTTCCCGCGCGTGTTGGGTGCCTCGCGGGGCGGCATCCTCCGACGGTGGTGTGCTTCGGGCGGCGGCGGCTCGGCTCCGGCCGGGGGTAGCAGGACGGTGGCGCCACGAGCCTGCAGCGGGGCGGCGCAGTGCAGCGGACGGCGGCGTGCAGCGGTGTCGGCCGGCTGGCCCAGATCTGGGGCCCGTCGGGCCCATCTGGGTCAGGGCGGGCCGGTTCGACCTGCGGCGCGTTCTGCAGATGTAGGGGAGGTGGAGGATGCAGGTGCAGCGGCAACGGCGACCGACCTGGTTGCAGCGTGGCGGCGAGCTTCACGGACCCGTTTCGGGACCGGCCGGACTCCATTAGGACTGGTATGCCCCCATGGGGGCTTTACGGGCCCGCTGGGCTCGGCCGGACCTGACAGAGACTGGTGTGCTCTGCTGCCCCGTCCGGTCGACTACCGTCCTCGGTGGTGGAGGTTGTTCCCTCCCGCTCGGTCGCGGTTCTGCTGCGCCCGGTTCATACTCCTCTCCTCCGTCTGGCAGACAGCTTGACGACTACTTCGGTGAGACGACGATGGTGGTGACTTTGGTTTCGTTGGCGCATGGTGGTGGGCGGCTAGTCTGGTAGTTTCGAGGCTCCTCCTCGCGGGGCTCCTGTGTTACCGATCGTCCGGGGTGGTGGAAGGGGTTTCGGGAGTAATCCTTGTCGGTTTGTTCGACACCGACGCGGTGCCGCCTCCGGGTGGCATCCTTCCTTCCAGAAGGGCGTCGAGGCTACCCTTCGCTTCCCTCCGTGCCGGGGGAAACCCTAGGACCAGTGCCCTGGTCCGGGCAGCAGCATGGCGTCCCTTCTTGAAGGGGCTGCTTGGTACTCGTCGATTCGGTGCTAGGAGCGTGGTGGTAGTCTGTTGGAGAGGGCGCAGCGGTTGCGGGTCACTATCGTTTTAGTCGATCCGCCTTTGTCTCCTTTTTGTTTCTTCTTCTTCTTTTCTTCTCTTCCCCTTGCTTTGGGTGTATGTTTGCTGCCGCCCCAGCATTTCGTGACTGTTGGTTGTATCGGGTTGTTGCTATATTTATATAGCGGGGCTACGGCTTATTTCGTCTATTGAATCCTTTCGCCATCTGTTTTGGAAGAAGATTGAAGTCAAGCTACTTTTCATTGTGGCTATTGCATGGAATCATACTTGGGTAATTTAAAATTTGGTTTTGCTTAAATGTCTTTCTACTGAATCGCGGTGCTGTTCATTAGCTCCTACTTGTGGTGTACTATTTTGTGAAATGTAGGTAGTGGTTATGACCGATTTGATAGAAAAGAGGAAAAATGTGCATGTTTCGTTTGGGATTCCCTGTAATAAAATATCGTGTCTTCCTTCAATTCCTTGTGCAGAATATCGAATTAGAATTCAGTTTAAAAAGGGTCTTTCTTCTCGTGGTATACTTTAAATGGAAATCCTTAGTCAGGGGTCATTCCCTTGACTCGTACTAATGAGAAGTTTTTTTGTTTTGCATAATTCTAGCTGAGAATTAAGTTAGTGCTTTGTCAACTCATATGTCACTAGATTTTCATCATGGTTGCACTATGATTTGCAAGTTGGTTTGCAACTAAGATTTTCCAGTTGCAAGTGAGCTTGCAACTGCGAAAAATACCCCCAAACTGTTGGATTTGCTTCGTGATTTTTGCTAATCATGAGTTGCAACTGACAAAAATATTCTGGATCATTGGATTGATTCGTAATTCGTGCTATTCACGATTTGCAACATTGGTTGCAATTGAGATTTGATGACATCACTTGACTGAGAGTTAACTTAATTCTCAATCGACTGAGAATTAGTCACACCCTTCTAAATTACTCCTTCCGTTCCAATTTAATTGACTTGCTATGCACCACAAGTGGATGTATCTAGACTTGTAACATGTCTAGATACATCCACATGTGGTGCATAACAATTCAATTAAATTGGAACGGAGGGAGTATCTTGCAAGCTTTAGGAGCAAATTGGAACACACTCAAATTTAAATGATTTTTTTAAAAAATCAGCTGAAATTCATTTAAATGGGTGAAAATAGCTAGAAATTGAGGAAAAATTAATAATACTTGGGAATTGGCCAACAAATATAGCATAAGTTCTTTAAAATACTGAAAGGTATCATCCCCCCCCCCCCCCCCCCCCCCCCCCTCCTCTTCTTTTTTTTTGCTCTCGCTTCACAAAAAAAACAATGTTAGCACCTAGCAGAAAACTATAAATCATTTTTTGTGATACAAAATATAAATTTTGTTTGGCTCGTTATGCGTTAATCGTGGTTGAAATGGACACATGTATAGTGAGAATGCCTAGTACCTTTTATTTCTCGAGTGCAAACAATTAGCTAACCGCTATTATGTCGAGTGTTTGATGGAGGCACTCAAAAACGTCTCGTCTTTGCCGAGTGGCCGATAAAATGTGATCGTGGAACAGGTCGGCACTAGGCATCCAGCTGATTCTGGTAGTGTGAGATTTAATTTCGAGTAGGTTCCTGTGGGTGTTGAGTCCTGTTTCCGTTGCAACTAGGTTCGGCTAGGAACGGCGTTACTGCTGGCCGTCAGATAAAAATCAGAGCTGCCCGTTTCTGACATGAGGCATCACCTCGGTGATCTCCTCCGTCAAACGAAAAATGGATGTGGATAGCTTATCACTTTATGAGTTTACTTAACTAGTAAATGTTTGCCGGTTCATGGATGATCGGAGCAGGGTAGAGCAGGGCTGGTCCAATAAAAATTTGGGACCGAAGCGAATGAAAATGGATACAATTTATACTAAACTTTTATACTTCTACGGGTCTTATTTTTATGCTTGTTCGCATAGTTTAACCAAATAACTCGCATTGTTACTTAATATTAGCTGGTGTGTTTTTTATTTGTAGAATTCATCGAAAGATACTAAGCTGCATTTTGTAACAAAGAACTATGTTCTCTGCAATGCATAATGTTTAGAATTTTAAAAAAAAATTGGTGAGATCTAACAAATGTTCGAGAACTGTGTTTTATGCAATGCATATTAGTGTAGCAATATTCATAGAAAAATCCATCCTAAGTTTATCATAATTAATACTCTCGATGGATAGGCACTTGTCCTCTTCAGAACGATTGTCTGGGATCTCAGCATCGTAAAAATCATTACCAAAAATAGAGGCATCAATGATAGATTTACTCTTAGAAGCGGAAGGTGCGGGCGGATGGCCAATCCGTTCCTCCTCCTTTTTGTTGTGACTAGTAAGTTTGCACGTGCACGCACGTATGAACTAATAATATTAATCCAAACATATTACAAACACTAAAAATCCTTGGTCGTGATATATTCTTCAGCGAGTTTTTCAGACCATGACTTGGTCAGCGAGACCACCATGTAACTGGGAGCCCTAGAGTTGTACCTGAATGCATCTGACGGGTCTCAGCAAACCTGAATTGTGTATGAATGAACCATGTAGACATATGTTTTGATTTTTTTCTCTAATATGGCTGATGCTAAAATTTCTCATAAACAATTTTTGAAGAGGACCAATATTAACACATGACACATTTTTACTTTTGATGAACAAAGTCGCCAGACGCACAAGTTGTATGGACAACATCGAGAAATGAGCGGGCAAATATATTGCCAAAATAAAGTTAAACCCCCTCAAGAATGTCACATATATCAGCTGTATGTACACTGTAACCGTAGCCCCAAAATAAGAAGAAACGGAAGATTGTATGCAGGCAACAACATAGGGCCTTCTTCGCCTTGTTGATGAGGTGAACCGCGGTGGCGGGTCGCGGGTTTGCCACCCCGAGCATGGACGCTGGAAGACTGTCGACGAACTGACCTGGCTGCTCATGCACGTGATCCCGGCGTCTCACCTGCCACTCCAGGATGTAGTGGGCTTGATGACCTCCTTCGCTGACCATGAGCACTGAGACCACCCTCCGACATGGACGTTCGTCTGTGAGGCGATCACTGGTGCAGATGAGGGCTGACAGGATACAAGAGACATCAAATGAAGAAATATTTTCCGTGATGCAAGTGACCATGAAAAATAATATCGTAATTTGCTCATGTTTCTTATTATAGCGAGTTAAAAATAAGTACAACAACTTGTAATAATATCTGAGATAGACAACAAATTCATCTAAAAAGCCTACAAACTCCCAATTGCACACACTATAATTAGTTCCATCAACCACATTTGGATTTGGAAGAATTGCTGCCAGTCAAGGCATACATATTTATATTGGTCGTAACTTATTTCTTATCTAGAAATGCTACAACAATCAACTATTTTGGATCTGGTCCAGTACTGAAGTGGTAACGATTGTATGCGTAAAATATCCTGACTATAAGAAAATTGTTTTCATGAACAAAACAATGCAACAAGGAAAATTAAACACGATCATGAAATTATAATATTTAGGAGCCAAAGATGGACTACCTTCTGCCACCAACACCACTCCCCTTTTGACAGTTGAAGAATAATGCACAACTGGTGGTCAAGTCTCGGATGTTAAAGTTTTTTCACCTTCCTGGTGCATAAACTGTCTGACGTGCTTCCTCGTTAAATAGCATGAAAACAAGCCGATGAATTCTAGATGGTGGCCCTGGAGCTTCGTAGCGCATTATTTCATCGCCTGAAACATTGTGTGTTCTGTATTAGACTTGCTTTGCAATGACTTGATTTTGGTAAGGCAGAGGGTAGATTAGAACATTTGACATTAGACTGCCACTGTTCTAGCTAATTTGTAGTATATGTTCCTTGTCATAGATATTTCCCATAGTTCAGTGACATCCATCATACATACATAAGAAATTCCTGATTATTTGAAGGAAGAATCGCCGTTTTATGAGAGCATGGGAGGACGGCGGCCTCCCAGATCTCAACGTGGCAAATTTCTGCAAGCGGTTGTCAGAGCTAAGGACGGTGACCTTGGGGCAGCAGCCGTCGGAAACTCTGGCTAGCGGCGCTGAAATACGGGCATGCCCGGGCCGTAGTGGGGGTCCTCGTTGGCGCCGGATCAGAGGAAGAGCAGAGACACCGGCAGCAGCAGCAGGCAAGCAGAGCAAGAAGAAGTGCAGAGGATTGACACACAGAAGGCCATCGATACTCTAGTAGCCCTCACAATAGCAACACCACCATTGGATCCATTGTCGAACATGCAGTTGAATTGCATAGGGCGAGAGGACCAGCCAAAGAGACCAGGACTACATAATCTAAACTTACTTATACTGATCATTGGGATAAAATTAAACCATGCCTCCTAGCACAGAGGGAGGGACATGATCAACAATTGCCTTATTCAAACAAAAGACAATCACCAATTGTGCCTAGAAATACATACACAACTTTGCCGATGGCAAACATTTTTCACAGTAATGCATGCACAACATTACCAATCGCAAACACTTGGAACTGTAAAATGGCAGGATGCAGTTTCCGATTCAAATCTAATTAGAAATTGTCCATAATCATACTACTCCTTAAGTCACATGGATGATTCCATAATTATGTGCTGGCTCCGTCAAAAAATAAGTAGGCGCTACCATCCTTCCACAGCTAGAAACGAACAACAAATACATACAGTAGAAAAAAGAGAGGCGGGTAAACCTTGCTGTTGCAGCCTGGCGTAGATTCGACAGGCAACAGTTCGGGGGCTCAGGGAGTGGGACAAGGGCGGCGTCTAGACCAAGGAGGCGGGGGTGGCCATGCTGCCGTAATCCCTGTCGTGCGCGGGAACAGCGGTCCGGGGACGCCGCCGCGCTTCTCCTCCTCCCTCTTCCGCTCGTCTCTCGCCGCTCCGCCCCTCCAAGCGCCGCCGCCATCTGCAACGCCAGCCCGTACACGCTCGTGTGGATGCTGTCCAGGGCGTCACGGAGCATGTAGACAACCGCGCCGTACACCTACAGGCAACCTGACCCATGCTGGCAGGAGACTTGGCCTCCGTGTCCGAGACAATGATGAGGAAGGCGAGCGCGAGGACTGAAGAGGCTGGGAATGCGGGTGGGTGGTGGTAGGCGCGGCGCCGCCATGAGAGGGAGGGGAGGAAGATTGTGATGGCGAGGAGGACCTGAAGGATCGTGAGCAGCCTGTATCAGATCAAAGCAAATCGAGGAAAGGGGAGATATCCTGCCCGAGGGGATCGGATGAGGCGTTGATGACGTTGGGTGCGGAATTTTCCTCTGCCGGCAGAGTTTTCGTCCGCTCGGGGATATTGCTAAACGCACGCAAGACAAGTAATTAGATTAATTTTGACGGTTAGATTTAGTTAAGTGGGCTGATCTGGTGGTGTTATCCCCGCTGTGTACGTTTTGTGGGGTGTCCATAAGAAAGAAAATGTTTGCTTGTTTAATAGTAGTAGAGATCCTCTTTTTCTTCACATTTCGACGAGTCCTGTAAAAGTTCACTTTCTTCCATGGTAGTTGTGATCCATCTAGTGTGTTTGCATTTGTCTCAAAAGTTGTTCAAGATCGATTCAAAATTTCACAAAGCCAAGCATGAGACATGACTTTATCTTGATGTTAGATATGAGCCTAGGTTACTTAAACTCGACTCCTCTGTACACTTGGATGTGTCCATGAACCGGTGGGCGGAAACTTTTGGTTTTGAATGTACTCCCTCCATTCAAAATTATAAGAAGTTTTAGTTTCTTTTTTCTGAATTGCATGTATGTAGACTCGACTCGTGCGTACACTCATATGTATCTAGACGTATTTCACTGTGTAGATTCACTAATTTTTATTTTTACATAGTACACATTAAAATATCTAAAACATCTTATAAACGTCCCACAAACTCTTTGCACCCTGGTTCTGAACCTTGGCAACAGCTCCGTCAGTGTTTTATTTGGCAAAATCCTCCGGCGGTGTGCAGAAACTAGGTGCTCCTTTTTTTTTTTAAAGTAGGGTGCTACTTGGGTCACCATTCACCGCTGTAGGTGGAAGGCCTGCTAACTTCCAAGTCGGGGAACACATTAACAAGATTCCGGTATCCATTTGAGGTGGGCTTTCAGCCCACATAGTACAACAGCTTCTACTTAAGCTTTACATTTCTAGACATTATGGTAGTTCGACCGTGAAATTTTTTTGTTTCGGTATCTCTGGAATATGAGTATGTGACTTGTTAGAATTGATCCTATTGATAATACATAGAAAGGGCCTATTATCTCTATCAAGATGATTCTAAATTCGTGAGATATTATTTATTCTAGTATCTGGAACACGAAATAGATAGAGCGGATAAAAAAAGGAACTATGATTCATACTCACTATTAAGACCTCGCAACCAGACTGAAAAATTCAAGTAGTTTTTAAATAAAAATAAAAAAGAAATTTTCTTCCTTCCAATTTTGGGCATTAGTAGATTAATCAATCATTTCAGGCCGTACTAGGATGTTAGCCAGCGGGAATACATCCAAAAGCGGGGCAGCCCAACAAGGCCACTCCGCACAGTCTTTCGCGGCAGCTAGTACCGAGTTTTATCTCAAAAAAAAAGGTAGTACCGAGTTGCGTCCCTTGAGTCGAAGCTTGAGTAAGGCCGGCAATGGGTCGGGTATTGGGCGGGTCGACCTATTCCAGACCCATGCCCATATAACAAATGGGCGAGGGTCTCTGCCCATGACCCTGCCCATGGGTCAGATCTCAGACCCATGCCCGTACCCGTCGGGTCACCAGACCCAATGGGCGACCCATCGGGTCTGTAGGCAGCACATCAATATATAATATTATAGCATTTCAAACAGCAAAATAAGCACAAACAACAAATAGTGATGTACTGATGTACTGATTGCTCACACAAACAACAAATCAAGTTCCCAGGAAACAACAAATAGCATGGGCTGTGGTCATGTTTTACTATGAGACCCCACATGTCAGCTAATCGGGTTACCCATCGGGTCGCCCATGGGTACACATGTCTGCCCATACCCTACCCACGACTAATCGGGTCGCCCACGGGCGAGACCCATGGGCGAACATAGCGACCCATACCCTGCCCATTAGGGTCGGGTGCCCGTGGGCGGACGTGCCCATGGGCGGAATTGCCGGCTTGAAGCTTGAGTGGCTTTGTACTGCCAAAACCGGCATGTGCGGCGTGCACGGAATTTCACCGCGGGTGTCCAACCAAAGATCTCGTCTCGATCGCTGAGAAACACACCGAGACGACGAGGAGGAAGATATATTCCCTTCCATCTCTTTCCCCTCCCTCCCACGGTGGTCCAGATACACACAGGCCTCTTCTCCGATTGATTGGCAGCTTCCTTCACATGCGCGCACACGCGGCAGAGGAGGCAGTCGGTCTTCAGGCAGAAAGCTCATGGCCGTAGCCGGAGGTCACCCAGTCACAGAAACTAGATCGCCTGGCGCGGCTTGCCACGCCACCCGCCTTTGACAGTGGTAATCAATCTTATATCTTATATTTACTAATTGGAGTCACCATACGAGGCTCCACGTTAATTCTGGAGGTTAGAAAATTTTGTCCATACGATCTGCCCCATAAGCTGTCTAAAGCCGTTGGATTGAAGTAATTTATCCAACGCGCGCACGCGTGACTCTCTCCGACCTATCTATCTGCGCTCGAGTTCGATTCTCAAACCTGCCTCGCGATTAGTCCTTAATTAATGTCTTTCCACGTTTGCTTTATCAAACAGATGTGCGTCTCCACGTCGGTGATGGCTGGCGCCGATGCATCACGGATGGCCGGACGGCCGGAGGTCAATATGAGGAACCTATCAGCCATAGTAATTTACGTGAGCCTGATACTAGCCTCCAGGGGACCAATCTCGCTGATCTCAGGTAAATTTCCAGCAGCACAACGTTCCCAGTCAGATCTGTTCAGATCTTTGTCCCATAAAACTCATGGATGCATTGGCTGGACTTGGATCGATCCTCTCGGTGCAAACACATAGTGTCCTATGCTTCATGTGCAATTTCCCGGTCCAATTTCTCCTCTATACTCAATCCGATTACCGTGCTACCCTTTAGCTTCATCAGAATCTCATATGGTTGTTTAATATCGGTGCTTATCATGTAATATTCAATCTTTTAATGGTCATGACCTACAGACATATCCCAAACAACGCCGTTGTCTCCTGGTGGTGCCAAAGCAACCGACAAGGAGATGGTTTCTGACACATACTTTTGGTAACCTTTTACCTGCAGCCTGCAAGTAAAAAATTATGGGAAAACAAGAGCAGATCTTGACTGCTCATCCTTTTGAGTGTCTTCAGCAGTTTTACCTGTCAAGATGGTTCCATGTTTTAAAGTTAGAAATGACACCAATGCTTCCTTTACTGACCTACATATCAGATTTACGTGAGAATATCTCGGTTCCTTTTTATGTTCAAGTATCGATATCCACTACCCAGCATCATCACCAACAGTCAAGCATGCATATGCAAGTAAGGACTGCTCCATTTCCTTTTGTTAAATTTTAACATGTCATTACATACATAACCCATTCGGAGGGTAGACCATGCATAATGGGAGGAAAATCCTTTGGTATTTGAATTCTCTAATGATCATTGTAAATTCATCATTTCTAATATATGCTAATAATATCTAACACTGATAGCTATTATACAGACCGTGCATGTGATTGATGTGAACAAGCGATTCACGGTCAGGTTTGGTTAACTCAATCATTGGGATCGATCTACATTATTTTAAGAAAAATGTGTCATATTCTTTATAAAATATTGCATACATAGACATAATTTCCCACTAACCAAATGTGAAGTTTTAATTGTTATCCAAGACAATAGTACTTCAGTTCATTCAGTCGTCATCCCAACTATAATAAGCTGAGCTAGCAATGTTTAAAATGTATATATAAACTCAACTTTATAGTTTACAAAAGGAGAAATTTAGGGGTTATCGAATGCAAAAAACCCTTTGTCGTGTAGAAGAACCCATGTGTTTTTAAATTTAGTGGTAAAATAGCACTGTTGTGCGCCTAAAGCAATAACACTTCACTATTCTAACGCAACATAGTACCTTCGAGAAAAAGAATTATGTTTAAAAGAATTATGTTTGACATTTCGAATGCGTGAAAACAATAATGCAAATATGCATTGTTCACCACGTAGGATTCTCCTCATCTAGCACCTTTCACATATTTGAAAAATATTTGGCACTATACTATTCTAAAATGTTTGCTTGCAAGGATTTCATCCGATAGACTCATTTCTTATTTACACACACAAAATGTCGAAAAATATGGAAGTACATTTTGATATACCATATATTCGTATTTTGGGCTTGAGCGCTAGAATTAATCGGAAGTTTCCCAACATGTAAAACACATGCATAATTTTTAAGTGGTATTGTAATATGTTCGCAAAAAAATTAAAGATGACAATATGTAAATAGCCCGTGCGTATGCACGGGTTAACGACTAGTTTTTTTTTTTTTTTTTTTTTGAAACAAAGGCAAAAGCTTTGCCTTATTAATTAATTAAGAAGAAGGTGACCGGTTTATTTGAGGGAGAAACCGGCCGAAAACCATACAACAAACACCACTCCGAGAAGCACACACAACTACAAACAGCAACACCTAAAGCAAGTAACAACCACAAGCAAACAACCGCTCACCCAACCTAGCACAACCAAGAACTTCCAAAACCACAACCTCAGAAGGGCTCAACAGTCAAGAAGAAGCGAACTTTTCCTTGGAACGCGAAACTTCTTTCTTGCCATCTTTCTGAGAGACTTCTCCACCTTTATAAATACACCGTCAGAAGCTATCCCCGTCAAGACGCAGATAATATCCTTGCCATATCCAGGACAAGCAGCCTCCAAATCGACAAGCAAATCCAAAACCTCTTTGCCAAAGAGGTGCTCGGAGTTGGGCGCCAACATAGTTGCCTTATCAATCTGGTCACTCAAAGGAGGGAAAGTGACAGGAGCAACCAAATCTCCACTATCAACAGAGGAGGGCAACTGGCAGGACTCAGACGAAGGTGGGGATGACGCCGTGTCCACCGTCAAACACTCCAATGAGCCTAGCTCCATCGGAAGCACTATAGATGATTCCACACAAGACTCCTGTAACAGAGACGAAATCTCCACAACTGGAGCCGCAACCTCCACAACATCACTCTTCTCCAAGTCAAGCGCTTGAATCGGTGGTGAAGCCACAACTGAAATCTCGAGCGAGTCCGCCTTCACTTGCTCGACAGACAGAGGCAAAACCGGTTCCCCACACAAGTCTAGAAGTTCAGGCATGAGCTGTAGCACCGGAGCCATGACCACCGTGCTGGCCCTAGCACTAGGAGAAAAACATTGGTCTTCCACGAGGGCCTCCTCAACACCATCCTCAGGCAATGAGGCAATCTGCATCTTCTTGGAACACACTCCGAGAGGCAAGACTCCGTTGTCCTCATAAGCGGCACGACAATCCCCAAAAGCCGCACGATAGGCCATCATCGAAGATGACGACGAGGTGCGAAACAATGGTGAGCAAGGACCGAAGAAGCCACCTATCCCCGTGTCAACTGAGGTGGCCTGCGCATGGTCCCCGACAACACGTGAAATCTCTTCACGCAAAGGCTGGATTGCCTCAGCCACAATGTCTTGTATTTGGGAACGAAACAATGCCAACTGAGTTGCAAAAGCTGCCTTCAACAGCTGATCCAGTGCAGCCTTATCAACGCCATCACATACAACAGCAGCAGCACGACTGGCATCGCAAGTGTCATGACACTCTTCAACATGGCCGAAGACGCCATGAACCTCTGAATGCCGCAACGAAGCAGAACGATCAGCTTCCATAGGCGGCAGCGGCGCAACCTCGGCCCACGAGCGAGGATGAACTGACTCATGAGGTGGGTTACGGAGGTCGCGCGGGAGAGCATCCGACATGATTAGGTGGCGACGGCAGTCCCGCTCCCGGTGGCCTGGACGCAAGCAGCCAAGACACCTGAAAGGCTCACGACAATCACGGACGAAATGGTCTCGCGCAAGGCAGCGAAAGCATCTCCCATGCGCCCACCGCTTGAAGGCGACGCTGCACGCAGAAACGGATGGCCGGCGAGCATGCCCACCACGACTTCCCTCCACGGTCTCCCGGCACTTCTCCACGGCGCCGACGGTGGGAGGCGAGCCAGCGTTGCTGATTCCTGAAACTGCGCCGGAAACAGGGCCAGGAGCGGCAGCCAACGGTGTCCGCGGCGCCAGCTCTTCGTCATCGTCCTCATCGGAGCTCAGGGAGGAAGCCCACAGCAGGTTGTCGGAGCCGAGGCCACGGGAAGCAGCCGGCGTCGCCAGATGGGCGAGGTTGGTCGCCGCTGACCCCACCCCGAGCGACATCCGGGCCTGGTGGAGGACCGGAGGAGTGGTGGCCGGCGGAGGCTCCGTGAGCGCCGGTGGGGAAAGCTTGACGCGCGGCGGGAAGAGCTTGCCGAGGTCGTGACGAGGCAGCAGCAGGACGAGCAGCGGATGCGGCCCTCGCGACGGCAGCGCCAGATGCCGAGATGGCCGGAGAGAGGACGACGAGGGCAGTCTGGATCTTGACGCGGCGGGGGCAGAGCTGGCCGGGAGAGAGAGATCAGGGCGGCGGCGGCGTGCCGTCCCCTGTCGCCCCCATGGTCGCGATAGCCTCACCGCTTTCAAACTCACCTCTTGCCGTCCCGTTTCGCTCCCCGGTTAACGACTAGTTGGTAAAATGATAGTGCAATTAATATGACACGACAGTCAGCAATAATATATGCAGTAGTGACAATACATTATTTCAGAGCAAAGCATAGTGCTCTTTAGTAGTGCCAATACATAATTTTAGAGCAAAGCATAGTGCTCTTTCATAGTTTACACATGTAGAAGTCTTTCATTACAATATATACAAACCATCAAAGAGATTTCAGGCAGCAGTTTGTAACTATCATCCGCCTTTTCGCATTGGTAATCAATGGGTAGAACGTCATGGCATGCGTCATTAGTACAACATGTAATTCGATACAAACAATACGTAAGTATTCAGCAGAAAAATAGACAGAAAATGCAATGAATTGCATTACATATAGCAATTGTTGTTCAGGTTTATATAAAAACGTACTTAGCTTAGAATAGATAGTTCCATCACTACACAATATGTACAAATTATCACAAACCTATAGTTCAAACTAAGATTTAAGCAGAATAGGCTACAGCCGACTACACGTTTAACTATAAAACCAAATACATGTCGAACCAAAACATATTCAGGAACGACAACATCATGGAACAGCAGAAGTATCCACATAAGGTGCACAGGAGCATCAGCACAACGGTCACCTAGACACAGCTAGAAAAGGAAGCAACAAAATCTCCAGATTCGCAGCTTGTATAAACAAAAGACAACACTCCTTAAAAAAAAGTAAAGCAGGAACCAGGTACGCACTAACCTGAATATAGAGGAAACAGATGACATAGGTCGTAGACAAACTGTTTGTCCAGCTAAATAACATAGGGCATTGCAAAGCAGAAATAAGGGAGGCACTAACCTGAAGAGAGAACTAATGACGCAGGGCACAGGCAAACTACCAGGCATAGACATAGCGGTAGCAGGTTTAACTTCTATTTGAATATGTCAGAACTCAACAATCGTTTTAATAGAGGCACCAATTGCCATACAACTTATGGTCATGTTCTCAACCACATGGGCTTTATCTTAAATTTGAAGAACCAGATGTTAACCGTAAACAATTCAACAAACAACATTTTAAGATTCAGTTGATTGTTGATATACAGAAATAGAACTGGGACTCGGCACAGTTGTTGTCAAATGAAAATACAGTATACGGTTAATCAATAGACTTCTAATCTGACACAATTATAGTAAGGACAAAAACACCAACCAAAATCGAAGATAGATGATAAGATTGACTGTAATGCCATAATGTGGTACTTTCGAGATAGTATATGGGACGAATCCTGAATATATGGGGAATTGAAATGCTAAGAAAATAAAATAGACAATAAATATCATGCAAATTATCTAAAGAAATTATGGGGACAAAGAACAACAATATGTGAACTGGCGAAGACAACAATATACTTGCGGGATCAACATTTCTAAATAGCCAAAAAAGCAAATGTTGCGAAGTTGAGTGCTTCATATAACCTAACCAAGCAAATGTACAACTTTGTTCTTACAATAATTTGGGTTGTGTCTACTCAAGGCAAAAGCAAAGTTCTTCCTATTATTTTTTTTTCAAAAGTACATGGAAGTCAAAAAGGGAGAAAGAGCATGCTTGTAAGATGAACTCCACAAATGAGCAATAAAATTGAGAAGCCAGAACCTAAAAAAAGATGCATCCAGTGTTGTGCTGTTTTATTGGCTATTAGCAGTTCAGTTGTGGAAACATACCGTGTTGCACATAAGATTGACAACATAAAAAGACAAACTTAGGCTGCTTAGTTAGCCAAGAAGTGTAAAAAGGAACAAAAGTAAAGTAACTGCCACATAACCTTTCACTAACATTTGATCCATGAATAATATAATTTCCAGATAGATGACAAATTTCAATAGTGCCAACCCTATATTGTCAGATTGGGCAACAATCCATCAAGAGAAATCAGTAAACTAAGAAACCATGTGATAGCAAGTGGAGGCTTGCATAGGAAGGAGTATAATTGAAGCACGAGTATTGTGAAAAGAATTTCCAGAATAACAGGGTTCATTATAAACATGGCACTACTGCACATCAATTTTGAACCTGTTCCACCTTACAAATTTGAAAGCAATATTAACCTGTAATTGTACCTACAATTGTATCTGACATTAGAAAATCACCTCAAACTTAGAAATTGCAAAATCCCTTGTTTTATTCCCAGAATAGGATAACTAATAGGTGTTTTTATGTTACTCTAAATAATATATGTATGCATACCTCCGAACAAATTGCTTATTATGGCAATAAGATACTGATATCATCATAGTAGTAAAAGGGGCTGAGTAGACAATTTGGAGCTGAATGAATGGAATGAACTTACTGTGGCTAGAGGTTCTTGTCAGGACGTTTTGGGATGCCTTGACACCCGTGGGCGCAGCGCCAACCCTTACGCCCTCATATGCCTTCTTTAGAAGAAGGCCCATAGCGAATCAGCAACACGTCATATCTCCTCAGCTCAGTGACCTCGTCTATCACTTGAGCAAATCTGTAAAAAAATCATAGCATAAGATGATTTCAGAAATGATACCATAAGGATGTACTGACTGCAGCTAAATTTCATAAACAAAGAAGCTATTCTTTAAAATGATGCCATAAAGCGGAGAATGTATTTATTAGCACCAAACAAAAACCGTATATGCAGCTAAAAGGAAATAAATGTAAAGATCCAGTGGATAGTGTTCTTAAAAGGTACATACAGGGAAGCAAAAAATATGTTGCCAATAACAGCAAAACGAAGGGGCCATTGTAATCAGTCATTCGCATCCACATTTATACAAATAATCAGTTGCACTCAAATACAAACAAAGATAAATTGAGAAAAAAATCAAAAACCTGCATAACTGGAGCCACCTCCACACCACACCAACAGCTGTTGTAGTGCAATGTAATGAAGCAACAAATGGAGGAAACAAATGAGGAGGCGACTATGGAACTCACCGGGACAGCTAGTACTCTCCAGGCAGTCCTGACGACTCTTGCGGCGGATATGTTAACCTGACATGAACATAGAAAAAGCAACATGCAATTTTTAGCACGAACTGAGGAAAAACCTGCATAATTGGACCCACCTCCGCACTCACCAATAACTATTGCAGTGCATTTTAATGAAACAACAAATGGAGGATGTGAATATGGGGACAGCCAGTACTCTGGAGCCACTCCTGTGACGACTCTTGCAGTGGAGATTTCCACCTAACATCAACCTAGCGAAAGGAACTTGCAATCTTTAGCTAAAGCACCAAATACCAAAATAATGGGAAATGATCAATTGAAAAAAAGGCCAAATTAAGTTGAGGAAATGATCTCACCACAACGCATCACCAAGACCATGGTGAATCATGGGGCTTGTCACTAACGCCATGGAGGAGATCTCAACCAAGGAGAATACATGGCCACACACACATGCATAGAAATCATCTCCCTGCCTTCTTTACTCCTCTCTATCCACCTACTATATCAACGAAAGGGAGTATAGACAGCTATACATCCTGCTTGGAGTTTCATCAAACACCTCATAGGCATAGATTAAAAAGAATCTGCACAGAGAAATAAGAGTGGGATGAAATCAAATGAGAGGAGTGGAGGAGGCAAATCAGGAGCAAGAGAGGTTGTCGGTACCTGCGAGAGGTGCAAATGCGGAGGTCGGGTGGAGCCGAGGTGCAACGGTGCGGACGTTCCATGTGAGATCAGCTGTGACGGTGGCCCCTGCTCCTCATGTTCAACTCCAAGGAGTTAGAAACGAAGCTCAACATCAGCAACAGCTCGGAAACAAAGAGATCAATGGGGGAGAAGGGCGTGGCTAGCAGCAGCTGACCTCGGCTCGAATTCGTCTTCCATGTGTACAATAATGGCCTCGTGCTCCTCCTATTCAGCACCGAGGAGGGAGAAGAGTTAGTGGTGCTCCTACTCCTCATTTTGAGCTGTGCACGCCACCATCTTGCTCTCCATCTTCTCCTCTTTGCTTCAGCCTCCTGTTCCTCCATCCCTCTCCTCTCTCACGGTTGGGGGCAGTGTGGAGCTGGGCAGGTGCGGGTGGAGGATGCGAATTCCTGCTACAGGAAAGAGAATCGACGGTGAAAGAGAGATGGAGGAGACCTGGGATCTAGCTCACGATCTACCTTCTCGACGCGAGGACGATGGTGTGGGGACGCGCACACAGCGGAGACCCGAGCTCGGCGGCGCGACATCGACCGCAGCGGCACATCGCGGTCCCTCGTGTTTTCTCCTGCGTAGCACCGAGGAGGACGCAGCAGCTCGAATTGGGAGGGGCACGGTGCCGGCCCATGCTCGGCGGCGCAAGGTCTGCAGTGTGGAGAAAAAGGGGCAGAGCCGCAGAGGAGGGTGGTGGCGCCGCCGGCGCGAACGGAGTGAGGAGGGCGGGAGCGAGGGAGGGTGCGCGCGTGCGGGAGGAGCAGAGGTGCTCTCCCAGCGATTTCGACGGAGGAATCGACAGCGAGGGAGGACGGCGAGAGGCTCGGTCCACTCTGCGTCGAAATCCCGATACTACCCCTCAAACACACACCACGATGGCGCAGGAAAGAAGTGAGCTGCTACCGCAAACGGACGCTCCAGATCGCGCGGTAACTGCTCCATCCGACGGTCGACGTGCGCTAATCGCTGTGAGGCCTCCTTGGGGTCACCCATTTACCTCCTTCGACACCCGTCTCCCACGTGCCTGCTTCTCGGATGGATCACGCGAGCTTAAGTGCAGATCGGGTTTACCCAAAGTGCGTCCATGATCAGAGCGTCTCACCAAGGGTGCGTTTGGTAGCCAGCAGTCATTTGGAGCTCACGGGCAGGCTCTAGAGGCCCTGCTGAGCAGAGCCACCCTAAAACCATGTTGTGTTTGTTGTTTGGTATCCCGCAGCAAAAAACGAGAATTCTATTGATGCAGGACAACCAAACAACATGCTTGTGTTTTCAGATTTGTTTAGTCTCACCACTTGCTCAAAGGTATACTTACCTCTCACCATAGAGTAGCAGCAGAACGGCGAGCATGACGACGACGCGAGCGGCGGCGGCGACGGAGGTAGCCTGTCCGCGAGCGGCGACCATGACGACGGCTCGGGCGGCGACGGCGGAGGTGAGCAGAAGATATGGTGGCGGAGCTGGACGCATGGCGGCGGCGAGGAGACGGCAAGGCTGGACGCTGAGGAGACAGCATGGTGGCTGCGGAGCTCGACGGCATGGCATGGCGATGACAGAGCTCGACGAGTTAGAGCGGAGGTTGAAAAAGACGCATGGACCAAGAACAGTCTAAATACGCATCTTACAATACAAGATCTACACATCTATAAGCACCAAAACACAAAACTTACAACACGACAGTTGTGCGGAATGATGAGGTGAAGCTACTGCTCGAATGATTTTGAAAACGGTCGACCGTGTGCGACAAGTTTGACGAAATCGGAACCAGCCCGGCTGACTGCTGGATACCAAACGCGCCCCAATAGTAGGTAGTGGTGCATTTCTGTTGAGATCAACGACTTAGGGTCTGTTTGTTTGGGCTGCAGCTTTTGAGAAGCAGCTGTAGCTGTTGAGCTGTGGAAAAGCAGCTGTGAGAAGCAGCTGCTGGAAGCAGAGATTTGATGTTTGGCAGGAATGCTGTTGGCAGCTGTAGCTGTTGGTTTTCTGAGTGAAATGTCTGGAATGCCCCTGAGTGCTGAAGATGTTATATAAGTGCCGTTTTGAAGCGAAATAATTGTTTTTGACTTATTTAATTCATTATTACGATGTTTAGATAGCTAAATCATCTCAGTTTATCTATTTATATGTAATAATTGAAACACATATTTATCCAAACATAGAGCATTACATATATCCGAAAGACCATAACACTTCACATATATCCAAAAGATCATATTTCCCCATTTCAAAAAAAAGATCATATTTTCCTTTTTCTTTTTCCTCCCTCCCTTTTCTTTTCTCTCTCTCCTTATCTTCTTCCTCAGCCGCACCAGCCGATCCACTCCCGTGCTCCCCGCCTTCGTCCTCTTCTCCCCGCACCCAGCGCCGCCCCCTCTCTTCTTTGCTCTCCTCTTCCTCCTCCCTCTGCCGGCCCGCCGCCGCCGGCCCGGAGCGCCGCCTCGCCCCGTGCTCTCCTCCTCCTTCCAGCCCGACGCGCGCACGGGAGAGCTCCCCATGCTCCTCTTCTCTGCCCCGCCCGGCCGGCCCTGGGCCGCCACCTCCCGCTGGATCCTTCCTCGCCTCGATCCTCCTCCGGTGGATCCGCCCGCGCTGGCCGCTCGAACTGCTCATCTCGCCGGCGTCCTCTTGCCGGCGGCCGACAGGAACGAGATCGACCTATCATGCGCCCGGTCGATGCGGGGACGGCGCGACTTGGTGGAGGCCGGGAACAGAGCGGGGGAGGAGAGCTTGTATGGCGGCGGCGCGGAACGACGGCGGCTGCGGAGCGGAATGTGGCGGTGGGGAAGGGCAGCGGTGAGCCTAACTAGCCGGCGGCAATGGGGATTGGGGATGGATGCGAGGGAGAGAAGGGCTGGGGGCGACGTGGTTGGTGTGGGTGGCAGTTGTTTTGGTATTATTCCAAACTCATGAGGTTATTTTTGTCCACCGTTTTTTGAGAATCCCGGGAAGCAGGCAAAAGCAGCCCCCGACCTGCTTCCGCGCTTGTACGCTCGCGTAGTGTATTTCGCTACCGCGCTTCTCACAATCACTTTTCTATTCCATGCCGTTTGTTTGGACTTCAGCTTTTCCACCCCAAAAGCAGAAGCGGAAGTGGAAACAAACAGGGCCTTAAACCTCTTTTGGGCAGCTCCATCAGATTTCGAGCAGGATTCAGATCTAAGCGGGGAATTATTTGCAAATTAAAGCAGTATCGCTTTGTTGCTTAATCTTTTGGAGCTAAATTTCGCGCTTTTCGGGTTAAGACCAGAGTAGTAGCAGCGTGTGCTGAAAGCAAAACATTGACACCGCTACTGGATCGAGCGGGAGCTGCTGCCTGCCACCATCATGAGTTGACACTCGATTGCCAAACTGGCTTCCAAGCCAAGCATCATTTCCGGTAGACAACCATCGAGATGATGATGAAGACACGAGTCAAACCAAAACAATGAAGCACTCTTGAGACTTTGTGAGAGTCGAGACACATGGCCACAAAGGCTAAACTTAATCTATAGTAGTAATTAATAGTAGTGGTAGCATAGTTACAGAGACCAATTAAACAACGGTATCACCCATTCCCAAAGCTACAGTTCTGGTTCTACTGGAGTAGTACTACAGTATATTGCTACGGTGCAGCAAACATGCGGCACTAGTCAAGCAGCGGGCGGGCGTCCAGATGCAGGCGAAGAAAGTGAGAAAGCGCGCCGAGATTCCAACTGTTAGAAGTTTATCGAGAGCAAACGAGAGAGGAAGCAAATGAATCGAACTGTTGTTTTCATTGATAGAATATGGGTATATATACCCTGGTACAAAGGCGGTTTACAAGGAGGCGGTTGCCAAAGTGCAACCGACATAAGCAGGGATTTAATCCATTAATTAAACTAATTAATTAATTCCTAACACTCCCCCTAATCCATGCTTGTCTTTAGAGTGTTCTTCGCGATGAAGTCCTTGTAAAAATCATGTCCTTTGTAGATTCTATCATCTTGAAATAGTCTCCTCCAAAAACCCTATGGGAAAAATATGAGGAGAGTAGTGTGTATGATATGTTGCTAAAACTCCTTTAAACCTTGGGAAATAAGGAGAAAATGATGCAACATATGATGGTTATTGTCTCTTTGTAACTCATATGGAAAACCTTAAAAGGAAAAACCATAGTGAGTTTAGAGAACAATAAATATGTCTTGTATACTTCCTTTAAAAACCCCGTGGGGAAAACAGAAAGTATGACATATGATGTTTGAAGTTCTCCCCAAAAACCCTTTGGGAAAAATGTGAGGAGAATTGTATTTGATATGTTGTTAAAACTCCTTTAAAACCCAGTGGGAAAAATAAGAAGAAAATGATACAACATATAATGATAATTGTCTCTTTGATAACTTATATGAGAAAACCTTGAAAGGATAAAACTCATTGGTAAGTTTAGAGACAATTGATATGTCTTGTATACATCCATTAAAAACCCGGTGGGGAAAATAGGAGGTATGACATATATTCTTGTGTTGATATTACCTCATTAAAAACCTTGATGAGAACCTTGAGAGTAAACTCATAAAGGGAAAAAGAGTGTAATATAATGTTTGAGTAGGTTATAATTCAGGAAGAGACTCCCCCTGATCCTTGCAATATAGGGGCAATATGCTTAGTGATATTGCTTTTGTATAACCTGTTTGCATTTGAGCAACACAAGCATTATTATCTTGTAGATAATAGTTGGAGTTTCAATAGAACCAATACAACATGAATGTTGATGTGGTTTATCATTCCATAAAGCCCCACATATTGATGTGAAACCTTGTATTTCAGAATGATAAGTGGGTGTAGCCATAGAGTCTGTTTGGAAGACATCAATGGAATGGCAAGCCCACCATGTAGGTACATGAAGCCCGTTGTGATCTAGTATTATGGGGATCGTAAAAGTAGCTAGTATCAGCGGATCCGATGATATTGGAGTTCAGATTTCTCTGAAATAACAAATAGGTCAAGATATTTGATGCCTTGGAGATATCAGAAAGATACTCTTGTTCCTGTCACTAGTGTTAGGTCCAATGGCACTGAGATTTGGAACAATATGTCCCAACATCTCTTATCCATCCTCCATGGTATGCATCTATGTTTCTCTACGTCTAGAGATTGAATAACCATAGAGTTTAGATGGATATGACTTGTCCATGATTTGAATTTCTCCAATAATTTCTGGATATAGGCAAAATGATGTACCATAATATTGAGTGAAGGTGCTCGAATTGTAGCTAAAGCAAAGTTTGATATTTTTCTTACATCCTTCATCTAAGATTCCGTCTCTAGATGATTACATGGTTCATCAATATGTTGTGTGTTGCGAGTGATGTTATAATCATCAACATACACTGATTTTATGAATACCCTTTCGAGGATTTCTTGATGAACACGTGTGAGCAATCATCATTGTTAGAGTAATCCTTTTGTATAAGGAACTCACTAAGTCGGTAGTACCAGATTTGTTCCGACTATTGTAAGTCATGTAGTGACTTTTTGAGTTTACACTATGCATGTTGCGATTTGTATTTGGATTCAAAATTGGGATTCCCATGGGAACTTATATGTCTGAATCAAGTGACACATGAATATATGGTCACTACATCTATCAACTGCATAAATAGATGATTTGTACTGCCATTGAGACAAGTTATCGGAAATTGATTCCACTTGTATCCAGAGAATGTATTTTGGGTATCTGCGTGAACCCTTATGCTACATGCCTTGCTATTGACTCACCACCTTGTTGTTCTCATTCCGTTCTTGGACGAAAACTGGTGTAGGTATTTTTTTGTGTATACCTTCCTTTATTGAGCAAGGCTATTTCTTCTTGGATTGCATCCTTTGATTGAGTCCAGTCCAAGCGAGTGTTTTGAACTCTGCCATGGCCATGGTCTTTGGATCCGGATCATTGTAAAGGTTGTTTGCAATCATTGTTGAGAAATATATGTCGACAATTGTAGGCTTTCATTTATAAGATTCTCCAGAATGTATAGGTTTGGTGGAAATCTTGTTTACCTTTTGACTCTTCGTGGTTTCCCAATACGGTCAAGTCTAGGTATTCCGATATCCCAGTCATTGTGTGCACTATTGAGCTGGGTTGTGATGGTTTTCCATCCACGGGTGTATACTACCCATTTTGTGTCTATCAACGTGAAGTTGACTTGCATTTACTGATTCTGGGTTTCTTCCTCAGTTTCCTTTGTTGCTTGCAAGAAGCTGAATCCTGTTGTGGTTGTACTTCTCCCCCTCTTGTTTTGAACAAGGAGTTGAGTGGTTTTGTTGGTATACCTCCACTCTTTCGGGCACACTTGTTGCAGGATTATAGGATTTTGTGATATGTTTGTAGCCAGTAAATGGATTTGGCAGGTTATTTGCAATCTGTTGCAAATTAGTGATTTTCTGAACGCGAAGTTCAGTGTCTTGAGTACGTGAATTTGAGGCAGAAATTGTTGAACATTCCAATTGATTTCCTGGCTTTCTTTTTGGTACTTAAAATCTCCCCCTAATGCCTGGAAATTGTCCTCACTAAGCATACTAGCCTTGAATAACTCCCCCTGACAGGGGCATGAGGTATTTATAGTTGACGGAAATACAGTTATTCCTCACATAGATCCCGAATTTTCTGTGAGGGGCCATTGATGTATGCCGTGGTGGTGATATCGGTATGTAACCGAATTATCGCAGATGGGAAATACTTTTGATTTGCACGTACTAATTTTAGAGGGAAGGTACTACGATATGTAGTCCACTGCAATTGAATTATGTCAGCGGGTGTAAATTTGCATGACTCCAACGCAAGGTTGGTATTTGCAATTCATTAGTAAGAGATACGCTATGAGCTTAATTCTCTCTTTATTAGAGATTCAACCAAGCCATTTTGAGTGTGGATATACGGGACCGAGTGCTGATCTTCAATCCCTAGTGCCATGAAATAATCATTGAAGGCACGTGTGGAGAATTCAACAGCGTTGCCCTTTCAGATAATGAGCTTGTAGTTTAATAGCTTGTCTCATTATTTGTCGAATTCATGGTTTTTGTGTGGATGATAGGCACACGTGGGACCATCGTGAAGATGTGTCATTTATAACCATGAAACTCTTAAAGGTCCACACAATGGTTCGATGTGTCCACAAACTCCGAAGATTGTGGGAATTTAGCATCATTTAAATCCTAACTAATGGAATTGCTGATAATTTTTCGCATCATCCCTATGCTGGAATGACCAAGGCGATCATGCCAAGTTTGGAATGCATTGGCATTCTGAAAAATTACCATGTTCGCAACATTGGTTACGGTTTTAATGTATGTGTAGTGCAATCCTGACGATAATGAGAGAATTTTGCATTTAAATGCTTGTCATATCCGTTGTTGTAGTAAAAAGGAGATACTCCTCTTTGTTGTCATCATGGGTTTCGATATGGAAACCATTTCTGACGGATATCTCTACATCTTGTAGGGTACGAACTTAATCAAGATACTATAAAGCGTTCTCGATTAATACTTTAGTACCCCATAGGGAGTGTAAATTTGGTACTGACAGAACCAACAATTACAACATCGCGTCTAGCGATTAAAATATATTGTTATCTCTTAGTAAGAGTTTTGAATATATTATTTCCCCATGTATAGAGTTTGTGGTTCATTGTACAAAGAATGTTTACTCTTTCATCAGATTGACTCCCGTAAAATTCTATATATAGAATTGAAGATTTTCATTATGAAAACCTTTATCAGATATATAGAACACATACAAATTTCTTTGTATCATAAGTGCTGATACAATATACTGTGATATACAGTAATTGATGACAACTTCATGTTTATTACAACAATAAATAGACGTAGATAAGGAGTTGGGGAGACAAGTAAAGTCTCCAAACATGTCATGTGAATAATATTCGATGACCATGTTCTCCATGTTCATGGGATTTTCTGAAAGTTGGGGAGCTTGTTGTTACATTATGTGAACATCTGACTTCCCTAGTATTTTCAGATCGGAGATTGAAGTGTGCTTCATATCTTTACCCTTGAGTAGGTCGGTTGCGTCCCACAGAATATTATTATTTAGCGGGGCATCTCTCTAGGGGAGATTGAAGTGCCGCCATAGTTTCATGAGACACATTATTTGACCTTATTGTCTATAACTCATGTAGGTTAGTTGTGACCTTCGAGAGCAAGCTCATCGAAATATGGTCATCTTGGCTTACATGGATGAGAACCAGAGATTTTGTAAATTTACTTGTATGTAAATTAAAATCATCATGGTTATGTTGTAATAAAATTTGCAAAATTGTGAGTTTCAAACATCTATCATAAACACTTTGGAGATATCACCATTTGGAGTCCGTCTCACTTGGAGATATCACCATTTTTATGGAGTCCGTCTCAGAGTACTAAGAAGCATAATCTGACCGAAATCAGTAGACGCCTTGATCTTAGTACCTTATGCTATGATTTGATTTAAATATATGGGAGAGCACGTTGAAGGTAGTCATAATGTCAATTTTGACAAAATGTAGACCTTACAATAATTGTGGATAATCTGCTATTATGCAGTAGATGCCACATTACCTTGTGATCCCATATATAAATTTGAGATAGTCACTTTATAATTTTGCATATCAATTCAATTCGAATTAAGTCAATTTTGTGCCTTTTAGACATTTTTGACTTAATTGATGGTGAGTTGATATTTAATTTTGCAAGAAAATTAATCTCAATTGCATAAGTAATATTATTGTACCATTTGTATATGTTATAGGGATTGCAAAGTGCAAACACATTGAACATATAATGTTTTGTAGACACAATATGGTTCAAAAAACATCCATGTACAATATAATTAATCTGAATATAATTATACAGAAATACATGGTCCAAACATGACAAGTACGTAACAAAGTACTATTGTTGGACCTGAATGCCAAATCTGGATAATAAGAGAGTTGTACAGCATGCTGGAATGAGCATGAGGGCTTAATCGAGATTTGTATAGCCTTATCTGTAAGCATGAGAAAGTGCAAGGACTAAAACGGAAACATCCCAAGGGATAAGGTCCTCCACGTTTCTCTCTCTCACCCGTGAGATCCATCGGGAGTTTTCCCCAAATTCACTGCAACTAGGCGGGAGCGAGGCCACCACGCTCGCCGGCCATCGGCCGACGATTCCTTTGGGAAGATGAGGCCGCCGCCGTGATGCGTGATGCGCGGTCGGGGCGCCGAGGGGAGCAGGGCGCCGGTGGAGGGCCTCCGCCTCGGGCTGGTGCGCGGACTGCCGCTGCGGCTGGGGAGAGCGCCGGACGTTGGGCGGCCGCCGGCCGTGAAGACCGCCCGTGCCACCGCGTACTCCGCTAGAGCAGCCAGAAGTCGCGGTAGCCGGCGCCACGACATCGCGTGAATCTGTGTCTGGGCCGCGTAGTCCGTCGTCGCCTCTGGCCGGTTCGATGTCGGAGCCGCCTCCACCACTCCGGGCACCGGCCGCCGTCGTCGCCGGGCTCCGCGAGGAGCCTGGCCGAGGGCTGCCTGCGTCGCCGCTGGTCGTGAAGACCAAGTGCGTCGCTGCAGCGTGCTCCACGCTGGAAACCGCCTTCGGCGATCTCGTCGGGAGAAGCCGCGTATGTGGGGGGTCGCTATGCCGGCACCGGCCACTGGCTGCTGTCGTCGCCGCGCGTTGGGCGGCTAGCCGCCGCATCGCAAGGATGCAGGCCGGCAGCACGTCCTCCGCCATGCCGGGGCCGTGGTCCGCAGCCGCGTCGGGTCTTCACCATCCCAAGCGGTGGCGCAAGGAGACGCCGGGCCGAAGGATGCGGCCGCCGGTGCCGTCTCTCCGCGAGGAGCCAAGCCGCGCGAGGGCTGCGGGCGTCGTTTCGCGCTGATGCAAGTCGAGGCCCCATCAGCCGCCGTGAGGTGCCACACCGGTGCTGGGCATTCGCCGCCATAGCGGCGCCGCGCCACGGCTGGACGGGGATGCTCCAAGGTAACTGTTCCTTGTAGTCTCGATTTTGCACAGAAAGGCATGAACAAAAATTAGGGAAATAGCACCTGAGTCTATTGTAGTAATTAGATCGAAGAGTTTCAATCTGCTTGCAGAGATCTGTATCGTTCTGTGCGTTGTTCCAGTTGTCTCTTAAGGCTGATTGTTCTTTCTTCTTCGATTTGATCGAGTCTCTGTTCTTGATGCTTTCCTCTTTCGGCCTTCGTGCCTCCTGTATCGTTTTTTCCAGCGATTTTGCACTGCATGCTCTCGGCAGAGCGTGCTGATAACGTGTTAGAAGTTTATCGAGAGCAAACGAGAGAGGAAGCAAATGAATCGAACTGTTGTTTTCATTGATAGAATATGGGTATATATACCCTGGTACAAAGGCGGTTTACAAGGAGGCGGTTGCCAAAGTGCAACCGACATAAGCAGGGATTTAATCCATTAATTAAACTAATTAATTAATTCCTAACACCAACATCTTTTCCTGCACTGGCCGACCTGCGATATTTTCTCTTGAGCCTTTCGCTACCTGTTGTTGCTTTGTTTCAGAGCGTGGAGGGGAGCTCGCACTTGCCCATCTCTGCAAAACAATGGAACAAAACACGACCACCAAGTAAGATCCACAGCTTAATGAAAATAAAACATCATGTACAATGCTACATTCTCCAATGTGAACATGAGACCATTTGCTCCTTGTAGGAGTACTATACAGGGCCAGGGAGAGTAAACAATGTACAAGGTCAGACAAACTAGAGGCAGCAGAGGAACCGGAAGCGGCAACCGGTGCCGACATCACGACGCCGCCGTCTGCTGCCACGCATGGCACGCATTCCGACGATCGAAGTAAAGAGCACAGGACGAGTCATATCACGTCGAGCCGCGAGCCGGCCAGAGCTGCTGACCCACGCCGCCTTCATCAATCTCCCAGCTGAACGAACACGGCAGCTGGAGAGGGACCCTGACAAGCTAGTAGCAACTGCACACTCTTCTTCATCACGCCAGACCCTGACTAGGAACGCTCTTCATAAACTCAAAGCCCAGCTGAACGACCACGGAAGACCGAATCCAATGCTGGGCTGTTGTACTGCTAGTATGCAAAATAGCAGTACAGATTTATTTGGTACTACGACTGATTTAAGTGCTGCTGCAGTTTCCGTTGAGCAGCGATTAATGTTGTGCATTGTGTTTTGCCGGGCAGGCCGGCGTGACGGCGCGTGTTTTGTGGGGGCAAAACAAAAAGACGGGAATCATTCCCGTACAAACACAAAGCAACTTTCGTTTGATTTGATTTGAACCGTGCTATGCTACCCCCCCCCCCCCCCCCATCTCTCTCTCTCTGCAAATTGACGTCTACTGGTACGGGATGTCTCTTGCTTTAGGTGGCTCCCGCGCTAAATTTACCCAAATCTCGAGTACCTACATTTGCTTGAGCTAAGAACAAGACATCGTGTGCCTAGCACCTACATTCTGCTTCGCGATGCAAGTAATGGGTGTGTACATTTTGGTTGCACGAAGGATTTGCAAGCAAGAAACGGCCACATTGATTGAACAGGATGATGATGAAAGGAATGTATGAGCGGTGGACTCACTGGGTGCCTGGTTGACGACGTAGGCGGCGCCGGCGAAGTCGCAGGTGCCGATGGACCGGCCCTTGCGCTGGTAGTAGTCGTTGAACGCGTACGAAGCGTGCGACACCATGGTGTTGGGCTCGAAGCACGCCGCGCCGGGCTGGATGCCCTTGCAGTCCGCGCCGCCGGGCCCGCACGCGTAGTCCAGCGCCGCCTTGAGCCTCCCTTCCCCCGCCATCGCGTTCGCCACGCACCACGCCTCCCCCGTCGCCACCGCCGCCTTAACCCCGCCTCCACCGCCGCCCGCTGCTGGGACGGCATTGCCGTTCCTGCCGTTGTCCTGCCACCGAGGCCGCCGCCGTTGTCCTTGCCGCTGCTGCCGCCGCCGAGGACGAACTCGACGTCGTAGACCTGCTGCTGGTTGGGGTAGAACACGCCGTAGTTGCGCTCGGACGTCGGCCCGGGCTTCTGGTTCTCGTTGAAGAGCGCGAAGAGGTAGACGTCGACGTCGGCGTCGGGGCGGCGCGGGGTTCCCGCGTTCCCGGACAGCACGCGCCGCACGAGGTTCCCGTTGTAGGCGGCGGCGTTGGCGGCCAGCGCGCCCACCTCCTTTGCGTCCCCCTTGGACGGCCACCCCGTCTCCGAGACCACCACTTTCACGCCGTTGTAGTTTGTCCCGCCGAGCTTGGCGACGGCGGCGAAGACGGCGTCGAGCTGCGCGTCGAGGAGGCTGTAGTACTTGAGGTTGCTGCCGGCGTCCAGCTCGCCGGCGTTGGGGCGGAACAGCGCGTAGTCGAGGGAGATGACCCCCGCGTTGTCCGCGTAGGCGAAGAACGGGTACGCGTTCACCATGAGGTACGACCCGGTCTGCGCCAGGAAGTCGAGCATGGGCTTCATGACAGATTGGGACAGCTCCTCCCGGAACACGCCGGCGGACGGCGGGTACGAGGCCGCGAGAGCAGTGAGCGCGATGGGGGAGGACACCTTGACGGCCTGGTCCATGTTGAGCCTAACGAGCGCCGCGTGCACGTTGGTCATGGCGGCGACGAGGTTGGACGTGACGTTGGGCGCCGTGGCGAAGACCTCGTTGCCCACGGCGACGCCCTGGATTTGGGTGGCCGGGTAGTAGGCGGCCACGTTGCGGCGCACCCAGGCGAGCGCGTAGGCGGGGCGCGCGGCGGCCGCGGCGACCTGCTCGTTGGGGAGCGCGACCACGACCTTGATGCCGCTGCCGGCGAGCGCGCGGAGGACCGTGGGCTCGGTGTCGTAGAGCTTGACGTTGGAGATTCCGTGCTGCTTGAGGAGCTGCACGACGGCTGGCGGGGCGGGGAGGTTGTTGGCTACCCTGCCCCAGTTCACGCCCACGGTGCCCGCCTCTGAAACAGAACATACGGCATTTGTCAGTGAAGAAAACTGAGCGCATTGTTGCAGAGATGGCGTGGTGTCGTGCAATGCGGGTCGAAGGTGTGGTGTGGTTACCTGCGGCGGCGAGGAAGAGCAGCGACAATGCCGCTGCGAGGAGGAGGCGGCGCGGGGGCGCCATGCTCTGTTCCGGGGGCGGCGGCGACAGAGCAGGGAGCGAGGCAGAGGAGCGAAGCGTTGGGTGTGGGAGTGGGGAAGGAAATGTCGTGGATTTATGGCGGGGGGGAAGCGTGGGTCGGGGTGGGAAGTGGCGGGTGTGCGGGGACGGTGGTGACGCACGACGCGGGCGAGGAGTTGGGTTCGTGGGGGCGACCGGGTTACGTGGAGGGGCCGGAGTGGCCCTGCGTACGGACGGGCGGCTCGGCTGGCTGGGACGCGGCTTGCCTGCGCCCACTCCGTGCGACCATCGGTGCGCCCGTGTACGTGGCGTCCCCGAGCGTGATTATCTGTTTGCGACTTTTTTGGGAATACAAGGAAATACAGTATAGAACCGGTTATCCTCGGTTGCTTCCCTCAGTCGCCGGTGGCCGGCTCGCCGCTACGATCTTATGATCAACATCTTGTTCCACCTCTGTGCTTACCTGCTGCCGGAACTCCTACCCGCTCGTCCGTCGCGCTCGTCCTCGACGGCAACCACCCCCTCCTGCACATAGCCATGAAGTTATGTGCTTTGGCGGCGGTCATCCATCACAGACGAGGCAATGGCTGCTTGCCACCCGGGGCACAGCCGGAGGAAACTTCGCCTGCCCGGACGTTGTCGCTGCCGGACGGCCGGAGACGTCGCCGTCGGAGGCAAAACTAATATAACTCCCGTCCTCATTCATGTGGCCATCTTCTTCGGCGAGCGGCGGTCAAGGAAAGGCCTAGGCAACTAGGAACAAGCTAGCCAGAACCGCATGCTGGCGATGGTGCTCGGCGAGGTAGCACAAGTGCGGGCAGAGAAATTGTGAACTGAATTGGATACAAGCTTGTAATTGTGCTCGGCGAGGTAGCCATGGCCCTTTTGGCCTCCACAATGGTCCGCCACTGCGGCCGGCGTGTGCGATGGTGCTCGGCGAGGTAGCTCAAAGCTTCGTCGTCTCCGACCCGAGAAAACGAGCGCAAAAAAGCTTGGCCCCCATCCCTCTCAAGTCCCAATCGCCGGAGCCAATTCTGCAGCGAGCCGAGCCGGCCGGCTGGCCGAGCGGCGACTGAACCGAGATATTGAAGGTAACCGAGACACGGGCCGCCTTCTTGCTGTGGCAGTGACGGTCGTGAATCCTAGCCAGAGAATGTGCTGGCAGACGGTGTGGTCAAGTCGCCGGCGTACCACGACCAGGCCTGACCACGACAGGGCTATAGGAGCACGATGAGTACTTTGTGTTCGTATTAGTGGGAGCGAGTATTACGGTCATGTGATTCTCCGTATCTGTTTCTAACTGAAAAATACCAACGAGAGGCTTAATTGGCGGAAGCGCCGGATGGACGCCACGTAGATGGTCGCACGGATGGTCGCACGTAGTGGCCGCAGGCAAGCCGCGTCCGGCTGGCTGGGGGGTGTGGTTAGTGGATAAGAGATGTTTTATGGTACCCTCAGATAAATAAGAGCCCTCCATTTTCATCCATCCAAAGGTCCATAACATTTCATACTAGTGCCAAAATAATGACTAGCACAAATCATACTACTGTCGAGATTGGCACCGCGCCGCAGACTGGGCCGGCCCAAGATCGCAGATAGCACCAGCCCATGAGGAAAATAACTGTTCTTTCGCTCTCGTCTGGAAAAAAATCTGACATGCTACTTCGTTGATTTGCGGTGCTAGCAGGATGCCTTTCTCACCAGCTGTTCGGCTCATCGCCGGGCAGCGGCTCACTTGTCGCCAGTTCGCCACCGCCGGCCGCAGCGGTTTCCGCGACGCTTTATTTATTGGAATTCTCATGGCTTGATCCCTCTGAACCACTCAATCAAAGCCACAAATTTCAGATAAGAATCATGTTGATTTTTGTGCTCCCCATCAGATCGTTAATAAGCACAATTTAAGATCTTAATCATGGAAAATCCTCACATCCTGATCTCAGGAAACGTAACCAATACTAGCTATTAAGGAAACCAATCTGAAGAAATTAACCACACAGACGATTGACCAAGTACACCCTCTGCATGGTGTGTAGTATGATGAATTCTTGCTGCAGGCAGCTCAATGAGTACACGCCGCGGTGAGCCACAAACGGGTGTTCGAGTAGTGGACCATTGAGGCGCGTGCGCCGTCTCAGATCCTTCTGTAGGCAGGTCCGCAGGTGGCTAGAAACTTGCGTAGCCATGCCAGCGTCGACGTGCTCAGCGGCACCAACTGCGGCCGGCGGGCCGGTGGCGAGGCGGCGCGCTTCGCCAACGATCGTGATGCGTCGTTCTGCTCATTATTTTTCCGGCAAATTACGGTTTATGGACCTAATGGGCCTAATTTGGGAGGCCACATCTGAACCGTTCAAGCAAATCATACTAGTCCCTCTCACAGACTAGTAAAAGGTACTATAGAAGTTGCCAATAAAGGTGATTGGTGAGGTGTTTAATTACGCGGGCGTCTCAACGGCTCTGGCTGTGGATATTTGTTCTTCCCTCCGCTCCCTCTGCCTTTTGAGCTCTTTCCATGGGATTTTCTTTCATGACAGAGGTATCCTTTTTAAGGTGATTTCGATCGGCTTCTTAGTACTCCCTCCGTTCCAATTTAATTGACTTGCATTTGTCTAGTAACGAATGTATCTATACACTAAATAAGTATAGATACATCTGTATTTGGACAAACTCAAGTCAATTAATTTGGAACAGAGGGAGTAGTATTTTAGTCAAGACTCGAGAAGATACACAAACGTTCGTGGAGGTCCGTCCTTCACTGTGCGTGCGTGCGTGCGTGTGTGTCTTGTTGTCCTCCAACTTTGGACGACATGAACCATCAATGGCACTAGAGGACTCGGGTAGCATAGCATGCAAGATCTTTTGTGTCTGAAGATCGAGCACTCCACTACTGCATCGCACTGGTACTGCAGTGATTCAGCGATCAGCTCGGTTTGGTCTTTGGTGCCGTTGGTTTGCCATGGCTACCAATCAATGCGATTAGTACTCCTCCAAACTGCGCCAGTATGCGATTCATGGGCAGGTCGAAATGGTTAACTGCATCATCAGTTAATACAAAGGGCCCGGAAATGAAGATGGCCAAAAGTTGGAGCTATGTAGCTTTCTTTTCCGTGTTTCAGCTTCGGTTACTTAATTATTGGCAGCAGTGGTACAATTTTACAACTCAGGGTTACGTGCAGAGGACAGAAAATACATGGGACGGAGCGTGCGTTGCAGGTGAAAAGAGGACGCCTTTAACGTGAGGCTGCGAGAACGGCTCATAACATTGTGACAGCCGTCGTAGGTCAGAGTAGGTAAAGCCAGTCAGCGAGGGTACAAACTTTGTGTACAATGTACCTACTCATGTTCCAGACGACAACACCGTGCTCGGTGGAGAACAGCACGTTCCCTAGCTAGCTAGGTCCAAACTACAGTTTTTGTCACAGTTCGGAAGAACTACTGTCCAACGGTCCAAGCTGTAGAAAATATTGAATCCTTAATTTTTGTTGTTATATTGTGGGACCCTCATGAGATATATAAAGAGGTACAAGGGGTAGATAGACGTGGAGCATAAGAAGATATAGGAGTCCTACTCTATCTCAGATTCTACTCCTACACATACATATAATCTAACATTCCTCCTCAGTCGTAGCGGGAGTGAAACGAACGATTGCGACTGGATTTGAAGTCTTGCGCTTCCGTCGTCTTCTCCCTCCATCATCATCAACTACGTCTCTGATGGTTTCTCCTCTCTTCCCTCCCGCAGTCACAGTGGGAGTGGCGTGGACGCAAGTGACGACGCGGACGTTGTTGACTGGAGTTGTTGCCGATGTGTTGTTGTAGACGTTGCCCTTGATGTCGATGTCGAGGTAGCCGATCTTGATGTACCCATGGTCGAGGTAGTCGTGGTCGATGTAGTACTCGTCGTAGTTGTTGTAGCCGCAATGCAAGAGGCGCAAAAAATTGCGCTATTTTTATGACGTAGCTGCAGTTGTGGTTTTTTTAACGACGTTTTGCACCCTTGCGGGTACCGTCGTAGCCGACGTTTTGCACCTTGAGAGGTACCGTCGGGGGCGTCTTGCGGATGTCAGAGGACGCGGTCATAAGTGAGTCCACCAGTTTTGCCAAGGCTGGAGGAAACTCACCGAGCACACAACGGTTTTGCCAGAACCGTTTGCGCGGTTGTAGGAGCTTTCACAATAGTCTTAGCCGTCGGACGCGGTCAATGTCGTCGTCGATGTTGTGTTGTGCCTTGCAGTAGTACTGTCAGAGGGCGTGTGTCCGTCCTTCTGGACGAGGTTGTAGCGGCGCGGCGGCGGTGTGTTGACGAGGTTTGTCGATGAAGACCATGTTGATGTAGATCTTGGCGATGATGTGTCGGCGATGTAACGGCGGTCGTGAGACGGTACGTCGCTTGGAGACGTCCCTCGTGACGACGATGATGTTGATGCCTTGCCACCGGATGTCGGAGAAGTCGATGAAGATCCACACCGGCCTGCGTGTGGTTGACGTCGTTGTTTCTCGTAGATGTCGTAATTTGGCGAAGCGGTACAACTCGATGTTGTGGTTCGGCTTGGTGTAGTTCGGCTAGATGCAGTGCAGATCCGTGCGGCTCGATGTAGACAATGCACAGTACGTGCGTGAGAGGTCGATGAAGCTGGCTTGGAGGAGCTCGCGGTCGTGAGCGATGAAGATGTCGGGGATCGGATGGAGGCGTGATCGTGCCTGGCGCTTGTGCTCGTGGAGTATATGATCTTGATGCACACTGAAGCTGGCTGCACGAAGGAGTTGGCATGTATACGAGTGGAACGCCTCGTTGACGAACGCGCGAGCAGTCACGCGATTCGCTCGCGCAGCGAAACACGTGGGTGGGGCCCACCCACGTTGTCTTCTTTCTCCTCTTTCCTTTCTTCTTCTTCTTCCTTCCTTCCTCCTCAATCCCGTCCGTAATTTCCTTCCTCCTCCATCTCGTCGGTTCCCAGGCCGAGACGGCGCCGACGGAGCCGCGCGGAGGCGCGGCGGAGAAGGCGGCTGTCGAGGATGGACTTATCGGTGGGGGTTGGGGATGTAGCTGGCGACGAGCTCCAGTGTGGGGTTGGGGCTTAGAGGGATGGTCGGGGCGGCGGCGGACCGGCGGAGGGGGGATTTGAGAGGGCGGGGCGGCAGGCGGTTAGGCCGGAGGTGGACGCTGGGGAGGGGACGACCTTCTTCCTCCTTGGCGTTTTGTCGTCTTGCTGTCGGAAGCCTCGCGCTGGGCTGTCGGAAACCGCCGCGAGCGGTCGCGCGCGTGAAAGGTAGCCACGCCCGCATACGAGTGCCTTGAGATCTGCCGTATGTATACGGTATACAGTATACCTGCTTCATGGACCCGATCCGCGTGATGTTTTCTGCTCCTGGTTCTGCCGCATGCAACCGGTGGAGGCACTTCGACCAGGAGCGAGGCATCCGTGGGCCTAGGCGGCTGCTGCTGCATGCATGCCGTCGTCTTGCGGCGTCGTGTCGAAGGAGCAGCGAACTAGCCCGCCAGCCCGCTTGAAGTCGCCGCCGATGTCACGCCGGATACGATCTAGCACTGATTTTCGCCGGAAATTTTGAGGGTCGCGGAGATTGGGATTTTATTTGTGTGGCTAATTGGATCTAATCTATGGGATTGGAAATTTCGAAAAACTAGTCTAATCTATGAACTGGAAACTGAATCTAAGAACCAATCCGATCTTTGATCGAAACGGGTGTCGCACCCCTGAGGAGAGATTGATCTCCCCACGGGCGGCGCGATGCGGAAGTGTTTAGAACCCTAGGATCGGCATCGTAAGACTAACCGCTCTGATACCATGTAGAAAATATTGAATCCCTAATTTTTGTTGTTGTATTGCGGTGACCCTCATGGGGTATGTAAAGAGGTACAAGGGGTAGATAGACTTGAAGTGCAAGAAGGTATAAGAGTCCTAATCTATCTCAGATTCCTACTCCTACACATACATATAATCTAACACAAGTAGCGTACACAGCTGTGTCCACAAGCAAGTCACACAAGACGCAAACAATTTTCCGCCGACATCAGAAATCTACACATCAGTTGATGTAACCATGCGGGTTTAAAAGTTTGGTGGCTCCTCATGACCAGTGGCGGATCTAGTTGGAGCTAAGGGGGTGCACAAGACACCGGGTAGGACAAAATTTCTTGGTAAAGTTGCAATTTTTCACCACACATGCACCCAGAAGAAGATTGATTTTCTCTCTTGTGCACCGGTAGGCACCCTGGTGCTCCAATCTCTAGCTCCGCCACAGCTCATGACTAGCGCCTCAACTTTCAATCGAGAGGCTATTGCCTTCCTTGCATTGCTCACGTCTTAGGAGGTTCGGAACGGAAGGAACGCACGTTTCTTCCACTCCCCTACAAACAAGCGCCCAATAGGTGATATTCGAAAAAAAAAACCAAGAAGGAGGCGAAACTTTGGGTTACCGCGGGTGCAAAGCAGTTGAGTGAAATTATGCCGCTAGAGTTGGCCGGTTGTAACTTTTTTTACTTTAGCTTCTCGCTAAACTGCTTCTTAATTAATACTCCCTCCGTTCCAAAATACTTGTTTTCCATTTGTCCAAATTCGGATGTACCTATCAGTGGAAGACAGAGAGTGCCCTGTGAGCTGCGCAGATGGACCAGCGGCCAATGTCGTCGTCATGGCGCACCCTGTGAGCTGCGCTTCTTATTGTTAGAATTAGATGTAACTGCCACATGCAGTTATTAGTGCCCAAAGTCCATAGGGACGTCTTTTCCTTGTACAGACGCCTGTTCACTCCGAACAGGCGCCTCTCCACAAACCGACTTTCCAACAGGCGTCTCTTACTTGTGACCGACCTCCCGAAGGGACGGGAGTCCTTGTATAAATACTCATGTCAATGATCAATGAAGCAAGAGTTCGATTCATTCCTTTACTTCTCGTTTTCACTCTAACACGTTATCAGCCACTTTCGCTCTATATCAGAGCATAGGCCAAACGATCAGATCAAACAACGAAAACAATAGAAGGAGTAAGAACAGGAGCGTCGGCCTTCATCGTTCCAAAGAAGAACAGATGTACACAGTACTCCTAGTGCTAGTTGGTAAGAAGAACACAAGATCGAAGGTGTCAACCAAAAACAAGAACACCAACAAATGGAGAACAACAGACACCTCCATAGATCCTTCTCAATAAATGCAAGGACGAAGGTACCGTGCAGTTCTTCATTTTTTTCTCTTTGGTTGAAGCGCACAAACGATGTTGGTCTCCTCTCGAAGGAACGGCCCGCAGCGGCGGCCCTCGCCTGCATCATCGCGGCAGCGCCCGCGACCAGGCCCTCCTGGCGTCGATCCTTGCATCCGCGGCTTCTCGCCGCGAGGTCGCCGAAGAGGGCTTCCAGCAAGGAGCTCGTCGCGGTGACGCATTTGGTCTTCACGACCGGCGGCACTCGACGCGGCCCCTCAAGGACGGCGGCATCGCCGGTCGCCCTGCTATTACGGGAGCAGCAGCGGCTACTCGACGCCGACCTCTTCTTCAAGAAAGCGCCGGCGGCGTCCCTCAGCCTGCATCATGGAGACAGCACCCACTACCAGGCCCTCATGGCATGGATCCCCGCGTCCGCGGCCTCGCGGCGAGGCCTCCCTCGATGAGGTCGCCTAAGGCGGTCTCCAGAGCGGAGCACGTAGGCGTACACCGCGCGGAAGCGCTACCAGCCACCGTCGCGGGCCCGGCGCTGTTCCTCCCGGCCGGAGGCGGAGGCAGCGTGCTGCTCCTTCCTAGGGCGGCATCGGCCCACGTCCGGCGAGCAGTGCAGGCTCGCTCCTCACATCTCGTTGCAGCGGATTTGGGGAAAATTCCCGATGGAGCTCACACGAGAAGAGGAACGTCAACAACCTTATCCATTTGGACGTTTTCGTTTTAGTCCTTCTACTTACTTTGCTTACAGATAAGGCTGTACAATTTTCTTTTCAGCCCTCATGCTTATTACAGTATGCTGTATAGCTATTATTCAGATTTTGCATCAGGTCCAAAAAGGCAACAACTAGTACTATGTTAAGTACTTGGCATGTTTTAAACCATGTATTTCTGAATAATTATTACATAATCTAATCCAAGATAATGCATAATGGTTTAGACCATATTATGTCTATAAATTATTATATGTTCAATGTGTTTGCAATTTGCAATCCCTATAACATATACAAATGGTACAATAATATTATTATTGCAATTGAGATTAATTTTGCTTGCAAAATTAAATATTAAATCACCATCAATTAAGTCCAAAAATGCCTAAAAGGCACAAAATTGACTTAATTTGAATTGAATTGATATGCAAAATTATAAAGTGACTATCTCAAATTTATATATGGGATCACAAGGTAATGTGGCATTTACTGCGAAATGTGCAGATTATCCACGATTATTGTAAGGTCTACATTTTGTCAGACTACCTTCAATGTGCTCTCCCATATATTTAAATCAAATCATAACATAAGGTACTAAGATCAAGACATCTACTGATTTCGATCAGATTATGCTTCTTAGTGCTGTGAGACGGACACCATAAAAATGTTGATATCTCCACGCGAGACGGACTTCATAAAAATGGTGATATCTTCAAAGTGTTATGATAGATGTTTGAGGTCTACACTTAAGTCTTCACTTGAGTTCACAAAATTTTGCAACTTTATTACGACATTACCATGACGACTTCTAAATTTACACACAAGTAAATTGAACAAGTCTATTGTTCAAACCCCATGTGATTTAAGATGGCCAGAATTCAAAGAGCTTGGTCTCGACGGTCAGAACTAACTTGAGTTCAACCCTGCGTCACATGGAATGATAGTAGCACTTTCGTTACTCCACGATACCTGGTCAATTCGTACCAACATTCCGTGAGACGCAACTGACATACTCAAGGGTAAAGATATGAAGCACGCTTCAATCTTCAATACGACAATCCCTAGGAAGCTAGTTGTTCACATCATGTAACAACACGCTCTTCCAATGTCACAAATACCATGAACAAGGAGAACATGGTTGTTGAATATGCTTCAGATGACCTGTTTGGAGACTTTGACTAGTCTCCCAACTCCTTATCAACATCTATCTATTATTTTAATACATATGAAGTTGTCATAAAATACAACAAATCATGGCATAATGTATCAGCACTCATGATACAAATAACTTTGTATGTGTTCTATATATCTGATAAAGATCTTCACACTGAAGAATCTTCAATTCTATATATAGAATTTTACGGGAGTCAATCTTATGAAAGAGGAAACGTTCATTATGGACGATGAACCACAAACTCTACACATGGGGAAATATATATATTCATAACTCTTACTAAGAGATGCCAATATATTTTGATCGCTAGACACGATGTTGTAATTATGGTTCTGATAGTACCACAGTTACACTCCCTATGGGGTACTTAAATATTAATCGAGAACGCTTTATAGTATCTTGATTAAATTCGTACCCTACAAGATGTAGAGATATCCGTCAGAATGGTTTCCATATCGAAACCCATGATGACAACAAAGAGGAGTATATCCTTTTTACCAAAACAACGGATATGACAAGCATTTAAATGCAAAATTCTCTCTTTATCGTCAGGATTGCACTACACATACATTAAACCCGTAACACATGTTGCAAACATGGTAATTTTTTAGAATGACAATGCATCCCAAACTTGGCATGATCACCTTGATCATCCCATCATAGAGATGATGCGGAAAATTATCAGCAATTTCATTGGTAGTGATCTAATAAATGATGCTAAATTTCCTCAACCTCTGCAATTTGTGGGTAGATCCAACCATTGCGTGTGGACTTAAATAATTTCATGGTTCTAATAGACACATATCCATGATGGTCTCATGTGTGCATATCATCCACACATAACCATGTATTTTCCATAATAATGAGACAAGCTATTTAATACAAGCTCTCACTATTCGAAAAATCAAATTAAATTGATTTGAATGGACTACGCTGTTGAATTCTCCACATATGCCTTCAATGATTATTGCATGGCACTAGGGATTGAATTTCAGCACTCGGTCCTATATATCCACACTCAAAATGGCTTGGTAATTGAATCTCTAATAAAGAGAGAATTAAGCTCATGACACATCTCTTACTAATGAATTGCAAATACCAACCTTGTGTTGGAGTCATGCAAATTTACACCCTGCTGACTTAATTCAACTGCGACATACTACTTATCGTAGTACTTCCCCAATAAAATTAGTACGTGCAAATTAAAAGTATTTCCCATCTGCGATAATTCGGTTACATACCGATATCACCACCGCGGCATACATCATATGGCCCCTCACTGAAAATTCGGGATCTATGTGAGGAATAACTGTATTTCCGTCAACTATAAATACCTCATGCCCCTGTCAGGGGGAGTTATTCATGGCTAGTATGCTAAGTGAGGAAAATTTCCAGGCATTAGGGGGAGATTTTAAGTACCAAAAAAAAAAATGCCAGGAAATCAATTGAAATGTTCAACACATTTCTGCCTCAAATCCACGTACTCAAAACATTGAACTTCACGTTCACAAATTTATTAGTTGCAACAAATTGCAATTAACCTGCCAAATTCATTTACTGGCTACAAATATATTATAAAATCTTATAATCCTGCAACAATTATGCCCGAAAGAGTGGAGGTACCAACAAAAACCACTCAACTCCTTGTTCAAAATAAGAGGGGGAGAAGTACGGCCATACAACAGGATTCAACTTCTTGCAAGTATGAAAGGAAACTGAGGAAGAATCCTTCAGAATCAGTAAATGCAAATCAACTTCACGTTGATACACACAAAATGGGTAGTTCATACCCAGTGGATGGAAAACCACCACAACCCAGCTCAATAGTGCACACAATGACTGGGATATCGGAATACCTAGACTCGACCGTATTGGGAAACCACGAAGAGTCATCAAGGGTAAACAAGATTTTCACAACTATATACATTCTGGAGAACACATAATTAAAAGCCTACAACTGTCGACATACATTTCTCAACCATGATTGCAAACAACCTTTACAATGATCTGGATCCAAAGACCATGGCCATGGCAGAGTTTAAAACACACTCGCTTGGACTAGACTCAAATAAAGGATGCAATCCAATGAGAAATTGCCTTGCTCAATATAGGAAGGTATACACAAAAGGAATACCTACACCAGTTTTTGTCTAAGAATGGACGAGAACAACAAGGTGGTGAGTCAATAGCAAGGCATGTAGCATAAGGGTTCACGCAGATACCCAAAATCCATTCTCCAGATACAAGTGGAATCAATCTCCGATAATTTATCTCAATGGCAGTACAAATCATCTATTTATGCAGTTGATAGATGTAGTGACCATATATTCATGTGTCACTTGATTCAACATATAGGTTCCCCATGGGAATCACAATTTTGAATCCAAATACAAATCGCAACATGCATAGTGTAAACTCAATAAGTCACTACATGACTTACAATAGTCAGAACAAATTTGGTACAACTGACTTAATTAGTGAGTTCCTTATACAAAAGGATTACTCTAACAATGATGATTGCTCACACGTGTTCATCAATAAATCCTCAAAAGGGTATTCATAAAATCAGTGTATGTTGATGATTATAACATCACTCGCAACACACAAGATATAGATGAACCATGTAATCATCTAGAGACGGAATCTCAGATGAAGGATGTAAGCAAAGTATCAAACTTTGCTTTAGCTACAATTCGAGCACCTTCACTCTAGAAATATGGTACATCATTTTGCCTATATCCAGAAATTATTGGAGAAATTCAAATATGGACAAGTCATATCCATCTAAACTCTATGGTTATTCAATCTCTAGACGTAGAGAAATATAGATTAATACCATGGAAGATGGAAAAGAGATGTTGAGACATAATGTTTCATATCTCAGTGTCATTGGACCTAACACTAGTGGACAGGAACAAGAGTATCTTTTCGATATCTCCAAGGCACCAAATATCTTGACCTATTTGTTATTTCAAAGAAATCTAAACTCTAATATCATCGGATGCGCTGATAGTAGCAACTTATATGATCCCCACAAAGCTATATCACATAAGGGCTTCATTACCTACATGGTGGGCTTACCATTCTATTGATGTTTTCCACACAAACTCTATGGCTACACCCACCTATCATTTGAAATACAAGGCTTCACATCGATATGTGGGGTTTTACGAAATGATAAACACATTCAACATTCATGTTGTATTGGTTCTTTTGAATCATCAACTATTATCTACAAAGATAATAATACTTGTGTTGCTCAGATGCAAACTGGTTATACAAAAGCAATATCACTAAGCATATTGCTTCTAAATTGCAAGCATCAGGGGGAGTCTCTTCCTGAATTATAACCTACTCAAACATTATATTATACTCTTTTTCCCTTTGTGAGTTTACTCTCATGGTTCTCATCAAGGTTTTTAATGAGGTAATATCAACACAAGAATATATGTCATACCTCCTATTTTCCCCGCCAGGGTTTTTAATGGATGTATACAAGACATATAAATTGTCCTCTAAACTTACCAATGAGTTTTATCCTTTCGAGATTTTCTCATATAAGTTATCAAAGAGACAATTAACAATATATGTTGTGACATTTTCTCCTTACTTTTCCCACTGGGTTTTAAAGGAGTTTTAACAACATATCAAATATTATTCTCCTCACATTTTTCCCAAAAGGGTTTTTGGGGGAGAAATTATCAACTTTAAGCATCATATGTCATACTTTCTGTTTTCTCCACTGGAGTTTTTAAAGGAAGTATACAAGACATATTTATTGTTCTCTAAACTCGCTATGGGTTTTTCCCTTTTAAGGTTTTCCCATATGAGTAATCAAAGAGAGACAATAACCATCATATGTTGCATCATTTTCTCCTTATTTTCCCATCGGGTTTAAAGGAGTTTTAGCAACATATCATACACAATACTCTCCTCATATTTTCCCACAGGGTTTTTGGGGGAGATATTATCAATTTCAAAGATCATCAAGACTACATGGAATAACATCAAGATTATACAAGACATACAAGACATAGATTTGTGCAAGGGGGAGTGTTAGAATTAGATGTAACTGCCACATGCAGTTATTAGTGCCCAAAGTCCATAGGGACGTCTTTTCCTTCTACAGACGCCTGTTCACTCCGAACAGGCGCCTCTCCACAAACCGACTTTCCAACAGGTGTCTCTTACTTGTGACCGACCACTCGAAGGGACGGGAGTCCTTGTATAAATACTCATGTCAATGATCAATGAAGCAAGAGTTCGATTCATTCCTTTACTTCTCGTTTTCACTCTAACACTTATTACACTCTCTGTCTTCCAGTGCGCAAGTGGCCGCCCCGCAGACAACTCTGGAGCGCACATCCTTCATCGTCCTAGCTAGCCGGTGACAGTGGGTCACGCTCAGTGTTACGGAGTAGATCAGATCTGCTACTGATCATGTTTTCTGGCAAGCAGATTCGTTCGTCGAACTCCAAGCATGTGGCAAGCTAGTAGGCTGGCGATCTAGCTTCTTCCGACCCCAATCCCCTCATACCAATATACGGAGTACCTAGGGACAAGACTAATCTAATCGGTCCAGTTTTAATAAGCTTATCACTGACAAGCATGCAGTTCCGATATCCGAACACCCTCGATCGCACATGACACACCGTCGTTTGTTCTTGCGACCCACGTGGATCCGGAGCATATTCAAGATCGACCCGGTCTTCCACTCTTCCATTCCCAGAGAAAGGCATCTCTGTCGGCGAGAGAGACTGAAGAACTTCACTCGTTCATCTGCATTTTTTACAGAGTGGTGATCGTCAGGAGCGCGTCATCCTTGGAGGACCACCGGGGTTGGTGATCGGTGCTCGGTTGTCTCCAACTCCGGCAGCTGCTAGTGCGACAACGACGAGAGGCCAAGTGAGACTCAGGGGAGTGTCCGTGCTCTCGCATGTGAACCCGAGGACCTTTTATTTGGTTAAGTCCACACTTCACACTGTAGTGCCACTGATCTCTCACTCACTCATGACCCACTTGGACCTTCGAGCATATTCAGACCTTGGATCACGGCGGGCGCTCCATCGATGGAGTCAATAGATTCAGACCACGAGGAGGAGGACATGTCACGTCTGCTGCTGAATCGGCAAAATTCGCTCGCTGGGCAGGATTTCACATGTCTTGTTTCTCTTCGACGGGAGACGCTACGATAAGATGCTACTACCGCATGTACTAGTAGTGACCATTTCGATGATCGATTGATTGCCTCGGAGGAGGCAAGGTTTGTTGGCTCTGAAATTTTCCCCATTCTCATCGCGATGCTGAAACTGGGAATCATGCCTAGATCTTGCACTGCTGCACGCGTGGAGCCGTGTACTACCAACCCCACATGCAGTGCAGGCATGCCTCGCCCGTGAATGTGTACTAACATGCTGCACCAGCTCCATGTGCGGCCTGCGCAGTACGTGATATTGGGTGAAGAATATATGTGAGTTGAAAATTCCTTGTTCTGCCAAAAAGATTCTTCTCTCCCTGACAGATCAAGCTACCCATGTGTTCGGCAATGTTGATGTGCAGTCCATGCATCGATGAGTGCTAGTATATCAGTAAGATCTCTCAGGACCTAGGCAGCTGAGTTAAAAGTAACTCTGAACTTTACTATTACTAGAACAAAGGAATTACTGATATATACTTACAAAATTCTTGTTCAGTTGCTGGAGGTTATATGCACATACCTACTGTACAGCCTATTACATTACACATTACAATGAACAAACAACAACAGATTCCACGAATGTACAGTTGTACTGTTTTTCACTAGTTGCCCTCTCTGCACACATAGAGGGCACACGCTGATGTAACATCGAGCGTTGATATATGGGACCTGTACATGTCCCATCTAAGTTCCTGGTGGAGGTCCATTCAGAGTGGAGTTCCACTGTTATCTCGTCTCGGCCTCTGAATTAGCTACTTACTTGGTATGTTAATTTGATTAATCCGCAGTCATCTCGTCTCAGTTTTCCTTTGCTGCGTAAAAAAAGGACAGCATATTTAGTAAGAGAGTACTTTCAATGTCAATGAAATGTTGGCTACGGAGGAAAGCAGATGCCAAAACAAACAAGAAATAGTCATCAATGTTGCAGCACATATATAGTGACAAAGAGACGGCTAAGAGAATTATATTGCTTATATAGCTACACCGTGATCATAGAGTAGTTCAAGACAGCTTGGCGCCTTTGTATGCAGGGAAAAATCCCGTTACAAATCAGTATAAGATAGTCAAGGGTAAATTGGCTCTTCTGGAATGAACTACGCATTCAAATATCAAGAGTATAATAACAGAACGAATAACGTCAGTAATGAGGGTCGTTCAGTCTCTGTGGAGGAATTTCTTTTCCACAGCTGCTACTGATCGGATGCCTCTCCGAGTGTTACCATGTTATGAAACACTTATTCGGGAGTTCGTTTGCTACTGCTTGTGTTAATAGCACGTTGGCTACATGCATCTTCCTTCCTTTTGCCACATCTCGCTCAAAGGGTTGAAGCAGGGAGTGGGACTGGGAACAGCGATGTTGCAGTACATATATAGTGGAAAAAAACAGCTAAGAATTTTATCTTGCTTACATATAGCTACACCGTGATCATAGATAGAGTGTAGTTCAAGATAGCTTGGGTGCCTTTGTATGCCGGGAAAAATCCCATTAAAAACAGTATAAGATAGTCAAGCGTAAATTGGCTGTTCTGGAATGAACTATTCATGCATATCAAGGAGTCCCATAACAAAATGAATAACGTCAGCTATGAAGGTTGTTCAGTCTCTGAGGAAGAATTTCTTTGCCTAAATTCAGAAACATTGTTGAATGAATACAAACCTCAATCATAAGTATAAAATGCCAGTACTTACAGGATGATTTTGACTAGCATACTTCCGAGCTCCTTCATAAGAGGCGGTATGCCGTGCGGCACTCGAGGCACAGGATAGGCGCCGGAGAAGTACTTGTATGTGATTGTAAATGCTGCAGCATGTAGTTGCAATTAGCACATAGTACAAATGAAGGGGTAGTGAGAGCTAAACTAATGTTTTAAAATTTCCATTGGCCGGAGATGACAAACAAACCAGTGCGGAGGAAAAGTTTGAACTCAACAGAAAAACAAAGGTGTTCTCATCATTCAGTTTGTCTGCATACAAGCGATAGGGAAGATTACCTGAGCCGATGCCTGTTGCATGTTGAAAAGAAGGCGACAAAACCATACAAAATGCTCCGGACTGCACGGAAAATCTAAGAAAAATAGCCAAAGTAAGGTGCATAATATACTACTTGAAAAACAGGTTCGGTAGAAAATACTAACAATTTTTTTGGCCATGCCAACAAATTTGTGTTACCTGATACAGAAGATCTTTCCAGAGTGATCCCCAAATGGTAGTTTCGGATGTAAACCCAGGTGCCCTGGATGCAGACCCAACTTGATACAATGAACTTAGTGTTGACCACATCTGCTTTAGAACATCAAAAATATCTAAAAAGAATTCCACCACCAAACTCGCTAGAGCAGCGACAAGTCGGAAAGGTGCAGCTAGTATCTCTCCAAAGAACCAAATTACAGGGCACAGAATTGAATTGGCTGCAGTCAACAAAAATAGTAGTAAGGCATCAAAACGAAAACACAAAGGGAAAGGGAAACAAAGTGTTAGGTAGATTACAGCAACCATACCAATATTAAACATAATACTGAAGATAAGCCCGAATGGCAACATGATCATCTGCACTGTACTGATAACGGCACTGCACGATGTCTCCATGACTATGATTATAGCTGAACTCAGATATTCTACTGTTTCAGCACAAAGGTTCCATAGTGGCAGGGTAAATTCAACAACCTCCAAAATTGGACCCATAATTGGCTTTGTCAAAACACTAAGAACAGACTTAGCAGCACGCACAATCTTAAGAGACCATGTAAAAGCCTGCTCGAAATGATGCAGAAAAAGCATGGTTCCGAGATACTTAAGCCTTGAGATCATTTCCCATGTCTCTATCCAATCAACCAAAGGACCAAACAATCTCGAGGCGGTTGCCTTCAACATCGGGACATTCTTGTAGAGGTCATAAAATCCTATAAGAACAGTGACTAATGAAATCAAGACATATAATGCTCTGGCGAGAGGACACATCCATGGGCGATATATCTTGCAGAACACTGGATATGACTGAAGAAAAATGACCCATGAAGGAAGGCCATACTCAAGTAATGTTAACAGCCTCACATCAGACAGTATAACTTCTTTTAGTCTGAACGGCAGATCATGATCACTGAACCGGAACAAGATCAACACATCCTTGTATGTGCTAGGCTCAACCAGTGGCTTGCCACTGTCATGATCGCTGCAACAAGATGAAGATGAATATGATGAATATCTTGGTGAGGTCACAAATTCCGAGTATGATTCTTCAGACATATTATTTCCAGAATCAGATTTTGTTATCTTTCTTCTCTTGTAAGGTCCAGAGCAAGGTGGTGGGGTGTATGACGAGCTTGTCAAATTTGACGACACCCTAACATATTGAACATCATCTACAGAATCATCGCCGTCGCTCTGTACACTCTCGCTGTCCCATTCAGGTGTTAAAAAGTCATTCAGGGCATCATAAAATACATCACCTGCAACAGCTAGCATATAAGTAGAGTGTACTTGCAGTCAAGAATAAAGGAACTCAAAAGACATAGCATTTGAAAATTTACCTTTTGGAGATATGCTGTTCAAATAATCTTTTAAGATCTGACACTCAGAGTAATTTCCTGAGAACCAAGAAGTGATTAAAGATGAAGCTTGATTGACACTATCAAATTCCCATCTCTTCATTGTTTTAGCTTCCACGACCATTGAGGTATCAGTCTATAACAGCACGAAGGGAAGTTAGCATGTATGATTCCTTTCAAAGTCTTCAGTGTGATCAATCAAAAAAGAAGTCTTCAGTGTGATTATTCATTGTAAACTATGAACATTAACAGCAATACCTGAAGTTCATTCAGATAATTAATGCCACGCACGTCAGCCCAGTCTACCTCGAAAATGATAAAACCATATAATGTCCGATGCAGCTCCCTATTCAGCAGGCGAGAATCCTTCAATCTATTTACTTGAAGCTTCTTATTGCGCATGGCATCATCGATCAGAGTATACCATTTGGATGACTGATTCCATAAATGAGGAGAAGATATTGGGCCTTCTGAAAATACAAGCTTTTCTCCACCGTCATCTCTCTTTCTCCTAGTTCTAGTGTTCGCGAAAGGAGAAAATCTTGACTGAAGCACAAAATGGCGAAAACAGTAAGCAAGATTTATCACAGGGGCAATGCAATGAAGAGTAAGAAAAAAGATAATCCTACATAAACTTCTGCGGGCTTGTGAATATATAGTTATAGTTATAGTTACAGTATAAATTAAAGAAGTGGCGGTGCATAAAAGAGTAAAGTGGACCTTGGTAACCATCAATTGCCACAGGTGAGCAGGCTTTGTGTTCTGGTCTTCCAACCATGGGCGGTTGTCAAGGAATATAAGGAACTTCTTGGTATCAGGGCACAAAAATATAGTAAGTTCTGCAAGATATGACTGTAAATCCCTGCATGTGGATGAAAACAACTGTTGTCTTAGTTATACCTGATCAATGAAGAGTGCTGCAGATGGATATCTAAATTTACAAATTCATCATCATCAGGTTACAAGATGCTGTGTTGAGGAGAAAAAACAGCTTGTATGCTGCATAACTTGTGATCACCCTACACCTCGGCATATTTAAAAAAGTTGCAACTGAAATAGCACAAAGATATAGAAATTTCCTATGTACTACTTTTCATGCAAAAACTACTCCCTCTATGTCAAAATAGTGTATATTAATTTTTCTCAAGACAAACTTGGCAACATTTGACCATGTTTATAGGAATAAATATCAACATCTATAATACCAAAAAAATACAATACAAAAATATATTTCATGATGGATCGAATGGTTGATCAAGTATTATAGATGTTAACTAATTTTTTATGACTTGGTCAAAGTTTACAAAGTTTGACTTCGGGACACAACTAACATGCACTATATGTTGACATGGAGGGAGTACTTTTTAATCCAACTGTCCAACCTCGTAGAAGTTTTCCTTTGTATCTATGACAGCTATGATAGGGTTAAAACACCTAATCCTTCAATAATTTTTTTGAGGTTTTCATGCGGTGCAACAAAACAATTTCTATGACATATTCCATTGTTCTCAATTCCTATAGGGTTCAAAATGACACCTTCCCGTTGCTACACAATTTTGGCCATCAATTGCTTTATATGGAAAAAATTCCCAACAACCAGTACCCTTTGTACATGACTGCGTTGTCACTGTTTGACCCTATCCAATGTAAGAATGTAAATGCCGGAGCGCAGGGCAGTACAGAATGAAACATCTCCATCAGTCAATTCAGCTACCCCACTCCCTTATCTAGAGAATTTCTTGTCTATTTCCCAGGAATAGCATGTTTGAACTTTCTTCCCGAAGCAATCCGAAAAGATAATCAGTACTTGGGGATTCTTGGCAGCTTCCAGGCCGTTAGGAACTGTTACAACGAAAGATGAAGTGTGCCCACTAACGTAATTGGATGAACTTTCCCCTTTGCTTCTACTATATCATATTCTGTTACCCACACAGACAGCATATTCTTCCACTACAGCAGAGCACAACGGCAGCTGAAATTGGGGGCGAATCAATCCCCATTCCACCGCAATGCGCATTTCGATCGAACCAGAGTGAGTCAACCGGAAGAGAAATTTCAATGGCAAGAAAGACCAAGCATCCCCAAAACAAGGAAATCGAAATCCCCGGCTCAAAGATGACGCGTACCCGATTTGCAGGCTGGTGAGCGGGAAGAAATGCCGCCTGCCGCCGGCCCCCATCTCAGCCCCGGCTCCCTGAATGAACGCACGCCAGAATTCCCACATCAAGAGGCGGATCAGAGGACGGGAGACCCAGGAAGAAACGCGAATCGGGAGAGAGCTCGGTGTTCAAATAATACCTGCGCGGAGGTCAGAGGCGCCATCCCACGGAGGCGTGGGCGCGGCGCTTGTCCGCATGCCACGGTGGCCAGGCCGCGCCGCGGCGTTAATGGCAGCAGCTCCCAGAGTCTAAAGACGCCGCCTACCGCGGCCGTCTCCCCTTCCCTCCTACGCGACACAAATCACCAACGACCTCCTTAAATACTACCAGACACCACCAACACTGCAGCGCGCGCTCCGCCGGCGGCGATGGGGCGGTGACCGGACGGATCGCGGCCCCTCCGCGGGAAGCTATGCAACCATCCGACGGCTGTGGCGTCAGAGACACGCGCGGCGCGGTATCTTCTGTTGGGGAGAGCCTGCCTTCCTTCCCCTGTGGGTAAAACTTAACAACCTCTGGCCATGTGGGGTCGAGACGGTTCGGATATCCGCGCCCGATGACATGTGGGCCTTCCCTACGCGGGGCCGGGATGTCGGGCCGTTACTGCCGCGCGGGGCGATGCCGATGGCCGAACATCGCGTGACTGACCGGTGGGTCCCGCCGTCGCGTGCTCCCACAAGGCAGCTTGTCGGGCCTCGTCATCGCCTTCTGGCCGTTTCCTTGTGCTTTGCCCCGACGGGAAGCAAACGGAATACTGCTGCTGGATGGATACGCGGCTGCCCACACCGCGAATGACCTGTGGGTCCCGTGGAAAGTGACCCACATGTCGGCAGATGATCCCTGTGATCTTCTGCGCCGGTTGGTGACACGTCGGGGTGTGTACGTGCTTTATGTGCCGACACGTGTCCAATCTGCTTTCGGGGAGCGGGAATTGGCTGCGGTGACGTGGTGTTGGGTGTTCGGACAGGTGCAGGGTGTGAGGGGGACACGCGGGTGGGATGGAGAGCGGCGTGGGTGTGACGCCTCGAGCCCCGTGTCATGGTTTTTATTGCAGCGGATGATTATTGCTGGCCTGCATAGCTAGAGTTGGCCAGAAGCAGTGAATGGGCGTGGGCCTGTTTTGGCAAAGTAATAATAATAAAGCTGACCAAACAATACTACTACTCCTCTCTCTTGCACCGTGCACCAAATGTTCTCCCTCTTTCTTGCCACAAGTACGTACAACTCCCTCCGTCTCTATTTTCATCTAAATTTTAACCTCCAATGTATGAACCTTCCTAATACAAACACAATGGTACGATTTTTGTGACACGTGACCCAAGTTTTGTTGGTCAATTTGATGTTCAAAGTTGTACGGCAAGAGAACGTCCGCCACGTAAACATGGAAATAGGGAGTAGTACGGTACCCATATTGGTGCATCCATCGGGGACAATGCCGTAATATTTGAGTATCTTACAAACAATTGTATGTATGGATCGTGCCAGACTGCCAGTGACCGGAGTCGTTGCTAGGTGTACCAATGATCAAATTGTAAATTTTATTACTTTTAAACTCTTTGTACTAGTAGGATGATTATCGATAGATCAGTGGTCAACAATTCGAAGCTACGTTGGGAGGATGTGCACAAAGATGACACGATTAGTTAGGACTAGAAGGTCTACCGTTGCATGAGAATAATTTTTTTTTTTTTGAGAACACAGTACAACACAGACGCTCACAAATACGCACATACACTCACCCCTATGAACGCACGCACGCACACCCTACCCCTATGAGCACCTCTGAAGGACTGAGCCGGCAGATCTTGAGGTTGACGAAGTCACCACAGGCGCCTCGCTGTTGACGGGCACGTCACCTACCACTGAAAGAATAGCGCCGGATAATCCTGGAATAAATCCAGGTAAATGCAAACGCCCATGCCAAGTCTAGGACTTGAACCTGGGTGGGCTGGTTCCACCACAGGGAACCCAACCATCAGAGCCAAGCTCCGTTTGCTGCATGAGAATAATTAGGTATCAATACCATCTCCTTTATTTCGACGATTGAAATATCAAGACCTAGCAAGTTTATGAGTGTTGAGTATATATTGTTGTGTTTAGATTACTTGTATGTCACACCCATGTCCCCATATATATGTGTGTTGCACCTGATCAATGGAATCACGAGTTGCAATTCTATTCTTTACATGGTATCAGCCTAAACTACCGATCCCAACCCTAGCAACCCTAGCACGCCGCTGGCCCTCTTCCTCCTCCAGCCGGCCGCCGCCTACTCCCCCGCGCCTCCCTCTCCCCCGCGCGCCACCCCATCCTCTCCTCGCCGCGCGACCCTCTTCTCTCCAGCTGCGCGCTGCCCCCCCCCCCCCCCCTCTCCAGCTTCCGCCGCACCACTCCAAAACCCTAACCCTAAATCCTTCCGCCACCCAACCCCAACCCACCTCCTCCGCCATGTCGTCTCTCTGCCTCCAGCAACCCCTTTGCCTCCTCCAGCTCCGACTCCCCGGCCACCATCCGTGATGTGCACATCTCCGAGCACGTCCCCGTCAAACTCTCCCACAACGCCGCTAACTTCTACGCCTGGAAAACCTACTTCAATCTCCTCTTCCGCGAGTACCACCTATCCGACCACGTCGACGGCTCCACCGACTTCCTCACCATGCGCCACGACGCCGACTGGATGGCGATCGACGCCACCATCATCCGCTGGCTCTTCCTCACCGTCTCGCCGAACATCCTCCACACCGTCGTTCGCGACGGCGACGACGCCTACACGGTGTGGACCAAGATCACGGGGCTCTTCACCAACAACAAGCTGCAGCGGGTCGTCTTCTTGAAGCAGGATTTCTTCGGCTGCCGCCAAAACGACCTCTCCCTCGACGCCTACTGCCTGCGCCTCAAGACCCTCTCCGACGAGCTCAACGATCCGGGTTCAAGATCGGCGACGCGATCCTCCTCTCCACCCTCACTGCCGGTCTCGGTGAAGACCTCGGGAACGCCACCTCCAACCTCACCCTCATGGCCGACCCCACCTTCGAGCGGGCGATCGACTACCTCCGTCTTGAGGACCGAAGGCTGAGGAACGTCCGCGCCAACGCCGTCCACACCGCCCTTGCCGCCGGGGTCGGTCGCGGCGCTCCTGCACCGCGTCCCCCTGCACCTGCAGCACCTACAGCACCCGCCCCCACGCCCCCACCGCAGCAGTGGCGTCGTCGACGCGGCCGCGGCAACGGCGGCGGCAACTGGGGTGGCAACGGAGGAGCCGCCCCGCGTCCTGGCGACCTGCAGCCCACCCCACCTTGGAGCGGTGGCCACAACCCTTGGACAGGGGTCATCCATGCCTACACCATGCCGGTGCCCCGCGCCCCCGCCCCCGCATCCTTGGGCCGCGCCCCCAGGCTCACCAAGCCTTCTACGCCGCTCCGCAGCTGGGCTATGGTGGCATCACTCCCGGCTTCACCCCGACTCCTGGCTACGCTCCTGCTTCACCAGCCGCTCCGACTACATGGGACCCGGCGCTCCACGCCGCTCTTCAGCAGGCGCCCCCTCCCGGCTCCTACTTCGGCGGCGGCGACTGGTTCATGGACACGGGCACCTCCGCTCATATGGCTGCTCACCCCGGTAACCTCTCCCATTCATCCCCCACATCCACCTCCTCTCGCATCATTGTTGGCAACGGTGCTAGTCTTCCTATTTCTCACATAGGCTCCACTACCTTTCCTTCCACCTCTAAACCATTGTCTCTAAATAATGTCATATTCTCTCCACATCTTGTTAAAAATCTAGTTTCTGTTCGTCAATTTTGCCTTGATAATTCCGTAACTGTTGAATTTGACGTTGTTGGTTTTTTCTGTTAAGGACACCCGTACCCGGATGGTGCTCCACCGGTGTGAGAGCCCCGGCGATCTCTACCCCGTCCAGCCGTCGTCCTCCCCTGCCGCTAGACCTCGGATCTTCTCCACTAGCGTCGATCTTTGGCATGCTCGTCTTGGTCATCCCAGCTCCACCACACTACATCAAATAATGAGGGATTTTTCTTTTTCGTGTAATAAAATGGAAGCTCACACCTGTGAAGCATGCCGTGTCGGCAAACATGTTCGCCTCCCCTTTAGTAGTTCCTCTACAGTTGCGTCGTTTCCTTTTCAGTTAATTCATGTGATGTTTGGACCTCTCCCATACCTAGTAATTCCGGCTTTGTCTATTATCTTGTTATTATGGATGACTACTCTCATTTTGTGTGGACATTCCCCCTTCGCAAGAAATCCGATGTCCCCACCACTCTTACCGTGTTTTATTCCTACGTCTCCACACAATTTGGTCGCACTATCCTTCCTCTCCAAACCGATAACGGCAAAGAATTTGATAACCTAGTCATTCGCACTCTCCTCTCCACCCACGGCACCATCTTTCGCCTCACCTATCCATATACATCTCAGCAGAATAGCCGGGCTGAACACGTCCTCTGTACTATTAACGACTGTGTCCGCACCCTCCTATTCCACGCACATGTCCCACCTCCTTTCTGGCCCGACGCCTTAGCCACCGCCACTCTGCTTATTAACATTCGCCCCTGTCGTACCCGTTGGAACTATGCCCCTCATCATCTCCTCTTCGGTTCCCCACCATCCTACGACGATCTTCGGATCTTCGGGTGTTGCTGTTATCCTAGTGTCGCTGCCACCGCTCCTCACAAACTCGCCCCTCGTTCACTGCCATGTGTCTTTCTCGGTTACCCGGCTAACACCAAAGGATACTGCTGCTACGATCCGGCGTCTCATCGTGTCATCACCTCCAGACACGCTTACTTTGATGAGTTGTGTTTTCCCTTTGCACAGGTTCCTCTGGCTGCTTCTCCCTATCCTGAGGTCGAGTCTCCGTGGCGTCGTGCCCCTCCGGCTCTCACCGCGCCTCCTGCGGTGCTGCCGGCCGCACCGACCACGCCACCGCCCGCGTTGCCCTCGAGTTTGAACTCGGGCACCGCCTCACCGCCTGCGCCGCCCTCGAGCCTGGACTCGGGCGCGTGACGAGGGATTAACTCATCAAATCCCATGGTTAGGACCTAGGGTTGAGATTATGGGGAGAGAACGTGGTAGTACTGGTAGTTTCGTCGGCTGACAAGCAGAGGCAAAGATTTACCCAGGTTCAGGCCCCTCGGGTGGAGGTAAAGACCCTACTTCCTGCTTGTCTGGTATTGATTGTGTGAGATTATGCGGTTACAAGGAGAGCTCCGGCGAGATGTCGATCTAGCTAGGGCTTTTGGTGGTTCGAGTATGGCTTGTCCCTAGATCGGCGCCCCTCCCAGCCTTTAAATAGGCTGGGTCTCGGGAGTTCATAACCGACCTAGTTTACATGTAAGGAAAGTCTAAACCGACTATGCCTATGTCTAATCTTGGAGGGTACTCCATCTTCTTGGGCCTCTTGTCCTGGGCTTCGAGTAGGCTCTTCGCTATTGGGCCTTTAGTCATCACGTGCACCAGGTACCCTCACGGTAGGGTACCCGAGATGTATATCCTTGTCAGCGCCGCAGCCGCCGCCTCACACTCGAGCGCTGTCTCGGGTGATGCTGTCGCCGCCTCGCCATCCTCGGCGGCGACACCCGCGAGTCCTGCCACCCGCGCTCGTGCCGGCATCTTCCGCCCGAGCACCCGGTACGCTGCGGACGAGTACGTCTACGCCGTGTCCACAGCAGCGTCTCCATCGACTGATGCCCCTTCGCCCCTGTCGGCCTCTGCCCGGGCGGCCCTCCGCGACCCTCTATGGCTCGCGGCCATGCAACAGGAGTTCGACGCCCTGCAGCGTAACCAGACGTGGGCGCCAACGTCATCACCGGGAAGTGGGTCTTCAGGCACAAGTTTCATCTGGACGGCTCTCTTGATCGTCACAAGGCCCGCTGGGTGGTTCGTGGCTTTCGCCAGCGCGCCGGCGTCGACTTCACCGACACATTCGCCCCGGTTGTTACACCCGGGACGATCCGCACCGTCCTCCAGCTTGCGGTGTCTCGAGCTTGGCCGTGCACCAGATGGATGTGTCCAATGCCTTCCTCCATGGCCATCTCGACGAGCAGGTGTTCTGCCAGCAGCTCGTTGACACGGACCACCCGGATCATGTCTGTTTGCTCTCGCACTCACTGTATGGGCTCAAGCAGGCTCCCCGCGCTTGGTACCAGCGCATCTCTGCATTTCTTCACCGCCTTGGCTTTCGCTCCACCCGCTCCGATGCCTCGCTGTTCGTGTACCACCAGGGCGACACCACCGCCTACCTGCTGCTCTACGTCAATGACATCATCTTGACGGCGTCCACCACAACTCTTCTTCGATAGCTCACTGACCGTCTTCGTGCTGAGTTTGCTCTCAAGGACTTGGGGCCTCTACACTACTTCCTCTGGATCGAGGTGGTACGTCGTGCAGATGGCTTCTTCCTACACCGGCGGAAGTACGCCCGAGAGCTCCTTGACCGCGCCGGGATGCTCAACTATAAACCTGTGGCCACGCCTGTCGATACGAAGAACAAGCTCTCCGCCACCGATGGTTCTCCGGCCCCGGATGCTGCGTTCTACCGGTCCATTGTCGGTGCTCTCCACTACGTCACCCTCACCAGGCCGGAGTTGCAGTATGCTGTTCAGCAGGTGTGCCTCCACATGCATGCCCCTCGTGACGTTCACTGGACTGCGGTCAAGAGGATTCTGCGCTACATCTGCGGCACTACGGACCTTGGCCTCTCGCTTCACGCCTCCGCCACCATGGACATCACCGCCTACTCGGATGCTGACTGGGCCGGCTGCCCCGACACGCGTCGCTCCACTTCGGGATACTGTGTCTATCTTGGACCCTCACTTATCTCATGGTCGTCCAAGCGACAGCCTATGGTGTCTCGCTCCAGTGCAGAAGCGGAGTATCGCGCCATGGCCAATGCGGTTGTCGAGTGTTCATGGCTTCGGCAGCTACTTCAGGAGCTTTTGTGCCCGATCACCAAGGCCACCGTGGTCTTCTGTGACAACGTGTCGACTGTCTACCTCTCTGCTAATCCGGTTCACCATCGCCGGACCAAGCATATCGAGCTTGACATTCACTTCGTTCGGGAACAGGTGGCTCTCGGACATGTACGTGTCCTACACCTACCCACCTCTCAGCAGTTTGCATACATTATGACCAAGGGATTACCTACGGCGCCATTTGAGGAGTTCCGGTCCAGCCTTTGCGTCGGTCCTGGCGATGCTTCGACTGCGGGGGGTGTTGAGTATATATGTTGTGTTTAGATTACTTGTATGTCAAGTCACCCATGTCCCCATATATATGTGCGTTGCACCTGATCAATGGAATCACGAGTTGCAATTCTATTCTCTACAATGAAGAAAGTACATGATTTGTTCGGTTGTGGGTGACGCTCCAGTCACCAACAAGATACCGACTTCTACTCAAGTTTGCTCCCCATTCATGGATAATAGCCATACACTCCTTCCTCCTGTTGGAGTTATATCGGTTGCAAAATTTGATTATCCGTCACAAAAGTAAATCCGACGAGTTGGATGGGCAACTTAACTAATGTAGGACTCGGAGGCTCCCGAGTCTTCCTTTATACATCCAGAGTACATACAAATTAGACTTGTGTAACCCGTGCATATAGCGTGTCCCATGGCCTGCATATGCTTAGGCCCACTCGACCTGATATTAGACACACGGTATATGCAGGAGCAGACGTATGTACAAGTTAGAGGGGAACATCGCCCCCCAGGCCAAGGAAAGTAATTAGTGCATTTTAGTCCGTTTTTTCCAAAAACAGTGATGATTGGTCACCCATTTGCCCTCATCGTTCGGCCCAAGCTCCGCCAGTTGATATATATATCCAATTTTATGGCTTCTCATCGCACCCAGGAACGCTCCCGTCGCTGAGCGACAGACTGCGCCCACCGTGCCTTTGGCCTATGATTTGGCCACCGTCGCATCCACATTCACCTTCGTCGATCCAGCCGGTGGAGGAATCCACCTCGCCGTTTGAGCAATCACCGGCCTCCTGCCTCGTTGTCACTGATTCTGAACAACACTAGCATCAAGGTCTGCCAAAAGCCTGTTAACAAAAGAAGTTGTCGACATGGGACTCTGAAAGATCTCTTCATGGATTGCTTCTCTCCTCGCATGCTAGATGGCTCATAATGTAATCAGCATACATATTTGCTTCATCGATTCGATCATCGAAAACAACCACTGCCGTGATGCAGGTTCGGTCGAGATTGAGATATGCTCGACGATATCCTCCTCAGACAGAGCCCACTGCCCGAACACATCGCGCCATGTTGTACTCAGTGAATTTTTTTTTTTTTTTGAGAAACACATTATATACGCAGACGTTTACAAAAACACGCGTATACACTATTATTTGAACCTTGCGCTGCAAATTGCAGTGAAGTGATCTTGACTCTATCTATTTTGGTAAGGAAATATGCCGACGTGTAGTTACGGCCCGATCGAGCTAGACCAGAGCCGATTGACGGATGGGCTAGAAGCTTCAGGGTTGTACCTGGGCCGGTTGGCGAATGGATGGTCCAGAAGCCGTGTAATCCTCGAGTCTTAGCACAATCCTACCGAGAAAACCATACGGCCCAGCCCACCTAACGGCATCGCCTTCTTATAAGTAGGCGCTCTCTCGCCGCTAAATAACCCCCTCCCTTGCCGGCAATCGAAAACTCTGAAACCACCACCCACCACCCCGTGACCCCGCCCTCGCCGAGCCACCGACGCACCGGCTCTCGCTCGCCCGCGTCTCGGGTTCCGCCTCTGCCAAGCGGGGCCACCCTCCCAGCCGCAGCGCGCCGCGAGGAGGGCTCGGTCGAAACCCTAGCCGCCGCAATGTCCCCCGCGGCCGCCAGGAGAGGAGGAGGAGGAGGACGAGGAGGGGGTGGAGACCTACGATTCGGACGAGGAGGAGCGGACCGGCGGCAAGCGGTCGCGGTCGGGCGTCGCGAGCTTCATCGACGACGCGGCTAGCGAGGACGAGGAGGAGGAGGAGGAAGAGGAATATGATGAGGACGACGACCGGGACGAGGACTACACCGGCGGCGGCCGCGGCGGCCGTGCCAGCAAGAGGAAGCGGGCGTCGATCCTGATCGACGACATGGCGCAGGTCAACGACGACGACGAGGAGAGTGAGGAAGAGGAGTACGAGCCCGGTGAGTCGCCGCGCGCTTTGCCCTAGCTTCCGTCCGTACGCCGGTGTCCGTAGATCGCGGTATCCAAATTACCGCCGATTTCGTGTAGGTTTTTCTTTCCGCGTCGTTGGTTCCTTGGCATTTCTACATGATCGGGGATTTGTGTGATCGTCGACGCCAGTTCCTTCTTTGGACTCTGGATTAGCCTGGACCATGCTTGCGTTTGGGAGTAATTTAGCCCCTGCTTGAAATGCTTAATTGTCTTGCTTGTTCGCCAGTATGGCTTGATTAGATTCAATGTTGGCTAGGTTCAATAACCTTGTGGTGGTTTAGTCGCATTAGTTAGACAAAGCTTCTTATTTTCATCTTGTGAACCATCAGTGGGTTTTAGTGGCAGACTATGTTCAATCCGGGATTTTTTCATAAATGGGAGGTCTTACATGTATGGAACGATGGACCAAAATCCATGGTCCATTAAAATTTATCACTTCCTGCCACTTATGGCTCGACCTACCCAAGATATACCTGGGAGATTGTTACAATCAACAGTCTGGTTCTGTCCAAAGCCACATTTGTCATCATGATGGTAGAACAGAATCATATCCTCCAGAATTTACTTGGGACCTATAATCAAGCTGTGGTTTTGGTTTGGATATTCAGATGGCAGTTCCATGGTTTTTCGATGTACTTGTTGAGCTCCATTGGCGCTGCTTCTTACTCTTGTTGCTTCAAACTAATAGATTGCACTCGATTGGCGGATGAGCCAACGTTTCTTAAGATTGGGTGGTGCAGAATGTGATGCTCAATTTATCAAATTGCAGTTTCTACTTGCCATTGGTCCTGAGTGATGTTCTTATGGATGCCCATAATGGCAACATTGTTACTTTTCTTTTGGGATCAACACATTTCTGTGCTTGCCTAGTTGTGTAGTATGCAAACGCAAGACAATTTGTGTTAATGCTGGACCTATGCTCCTGCTTGGGCAGGCTTTATTGATGATGATGTTCGGCCCGACAATCCTGACGAGGATAGGAGGAGCTCTGGACGCCGTTCTATTCCTATGCGGGAAGAAGATGACCCGGATGCGATGTTAGCGCACCTAGTAAAAAAATATGGAAACCGGTCACATTCTGATTATGTTGATTATGTTGACGACGATTTCAACGAGGTTGATCAGCAAGCTCTCCTGCCATCAGTGAAGGATCCCAAACTGTGGATGGTGAAATGTGCGGTAGGTTGCAAAAATTTAGGGAAATTAAGCTCTCTGCCACTGCTCTGCTATGTGTTCTTTGTACCTTTTCCTTTTGAACCTCATTGTTGTCTATTTACGATTTCAGATTGGACATGAGCGAGAGACAGCCATTTGTCTAATGCAAAAGTTCATTGATAGGCAAGATGTACAGATTAAATCTGTGGTTGCATTGGAACATCTAAAGAATTACATTTATGTTGAAGCAGAGAAAGAAGCCCACGTCAAGGAGGTAACCAGTGCTTAAATTGACATTCTAGTCTTTTTGACGAGGGATGTTAACTAAACTCCTTTGCAGGCTTGCAAAGGTCTGCGGAACATCTTTGCTTCAGCAAAAATAACTCTGGTTCCTACAAAAGAGATGGCTGATGTTTTATCTGTCAAACTAAATCTGTTGATCTTTCAAGAGATACATGGGTTCGGTTGAAGCAGGGTATATACAAAGGGGATCTTGCTAAGGTATGGTCACCGTTGTTTCCTTGGTTGATGTTATTATATATTATATCTGTTACTTATTTTGATTACCCTCAGGTTGTCGATGTTGATGACGTGCACCAAAGGGTTACTGTAAAGCTCGTTCCTAGAATAGATTTACAAGCTTTGACAGATAAATTGGTAAGTTATCTGTTAGTTGCCAGTAATGCTGAATTTCCACTTATCACCTTTCAACCTAACCTGTGCACTTTTAACTTCAAGTTTGTGTTCTCTTTCCCGTGCGATTCACTTACCTTCATGCACTACTGTGTCAAAAAATAGAACCAGTAGCCTTTGACTTATTGATTTTTTTAATTTATTTATCTATCTTCTGATTCTTCTTGATATAATGCGTGCTTATACTTTGTATTGTGCTTGCTTGTTGGATTGATTAGCATGATATCACTTTTGTATTGTCAGAATGGTCTTAAGGTTGATAAGAAGAAGAAGTTATTTGTTCCACCTCCAAGGTTATTTAGTGTCGGCGAGGCGAGGTGCTTTCTCATCCTTTTACTATCAAATGGTAGTTTATATTTATTTATTTTGGCTCCTATTTTTTCTAACTCGAATGAAAACAGGGAGATGAACATTCCTGTAGAACGAAGGAGAGATAGAGATTCTGGGGAGTACTTTGAGGTGGTTGGTGGTTTAAAGTTTGAAGATGGTTTTTTGCGCAAAACAGTCTCAATAAAATCAATCAGCACACACAATGTTCAGCCAACACTTGATGAACTGGAAAAGTTCAGGAGAGTTGGTGATGACATGAATGAGGATGTGGCTAGCTTGTCCACACTATTTACAAACAGGAAAAAGGGGCATTTCATGAAAGGTGATGCTGTAGTTGTTGTTAAAGGTGATCTCAAGAACTTAGAGGGCTGTGTGGAGAAAGTAGAGGACGCTACCGTTCACATCCGACCAAAACAGTCTGGTCTTCCGGTAATTACTTGCAACGAATTATTATACTGCTATAAAGTGGACTATGGAGTTGAAACATCTCTTCATGACATGCAGAAAACTCTTGCCTTCAATGCAAAAGATCTTTGCAAACATTTCAATCCTGGAGACCATGTGAAAGTTGTTTCCGGTGTTCAACAAGGTGCGACAGGCATGGTAGTCAAAGTGGAAGGACATGTCTTGATCATTTTATCTGACACAACCAAAGAGCATGTGAGAAATTTTCGTTACGTCAAGAATTGCTCTATTTAATTAGTTTTTGGTATGCTAACTCTCCTCTTTTGTGCCATTGTGACTGCAGATCCGTGTGTTTGCAGATCATCTTGTGGAGAGTTCTGAGGTCACGACGGGGATTACCAAAATTGGTGATTATGAATTGCATGATCTTGTCCTTCTTGAGTAAGCTCATAATTTCTAGTAAGGTTGCTGCCCATCGTCTGTAATGGCTACTAAACATTATCCCTTTTCTTCACTTTTCAGCAATTTATCTTTTGGTGTTATTTTAAAGGTGGAAACCGAAGCATTTCAGGCAAGCATAACTGTTGAATATTCATGTTTGCTGATTGTTTTGTACGTATAGCTATATTTATTGACACTGTTATATAATTAGGTTCTCAAAGGAGTGCCTGATACACCTGAAGTGGTGCTCGTGAAACCGAGAGAGATAAAATACAAGATCGATCGGCGCACATCTGCAGAAGATAGGTCCAAGAACATTGTATCAACTAAGGATATTGTAAGGGTCATGGAAGGGACATGTAAGGTGTGTAAAGTTTTGCATGTTATTTCGTGTTTTGACTATTTCTATCAATTCGTCTATTTATTCTGTGATGTCTGTTTAATCTTCTTAGTTGAGGCTAACAAACATTTCTTCTTGTCACAATAGGGAAAGCAAGGACCTGTGCAACATATACACAAAGGGGTACTTTTTATATATGACCGCCACCACCTTGAACATTCAGGATTTATTTGTGCAAAAGCACAATCTTGTCAACTTGTTGGGGGTCAATTCTCAGGAGCAGTGGGATGGTATGTTCTGGATTGTCTTAAATTTTGTTGGTACCCAGAACATTTTATACATCTCAAGTTTACTTGTCTTTGCAGGGTATGGATACAGAAGATCCACGGCTTGGTGCTTTTAGATCTCCAGCAAGGATCTTACAATCTCCTGGAGGGCTCCCACCGAGAGGACCTTACATGAACTGTATGAACATTGACAATTTGAATGGTCATTATTGTTTTTTCCATTAGTTCTTTGTCACCTTTATTTTTGTGTGAAACCGAATAACTTGCACTACTTTATGCGCATATAATAATGCACACTCCCCTCCAATCTAAAGCAGCTGGTGGAAGGTTTGGAGGGGGTGGTCGTGGTGGCAGAGGTCATGATGCCTTGGTTAGTAGATGTATCAAAATTAAATCTGGTCCTTACAAAGGATATCGTGGCCGTGTTAAAGAAGTGAATGGTGCACTTGTGCGTGTGGAGCTTGACTCACAGATGAAGATCGTTGCAGGTGAATATTTTTTGTCATTACTACTACGGTCTGTTGTCCGTCTAATATTGAAGGCTAACCTTGGTGAAAACATATAGTTAAGAGAGAAGATATTGCTGACACATCAAATGTTGCAACACCATTCCGGTAAATACCTTTCTGATCAATCATATTTTAACTAGCTGTTTAATACCATTTGCTCGCTTACTGATCATTTGTATTAGCAGTGAATCTCGTTATTCATTGGGCAGTGAAACACCTATGCACCCATCTCGGACTCCATTGCATCCTATTCAAACTCCAATGCGAGAACCTGGAGGTTTGTTTGCCTTACATTCTTTGTTATGGTTTATTTAAGATTATCTAGGTGAATTGTTCCTTGTACAAATGCATTTATGCCATTTTGGAGACAGGTGTATGTGCATTCTAGAGATGCAACATTGCCTGCTAATTTCTATCACAATATGTTGCTAAGAAGTTATAAGAATGTAGCATTTTAATTACACACTACCTACAGTGACTGCTAATTTGTCCATGAATGTTTCTTAAGATGGCATACATTTAGAAAAGGAGGGAAATACGATAGTTGCACCTGCATTGACAGAATACTTGTGTTCTCTGTCCTTGAGGAGTGAATGTGATTAGTAATTTTGTTACCACTTGGGGTCACGCTTACATCACATCTTGGTGCTTGTTTTTTCTTTTTTGGCCTCTTAGAATATCCTATTTCTGTGTCATGCCTCATTTTATAATTTTATTATTCCATGCATTGTTTATTATTTCCTTTTTTTTCTATGGTAACAGTTATTTAAATTTGCACAGGTACACCGACCTTTGATGGGTCGCAAACTCCTATGCATAATCAAGCCTGGGCACCAATGAGTCCACGTAATCAAGCCTCCTGGGCACCAATGAGTCCACGTAATCAAGCTTCCTGGGCACCAATGAGTCCACCAAGGTTGGTATGCTCTTTTGAGAACAAATTGGTTACCTGGGCATAATCTCTTGTAGAATTGAAATCCTGAAATTCAGAAAAAAAAACCATCTTCAGATCTTGTGTGTATCCTGCCCCGAGTGAAACTATTTCAAAAACTTCTGCTGGGAAGTGGAGTATTTAAATGTTATTGGCATTAATCTTGATGTTCTGTTTGGTCACTTGTTATGTTAATTATCATCAGGGATAACCAGGAAGATGGAAATTCTGGCACTTGGGGCACTTGGGGAATCAGTCCAGCTTACCAGGTTCCATGTGCTTCTTCTTGTCAACTTTGAAGACTGTTTATCTTTGTGCTGGCAACTGAAAAGTATGTTTCTGCATGTATGTTCCCCTGTTCAGCCAGGAACTCCAGTAGCTAGGCCATTCGAAGCCCCCACTCCTGGATCAGGATGGGAGAGCACCCCTGGAACTGGTTTTGGTGATGCTCGATTCAACGCTCCAACGCCTACTGCTCAACCAATGACCCCAATTCCTGCCTCGTATCAGCCCCAAACCCCTAGTGGCCAGCCAATGACTCCAGGCGGAATGGATATGATGTCTCCAGCGATAGGTTTGCCCATGTCTTTTAGATACTGTTTCATATTCAATTTGGATGGGATCGAAACAAACAATCTGAGTGAAGATATCTAAGTACTTTTTGCCAAAATGCTTTCAGGTGACGAGGCCGATGGTAACTGGCTCTTGCCAGATGTCATGGTCAATGTGTCCAAAGGAGATGGTTCCACCAATGGTGTAGTGAAGGAATTGCTCCTGGTATGTGTGCGTTTTTTCATCCCATGCTTGTTTAACTTTTGCTGTGCTAACATCTACCGGAATTTGAAATCGCAGGATGGATCTTGCCGTGTTGCACTTGGGTCATCAGGCAGTGGGGATGAAGTAATAGCTCTTCCAGACGAGCTTGAGATCATCAGGCCGAAGAAGAACGACAGGCTCAAGATCATGAATGGCTCCATGCGTGGAGTCATTGGAAAACTGATAGGAGTTGATGGGTCTGATGGGATTGTCAGGGTGGAAGGCAATCTTGAGGTGAAAATAGTAGACATGGTGATTTTGGGCAAACTAGCAGCTTGAGCTAGCTCTGCAGCCGAGATCAGTTATCGTCCATATCTAACCTGTTAGGTGTTTATCTGAGTAACAAAGACCTCGAAATAGGTGAAGACCTTCGAAACAAATGTTTTTTTTGGGTAAACTTAGCAACTTTAGATCGCTGTAAAGAGCGGATTTGATTGTCCGTCATTCCACTTATTTAGTGTATCATCTGAACTACTGGTGCATGTAGATACTCAAATGCTGGCTAAAAATATATATGTCTCCCAAGGCCCGTTCTGTATCTCTACCTGAAATGACATGTCATAATTATCCTATCGTAATCAAGATTTCCAAATTTGCGGGACAAGAAATATTTCTGTGGCCTTCAACATTTTTACTTGTACTTATACAAATTCCGTTTCTCTCTTCAGTTTTGTCTTGTTTGGTCGACATCATTACACGTCTGCAATACAACCATAAATCCCCAAATTTCCCTGACGGCCGTTTACCTCTAGAGCATGTGCGGGGTTTGGTTCGGCCCATCCTGAGAAATCCTCACCCAAACCCTATCCATGCCTTCGTGTGTATCGGCCGGGAAGAAGTCGTGCTCGCTCTCATCCGCAGAAATAGAAGTAACTGGAGGGAATTGGGAAATGTGGGGATTGCGTGAAAGGGAGGGATTCACCAAATCCCCTCAAATACCGAAACCTCCCATAAAAAAAAACCATGGAGTAAACAAGGCCTAAAGTCTTTAGCATGTCAGCGAATTATGACTAGGGGAGTCCATCCCAGTAAAAAAAAAACCCTGCAGCAGTAGCTGATAACCCCACCTCTTATGTTTCATGTACAATTTACTATTCCCAAATGGCACAAGTTAAACCAAGTCGAAAAATGATCAACGGATTAGTTAAGCCCGATTCAAAGACCGCGAAGTAACGGTACAACTAGGGATCCAGTGCGGCGCCGATCCACCCCCGCTCCGTATTTAAATTTAAAAGTTTAGTTCTAATTGGAATGTAGTGGATTAGCTCAATTTGGGTTGACATATACTTATGCGGACGGCCGCGCTGCCCTCCTAGGCAGTGGCGGACCTAGCGTCCCGGCAGCCCGGGCAGCTGCCCGGGCTTCCGGCCGGCCGGCACAATGTAATTTGGTAGCTATTAGATAAAAAAATAGCATTCTAAACCTCTAAATACACTGTTTGCCCGGGCTTTAAAATATTTCTAGGTCCGCTAATGCTCCTAGGTACAACTAACTCAGGTGTCAGGGCGGCGCCCGATCCGCGCCGCTTCGTAGGCAAAATTGGTTAGGCTAGTTATAATTTCCCTTCGCAAATTAAGCTCTTTTGAACTAATCTGGGGTTATGCGGGCCGTTGCGGTCTGCCGCCTGACACCTTCACATCTAACCAACTATACCGTTCAATCATGCTGAAAACATGGATCAGCCATGTATATACGACATGGGATGAAACCTGCACCTGCAGAATGCGTTTCCACTGATTCAAAGCCCGAACAGAGCAGTTGCCGCCGAAGAAAAACATCAGGTTCTCATAGACCATGCCTGTCGCGTGAGGCCATGCCATTGCCATGCCAGTCACGAACCAGAATGCCTCACACAAAGCGAGCTCCAGCTTGAGATAAGCTTGTCTCTGTATGGCATCTCTCTTTTTATATACATGTATCTTTCCATCTAGGTGGTGTCCGTTTTTTTTTTACGAAACACAGTACAACGCTCACATACACATGCACACACTCATCCCTATGAACGCACACACGCACACCCTACCCCTATGAGCACCTCCGAAAGACTGACCCGGCGGTCGGGTCTTGAGATTGACGAAGTCACCACAGGCGTCTCGCTGTCGACGGGAACGTCGCCTCCCACTGAAGAATATTCCGCCTAAATGAGAAACACCAATGTCAAATTTAGGATTTGAACTCTGGTGGGCTGGGGTACAACCACCCTCCTAACCATCTTCCCACATGCAAGTTCTCTAGGCGGTGTCCGTTAGTTAACTCTGTATTTTCTCTAGTACGAACTATGAAGCACTATGCGTACCTTTTCTCGCTCCAGCAATAGTGATATGAGATAGTGGAGAGAACCAAGTCCTTAGGGCGTAACAAGGGTTATTCAGCCAGTCCATTGAGTTCATGGGTTCGCCAGATGCCTTTGGTATCTTATGGAGGCACACCAAATTGTTTGACAGATTCAAGCCTCTTTGTGGCAAACCAGTTTTGCGTGCCTGAACTATGAGTTAGGATGCTTGGTTCTGAAGGCCAAGTTCTTGGTTGTTTGATCAAATTGGCGGAGAACGAGATGAATCCGAACCCCGACCGCAGTCCCGCCTAGTAGAAAATCTTGGACGGTGCGGCAATACTTAGTGCAATACGCCTTGAGATGTACAAAAAGAAACCTTGTGGAGTCACATTAAAATTTGACTTTGAAAAAGCCTATGACAACGTTAAATAAACCTTTCTCCAACTGAAAGGTCCTCCAGAATATGAAGTTAGCCCTTATTTACAAAAAGAGGGTTTGCTAGGGAGACTCCATGTCGCTAATCTTTTTGAATATTATAGCTGATATGTTGACCAATTATTTGTAAAGTTTAGTATAGATGATTATTATACCATTGCTTTAACGGATAATGATATTGAGCAAGTGAAACACTTGAGACTTCTCTTATGTTTCTTCAAATTTATCAGGTCCATGAATATTTTTCATAAGAAATTGTTTTGCTTCCGTAGGACCAATGAACGTGAAGGGAAATATACAAATTTGTTTGGTTGTGAATTGGGTATGTATTTTGATACCTTGACACCCCAAGCAGTACACATAACTTGACGGGGAAATTGTAAATGACATAGTCAAGTGAAAGATTCGTGATTTTTTTTTACTGTAACACCGGCGGGCCTCAGCCAGCCTGAACTTTTTCTATATCAAATCACACAAGGAGCAGTTTTACAAGGAGAAGGGGGCATAAGGGGCAAGATTACAACAAGATAAATCAGTTTTTCACAGGGGGTCAAAGGTGGCACACCACGCAACGAGCGATTTTTTAACGACCGCAGAATGGCATCGATTTGACCAAAGGCGGACATCATCAATGCAGCGGTGAGTCACTATAGAGAGCGGTTCATCAACCTGGTTGATAGCAAGCGAGTTCCGGCGTTTCCAGATGTTCCAAAGAACAGACATGATGATGATTGCCCGCGCATAGGAGCTGGCGTGATCCCTCCAAACCTCCTCCACATCCGCCACCGAGGTTGGGATGTCATTAAGATTCACGATTTGAAAGGAAATGTTTGTTTTTAAGTGCTAGATTTGTGCTTATATCAACTCTATACTTGGTAGCCTCACCAAATTCTTAGGTTCTTCTTTGGACCCATGGCGTCCAATGCCCCCTACACCATTACCACTATATAAGATTAACAATGACTAGTCTCATAATACGTGCCTTGAGCGTCCACGTGAGGCATATCTAACATGGTACAGGCCAGATAGAGATTGGTCTCATGTCATAGTAAAAGGGGACAATACAACATGATCCCATGTTAAGTTAATTTTACAAAAGTGACATTTCAACCAGGCAAGAAGCACCTACCATCTAACTTTTGAAGCCAAAAGCACGATGTAAATTAAACAACTGTACAAAAGGTTAAATTAATTTCACACGGTTTACAACTTCAATCTTCAGTAGAGCTTGGTCTGGCAGCCGGGCGAGCTGCATGGTCCGACTCCGGCTGATCTTGACCATCTTCGCCGCTGCCACAGTATCAGGAATGAGACCTCCAGAAGCTACTGATCGGGGTCCAAGGCCGAGACCCCCGTGGCTCGGCCTCTGCCTGCATCTCACCATCGCCGCCTTTACTGTTTTTGTGCACTTGGAGCACCCTCCCGGGCAGACTGAAGCCGAGTCGACCAAGACATTTACTAGCGTGCCATGTGCTACATCTTTGCTCTCGGTTTGCGCTTCAAGCACTAGTAGAAAATGAGGCTTTCGTCCGGAGCCCAATTTTGCATTAGCCCCGGTTCAGGGAAAAACCGGGACCAATGCCAGGCATTGGTCCCGGTTCGAGCTGCCAGGGCCCGTGGACCATTGGTCCCGGTTCGGTTGGGGACATTAGTCCCGGTTCGTGGCACGAACCGGGACTAAAGCTCCAGAGCCGGACACGTGGCGTGCCGCGGAGCTTTAGTCCCGGTTCGTGTCTCGAACCGGGACTAATACCCCTCCCCTGCCTATAAGTAACCCCCCCCCTTCTCTTCTCTGTTTTTTTTTCTGCTTGGATTGTGGGAAGTGGGTGCTAGTTTTTTTTCCTTTGCTACGCACAAGATGTGTTCGATGAAATGCCCGAGCCACACTTAAGTTCACACAAAATGATATCCTCGACCGAGGTTAGCAACTTATCCTTTTCATCTGTAATTGATACAAAATATTGCATGTGTCGATGTACGGTGGTCATTTCACTATTCAAGATGTTATTGTAATGGTATTTGATAAACTTAATTATATGATGCAGATGGATGCACGGATGCGATGGATGTACGGCGAACGACGCAGTTCCGATTTTATTGCAGGCCTGCATAAATTTATCGATGTGGCTGAGGCAAACAAAGTGGATAATTTTATGCCTTGTCCATGTGTTGACTGTCGGAACGTCAGGGAGTACTCTAACTCGAAAACCATTCAAGACCACGTGCTTCGGAGAGGTTTCATGCCCAGCTATAATTGTTGGACCAAGCACGGAGAAAGAGGGGTTAGGATGGAAGACAATGAAGAAGAGAGGATGATGACAACTATCCTATGTTCCCTGAAGAATACGGTGATACTGTAATGGAAGACGTTGAAGAAGAAGGAGGTGAACATCGGGCATCAGATGAGCCCGCTGATGGTCTTGGTCGGGTCATTTCTGATGCAAAGCGAGAATGCGATACAGAAAAGGAGAAGCTAAAGTTGGAGGCCATGCTAGAGGATCACAAAAAGTTGCTGTACCCAAATTGCGAAGATGGCAGCACAAAGCTCGGTACCACACTGGAACTGCTGAAATGGAAGGCAGAGACTGGTTTTCTGACAAGGGATTTGAGAAGTTACTGAAAATAATGAAGCCGAAGCTTCCAAAGGATAACGAATTGCCCGAGACTACATACGAAGCAAAGAAGGCTATCTGCCCTCTAGGATTAGATGTGCAGAAGATACATGCATGCATTAATGACTGCATCCTGTACCGCGGTGAGGAGTACGAGAATATGGATAAATGCCCGGTATGCAATGCACTGCGGTACAAGATCAGACAAGATGACCCTGGTGATGTTGAGGGCGATGACGAGCCCCCCCGGAAGAGGGTTCCTGCTAAGGTGATGTGGTATGCTCCTATAATACCACGGTTGAAACGTCTGTTCAGAAACAAAGAGCATGCCAGGTTGTTGCGATGGCACAAAGAAGAGCGTAAGAAAGACGGGAAGTTGAGACACCCCGCCGATGGGTCCCAGTGGAGAAAAATCGACAGAGAGTTCCCGACATTTTCAGATGACGCAAGGAACTTAAGATTTGGTCTAAGTACAGACTTTAATCCTTTTGGGGAGCAGAGCTCAGTCACAGCACTTGGCCCGTGACTCTATGTATCTACAACCTTCCTCCTTGGTTGTGCATGAAGCGGAAGTTCATTATGATGCCAGTGCTCATCCAAGGCCCGAAGCAACCCGGCAACGACATTGATGTGTACCTAAGGCCATTAGTTGATGAACTTTTGCAGTTGTGGTCCGAACCAGGTGTACGTGTGTGGGATGAGCACAAACAACAGGAATTTGACCTACGAGCGTTGCTGTTCGTAACCATCAATGATTGGCCTGCTCTTAGTAACATTTCAGGACAGTCAAACAAGGGATACAATGCATGCACGCACTGTTTAGATAAGACTGAAAGTACACATTTGGAAAAACAAGAATGTGTACCTGGGTCATCATTTCTTCCGAACAATCATGCCGTAAGAAAGAAAGGCAAGCATTTCAACGGTGAGGCAGATCGCCGGAAGAAGCCTAACCTCCCTGATGGTGATGTTATATATGACATGGTCAAGGATTTAGAAGTAATCTTTGGAAAGGGTCCTGGCAGTCTATCTGTTCCGAATGACGCTGACAACACGCCCATGTGGAAGAAGAAATCTATATTTTGGGAGCTACCCTATTGGAAAGTCCTAGAGGTCCGGTCTTCAATCGACGTGATGCACGTGACGAAGAATCTTTGCGTGAACCTGCTAGGCTTCCTGGGCGTGTATGGGAAGACAAAAGATACACCAGAAGCACGGGAGGACCAGCAACGTATGAAAGACCCATACAACAAGCAGACGGATAAAGGGCGTCAATACTTAAGCAGCTACGCTCTTACCAAAGCAGAGAAGGAAATCTTTTTTGAATGCCTGAGCAGTATCAAGGTCCCGGCTGGCTTCTCGTCAAATATAAAGGGAATAATAAATATGGCAGAGAAAAAATTCCAGAACCTGAAGTCTCATGATTGCCACGTGATTATGACGCAGTTGCTTCCGGTTGCATTGAGGGGGCTTCTACCGGAAAATGTTCGAGTACCCATTGTGAAGCTATGTGCATTCCTCAATGCAATATCTCAGAAGGTCATCGATCCAGTAAGTCTACAAGTACAGAAGGCTGTGGTCCAATGTCTTGTCAGCTTCGAGTTGGTGTTCCCCCCATCATTCTTCAATATTATGACGCATCTCCTGGTTCACCTAGTCGACGAGATTGCCATTCTCGGTCCTGTATTTCTACACAATATGTTCCCCTTCGAGAGGTTCATGGGAGTCTTGAAGAAATATGTTCATAACCGTGCTAGGCCAGAAGGAAGCATCTCAAGGGCTATGGAACAGAGGAGGTCATTGAGTTCTGTGTTGACTTTATTCCTGACCTTAAGCCGATTGGTGTTCCTGAATCGCGGCATGAGGGGAGACTGAGTGGAAAAGGCACGCTAGGAAAGAAAGCAATGATATGTAGGGACGGGCATTCTTTAACTCAAGCACACTACACAGTTCTACAAAGTTCCACCTTCGTGGCTCCGTATATCGAGGAACACAAGAATTATGTACGCTCCAAGAACCCGGGGAAGGCTGACTCCTGGATTAAAGAAAAACACATGGAGACTTTCGGCAGTTGGTTGCGATTACAGCTCATGAATGACACCACTGTCGGAGATCAGCTCTACTTGTTGGCCGCGTGATACGTGCGTTTTATATCATCATTTATACAACTTATATTATCATATTAGAATATTATTGGCATTGTTATATCATTGTTTTTACATGTTTTAGATGATTTATGGGACTTTCATACAAAGTCCCTATTTTTGGTATTTAATTTCTGGGAGGCAGAAAACCTCCTTTTTCTTATTTTTAATGTTTCAGGAGCTACAGGGACCCAAATAAGAAAAGGAAAATTGCACAGCTGGTTTTTCATCGGGAGAACAGCAGTGGGAAGAAGATCGAAGGGAGGACAGCCACGAGGCCCAAAAGAGGGGGGCCCACGTGGCCAGATTCTTTGGCCGCGTGGGGCCCATCATCCGGAGCCTCGGGCACTTCCTTGCTCGGGCTTTTTAACACGCCTTCGTCTCGCCCGAAAAGTTACGCCCTAATTTTCCCAAGTCCATCCGAGGCCGCGGCGGCGGCGAAAGTCCTGATTCCCTCCGAGGGGGTCATATCCTGCTGCTCCGGAGCTCCAGAGAAGGGGGAAATCATCGTCATCGTCATCACCTCTCCTCCTTGGCGTGGGAGGAGGCCTCTACATCATCACCATCACCAAGACCAGCACCATCTCCATCATCATCTCCGTGATCCACTCCGTTCCCCTCGTAGTTTGAGAGTTGCTATACCCTAGATACTTGTCTTGCGCTACTATTCATGTTTGTGATTGAGTCCTTGTCATTATTTGGAGGTGAAGTTATATTTTCAGATTGTGTTGTACCACTTATGCCACTGAATATCATTATGTTTGCACGTTTTGAGTAGTTCCCGTATGTTCCTGAGGGCATAGGATGAATTGGCAATGATTTATGGGAGCGACTAGCGTGAGCACGCGCGCCCGCGCGGAGCCTGGCGCGCGAGCGAGACCAGCGCGAGAGCTGCTCCCTGCCATCCACGTGGCACGCTGATAGCAGTGCGCGAAATCCATCCTCACGCGACGCGCGCGGGTCTCGTGCACGTCTGCTGGTGCCAACGAGTTATCTCCCAGCGAGCCAGCTGAATCGATCCAGGTGCGTGCTTGCCTGGTTAGCTTAGTACGTAATTTTTTTTTTCAACGGTGGTACTACAAAGTCTACCAAGTGCATCAAAAAAAGTATGCACTGCCTCACGAGATATTTTGTTGGGTGTATTTTTTAGTGCACTGGCTCAGATAGCAGTGCACCAAAAAAGAGAAGGCAGTGCACTGCAAAAGAGAACGCAGTGCAGGCCTCATCCGAGGTAGTGCACCGCAAAGGAGAAGGCAGGGCACAGCCTCATCCGAGGCAGTGCACCACAAAAAAGAGAAGGCAGTGCACACCAAAAAAGAGAAGGCAGTGCACAACAAAAGAGAAGGCAGTGCACTGCCCATCCGTGACAGTGCATCGCAAAAGAGAAGGCAGTGCACTGCCCATCCGAGGCAGTGCACCGCAAAAAGGGAAGGCAGTGCAGACCAAAAAAGAGAAGGCAGTGCACTGCCTATCCGTGGCAGTGCACCGCAAAAAGAGAAGGCAGTGCACTGCCCATCCAAGGCAGTGCACCGCAAAAGAGAAGGCAGTGCACTGTCCATCCGAGGCAGTGCACCGCAGAAAGAGAAGACAGTGCACACCAAAAAAGAGAAGGCAGTGCACAACAAAAGAGAAGACAGTGCACTGCCCATCCGTGGCAGTGCACCGCAAAAAGAGAAGGCAGAGCACTGCCCATCCAAGGCAGTGCACCGCAAAAGAGAAGGCAGTGCACTGTCCATCCGAGTCAGTGCACCGCAGAAAGAGAAGGCAGTGCACAGTCCGTCCGAGGCAGTGCACCGCAAAAAAGAGAAGGCAATGTACTGCCCCATCCGATGCAGTGCACTATAAACAGAGAAGACATTGCACTACACCCCAGACAAAAAATAGGCAGTGCAACCTGCACACTCCGGGCAGTGCACAAAAAAAGTTCGACGAAACATATCAACATGGGATCTAGTTTTGAAGATCTCAACGCGACAAACCCATCCCCGAAAACGGATCGTGATTTGGAAACTCGGTTCGAAAGATATTTCATTTTTTATCTTCAAACTAAAAATGAAAAAGAGAATCAGCTGGCTACCATTCCCTTCACCGTACTAGACACGCACATATGCATGCACAGCCAGCAACGAGCAACGCACCACCAGCCAACACGTGGCAAGCAGGGAAAGGATGCGCGGAGGAAAAGCACGCACCACTGCACCACGCTCTGCCACGTGCTGGCACCACATGCGACGCGGAGCGTGCTCCCAGGGAGCGCGCGCTTTTTCTAGTATTTTCGATGATTTATATATGACATGTGTTGATATTTTGTCTAGTGTTTATCTTTTTATGTGATTCTATGATATTGTTGTGCGAACGTCGACTGCACAACACTTCACCTATATGGGCTCATAGGAGAACACTGTAGTGTAATGAATTGAGGGAGACTTGGGGGGACATGTAAACCTGAGACCGAGTCATGAAGTTGCATTATGAGGGTATTAATATCGGGGACCTTAGAGTGTAATGCTATGGTGGGACTTTATGTCTTAATAATTCTTTTGCAGTCATTTATAGTTTATTTATTTAGCTATACCTAACAATGGCTCCGTCCAAAGAAGATTAAAACTTGACAAGATATTCAACGTGTTGTTTAATAAATCTCTATGTCTAGCAGTATCCATGCCGCCCTCGGGAACGTTTTCCACATATAAGTTACACATCACTTGAGCTTGTCCTCTTGCCTCATAGAGGATTGGGCTTTCTCTCTTTGAGAGCTTTTTACTTGCTATCATTTATGTTCAGCAATTTTACTTTCTTGCAACTATACAATCAAAAATCCCAAAAACACTTGCATCTTTCATTGTTTTATTTATCATTCTTGCTAACCAATACCTTCAGCTCCTCGTGGGTTCGACAACCTTTTCTAATCGAAAGGTACTACAATTGATCTCCTGCACTTTTCATGTTGAAAGTCTTTTCAGATTCAAAATTATGCAATAAATATTTGTTAATGCATTTTTAATTGAAAATAGCAAAATGGTTAATAGTTTGTATAGTTAGAATAATTATTTTAGAAAACAGAAAATGGTTTCAGATTATTTATTCAAATTTAAACACTTTTCATGTTGAAAGTCTTTTCAGATTCAAAATTATGCAATAAATATTTGTTAATGCATTTTTAATTGAAAATAGCAAAATGGTTAATAGTTTGTATAGTTAGAATAAATATTTTAGAAAACATAAAATGATTAGTTATTCAAAATGAATTATCATTTCAAAACCATTTGAAATTCATATTCAAACACCTAAATAAGAAAAAAAAGACGGGAACAACATTCAGAACTGAAAAGTTTGAAATAAATTTGAAAAAGGACTCATTAGTCCCGGTTTATACCAAGAACTGGGACTAATAACCCATGTACGCGCCAAGCAAAACTGGCATTAAATGACCATGGCATTAGTCCCGGTTCCTCCCACCAACCGGGACTAATGCCTCAATAGTCCCGGTTCGTGGGAGGAACCGGGACAAATGAGTCCTGATACTTAACCGTGGAGGCCCTTCTTCCTCCCCCATTCGCCGCGCGAGGAACGAGATCGAGAGGAGCCGCCGCACGCCGTCAGGCTGCCCGCCCGCCGCCCCGCCGGTGCCCCGCAGCGTCTCTCCCCGCACGCCGCCCGCCCGCGCCTCCGCCCCCGTGGAGCAGCCCGCCTCCGCGCCCGAGCAGCCCGCCGCCGTCGCGCGTCCTCTCCGCCTCCTCCTCCGCCGTCGTCGCCCTCCCCGCCTCCGGCCGCCTCTGCCCCCGTGGAGCAGCCTGACGCCGTCGCCCCCGCACGCCACGCCCGCGCCGCCGGTAGGCGCCTTCTCGGCCCATTTATTTATTTATTTTTCCTCCTCTTCCAAATTTATGAATTAGCAGAAAATTTCAAACCTGTAGGCATGTTATAAAATTCATAACTTGAGATTTATATGTCCAAATAAATCGAATCAAAATTCTATGGATAGCTTATGAAATTGTCTGTCCAACCCCACTGGGCATACCCTAATTGGGTTAATAACAAATGAGTAGTATTTAAAATGCTACAGAGGGTTTAAATCACCAAATTGTTTGTTTCTGATGCTCTATTAATCCAAATGGAGTAGATCTAATTTTGTCAACTTAGTACTGTGATCACTTAGCTTCCCTAATTTTTGTAGAATTAATTAAGCAACATAATTTGTTTAGCATTAGATTGAAGTTAGCAAACCCTTCTGTACTATAACAACCCTCCCCTCTCAATTGCTTTAAATTTTTAGGATTTGTTTTGCTTAATTAGTTTTTTTTAAATCTGATACAATGTTTTTAAATTTTTAGGTAGTGTTTAGGATTAATTTGATACACATGGAGACAATGTTTTTAGGTAGTGTTTAGGATTAATTTTTAGGCAGTGTTTAGGATTAATTTGATACACTTGAAAATTTGATACAATGTTTTTAAAATTTGATACAATGGTTTTAAACTTTTCATATTTGTGTGCATTGGATATCAACCAATATTGATTGCGCATTTTCTCCACCATGTGTGATTTGGATATTGCCGAATAGACGCCGAGCAAGACGGATACGAGAACACCTTCGGCTACCACTACCCCGAGGACTTCGCCTACTCTGCTGAGTTTCCAGGCAAGCACTACCCTTGCTTGTTCATATTAGATAGCTCCTACTTTTTCTGAAAATAAATAAAAGATTCTCTGACATATGGAACAAGTTACCCAACTAAAGTGATGAAAGAATTTGAGGAGCTAAACCAACTTTCCATTGCTCTCCGGTTCCACATGGCTACGCTATTGTCGGGGTGGATGAAGTGATGAAAGAATTTGAGCAGCTGAATCTGGAACACCCTGCAGGTGAAGATGGGGAGGTGGTTGAACTTGGAGAAGCCAAAAAAGGGACCATTCTATGGCCAAAGGAATTCATCGTGCTTCCAAACTGGCCGCCAATGCCATCGACTCCTCAGAGTAGCCATCCATCTTCGCCGCCGACTCACCAGTCTCCAGCGCAACAGTCCTCTTCGCCGCTGCCACCTCAGGCGCCGTCTCCGCCGCCGCGACAGTCGTCTCCGCCCACTGAGGCTCAGCGTACCACCGCTGGTACTATGAGGGGTAGCAGGAGTGGTAACCGATCACCGAAACGTAAAAGGTCGCCCCTCCCAAAAGTACCTCATAAGAATCTTCCCATAAGACCTTACGACTATACAGAAGAGGAAAATGACGCGATCGCAAATGCCCAAAATAAAGAGTGGTGGGCTAACCGGAAGAAGCCGAAAGCGCCAGAGTTCCCCGCCACCCCAGAAGAAAAAGCCGCCGTCTTCAAAATGCTGAAGACCCTTGAATAACCCCCGCCAAGGATGACACCAGACTATGACCGCTCTATTCGCAAGTCGGCTGAGGCAAATAAGCAGCGGTCGAAGAGTAGTAGTGCAAGCGGGAAATCAGTTCCCCAGCTCGGAGAACAGAAAAACCAATCGTGCCCCCCGCTCAAAGTGTTTTCCAATACCGAGGTGGGGTCGAGCAGAGGTGCAGTCGACGTCGATCCTGAGTTTGTTGCAATGTACGGAGAAGCGGCCTCTGCTCAGGGCATGTCTATTCCTCAGTACTTAGACCATTTACAAGAGTTCCAGGAAGTAGCATTCAAATACCGGCACGGGTATCCTCTCGTCAAACCTGAGTTAGTCAACGGTCTACCAACAAAAATGCGAAGATTGCATAACTGGTACATGCGAATCTCAAAGGAAGGGGCAAACTGGATCTACGTGGGATATAAAAACGAGCATTACGGGCATGGAGATGGCGTGCTAATGATTGAATTTTGTGAATTATTTTAGTTATACCAACAAGACGCCATCGACAAAGCTATCCTCAGTGCCTATTGTCTGTAAGTATTATTTCTGTAATTAAGTCTCTAGCTAGCTCAGCTCGTTCATTGTATGTATAATCTTACTCATCACTATATTAATTATGCAGAATGAAGATTCTCCAATGCAAAAGAGGACAAATCTATGACATTGGGTTCATTGATCCATATTTCGTTCATCAAAAAACTCTCAAAGATCATTACATCGACACAGAGAATAACTTGGTAAAGGCGTTAAGGTTTTCCGAAACCAAAAGGAAAATACTATTTCCTTACAACTACGGGTGAGTGTTACTGTCTTGTACACATTCTATTTCGCTTACTCGATGTTAAGTGTGTAATTGATAACTTATGCGTGCGCAGATTCCACTTTATTCTGCTAATCATTAAACTTGACAAAAGAGTAGTACAAGTCATGGACTCGAAACGTAAACCCCTTGAGGAGTGGGCGGACATGCAAGAATGCCTCCAAGGGTAATTTCAATCATTATGGCACTATATCGGCAATTTTCCGTTCATTTCCTGGTAGCAAGTAATTAATATATAACTCCTTTATTCATTTTCTTTGCCGGACAGGGCTTGGAAACGGTTCACCGCCAAGGCTAGGGGTATTTGGGAGCCGGAGCTTACATTTGAACCAGTAAATGTAAGTACTACAAGCTAGATCCGCGCATCTCTTTGATTCTAGTTTCAATACCATTATCATGCTTGATTATTATTTTGATTGAACTCTGTTCTCGTAAAGTGTTTGAGGCAGGAACATGGGAATGATTTATGTGGATACTACGTTTGCGAGTTCATTCGCCAGACGACCCATGAGACGGGCAGTCGGTACTTAGAACAACTTGAAATACGTAAAAAATATTCACAATTTTAGTTTATTGCCATCAATTGTGTTTAGTTTCATTCATATATATTGACCCCTTCTTTAAATTAGATCGAACGGTTGCGGGACGGTCTTCTACCACAAAATCGCGTACGAGCAATTCAAGAGGAAATTGCGAGATTCTTAGATGCAGAGGTTCTAGATCCGAATGGAGAATACTATCGGAAGGTTGAAATGCAAGGGTGAGTGTAAAAGAGATGTATATATGCATGAAACTCGTGTGTACATGTACCATTTGTAATATGTTCGACCAAGCACGACGAATGAGATGTGCGTAATATATTCATGACGATGATGTGTAATAGTGGTTACTTCATTGCTGTATGTAGTACCATCGAATTGAGTGCAAAACACAAAATAAAAAGTGCCCAAATAAATAAATGGAAAAATAAAAATCAAAACATCAGTCCCGGTTCGTAATACGAACCGGGACTAAAGCTCCTCCCCCTCGGTCCAGAACAGGCCACGTGGAGCCCCATTAGTCCCGGTTCGTGGCCGAACCGGGACTAGCATTAGTCCCGATTGGCTAGTCCCGGTTCCCGAACCGGGACTGATGGCCCAACCGAACCGGGACTATAGGGGTGTTTCCTACTAGTGAAGTTAAGTGTAGGCTGGTGCTACCACATTGAGCTTAAAACAATGACGTGCTCATTCCATCGGTTTATGCCATGGAGTGTTTGCCTCCGAAGTCTATGCAGATGGATTATGGAACAATAACATGAATGGCTGATAAAACACGAACCCTCAGCTAGGACCATGGCCTATAGTCCTATACGGCTATACCGCTCGCCTCAGCATCCGCCTTCAGAGCAAGCTTGGGATGCAACAAAGCATGCGGCGGAAAAACTCAGCCATTTCTTATCCATGAAGTTCGAATACATGGTTTTCCATCGCCTCGACCGATCATGCATGTCGAGTCAGAGCATGCCGTTACCATGGCTGTCCTTTGCTCACACAATAGAAGCTTGGGAGAACCTGGCTGTGTGTACACCCATGGCATAGCATCCCTGCCTATATATGCACGATGTAGAAAATATTGAATCCCTAATCTTTGTTGTTTATTGCTTGACCCTCATGGGATATATATAGTGGTACAAGAGGTAGATAGACATGGACTACAAGCAGGTATTGGAATCCTAATCTAATTCCAACTAGTACACGATAGGTATTCTAAGTTTCTAACACACGACACCTGTACTGTTGGGCCGTGTCTATTAACTCTGAATTTCCCCGTGATCACTATGTGCGAGACGCTTAGTTCAGATGTCACAGAGTGAAGTGAGACAATGGAGGGAACCAAACTTTAAATGTGTAGGTGTGACGCGACGAGTCAAGCTCTCTGCACGATACCACAGATGCATTGTTTCGCCAGATGATCTAGGTGTTCAATCGAGCCCGGTACGTTAGCGTTAACAATTTTTTAAGTTCGAGTACACGGCAAAGCTAACAGACGCTATTGTAGACTGTGAGAACGAAGTTTCAACACCCTGTAAGCAGCAGCCGTTTCACCGCAGAGCATCGCTCGATTCAAAACGTTGGCCACTTTGAGACATGAATACAACTGAAGCATTGACATGTTGTTAGACACGGGCAAACCGCGGGCAAGAAAGCTTCAGCCCCAACTAAGCTCACATTGAGTGGGAGCACCATAGTTTGAAAGGAAGAAAAGTGACTAGTGAGCCCTGACTATGTGAAACTTCAAAACATTATCAGACGCCTATTTGTGCCAAACAATGTATGCGTTCCTTTTGCTTTTTTTGAAACAAGACAAGATTTTATTAGCTAGAGGCACATGACAGAGTGGATATGCAACCTAGCTCCAAGGAGCAGTGCATGCCAAGATGATTTATGAATATGAAAGCATTATGAAAACAGATTAGACATGTACATGCTCGTGCCTTTTTGTGGTCTGTGTTTTTTGTGTGAAGGAAACACGAACATGACGACCTGTGTTAAAAATCAAGTTGACTGCTAAATATATTTGATTTTTAGAGCAATAAATTTGTCTTTTCATTGAGAAAGTATAAATGTTCCTTCTTGCACGAATATGCATGATACTAAAATGAACATGTACACGAAAATTCAGATTCTTTTTAGCTTTATTTTCTGTTGGTATTGTTCATCCTACGAGCGTATGCTCTCGGGAGTCAAAGTGTGTTCCCCATACGTTATTGTTATGCGTTTCGATCCAGTATTGTAAATTAAAATAATTCATGTTATGGGCTGCACAAAAATAATATAATATGTAAGATTTAGAAGAGTTAAAATTTGCACCGTTCACCGCTTTCAAATGTCACACTATGACATTTTTGTGCAGCTGATTTTCGATTTTTGAAATAAAGAGCTCCGTGTAACTCGGCCACCTGGTTTCCGGCTTGTTTGCTCTAAGCTTGTGGAACCAGGGGGTTATACACGACACTAGGTAACTTTTCTTTTCTTGTAAGATATACTCCCATCCGTATCAAAATATAAGATGTTCTACCTACTTTTGTAATATACGGAGGGAGTAATAAGTTTACCATATGTGTCACCCCTGCAAAATATTTTTTGACGGCTGTGGAACTACCGTGCACGCTAATCATCAGTTCCTTTTAATGTTCCTTGTACTTATCATTACAAGGTCTACCGTTTGAGCATAGAGGCACACCGCAGGCCGACCATATAACCTTGTAATGTTCCTTTTTTTTTTCTTCGAATACCATAAGCTAATCTTTTTTTTTAGCGGAACCACAAACGGCCAATAAGCCCATGTATGAAACCAAGAGTTCTCTTATTGGCCCATCAATTGAGTTACCCCTCCTTTCTCGATTCGCTGGCGCTTCTCCCCTGCAGCCGGCGGGCGCAGGGGGACTAGGAAAGGAGGCGGCGATGGCCACGGCGGAGAATAAGAGGCCCCGGAGCAGTGGCGGCGCGGAAAGGAGGCAGAGTAGGAAGGAGGTACTCCTCTCTCTCTCTCTCTCTCTCTCTCTCTCTCTCTCCGCGTCTTGATTCGATTCGCAGGCATCGCCCAGCCCCTTTCCGCTGCCTGTGGCCAATTTTGTTTCATGACTTTGTTGTTGACTTTGTTTCCACCACGTCAGGCAGGAGTACCAAGTTTAACACACCCATGACCCATATGCCCATATGTGTTATCCTGCAGAAGCATTCTGAATTTGCAACACCTAGATTTTTAGTTTCTTGGATTCAGTGTTTTTTTTTGGTTAACTACACAGTTAACACCTGGTCACTTTGGTCCCTGCATCCGGCTGTATTTTAGATAATAGCAATCAGCCATGAATAAGCACTTGAAGAGAACTGATGATATTATAGGTATACATTGGGGGCTCATGCAGATATCGTGCTTTTCGATAGATACTGGGGAGGAAGAAGGCGATAGAAGAAATTATAAGGAAAGCTGTGGCTGTGAAGGATCATCTAGCGCAATTCCCGGACTTTCATAAATATGAGAGAAGAGGTAATCTACATTTGTCTTTCTGGTGGAATTTTTCAACACTGTAATGTTGGTCCGATTCAGGACAACTCAACATGTTTACTGGATCTAGCTTTAGAATTTCAGTAAAGGGAAATTGAATGCACTATTAGGTCTTAGAAATGCTAATTTAGACAACTCTTGTTGCTTTCAGCCTAGCATTATCTTTTGCTGGAGAAGTGCATTATACCAATTTGAAGTCACTTTTATTATATTAGGTATTTCGGTCTACTTGGAATCTGGACATGGCAATCAGCTTCCGTTACCAACGAGGAAGTATATCCAAAATCTTCTCAAGGTCACAAGCCCTACCTGCGTCTACTGCTGCAGGATCTTTGCATATGTACCTTTCACAAGTTCCCCATGATTATTGAATCTAACACTGGTAAGCAATAATGTAGGTTAACATGGAGGGACCATATGGATCAGAATGGCCTTCAGAAGAGAAAATTAAGCGCAGGGAAATGGTTGCCCCAGAAGCACAATATATCCTTGTCTGGCAATTTGCAACTGACTATATTGCCAAAAGTTCCAGGAAGCAAGATGCAGGGGTGGAATGTACACATGGAGCATGTACTGGAGATCGCCTTCTTGGTTTTGTACATTACAGATTTGTTGTTGAAGAGGATGTTCCTGTTGTTTATGTGTATGAGCTACAATTGGAGTCTTCTGCCCAAGGGAAGGGGTTGGGAAGGTTCCTAATGCAGTTAATTGAACTTATAGCTTGCAAGGTAATCTATCTTAAGCATCTGTAGTTTGTTGTTCTTTTCTTCTGATATTATGTTCAGATAGAATCTGTCATGGCAGGTTTTGTCTGTGTCTCTTCTGCTTTATGCATGTTTCTTTTTGCCCAGTTGCTATTCTGATGACATCTTGGCTTGAATGATCATAAAAAATTGATCTAGAATGCATATGTATATGCAGAGCCAAATGGGAGCCGTGATGCTAACAGTTCAAAAGTCTAATACAGAAGCAATGGCTTTCTACAATAATTTGGGGTAAAGTTGTAAACTTGATTTTTTGTGTCAACGACTTATTTTTTTAGTGCATCAAATAGGTGTATCTTCCGGTTGCTGGTTAATTTTATGGTTTCTACCTCACTTCTGTTGCAACATTTGAATTTTATTATTCTGTCCTGCAGATATGTAGTATCCAGTACCTCTCCATCACGAGTGGATCCACTGGTATTACTTTACCCGGAAACTAATCTCCGTGAGAACAAGATGTTTGTATGTTGACCCCTTCCTTTTTTGCAGATCTGGATTGGTAAAAGCTATGAGATTTTGTGCAAGACATTTGAAGGTGAAGCTAAGTGCAAATTGGAGGTGCGTATCATGTTTGATATTGCATAAACTCACTGCTAATCTTCTAAGGCTACTGATGATGTGTATCATTGATGTTATCAGTACTCACTAGATTAAATATGAATTGGCTATGTTACTCCTGTTTGCTTTGCACTACAGGTTCAGTTACTTGGTACCATCTTGTATAAGCCTGCAACGTATGACCGTGTAGTGTAGTAGGATTCCTTGTGATCTGCTACTGATTAAGTTCTTGACATATTTGATAGATGCTCTTCTACTGCATATGGACCTTTTATCCCAGCTAATGAATGTTCATCATGGTGAAATGTGCAGGAAGGCAACTAATGCCTGGTGGGAGTGCAACACGGCTGTGGTTCTACTTATATGGTTGCCTGACAACCTCTGGCTGGATGAGGTGGCCCATGTGATTGTCATTTACGGAGTAGTACGGAACGCTTGGTTTCATTTCTTCCTGTGCCAGGATGTGCTAAGTTCCATTCTCTCAGTGCCACCATATTTTGGAATCTTTGTTCCACAGACAAGTTTGACCATATTTGCCTAACATCAAGCTTGATGGCAATGATTTGTTTAGTTTTCTTCTGGTAAATATTTAGATATGTTGTGTCTTCTTTCGTCCCTGTTTAACTTGTGGAGCCAAACATGGCCCAGAATATGGGGAAGTAGTGTGTTCACCTGCTTTTGGTGAAAAAAAAATTAGTTGGCTTTGTACTTGCTATTTGGACAGAAACTTATTTGTCTCAACCTATTTTTGTCCACCGTCCAGTGTGATCCTGTCAGATGTATATGCGCGCTTGTGCACACTGGAGTCTTGGAGATACCCAGGAGTATCAAACAGAAAGAAGCACTACAAGTTTGTGCTTTAGACCCACATGTTTTCTACACATAGCTGAAGAGGTCAGGACAGATCGATACTTGACATTCCAGGCAGATGCAGAGAGACAAGGGGGACATAACACATAGTCGCATTCAGTTCAAGGTGCATCGACACGCCTTCTCCTCGGGGCTCTCTTCCCTTTGGTGATTGTTGCTTCGGGGCTCCAGCTAATCTCCCCTTCCTCCAACTCCCCCTCCTCCTTGCCCTTCTCCCTCGCTGCCTCCACAGCGGCGGCAGTAAGGGCCTTCTGCTCCCGCTTGTACCTGAGCACAAGCCTCTTGCGCGGTGGCAGGTGCTCCTCCCTGATATCCTTGGTCTTGGTCTTGGCCTTGCCTGTGCGGTGCTCGTCGAGGAGCGCCCCGCACTTGTCACACATGTACTTTCTCCACTTGAAAGGGTGCCTGGCCTGCCTGAACTCAGCGCAGACGAAGTTGTGGCCCTCGTCTGGGCCGACGATCTTGCTCCGGTGGATCACAGCCAGGGGTGTCTTGCTACTTTCACTTGTTGACATCCTCTCACTATGCACTCTAGCTCTTGTTCCACACTCTTATTTCACCCCTCTCTTGAATTCTTACCAACCTGGTGATGATGACCGTGATCGATCTCCTGATCAAGGTACAAGAATTTATAGGAGGCTTGAATTAATTCTAGGATGCTAATAAATACATGTGAAAAGATAAGCGTTGCCAAAGTAAGCAGAAAGTAATTTGAGAATGCATGGGGCAGCACGGCGCCACGAGAACCGTAACGCTTTAGTGCGAGTGTCTTGAGCAAATGCTTGGCATCCACTGCCGTGCCAAAAGCAACATGCTCGAGTTTTTGCGGTGGTGGTGGTTCTTCATATATGAATCCAACACTAAAGGCATGCCGTGGCTAATTGCTTCTGCGATGGTAGCAGTTGGGGTGCATTTTATTGATCTTCTGTTCTATGTATCAAGTAAATGCATAGCACGGTGTTTTAGATGTTTGCGGCTTCAAGCAAGAGACCTGAATCAAATAAAGAAGGAGCAGTATAATGTAAGTTTGATGGTCAATGACTAGTGGGTAAAAAATAAAAGGAAACAATCATAGTCCTGCTTATCTAATATGTCGTAACGCTAGACTATAGTTGGTAGCTTCGTATGTGGCAACATACAAGAGTGTAAAGCAATTAGAGTGTGCCAACAAAAGACCCTTGTCATGAAATATGTCGAATTAATCGGTGATAAAAAGAAAGTCATTGTAAGAATACATTGCCGATGACCAGCAAAGTGATCTTTTAGGGGGAAAAGACTGATAGTTGTGGTTATCTCATATATATGTTCCAACGCTTGACAATAGTTACTAGCTCTGCATGTTGCAAGCACCGAAACTTCAAATGTTTGTGTTTTGAATCAAAAAAGTCTAATTCTATATGAAAAATATTGATTCTAGTGGCAACGGCCATAATTATCATAGCCTGTACTTCTTCTCGATTATCTGATATGTTTGTATCGCTACGCTATAGTCAGAACTTAGAAGCATGACACAATGCACAACTAATACAAGGTGTGCCGGAGGTTCAAACCGAAGTATAAGCAGTGCACCAGCACCGGCATGATCATCTCAATGGCACCCAGAGGACAGAAGGTTTTGAGTCTCTCAAGTCTCCACAGGTCCACGACATATGTGTGCTGGTTCGGAAACTATGTAACCAAAGAGGTCGAAACTCTAAATATAACACGAGCAAAAAACTATGATTCATGTGTCTTTGAAGTGCTACCTATGCCGATTAAGAAGACATGTCTAGCATTGTCGATATGATTCACACAAAATTTCAACCGGCCGATCTCCCCTGATCTGTCCTCTTTTCGATCTCACTTAAATGTAACCGTCCAATCATTGCAACATACAAGCCCCCACACAGCCTTATTATGCACATATGCAACATTTTTCAATTGCTATCCATAAAAAATATGCAAAAATTTGTAATATTTCAAATATGTCCATGCAGCATAAAATCTAGGTATGCAACAAATCTCCATTCGTTGCAACACAAACATGAAAACCTTGCAAAATATGCAACGGGAAAACAACCGTCAGAAGTACTTCACAACTTGGGAAAGCACATCTACACCACAAAAAGATCTTGCAACGAGCCTAGAAATTGTTGTACGATAACGCCTATGTGTATTGACAACAAAGGTTTCTTATTTAATATGAGGATGTCGTGAACAACCTTATGGCCCACATGTTGTTCTAGAGCCGGCAAAATTATAATGTTATTGTAACTTGGAAGCAAGATAACTGTCGTGTCTCGAAGCACGGACACCGGGAGTAAAGGATACCCCCTTTTTAGGTTCGGTATGGGGCGCGAAGGAGGCCGAGAAACGTCTCTCACGGATGATCAAGATCAAGCTCTCCTCTCGACGATCAAAGCAAGCAACCAAAGGGACACAAGGAGCTACCCAGGTTCAGGCCGCCGGAGGCTAAAAGCCCTACTCCTGCATGTCTGGATTGATGAGTTCTTCATAGTGTAGCTTATAGGGGAGCTCCCGGGTAGTGTACCCGGAAGGGTTTTGGCCCGAGGTAGACGAAGGACAGATCCTGGCCCTGAGGAGATCACCTTCCTTCTCTACCCACGCAACCCTAGTCTAGTCTTGCTCTGGTCCGGCGTGTTCTCCCACTTAGCTTCTTCTTCCTCCGTGCCTTGGTCCTCCTTTTATAGGCTAAGGGGATACCACATGGTCACGCGAGGAGCGTGAGGGGTTTTAGGCGGGAAGAACCCCCCAGCTGGTTTAGGAGGAGACGTGGCCTCTCCTCCTCCAAGTATCTCCTTTGGGTTAGGTGAGGTCGTCCACCTTTGGGGAAAGCAGGGCGGACAGGGACTGACAACACCACGGCCATGTCCCCGAGCCGCGCCCCCTTCGCCTTGCTTCCCAAGTCTTCTGGGGTCTTCTAGCGTAGGCTGGCGAGCCTATCCTCGCTTGTACGGAGAAGTACCCGAGAGGGAGCCCAACCTCCTGCCGGGGACTCGGGCTCTCGGGGACTTGTCTTCTGTCAGCGTGATTAGGGGACCCGGCAGGTCCCTAGGACCGGGGTCCTTAGTCGACGTAGCTCTTGTGTGGTCTTCGTGAGGTTAGTGGGCGGACCCGCCAACCTGTCTTGCACCTTGGCCTTGTCCATCTTCTTCATGGGCCCACATGCGGTGGACCCACTTTGGCAGCACCAGGGGAACCCCATGTTCCACTGTTGCGACAGTAGCCCCCGGGCATGGTCCCGGCGGCTCTTGCTCCAGCTGCCGGGGCTATGACCTAAAATAGGTCAAAGTGGGTCCCTGGCATCTGGTCTTCCTTGCTCCGTCCCATCAGTCAGAGTGGCATTCTTGGAGTTATTCCGCTCGGGGGAATAACTATGTTTGCCTCCTCGATTCTCGGTAACGGAGAAAACGAGGAGACCACCGCGAGGGCGCCGCCGAGGCTATAAAAGCAGGGCGCGCCCCGTGCATCTTCATTCATCTCTTCCCTCATCCCAACTCCATATCCCACCAAGGTCGCCGGTGTCAATGGCGGGGCGAAGAGGGGAGTTGGGCGTCCTCGTTCTTCGTCGGCTGCGGCGGAGGACGGTCCTTCCATCCGTGGTCGAGCTGCCCCACGAGGTCGAGGGAAACGCGGCCGTGGCGGTCGAGGAGGCCGCGGATCTGCTCCTCCTCCTCCGAGGAGTGCAACCCACACTGGCTTTGCGGCGTTCGAGTTCGTCGTAGATCTGACCGCCGATTCGCAGCCAGCTTCAGCTGCTGGACTCCTTCTCGGCGGCGATGGAGGACGACAAGCCCATCGGCTTCTGGCTGCAGGTGGACGGCTGCCCCAATGGCCCCTCCTGGGCCTATGCGGAGTACACCGTCGAAGGTGCCATGCTCCTGGGTCGAGGATGGAAGTCGTTCTCCCGCTCCCGTCGCCTGACCCGGGGCGGTGCCTGGTGTTCCAGTACGATGGAGACGACGCTCTCCGTGAAGATCTTCGGTGCCGCCGGGGGACGCGTGGAGTGCTGCGTGGACAGCGAAAGCAGCAGCAGCTCCAGCTCCTACGACGAGGATGAAGATGAGGAAAACTCATCTAACATCAAGGTCGAGAGGAGCTCGTCTTCCTGAGGGCGAGGAGCTTCGAGACGACGGCCCCGAAGATCTCCTTGACCTCCTTCTTGGCCGCCTCATCGACGTACTTCTGGAAGTAGCGTCTTCCATTGTGCGGCGGTGCTCCTTGTTCGCCGGGAGCCAACCTTTTTGTTGTAAAAAGTAGGTCCCTGTTGTAGTCCTTGTAACGAAGAACTTGTCTCCATCTTGTCTTTTGGCCTTCGGGCTGTGATTGTGTGAATGAGAACGGGGTTTTTGCAAAACGCGCTCCCATTATTGCGGCAGCCGTACCGTCGAGGGTAGGTGGAGAGTGAAAGGCCTATAAAAGCCCCTCAGCCCCCAGCCTCTCAACGCATCTTCTCGCCTTGCTTGCCTTTGCTCCTTCTCTGCCCCTCCGTAGATCGCAGAACGATGTCCGGCGAGGCAGAGAGGTCCCATTCTGACATGTCGACGGCGGAATCCGTCTTTCGAGGCGCGGCGAAGGCACCTAGGAGAGCTGGGGCCCGAGTCGCTGAAGAAGAGATCGCGTCCCGTCCCACCATCGCTCAGCACCTCTCCGCATGGCCGCCATCACCGGCCCTGTCCCAGGAGGAAGCCAGGGGAGGGCCGTCCGGAGGGCATATTTGACGGCGAGCTTGAGGAGAGAACAGCCGGGATCCGGGGCTGTCCCTACTCTAGGCCGAACTCGAGGCCATTGAGCAGGCGAGTGCCTCGCCCTTCTTGTCTTCCGATGCCTTCACTAGCCGAGCTCGACCTTGACTTGGCTTGTTTTTCTACTGCAGGCCGAGAGTGATGCCATGAGCGAGGTGGAAGATGGGATCTTCCTCCTCTTTGGCCGAGGTGTGCCTAGACTTGCGTGATGCCTCCCGTTCCTCGAGATGCCTGAAGATCCCGCGAATGCCCTTCCGTTCCCTAGGCGTCCCCGGGAAACAGGAGTTCACCGGGCAGGCAAAAATAAAGACAAGTATGCGCAGCTAGGAACTCTGAGCTGGCCTTAGTAGCATAGGCTTGATATGTACTTAGGAAATTGCAAAACTGAATGTAATTCGGAATTGTAATTCAGAAATTAAGTTCAGATGAATGCAACCTAGTCCTCAACTCCCGGGGTCATTTCCCAAATCTCCCTTTGCACTAACGCGCTGTCAAGTTTTCTGAGGAGATCTCTTAGGTGCCAAGTACTCTGACTGCCAGCCACAGTAGCAGTACCCCTAAGAGCGCTATACCTTCCGGAGCCTACTCCACTGTCCGCGGGTACTAGGCCAGAGGGAAACGGACCGTTCGCCGGGGTGGACGCATTACCCCCGCAAAGGCTCTCATCAACTGTCAAGCATGCGCAGGTCGATGGTATATTGACTCCGAGCGAGATGTCATGCCTAAGTGCAGGATGCAGATGCAAGGAATTAGCTGATTTTTGCCGCGTCCTCGATCCACCCTGTCCCTCCCGGGTGCCCAGCTCCTTAGCCGCTGTCCAACATCTGCTCCTGTCCCGGGAAGGCGCTGCACACAACAAACTTTCAGTAGGAAAAGAATGGACCCTCCCTCCATGTCGTGATAGTGTTTCATCCGAAGCAACCGCAAGCAAAGTTGAATGTGCATTTCTGTGTTTAGTTTCTTTAAAACACAGCACTGCCGTTCACTTCTTTCCGCGGCAGAACGACACGATCGGGTGGCAGTACCTACTGATAGGCCACTCGCGCTCGACCGTCAGCCACCGGCAACATGTCTGCCCCCTGCTTGGGGGTTGTTACGGATAACACACTTCACGACAAGAATTGAGGCTCACGGAATTGAAAAACTTATCTTTTATTCCCTTGGCGACGATTCTTACACCCTATTACAGAACACTAGCCCCTTGGGCGTGCTAAGTGGATACGACTATCGGCGATTCATGTTCGTAATTAGGGGTAGAATTTGCGGAGATTCTCAATGTTCCAGGCGTTGCCCTCCGGCCTGCCTTTCTCGTCCTCCAGATATACTGCTCCAGGTCTCAGGGTATGAGTCACCCGATAAGGTCCTTCCCACTTGGATGACATCTTGTTCATGCCATCTAGCTTTTGCTTCTTGCGGAGAACCAGGTCTCCGTGTTCCAGTTTCCGTGAACGGACATGGCGATCGTGATAGCGACGGAGCCCTTGCTGGTATCGAGCAGATCGTAAAGAAGCTCGACACCGAGCCTCCTCCAGGAAGTTTATGTCATCGATCCTCCTCTCAACTTGAGAGTTTCATCATAGGCGAGTACCCGGGGAGATCCATGCCTTAGTTCTGTTGGCAAGATGGCTTCAGCTCCGTAGACAAGGAAGAATGGTGTTTCTCCAGTTGCTCTGCTTGGCGTGGTTCTGAGAGACCATAGTACACTCGGCAGATGATCAATCCAATTTTTGCCCTTGTCTTCCAGTTTGTCAAAAGCCGTCTTCAAACCTTAAGGACCTCTGCATTTGCTCGCTCTACTTGCCCGTTGCATCTTGGATAGGACACCGAGGCGAAGCACACCTTGATGCCCAATTCTTCACAGAAGTTGAGGAAGGCTCGACTTGTGAACTGAGTGCCATTATCCGTGATGATTCTGTTGGGTACTCCGAAGCGGTACACGATCCCTTCAATGAACTTGATGGCGGCCTGGGCCGTCTGACGCAGTACTGGCATCACTTCCACCCACTTTGTGAACTTGTCAATAGCCACGAAGAGGTATTCATGTCCCCCGACAGACTTCGGTATCTTGCCCACGATATCTACCCCCAGACCACGAACGGCCAAGAGATTGGGATGGGCTGCAGAGCTTGTGCTGGCTGATGTATGTTCTTCGCATATTATTGACAGGCTTCACGGTCTTGACTAGTTGCTCGACATCATGAAGGACTGTTGGCCAGTAGAACCCTTGGCGAAAGACCTTCCCCGCCAATGATCTTGACGCCACATGACTCGAACACGTGCCCTCGTGGATGTCCCTCAGCAGTACTTGCCTTGCTCTTGTGGTATGCAGCGGAGCTTGACTCCGTTGTCTCGTCCGGTAGAGCTCGCCGTTGATCAAGACGTAGAGCTTGGCTTGGCGCCACCCGCTCGGCGTCATGATCATCCTCCGGGAGGGCGTGCTCCGTCATGTACTTGATCATGGATGGAGGGAGGGTCCATGGGGCAGGCCTTGTTCAGGTCTGTGAAGTCAATGCAGAGCCGTAGCCTGAAGGTCATGGGCTTCGGCACCACCACGGGGTTGGCCACCCAGGTTGGGTGAGGAACCGACCTGATGACGCCGGCTTCTATCAACTTGTCAATTTCAGCGATGATGAATTCCAGCTTCTCCTTGCTTTGTTTCCGCAGAACTTGCTTCATGGGCGGGCATCCGTGTTTACCGCCAATCTGTGCTCGATCACCTCCCTTGGTACACCGGGCAAACCTGACGCCTCCCACGCGAAGACATCAGAGTTTTCCTGAAGGAAGGCGACGAGCGCGCTTTCCTATTTGTCGGTGAGGTGAGCGCCGATAGTGATGGTGCGGATCCATCGCTTGTCAGCGCCACCTTCTTGGTCATCGCGAGTCGCCCTGGAATGGCGCCTTTTGGGGGGAGTCGATGTCAAGCCCCCGGGGTACCCCTCGCCCCCGGAGAATGCACCGACATCAGCCTCCTGTACATCCTGGTGGACATCCGTCTAGTTCAGCCTCTGGACGCAGAAGATGGTGTCATCGACGTCGGCCTTGACCTTGATCACCCCATGCTACCGGGATCTTCATCATGTTGTAGGCGAAGTGGGAGACACCATGAACTTGGCCAGGGCAGGCCAGCCGAGTATGCCGTTGTACGGGAGCGGCGTATCCGCGACGTCAAAGACGATGTCCTCAGTGGAAGTTCGCGGATCACCAAAGGTGACTGGAACAGTGATCTTCCCAAGCGGCCGAGTGACGCTCCGTTCACACCTTGGAACATGCCCGTGTCTTGCAGGCGAGAGAACGGATTTGCAGAGTAGCCAGGACCTTCGCCGTTAGCAAGTTGAGGCTGGACCCTCCGTCGACCAGCATCTTGGTAACCTTGTAGTTGTGGATGATGGGCGACACGATTAGAGGCAGGGTTTATACCCCGGCAACACTGTCAGGGTGGTCTTCTGGATCGAAAGTGATGACTTGGTTGGACCAGTCCAGGGGCCTGGGCGGGACAGAAGCGACCGCATTTAGCTCCCGGACAAGTCTCTTGCAGGCGCCGTTAGAGGGAGGCAGAGAAGCTCCCCCGTGAATGCACCCGACAACTCCAGTGACTTCTGGAACTTCCCGCTGCTGCCGCCCTAGGGAGCCGGAGCTTCCCCGCTGTCGTCATGGACGGCCTCTTGGTTGTTCTGTCCGCGACCGCCTTGGCCGCCGCATCCTCCCCTCGGCCACCACGGCCACCGCCGCGACCCCACCCACGGCCGCCTCCGCCTTGGTGACCCGTGGGACAGTCACGAGCGATGTGCCCGACGATGCCACAGTTGTAGTAGCCGTCCGGGCTGACCCCATCGTCCCGGCGCTGCTCTCGGATGGCAAGGTTCTTGAGCATGCGACAATCCTTGAGCAAGTGATTGCCTTCAGGGTGAATGTTGCACCATGGGTCACCCTCTTCCTCGGAGGTCGAAGTAGGCTTGACCTTCTTGGGGAGGGGCTCGGTGACGAAGATGCGCTTCTCGGGTCCAGAGTCCCGCTTCTTGTTCTTGGCGGGAGTGGCCTTGTCCTCGGGTTCATCCTCCCCGGGGAACTTGACTCCCTCCTCCGATCGGGCACATTGGTCCGCAACCTCCCAGAGCTTACGGGTGGACTCGATGCGGTGGATGCTCAGCTTCTCGCGCATCCTGGCGTTGCGGACATTGGCATGGAAGGACTGGATCACCAACTCCTCCTTGATGCAGGGTATCGTGTTCATCTTCTGGGTGAAGCGTTGGATGAACTTGCGAAGAGTTTCACCCGGAAGCTGCTTGAAGTCGTGGAGGTCACTGCGAGCCCCCGGGCGCTCGTACCCGCCTTGGAAAGCCCCCAGGAACTGTTCCTTCAGTGCCCGCCAGGAACGGATGGAGCACTTGGGAAGGTTGAGAAGCCACGTCTGTGCATCTCCCTTCAGGGCCAACGGGAACCAGCTGGCCATCATGGTCTTGTCGGCCCCGGCGACTACCGCAGCGAGGGAGTAGAGCTGCAGGAAGTCCCGGGGGTTCGTGGTGCTGTCGTGGCGGAGAACGTCGATGTTGAACTTCTTGGGCCAGGAGACCTGACGAAACTCGGGAGAGAGGGCGAGGCAGCCCTCGACGATGTCGTTGTCCCGATCTTCCCGGCGGTGACGCTCTCGGCGGCGTTTGATGCGGGTGCGCATATCCTCGTTCTGACGGTTGTTGAGGTCGTCACGAAGATCTTGATCGCGCGTGGTAGATGACCCGACGGAGATGGCCTTGCCGCGGTCGCGGTTCAGCCGATCCGCCATCGGTGGAGCAGTGCGTGGAGGTATCGTCTCGCCTTGACGCTCACCACGGGGCTGGCCCTGTGGCTTGCGTGTCTTGTCCCCTCCTGTTCCGGGGCCGTCGACGGTGGGAGCTCGAGTAGGTTCGGGCCTAGGGCCGCCGTCGGCGAAGTCGAGGAGCTTCTCCACACGGGCCCTCCACTCCTGGTAGACCATGGGATCGCCGGTGCTCGGGGGAAACTGCATCAGGGCCCTGGCAGCGACAAGGGCGTCGTGGCGAGCTTGTGCATCCGAGGGCAAGTGTGTAGAGGACCTGCTCTTGGTGCCTTGCGGACCTCCGCTAGCACAGGCGTCGTCGCGCTTCTCCTCAGCGGCAGGGCCCTTGCCAGCGCTGTTCCCGACGCTCTTCTACCCAGAGCGCGGAGGAGGCCTGACGGAGTCCCTCTGGGCCACCGCGTCGTCAGGCCCACCGTTCTTGTTGTTGCCGCCCGCTTCGTCCGGCACCTCATTCTCCGCAGGTGGTGGGGACGGAGGAACGTTCTGGTTCACCCCCGCAGCACGGCGTTCAGCAGAAGCCTGGGTGCGCGAGGAGGAAACAGGCTTGGAAGCCGTTGCGTCAACCTTCTTCTTTGGCGGCATGCTTGGTGAAGAGCTTGACGTAGATCTCGAAGACGATCTTGAGGTTGATGAAGACGAATCCAGCGCTTGCGCCCCCTACCTGGCGCGCCAGATGTCGTGTCTTGAAGCACGGACACTGGGAGTAAAGGATACCCCCTTTTTAGGTTCGGTATGGGGCGCGAAGGAGGCCGAGAAACGTTTCTCGCGGATGATCAAGATCAAGCTCTCCTCTCGATGATCAAAGCAAGCAACCAAAGGGACACAAGGAGCTACCCAGGTTCAGGCCGCCCGGAGGCTAAAAGCCCTACTCCTGCATGTCTGGATTGATGAGTTCTTCATAGTGTAGCTTACAAGGGAGCTCCCGGATAGTGTACCCGGAAGGGTTTTGGCCCGAGGTAGACGAAGGACAGATCCTGGCCCTGAGGAGATCACCTTCCTTCTCTACCCTCGCAACCCTAGTCTAGTCTTGCTCTGGTCCGGCGTGTTCTCCCACTTAGCTTCTTCTTCCTCCGTGCCTTGGTCCTCCTTTTATAGGCTAAGGGGATACCACATGGTCACATGAGGAGCGTGAGGTGTTTTAGGCGGGAAGAACCCCCCAGCTGGTTTAGGAGGAGACGTGGCCTCTCCTCCTCCAAGTATCTCCTTTGGGTTTGGTGAGGTCGTCCACCTTTGGGGAAAGCAGGGCTGGCAGGGACTGACAACACCACTGGCCATGTCCCCGAGCCGCGCTCCCTTCGCCTTGCTTCCCAAGTCTTCTGGGGTCTTCTAGCGTAGGCTGGCGAGCCTATCCTCGCTTGTACGGAGAAGTACCCGACAGGGAGCCCAGCCTCCTGCCGGGGACTCGGGCTCTCGAGGACTTGTCTTCTGTCCATCGTGATTAGGGGACCCGGCAGGTCCCCAGGACCAGGGTCCTTGGTCGATGTAGCTCTTGTGTGGTCTTCGTGAGGTTAGTGGGCGGACCCGCCAACCTATCTTGCACCTTGGCCTTGTCCATCTTCTTCATGGGCCCACATGCAGTGGACCCACTTTGACAGCACCAGGGGAACCCCATGTTCCACTGTTGCGACAATAACAATATCAACACAACGTGTGTATCGTTCTATGTAAAATACGTGAGCTGAAGGAGACGACATGCTCTCATGTTTACGTTGTATCACTAGACTACCTTTTTTCTGACATGAACACTAGACCATAAGATACCAGGTTTAAACCTAAGTAAACTAACTAAACGCAAATAAATCATATTTATCAACACGGCCGATAAAATATTGGCTGACTGCAAACCGAATGTGGTAATAAATAACTAAAAAAACATACTAAGTCAATAGGAAAGAAATGAAAAAGGTGATGACATCCAACATGGAAAACAAAATTATACGAATTCTTTTTTAAGAAAACCCATGCTTCGTCTGACATGGGCCATCTGAGAAAATAACCCGTTATTAAATTGGATAAATGATTTTGCAAGGAATAGCAGCCCAAGTGTGTAAGAAATACAACTAGTCCAATATACATGGTACTTACACGAAGTCACAGAGGGAAACCCAAATGTGCGGCCTACTAGCTTGATTGCCCATCCGGCCCACTTCCAATGAAAACGAGCACCCATTGGCTCACTAGGCGTCCGTTTGGTTGGGAGCACCGATAGGGATGGGCTGGATGGTTCAGATTTTCAAATATGGGATGGTTCGTGATTCCTCTATTTGTATGGTTTCAGAGATTTTAGTTTTTTTTTTTGAAATTTTCCACACATATATTAGGTCAGCAAGCCGCCTCATTAGAATCCTGTCAGTCCCTTTCGGTACCCTGGTTAGGCAAAGAGTGCGTCAGAAACTTGCCGCCTTAACCATCCACAATCGTTACATCGTTTATAAGTTTGCCTATGATAGAGCTAGGGGGTTCATCGACCCAATTACAAGATCTTTTCTCACTAAAACATGACCTAGCTAGTTCATGGGCAACCTCATTAGCTTCCCTCGGACAGTGTTTAAAGGATACTCTACCAATTTGAGACACAAGATCAATACAGTCAGCAAAAACTGCAGAGGAATCTCCCCACCATGCATCTTCACCTGAGCAAGCTTCAATTATCTCTAAGGAATCCGATTCTACCACCACGTCATTGCATCCGAAACGATTAGCAAGGGCTAGCCCTTCCTTCATGGATAATGCCTCTGCCACAGCAGCTGAGGCAATATTTGGAAGATAAGTAGTAGTAGCAGCAATAAATCGTCCTTCGACGTCTCGAAGCACTGCTCCTGCAGAACCTGCGGACACATCAGCATGGAAAGAACCATCGACATTTACCTTTAATTGTCTTGGGTTCGGCCTGACCCATCTCTTCTTTGATGGATTTGGTTTCATTAAGGATTTAGCTGCGTTGGCAGTAATACTCAACACAGACATCTTGCATCGAATCATAGGAGGCACCGTTTCGTCATGCGTGCGTCTTCGGCGGATTCACCAAAGATACCAACATGCAACTGAAATTGTTTCTCTTGTAGCAATGAAATCAACATCTGGGGTCATATCAGTTTCTCTATGGAGGAGAACCTCCAAGATCGCTGATCCAGAACGGTCTACTCCACAAGCCTCCTCAATCACTGAGTTTAATCCTAGTAAATGCCACATCTCTTGTGCCGTTGGACAAAGGAATAGAAGATGCGAAATATCTTCAGCTGCTAGATGGCAAATAGGGCACTCGCCACTTGTGCCAACATGCCTATTCACCATGATAGATTTTAGAGGTATGATTCCATGTAGAGCTCTCCACACAAACACCTTAATTTTGCTAGGGATCTTGAGTTTCCAAAGAATTTTCCAAACCGGGTTATTAGCTGCCGAGCCAGGAAGAGCTAGTTGCGCAGCTCTTGGACCGAATTGATGCCTCCATTGTAGATAGTAGCCATATCTTACGGTATATTTACCATGCTTAGTAAAGTTCCATGCAACAAAATCATCAAACCCATTAGTGTTCAGTGGAATCTGCAGAATCCGGTTCGCATCGACAGAGAGGAAAATTTCTCAGAGCAGCTCCTCATCCCATTGTCCCGTGATTGGACTAATAAGCTGGGAGACTTTTGTGTACAGGTTTTGACCCCTAATTGAGACGATCTTTCTGTCAGGACTAGAAGGGATCCACACGGATCAGTGTAGATATTTATGTTTTCACCGGTCCCAACTCTCCAAATGTACCCCCTCTTGAATGTTGTCAATCCTGCTAGCAGACTCTGCCAGGTAAAAGAGGAACCATCTTTTGGACCAGCTTTCAATATATCTCCATGCAGGTAGTATTTAGCACGTAACACATTAGCACAAAGTGAGTCAGGGTTATTAATCAGCCGCCACACTTGTTTGGCAAGCATAGCTAAATTGAAAGAGTGAAAATATCTAACACCCATACCACCTTCATTTTTGGGGTAGCATAATTTCCACCAAGCAAACCAGTGCATTCTCTTACTGTTTTCATCATCACCCACCAAAAACTGTGATATAGCATCAGTCATCTTTTTACACACTCCAATTGGGATCTGGAAAACATACATTGCATAAACCGGTATTGCTTGGGAAACCGCTTTCAGAAGAATCTCTTTACCCCCTATAGATAATTGTTTCTCTTTCCAGCCATTAATGTGTTGTATAATTCTTTCCACAAAATGCAGAGGACAGTCACTTCTATCCGCCCCAACAAGAGCCGGCAGATCCAAATATTTATCAGAGATGGCTTCATTGTCAATGTGGAGAGCTTCACAAATTTCTGTTCGAATAATGACATGGGTATTGGGAGAAAAGAAAAGACTAGATTTAGCCAAACTCACCAGTTGACCTGAATTAGCATAGTAGGTATCCAGAACTTGCTGTAGGGAAGATGCATTAGTCAAATCTACCCTCATGAGAATAAGAGAATCATCAGCAAATAAAAGGTGTGAAACTGACGGTGCATTCTGCACACTCTTAGCCCATCGATTCCACCAACTTCCTCTTCGTACAACAATAAACTCGATAAACCTTCCACACAAATCAAGAACAAATAAGGAGAGAGGATCTCCCTGTCTCAAGCCTCTCGTAGGAACAAACATGTCTGTCTCTTCAGAGTTGAATCTAACTTGATATCTTACAGATTTAACACATGTCATCATTAGAGAAATCCATCTCTCATGGAATCCAAGTTTCCGCATCATGTTCTCCAGAAAAACCCATTCAACGCGATCATAAGCCTTATGCATGTCTAATTTAACTGCACAAGCTCCTGTCCTACCAGATCTTTTATTCTTAATGGTATGAACACATTCATATGCCACAAGGACATTATCCGTGATAAGCCGTCCGGGGAGAAAAGCACTCTGCATGGGTGAGATAATATCTGGGAGAATAATTTTCAACCGGTGTACCAACATCTTGGAAATGATCTTATAGATAACATTGCATAAACTAATCGGACGAAACTGGGTAACAAGTTCTGGGTTATCTACCTTCGGAATAAGGACAATAGTCGTGTCATTCCACCCCTCCGGTATGATACCAGTATTCAGCGCCTGTAAAATCTCTTGTGTGATTTCTCCCCCACACATATCCCAGAATCTTTTATAGAACACTGCATGGAGACCATCTGGGCCTGGAGCTTTGAAGTCTCCAATACTGAACGCAGCTTTTTTAACATCCTCAGCCGAAAACGGAGCAGTTAATTTTTCATTCATCTCAGTGGATACTTTCGGATGGATTTTATCAAGCCGCGCTGGGTCGGTATCCTGCACCTCAGACATAAAAAGGTTTGAAAAGTACTGAAATACAAAAGGTTTTAGCTGATCCGTACCTTCCAACCATTCATTGTTATCTCCTCTCAATTTTTTAATCATGTTTTTCTTCCTCCTTGCCGAAGCAAATTGATGGAAAAAAGCATTGTTTCTATCGCCGTGATGAAGCCAGTTAGCCCTGGACCGTTGAAGCCAGTGAATTTCCTCCTGTTCCAGAAGAAGCTCAATCAAAGCTGCCATTTCCTTCGCCACTGTTTCGTTTTCATCATTCATTGGACCACTCATAGCTTTCTCTAGCTCATGCTGGGCATCACGGATGCGTTTTTTGGGATTTCGAAGTACCCGTTTATCCCAAACATGCAGGTTTCTATGCATGTGACCTAGCTTAGCCAACACGCCACCATCAGTACAAACATTTTTCGCATTCTCTCATGCTTGCAACACTACCTCACGGAAAGACTCCTCCAGTAACCACTTTGCTTCGAATCGCTTGGGAGCAGAACGATTGGCTGGGATAGCAACTTGGCTCTCCGTATGAAGTAAAAGCGGACGGTGACCAGATCGAGAATATTCCATGTGAATAACTGAGGCATCAGGGAACAAATTCATCCAAGCACCATTGGCGACGACCCTGTCTAGCCTTTCACGAATTCGGCCTCTCTTCCAAGTGAATGGATCTCCAGTAAATCCGAGATCGTGTAAGTCACAATCAACTAATGCATCGCGGAAAGCTTGCATATACCCCTACGGTCTTGGATTTCCTCCCTCCTTTTCGTGAGAGAAAAGAATCTCATTGAAGTCACCCATGATAACCCAAGGAATATTGAACTGTCCATTTAGCTCTCGAAGCTTATCCCAAGTTTTATATTTATCTAACGCGGCTCACCGTAAATACCAGTCAATCTCCAAATTTTATCAGGGGCTTCTACAACTTTAACGTCAATATATTTGGGGTGAGAAGATCTGTTGAATAGAAATCTCCCTTTTCCAGAAAAGGATAACACCACCACTATGACCAGAACTAGGGTTAACAATCTTAAAATCCATTTTCAACCTCTTTTTAAGACAATCTGCCGGATAGCTATCCAGGTGTGTCTCCGACAAAAACATCACCGAGGGGTCACAACGCCTTTGGACGTCCAAAAGCGCAAGAACTGTCGAGTTGTTCCCTAAGCCCTGACAGTTCAGTCCTAATATCCTCATTGCGCCTGGACGGAACCCACGCCGGGGCCGCCGATCTAGATGAAGGGGAGACAGCTCCGTCCTTCGATGCCTGACTCTTATCACTCTCGTGATTCGCATTTACTACAGCTTCCAATCCAGCTTCCAAAGAATCCACTGCTGTGCCACTATTTGCCTTCAGCTTTTTCTTGTTCAGACTTTTCTGTGGAGTAGCTAATGGGTCACTCTCTGTACTTGGTTCGGTCTCTTGATCCTCAAAGGGTCCTAGTTCAGATGGATTTTCTTCAGTTACTGCTGCTGACTTAACAGGAACAATGGCAGATTCCTTCTCCTGGCCCGCATTCATAGCAAGCCTCTTCCTTGCCGAGAGCGTCGTATCATACATGATTGCGTCAGAGCTGCCGAGCCTCTGATCATTCGTTTCGTCAGTCCCAGTCTGATTGAAGGTGCTGTTTCGGAGATTTTAGCTGGTTGGGATGGATTGTGATTAGCTTAGTGGTTAATAGAAATTGATTAGCGGGTAATTAATATGCTATTAACAGAAGTTCCGTTCATATTATCTCTGTTGTGGCGAGGAAGACGGGCGAACAGCCTTGCCAGCGCCCTCGGCTGAGCGCGCCTCCTAGGCGACCTCGCCGGCGCACTCGGCCAAGCATCCTAGACTACCTCGCAGGCCTTCCAGCTCCTCCTTGTTCGGCGTCTCCGCCATAGACGACTGCGAAAGGTACTCGCCGGAGGCCGTGCTGCCGTCCGGTGTACTACCTATCATTGTCTCCCCGTCGCGCTGCACCGCCGCCTGCAGCCAGTGTCAGGGAAGCGGCCACTTCTTGGGCCGGAGAGCTAGCATCCGTCGTGCCGTAGGAGACCATGGGGGACATCCTAACCAGAGCCGGCTTGAGGTGTCGAGAAATGATGGTCTCAATTCCACGGGAGGGAGAACAACAGTCAACCGGGTTTATACATCTTACTTGGGCGGTGAATTTATTGTTGGTTTTACTTTAAACTTGTCGGCAAATGTTTCTACATGATCTTTCATGCGGTTTCAAAAATAAAAATAAATTAGGGGTGTTAAACAAAGGTTTCTTAAACATTGAAAAATGACACTATTTTCTTTGTATTTTTGATAGCAAATCACTCCTTGATGCGTAGACTCGAGTGCTATTTCGATTTTTCTCCCGGTTGATATGAGTTTGAACCAACCGTGTTTGAATTCCTTAAACCAAAACTGAAGATGGTCTAGCGACTTAAATTAATAGAGACACTGATGTGTATATACTTCCACACGCGGAGAATCTAACTAGGATTTCAGCACCGGGTGAAACACTTTATACGCACAACATGTACGACACGGACACTATTAAACTATAATTTGATAAACTTCATTATGAATAATCTAATTTTCAAATATAAAGTAATTTGGTCCTCGTTGAAACGAGTTTTTGAAACTGTCTTGAAAAAAAATGAATTATGTGTATTAGCCTAAAATTTTGATATAAATATATTTTGGTAAGAACCATAATCACAAGAAATTTGAGAAAAAATCGGCAAAGTTTGTGTGTCGCGTAGCCTAAGGCGAGATGATGAGTTGAGCCCGTGAGTGAAAAATAGGGGTAATCAATTCACAGAGAGACATGACCAGTCAATACCTAATGGGGTTAGAACTAAATAGATTGGATGTTGGACCAATGGTTCAACATTGGGATTTATAAGTTTTACTCTTTGGTATTATGACATCTAGTTTAAATGTAAAGAAAATAAATTTTGCATTTTTAGAGGGTCCGCACCCCACTAGCACTTGCTTCCACAACCTTAAATCTAGTATTTTAAGTACATTGTGAGCACCCTAGTAAATCAGGATCAGCAGCTTGAGTAGTGAGGACCCTAGTATATATGTTTGCCTTGCACACAATGGAAGGCGTCGGATGTGTAGACACAACTAACACGAGGTCGTCGATCGTCTTTCATACCAAATTGCATTGGTCGCTCGTGCAGATCGTCCAGCATCATACGTATGGAAGTGTGGAGCTCGACCAAACAAGGGAGTCCGATTTCCAGTGCAACCATTGTCGCCTGTGCGTCGACCCTGCAGATGGTTTCTATCTGTTCTTCAAGACATTCTCGGGGGGCAGAGCTGGGTGACGACGACGAGGGGCAGAGGGGCAGCTGAGGAGTGACGCTAACCTCGTCGGTCCGTCCACCGAATTTGAACTTAGCAGCAGCAAATATCATATATGTGCCTCTGCAATGCTACATATACCGAGTATGTGCACAGCTCTAGCGATAATGATCATAATCACTTGAAATGGATTTGGGTGTCATGATCACTATATTCCCGGTGCCTCGCATACCTACCCAAATTATTTTTAGCTACTGTATCTTTCCAAATCATCACGTGATCCTAAAACTACTCTAGGTCCTTCGCCGATCCCCACATTATCAGTTTGTATTTATAAACTTTTGCACTCTCTTCGTTTTATAAAGGAGGAAAGGAGGAGTGAGTTCGGTTCAATGCGTGCAACAACCTTTTGGCCCACATGCTAGAGCCGGCAAAATCACTAAGTATATTGTTATTGTAACTTAGAAACAAGATGACAATATCAACACCAATTGTGTGTCGTTCTATGTACAAAATTATAATCATCCGTGAGCTGAAGCAAACGACATTCTCTCATGTTTACGTTGTAACACTAGACTATAGTTTTTTTTTCCCGAAATGAACACTAGACTATTGTTGGTAGTCTAGTATGTGGCAATGTAAGGAGAGTGTTCAAATTTGGAGTGTGCATACAAAAGGACCAAACTCATATTGGGGATACATTTATCTGCAATGGGTGGTGGAAAAATAAAATCATCCTAATCTTGTTGATGACAAGCGTACTTAATTTTATTAAAAAGATTGATAGCTGGGGAAATCTGCTTGGTTCACATGTGTAGATGCTTTTACTACGCAAAAATTGCATTACAAAATGTCAAAATAATCGAAACAGAAATTTGGGTGTACAACAGGACATCCATGTTCACACACAAAGTTTCGTGAAGAAAAAACGTTATTCGTGGCATGTGTAAAAAAGTGAAAATCCTGGTACTCGAAATTAACCTTTCATGGGACAATTTTTTTCATTTCACATAGGCCCTCATAAAATGTCTTTCGAAACATTGTGTGCGAACATAGAACGTCCGGATATACACATGAAATTTTGTTTGAATTTTTTTAACATTTCAAAATGCACTTTTCAAAATGGGTGCATCTGAATTTATGAGTCAAAACAGCGTGTCTCGGATAGTCATAATTATTTCACATGCTGCAGTGATAAAGTATATTAGTAGAAAATTACATCTTTGTCTTTTTGAAAAAAAATTATTAGAGAAACGCGTAGCCCAATTACCCATATCTCGAGCACACCGGTGAAAATATCTTGGACCGAGCAGATTCTTGAGTTGAAAACAAGATCGTTCTGAGCTTTCCAAATTTACCAGAGGAGGACCATAGGAAGATTTTGGCAAGTACGAGCAGACAGATGGATGGGGCAGCCTCCCGACCAAATAAAACAGACATTATCTTGCGGGAACGAGACCCCAACACGATTCCAGAGTGTTTTTACCATAGCACAGTCCGTCTTGAACACGTATCCACCAAAAGTTTCTAATAATAGCCGTGAGCTTAGCTAATTTTGAATAAAGCATATTGGACAAGAACTAGACAGAAGTAGAGGCGAAAACAGATTTAATTAGAGTAAGTCTAGCTGCATGAGAGAGATGATTGGATTTATAGCTGAGAGTTTCGATTTGAATTTATCGTAAACAAAAGCATTAGCCGCTGATCTGTCCATAGAAGGCAGTAGAAGTAGGTGCCCCAAATGAACTAAGGAATTTTTAATATTGGGTGCTAACAGACGGATTATTTGAACTAGTTGAATGCCCGTGCGTTGCTACGGGTCCCTCACTTTTCTGCTTGTTGGACAACGTTTTGTGCCGAACAACGAGCATCCTTCTCAATTTCACGCACCGGAAAACAAATTCCTTTAGCCAGGGACAAAGGGCAGTGGACGACGATCACCGTGGAAGACCGCTCTTCCCCTTGGATGACAGTATCCCTAAAGACAGCATGCCGCCAATGAGTACAGCAGTATCAACCAGCAAATTTCACACAAGAATGAAACTGAAAGACCGCCAATGAGTACAGCAGTATCAACCAGCAAATTTCACACAAGAATGAAACTGAAAGACAAAGGCACCTCGGCTGCTGCTAAACCATTTTCCCATAATTTAATCAATCCAGGCTTCCCACAAGTTTTGACCAATGTTGAATTTGTGATGGAATTTTAGCACAGAAGCATGCAACTACCAAACATGTTACTACTCCATGTCCATAAGGGAGCAACACTGAAAGACAAAGGTTGTTTTACAGGATGGCCGTTGGCTACGGTTGATGTCTTCAGCAGCATGATGATCGTCGGGTCTTTAGCAATTTAGCCGCCTTGGTGTCGAGTCGCTGAATGATGGCTGCACGGCTCTGCTATTTTGGCACCGAGAGAATGAGAAGCTGGACAGTTGTTTAGCGCCAGAGAATGAGAACGCGACATGGTTTGGCTTGCTGGTGCTTGAACATGATTGTATCCCCCAATTATTCGTCAAACTAATTGTTGGAAACACCCAAATCATCACCTTGCTTGTGAGAATATCCTTGTGACATAGAATTAGTATAATGGCCAATCAATGGATATAACACAATAGAAAATATTATATCGGTGAATACATGTCCTGGTCCTATTGATCATCCTTGTGAGAAAAAACATAGGTTATCGAATCTTAGTTAGAAATCTGATGCTTTCAAAAGAATTATGTATGCCACGCAATTCAACAGAACAATTTAGCTTGTATTATACGTAAATTTACAGGACCGAGATACCTAGTACAAGTCAATACGAACATTGTCAAGTGAGTTCTGAGCTTCATTAGGACAACGCGACAAAAGGTTCTTCCGTGCCCCTTCAGCTCTATTTGCTTGTGTCAACCGTAGCCATGTACTTTTGTGCATTCTCAATTCGATACCACTGTTAATAACCATCCAGAACAATGGACCTGACCTGTTTTAAATGCTTTTCAATTAACTCGAAAAATAGAAGCAAGGTGATGAAACAAAAAGAACCAAAAATTTCTCTAGCAACAACTTGTACGATCAAGAGCTTTAATGCATCTTGATTTACAAATATGTAAGTGCTACATAAATACAAATACACTGCAAATCATTTGTAAAATTTCTTGCTAAAACCTGGAGAAATTTATTAGTTCCGGATGAGGCTTGAAGTATACAAATTCCACTATAGAACTTACCAAGCAAAGCATTTGTGAAAGTATTGTTCTCCGCATATTCAAACAGCAATTATCTGTTATTCCCTCGGACACAGCAACCAATTAGCTTTACAAGGTTGGGGTGCCTGACATTTGAGATGATATCGATCTCTATCACAAACTCAGTAGTTCCTTGCTTTGATTCAGCTGAAAGACTTTTAATTACAACTTGAGAGCCATCTTTCAGGTTTCCCTAAATGAAGTAGAATCATTGTCACTTATTCCATATTTGTGGTTTGGTGAACCATAATTCGTTCAAAACAGAACCCATGCGACATACAAGACAACTCATGAAATCAGATACATTTATTGGACCTACTATGCGAAACCATTTAGAGACCACAATTAAAATTAAAAATATGCAGAGATGCATAAATCAGATAATGTGAATTTTAAGATGATAACAAAGTAACAAGTGCCTTCTAGCACTGTCACTGCCAACGACCCAAAATTATAGCCGACAAGAGGCTCGTTCGGGCAATAGATGGAGATATACTATCAGAAACTGATGGCACCTGGATAGTTTCAATATTACAAGTCGGAGACCTTAGATAGCATTTAGGAAATCATCATCGTTATGCATAATTTAATTCCAAATGAGTTTGTGCATGACACCTACTCAACAAATCATTAGCAGTATCTGACCATTGTAGACCTACAGTATCTGATTGAAATAGATATTCTAATGAATGGTGGCAGTGAAGGTGTTGCCCCATGAATGAAAGTAGTTTTTTAATTGGTTAATTCAAGATATGTTAAATGGAACTTTAATTGGTTAATTCAAGATATGTTAAATGGAACTGGGATGCGTCAAGAGTCCTATAATTGTTAAAACAAGAGAGGCAAGCACAAAACCTGTGATAACAAGCATCTCAAGGATCATCTCTACATAATCTTTCACCACCTCCTTGCATTTTGTACTGATAATACACTCTGCCCAAATCGAGCCACTATGGTCTGGAGACATGTAAAATATAAATATTTGAGCTATATAATATATATTTGAAACATGTACAAATTAAGAGAGAGATAAATGCATACTGTTGGTCCAGCGAACAGAGATGTCACCGAGTCAACAATTGCAGCACAGCCACCAGCACATAAGACATTTGATTGGCCATCAATAAGAAGATCACCCATGTCAGACTTACAGTAGCCTTGGAAGTTGTAGGAACATATGTCATAAGGAATTCAAAGATAATTCAAGCACCAACTACAGCTGATGATGAGAACACCAACTACAATCCCGCTTTGCCTTGGTCACGTTGCTTGCTCACAGTCATCCCTCGGTGAGATTGGCCAACATAGCATGTATCCTGTAAACAAATTATAATACCAAGATGTTAATTGCACAAAATAGAAACGAAATAGCCAGATTAATAAATACAGAGGGGCTTCTACAGGTAGCCCATCACAGCAACCAATATGTTCTCGCATGTTTCTCAATAGATCATAGCAAGGCAGTATTTCTCGGCTAGTAAAGCACACAACAGCAACATCACACGTCCAAGCACAACAACGCCCCAGAACAACAATATTGAACGCACAAACATCAGTAGTATCTCACGTGTATACCAATAAACTAAAGCTAGGGAATATAACACAGGCTGATACAATTTGTTAAAGGGGGCGGTCACCTGATTGAGGGGGACGCCGCTAGGTGAGGGCTGAGCTTGGCACCCATGGCAGGCGGCCTGGGATGGTGGAGGGGGCTGAAGGCGTGGAGCCAGCTCGGGTTCGGTAGGCCGCGACGGTTGGAGATACAGGAGGATGGGGCAGGGCGTGGTGTGGCGGCGACCGACGGATGGGGTGGGCCGGGTAGCGGCGGCTGCCAATGCACAGGGTCTCGTTGCCCAGCGCGTAGCTGCAGCTGCCGGAGATGACATGTCATCTGACGTCCGACGGGAGCTCCCACGCACGGCCCTGGAGAAGAGAAGCCATTGTCCTGGAGGGGAGGCGACTCAATCCTGGAAGGCGACACAGTGGGCTTCACGAGTGATGGCGGCGGGCCGGCGGCGACCTTGAAAATTATCCCGTCCGCTAGCGCTTCTTGAGCTCCATCCTTCTTCGCATCCATCTACGGCGGTAGTTGCTCCCCACCACCAACATGATTAAAGCTAGCTAGCGTTGGAGGTAGCAGGCAATGGAGGAGGCGGCGGCCGATCGAGATGGACGATGACATCGCTCGCTAGAGACATCGGCGGCTGATCTAGGTTTTCGGGGGCGTGGGGTTGTTTTGGGCCGCTTGCCCTTGTGGTGGTCGCGTGTGCAAGCGAAGGCCAAACAACGGTCAGGATGCCTGATCGCGATCGAGCGAGCCACGCGCGAGGGAGAGATGGTTCGCTCGGTTACGCGAACGACCAACTCCCATTTAATAGTAAAGATAATAACAAAATAATATCCCACATGCGCGCGTCCAGAAAAATAAATAATACAATGAGAAATATGCATCACAAGATCTAGCATGTCAAAACAAAATTAAGACTGGAAAGCCAGCTAAACAAAAACATACTTGTACAAAGTCACTGAAACATGGATCTCAATCGTCAACCCTGAAATATGAAGAGAAAGATTCAGAATAGTAGTTATGCATGATTGCAGGTGACAGTTGATCATAGTTCTAAGAATTTTCATCAGAAATCAAACTATACTCATGTGCAAGAAAGAAATTCAGGAAAAAATATCTTCTGCCATAAAAGATTATAATCCAAATAGCTAACTGCCAGTGCGTTGCAACAATGGGGTATAAATATTATAGTGATGGTTCCACTTCACCTGTGAAAATACAGACAAGAGAAACATACCTCATCATGCTTATTCTATCACCAACATAAGACCTCACCTTCATCTGCAAAATTTGCAGCCATGTCAAAATCGACAAAGAAGAAGCCTGCTACTTCCTAACTGATATGAAGTAGTGAGATGGCAAATATATTTGCTTTGTTCATTTCATATATTATGTCATATTTCAACATATACTTACTGTAGAATTATTAACTTTCCATGTTGCAGCCAAATCAATAGAATTTACAGAAAACAATTTTCCACCTTATTCAATAGCAGAAATCTAGATAGGTATGTATCTCCGTGTATCAAACCAAGCAGCAGCAAGCTACCTAGCAATGGCAGAAAAAAAAGCTAGCTAGCATCAGAGAAGAACCCATAGCAAAGCCTTAACTTCACTCGTTCCTGCTTTCTCACTTTTGCGATGTTACCTTGATTCTAATGAAAACTATGATGGAGTGTCAAATATGTACAGATGGGGGGAATGCACAATGAATTACTATGACAATGTTTAAGCTCTTACCATAGTAGGGGATAGTGCTGGCATCCCTAACAGCATATGTGGTGGAATTGCTGCCAAAGTGAAAAGAGCAAACTCAACATAATGGTTAGTGTTTGCTATAGTATATCGACATATATCAGTAAATCTCCACGGTGAAAATTAAGTTGCAAACATGCAAATGGAACAAAAGAAAAAATGCAGACAAGTATATCTACAAAAGGATGTGCTCAATATTCAATAGTAATTTAAAGTTGCTACGTAGAAGTCAGGATTCTCTTGTAATTATATTGCACAAAATCAAGAAGCACTAAACGTTTTGAACCAAATCAAGCTGGTAGCTCTAAGATCTCAGTTGATCCAAATACAAGCATAGACGAATTCCAAAGGAGACATAAACTATTAAAGTATTAATTTGTCTATATAGTGCAGATTGTTACAAATATGTTCCAGCGGGAATATCTACACCAAAAGAGCAACATGCATACACCAGAAACAGACCATATTAAAGTTGAAATCCTGTACCTGTGAACGAGAACCATCGGGCCTGCATACCAACCTGCAGTGAAAATACCACGCAAGAACCCGATCGATCAGTCCAGATTGGTGCTTGATTCTGCTCCCCTAGTTCGCCACGGGCACCAGATCATGTTGTGGCGGTGGTCCAGAGTAGGCCGCCGCAAGGGAGCCGCGTGGGTGCACGGCTGCTCGGGAAAGAGCAGGAGGGAGGCCGTCGAGATTGACTTCTGGAAAGGGCGGAGATCTGGCCAGCACAACTGATCTCGGTCGAACTGCTCCATCGACAAACCCTGGACAACGCAGTAAGATGGAAAGGACCATGACACGCTCCTCCATCGGATCTGGTCGAGCGAGTTTAGAAGGAGGGTGACCCCATGACACGAAGAAGCCGTAGAGGCGACTCTTCTTTCCGGCGCATCTCCAACGATCCTTTGGATTGTTTCAGTTAGGCGGCGAGGTGGAAGAGTGGCGGGGCTATCTCACGCCCGACCGTCCTCCACTTCCGTGGGGGCGTCGGGAAACGTCAGCGACCTGGGCCATGGGGCACGGCGGCGCAGGGGGTGTGCGAGAGCAGATTGAAAGGTAGCGCCGCCATAATCGCTAGAGGAAAACGCAGCCAGAATGGATCGGCTTCGGCAGGGAGAAGGAAAGGGCTCGATTTGCTCTGGGAGATCGTGGCCCACATGTCGGTGAAGGTTGTTTTACGAGAGGATGGGTCGGGGAATTCTCGAGCGAACCACGGCAGAATCGGGAGGCAGAATTTTCTGCCGGTTACACCATCACCAACTCCCATTTAATAGTAAAGATCGTCATTAGCTCACAGTTTGTAGAGAGGGAGTTGTTTCAGGGTGAGCTTGAATCATGTGTCAAGAGAGTCTCCGATGGCCAGAACCGCGAAAACCTTGATCTTCCTTGGTAACCTCAAGCTCCAGATGCCGGAGGCGGAGGCATATTCAATGCCCCCGAAAAGAGAGCATTCAGTAGGCCTTGGTGGAGAACTCCATCGACGCCCTGAAGAAACTGAGTCGCACGTACTTGCCCGGCTGATCTTGTAGTTTTAGCCTGTAGATAAGCGTTCGATAAGAAGTCCTGCTAATACATTACGCGATCATTGTATCTCGAAAACTCCTGTCGTACGTGCACAAATCGATTTTCCGCTCAGCAGAACTTCGAGTATTAACGCGCTGCATCACAAGTAAGCAAGCTACACGGCTCATGCGAATGTCTCAATTTTTTTCCTAGCTCCTCTTCCGTATGACGCTACACCACCGATGTCGTCCTGCCGTGCCGCAATGGATGTACGGCCGTCGGGTGAGTGTACTACATAGTGTATACGACCCAGCAAAGGGAACCGTCGGTCTAGAGTCAGTCGTACGCAGGCTCCCTTCCTAACTCTGACCTTCGTCGATCTTTATTGTACGTCGTCGTCGATTAATCCAGTGAGGAATTCCTTGAACAGACACAAATACAAAGTTCTTTCGAGGAAACACGCAAAGATGGTGCTCAGTTATGAACTTGCAAATTTCAAATGCTGGCGTGAGGTTACGCATAAAAATAAAATAATGCTAGTGTAGATAGCTTTCTCGACATATTAAGTTACAATCATGTGCTGCAAAGCAACGAAACGAATGCGAGGGACAACCATCAGTCCTTAGTTTATTGATCTTTGTAGTGCTACATATAGTTTTAAGATGACCCAGGCATCTCGTACACCAAGTTTTATGGACAATCAAGATAGGTGCCACAAAGTAGTGTGTTTCTACGACCTGGTGAGTGGTGACTAACATTGGGAAATCACGTCATCAAAATCGCAACATATACCGAGTTAGGGAACAAGCATAGCTCCATTTCAACATCAGCCAAAAAATGGATCTGAGTCTGATGATCGCTATGTTGCTCATGCCTCTCACGCCTACTGATTCATTATAGCTATTTTGTTTTGCCAACATCATCATACAAAGATTAAACTCACTCTAGGTTGCATACACTCTGCACACTGTGTTGCTTTTATAAAGGAGGAATTGGGTTGGAAAAAAAATGCATGCACTGACAGGAGCACATGTTATTCCAGTGCCTGCCAATGTCGCATAAGAAGCTTAAAACCTAGGCATGATTTTAACCCACCAGAATATCACCAACATGTTCACTGCTCAGATCGAGTTAACCACCGACATTAATAAGAAGATAAAACTTTTTTTTTTTTTTTTTTGAAGGGAGTTCGAGTACAAAGATCAACAACAACACGAACGCACCCACTCGAACAGAGAGAGGAAACACACACCACACGCCGAGAACGGAGCCACCACGCCGCACACCTCCTTCGAGCTCCAGCAGCACGCCGCCGGAGAAGAAGATGGCGAGCTTACCTCGCACCGAAGACGACGGCCTGGCCAAACATGTTGAAAAGCCGCATGATCCAACCGACGCAAGCACCGGCATCTGGGCGTTGAACGACCATCAGCTCCAAGCCGCCACCAGCACCACCCTTCTTCCAAAAATCCAACCGAGCCCGCCGTCGAGGAGGAGCTTCCCGCCTGCAACTCCCACAGATCTTGAGCAAAAGCACCGCCTAGCACCGAGGTGAAGGCCGAAGAACCCCACGAGCAAGAGCCAGCTCCGCCGTCACGAACGCCGGCTCGAGGGGAGGCACGCCGCGGCTCCAAGAAGCGGCGGACGCGCCGAGGACGACGGATCTGCATCGAGCCTCCACCGGAGCACCCCGAGCAGAGGAGAGGACCGCCGACACCAAAAGCCTCTCCGGCAACGCCACCACCTCCACAGCGCCGCCGGCAAGCACCCCACGCACACCTAACTATGTACACGCCGGGATCCATCGATTCCCCACCCTCCCGCCGCGGAGGGCGAGGAATCAGCCGGATCGCCGGCGGCGAGCTGGTTGCAGAGGAAACGCCCAAAAATCGCCCCTTATCACTGTAGACGGGGAAAGGGGAGGAGGTTCCGGTGTTCTGCAATGTGAATAAATAGAATTACAGTCTACACATAACTGCAATGTGACGGCGGGCGCACAGTTTAACAACATAATATTTGAGGAGGAAGAGACATGGTGTACTCCTAGCCCAAAGTTATTTAGTCATTAACATGTATGTGTACCACGAGCCGCATCACAAGTGAGTTACGGTCAACACTCAACAACAACAGAGCACTGCGCGGAAGTCAACAAGCTACACGTACGGCTCATGCGGATGTCTCAATTTTTCCCGAATGACGTTACGTCACCGATGTCATCCTGCCGTGCCGTCGGGTGAGTGCACTGTATATATAGTGTATACGACCCCGCAAAGGGAACTGTCAGTCTAGAGTCAGTCGTACGCAGGCTCCCTTCCTAACTCTGACCTTCGTCGATCTTTATTGTACGTCGTCGTCGATTAATCCAGTGAGGAATTCCTTGAACAGACACAAATACAAAGTTCTTTCGAGGAAACATGCAAAGATGGAGCTCAGTTATGAACTTGCAAATTTCAAATGCTGGTGTGAGAGAGGACGTGATCGATCAAATAAGATAAACTTTTCGATATACTAAGTTACAATCATGCATGTGCTAAAAGCACAAAGCGACATGATGATTGCGAAGGGCATCCATCAGTCCGTCCAATGAAACTTAGTGTATTCCTCTTTGCCGTTCTACGTATATTTTTAAGACCACCTAGGCATTTCGTACACCAAGATTTATGAGCATATCAACACCGAATGGCTCATAAGGTAGTAGGAAACTTTTAACTGGTGACTAACATGGGGAAATCACGTCATCAAGATCGCAACATATACCGAATAAGGGCACAAGCCTAGCGAAGTTTCATCGTTAGCCAAAAAATGGATCTGAGTCTGATGATCACTATATGTTCCTCATGCCTCTCAGACCTACTGATTCCATTGTAGCTATTTTGTCTTGCCAACACGTCATACAAAGCTTAAAACTCGCTCTAGGTTGCATACATTCTTCACGCTATGTTCCTTTTATAAAGGAGGAATCGGGTTCGGTTCAATGCATGCATCGCGGCCCAGAGGAGCACATGTTATTTCAGAGCTCGCCAGTGTCTTCATATACAAAGCTTAAAAAGGACACATGCTTTTCACCCGTCCGAATATCACCAACACGATCACTCAGAGTTAACTTCAGCACTGAGATTCATTCTAGTTTTTACTTTGGCCTAGGCCGTGTTGCGTTTGCTCCTACTATATCAATATAAAATGCAAATCTTTTGTCCCGTTTCAAAAAAGAGATTAATAAGGTGATAAAACTGAAAATAAATAAGTCTACACATAATTGCAATCTGAACATTCACTAGTGGAAAACGGGGCTTTAGTCCCGGTTCCAAAGGGCTTCTAAGCGGGACTAAAGCCCCCCCATCCTTTAGTCTCGGTTCCTTACGAACCGGGACTAAAGGTCTCCACATGGACGGAGCGGCGCACGCGCGGGCGGAGGACCTTTAGTCCCGGTTGGTACCAGGAATTTTTTAAATTTTATTTTCAATTCTATTTTCAATTATTCTTAATTATTTTCAATTCTATTTTTAATTCTATTTCTAATTCTCACTTAGCCACACACTTAAACTAGTTATACACTTAATCTCAGGTCAAAGTACTTACTCTAGTCAAACTTCCATTCGGTCACCCATCCTGAAAATGTCTAGCCCGAGCACGCTTAACTTTTGAGTTCCTTCCAAATTAGCTTCCAAATGAGAAGTTAGAACTTACTGATAATAGTATCTATCAATCATATTAACCCTGAGTCATGATGTAACACTTTTTATTGTTTAAAATTTCAAACTTTGTTTGAATAAATACAATGATTATGTAATAGTATATTTTGAATAAATAACAATGAATTTTACTTTATTTTTTCCTTTTTACATTTAATATGGAAGAATTCATATCTTTAAATCGTAAATCAAAATTTGACAAATAAAATGTCTAAATCGATTAGAAAAATGAGAAGAATTCAAATATGCTTTCCATATCATCTTTTGCATCACAGAAACATCGATAGTTAGAAAATTTGACCTCTTTCGATGAATAGTCATGGTGGCCATTTGGATCGTTTTTTGAAAAAATCAAATAAAGTGAAAAAACCCTAAAAAAGGTATCCTTTAGCATGGTTGTGTTATGTTAGGACATAGGAACATTCAAAACCAAGATCCACCCAACTCTTGCAAAGATTCCCTCCGTTTCGCACGAAGTGGAATTTTCAGCTATAAGTCCACCAACTTACTAGAGAGAAGTGAACCCCGTGAAGCCGGTCACACACCGGAGTAGGATCTTGGACATGTACAACACCCAACACACTTATATACATATGGTATGGAACCAGATAGGTTTTGGTGGGGTTTCCGACGCTCCGGAGCCCCGCTTCGGTGAAAGCCTAGACCGTTGGAAAAAAGTCAAACTTTCCCATATACCCCTTGAACGGAGTCGAAAGGTGGTAGGCCAGTGGACTTTTTTTGCTTGATTGTGTTAGTTAGGACATAGGAACATCCAAAACCAAGATCCACCCAACTCTTGCAAAGATTCCCTCTGTTTCGCCCGAAGTGGGAATTTTCAGCTATAAGTCCACCAACTTACTAGAGAGAAAGTGAAGCGGTAAAGCCGGTCACACACCGGAGTAGATCTTGGACATGTACAACACCCAACACACTTATATACATATGGTATGGAACCAGCTAGGTTTTGGTGGGGTTTCCGACGCTCCGGAGCCCCGCTTCGGTGAAACCCTAGACCCGTTGGAAAAAAGTCAAAGTTCCGTATACCCCTTTGAACAGAGTCGAAAGGGGGTAGCCAGTGGATTTTTTGCATGGTTGTGTTAGGTTAGGACATAGGAACATCGAAAACCAAGATCCACCCAACTCTTGCAAAGATTCCCTCCGTTTCGCCCGAAGTGGGAATTTTCACCTATAAGTACCAACTTACTAGAGAGAAAGTGAAGCTGGTGAATCCGGTCACACACTGGAGTAGTATCTTTGACATTTACAACTCCCAACACACTTATTTACATATGGTATGGAACCAGCTAGGTTTTGGTGGGGTTTCCGATGCTCCGGATCCCCGCTTCGGTGAAAGCCTAGACCCGTTGGAAAAAAGTCAAACTTTCCCATATACCCCTTGAACAGAGTCGAAAGGGGGTAGGCCAGTGGACTTTTTTGTTTGGTTGTGTTAGGTTAGGACATAGGAACATCGAAAACCGAGATCCACCCAACTCTTGCTAAGATTCCCTCGTTTCGCCCGAAGTGGGAATTTTCAGCTATAAGTCCACCAACTTTCTAGAGAGAAAGTGAAGCCCGTGAAGCCGGTCACACACCGGAGTAGGATCTTGGACATGTACAACACCCAACACACTTATATACATATGGTATGGAACCAGCTAGGTTTTGGTGGGGTTTCCGATGCTCCGGAGCCCCGCTTCGGTGAAAGCCTAGACCCTTTGGAAAATAGTCAAACTTTCCGTATACCCCTTTGAACGGAGTCGAAAGGGGTAGGCCAGTGGACTTTTTTTGCTTGGTTGTGTTATGTTAGGACATAGGAACATCCAAAACCAAGATCCACCCAACTTTTGCAAAGATTCCCTCTGTTTCTCCCGAAGTGGTAATTTTCAGCTATAAGTCCACCAACTTACTAGAGAGAAAGTGAAGCCGGTGAAGCCGGTCACACACCGGAGTAGTATCTTGACATGTACAACACCCAACACACTTATATACATATGGTATGAAACCAGCTAGGTTTTGGTGGGGTTTTCGATGCTCCGGAGCCCGCTTCCGTGAAAGCCTAGACCCGTTGGAAAAATGTCAAAGTTCCCCATATACCCCTTTGAACGGAGTCGAAAGGGGTAGGCCAGTGAACTTTTTTGCTTGGTTGTGTTAGGTTAGGACATATGAACATCCAAAACCAAGATCCATCGAACTCTTGCAAAGATTCCCTCCGTTTCGCCCGAAGTGGGAATTTTCAGCTATAAGTCCACCAACTTTTAGAGAGAATGTGAAGCCCATGAAGCCGGTCACACACCGGAGTACGATCTTGGACATGTACTACACCCAACACACTTATTTACATATGGTATGGAACCTGCTAGGTTTTGGTGGGGTTTCGACGCTCGGAGCCCCGCTTCGGTGAAACACTAGACCCGCTGGAAAAAAGTCAAAGTTCCCGTATACCCCTTTGAACGGAGTCGAAAGGGGGTAGGCCAATGGACTTTTTTGCTTGGTTGTGTTAGATTAGGACATAGGAACATCCAAAACCAAGATCCACCCAACTCTTGTAAAGATTCCCTCTGTTTCGCCCGAAGTGGAATTTTCAGCTATAAGTCCACCAACTTACTAGAGAGAAAGTGAAGCCGGTAAATCCGGTCACACACCGGAGTACGATCTTGGACATGTACAACACCCAACACACTTATATCATATGGTATGGAACCAGCTAGGTTTTGGTGGGGTTTCGACGCTCCGGAGCCCCGCTTCGGTGAAACCCTAGACCCGCTGGAAAAAAGTCAAAGTTCCCGTATACCCCTTTGAACGGAGTCGAAAGGGGTAGGCCAGTGGACTTTTTTGCTTGGTTGTGTTAGGTTAGGACATAGGAACATCCAAAACCAGCCCGAAGTGGGAATTTTCAGCTATAAGTCCACCAACTTACTAGAGAGAAAGTGAAGCCGGTAAATCCGGTCACACACCGGAGTATATCACAAGAATATCGATAGTTTTAGAAAATTTGACCTCTACTATAAGAGTCATGGTGGCCATTTTAACCGCTTTTTGAAAACAATCAAATAAAGTAAACAAAACCTCTAAAAAAGCTATGGTGCAAAATGGCACCCATATAATTTCACAAAGAGTAATCCACATTTTATGAATAATCCTCAAGTATTAGGAATTTTCTTGATTTCTACCTAATTTCGCCTAGTTAAATGAGTTTATGCTGATTTTTTGAAGTAATTTCTTCTATTTAAATGAGTTCTTGTGATGCAAAATATGATATAATTGTTAAATTTGGATTCATCTTGTTTTTCTAATCGATTTAGACATTTTATTTGTTAAATTTCGATTTACGGATTTGAAGATATGAATTATTCCATGTTAAATGAAAAATGAAAAAAAAAATATGCCGATGGCTTTAGTCCGGGTTGGTGGCTCCAACCGGGACTAAAGGTCTATCTTTAGTCCCGGTTCGTGTCACGAACCGGGACTAAAGGTTCTCGTGCTGGGCCCCACCTCTGCGCCGCATGTGGTGACCCTTTAGTCCCGGTTCGTGTCCTCACGAACCGGGACGGGGCCGGGCGGCGAGCTGGCCGTGTGGGGTGCCCCCATTAGTACCGGTTTATAACAAATTGGGGACTAAAGGTCGAAATCTATTGCCCGTTTTCCACTAGTGATTACGGCAGATACGCAATAGAACAGCAGAATAAGGTGGAAGAAACACGGTATATTTCTAGCCCAAAGTTTTATTTAGTCTTGATCTATTCGATAGTGGTCACTCTGTGGGATCAAGGAATGTGCCCCACAAACACGATCAGCCCTGTTTGCTCCTCCATGACGAGGAAAATGAAGGGATGGTCGGCAACGACTCGACAATGTCCGGCCACTTCTCATCGTCTGCTCGAAAGGCATGGTTTTGGAGACCACACGGTGGCCCATGGTCCCTGCTTCGCTCACCTTGACGACCATGGAGTGCGCAACCTTGCTCATGATCGTTGGCCGCCCGTCGATCGTAGTCCTTCTCATACACGTCCCGTAGGTCGGCCACCTCAGACGAGAGCAGTAGGGAGCACGATGTCGGTCGTCGCGTCGACCCATATACCACCGCTGAAGAGCACAGGAGGCTCGCCAGCGTAAGCTGGTTTAGCTACTAGGACGCTGTCGGCGACGCTGCCAAGAAAATTGAGCAGCTCAGCAGCGCCAGCGACACATTGACGGAAAAAGGCGAGCACGAGACGCTGAGTTCGATCTATGGCAGTGGCGACTGGCGTCCTTGTCCGAGTCGGCAGCCGCCGTGAGGTGCCTGAGGACGTCTCCCGGTCGTGGGCTGCGTCGGCCAAGTTGAAGTGATACTAGCGGCAGTACGTGCACAAATCGCTTTTCCGGTCAACAGCAGAACTTCAAGTGATACTAGCGCGTACGAATACACGGCCAGCATCACACACGTGTGTCACGGTCAACAACAACGTCGCACTGCGCGGAAGCAAGCAGACCAGTGACCAGCTTCAGTGACTTGCTTCAGTTAGTGGATAAACAGCATTTTAATTTTCTCTCCTGAATTTTGAATTCAAAATTCAAACATTTCAGAACGATTGAAATTTGTTAGTAAATCATATAACATGTATTATGCATTCTGGGAAAGTTTCAGAGCATCTCCACTCGCGGCGCCCAAATGGGCGCCCAAAGGCCGTCCGGACAGGCCCTTTGGGCGCCGTCCGGACTACCTTGCCCATTTGGGCGCCCTCGCTCCCCACTCGCGGCGCACAAATATTATTTTGTAAACTTAAATTTCGGCGATTTTCATTCAAACTTTAGGAAATTTTACAGATTCGAATGAAATTTAAAAAAACTAAACCTAATCTACTGGCCCCGGTAGCGGCGCCTGAAGGCGTAGTAGGGGTCCTCCTCCTCCTCCTCCACCTCCTCCTTCACGCCGCCGCTGCTCCCTGCGCCGCCGCTGCTCCACGCGCCGCCGTCGTCCTCCTCCTTGACGCGGCTCGGTCCTGGGCCGTCGTCGACGGTGAGGTCGAAGAAGGGCACTCCCTTCTCCTTGGCGGTATCGCGCACCGACCAGGCGCAGGCCGAGGGGCCGTCGAGCGGCGGCACGTCGTCCATCGACGTGGCCGCGACGACCGCCGCAATGGCGTCGTCGTTCGTCCCCTCCTGCACCGCTATGAGCTCCGCCATGAACGGCGAGAGCTCCGGCTTCGGCGTTAGCAGAGAGGAGGCGCGGGAGCGGGATGAGGACGAGCGCGAGGACGACGAGGACGCCGTGGAGCGCGACGAGGACGGCGTCGCGCGCGGCACCCACTGGTTGGCCGGAGGTGGTGGTGGTGCGGCGGGCGCCGCCGTCAGGAGCGAGCCGCCGTTCGCGATGTGGTTCATCACGAACTGGAGCGTGCGCCCGGGCACGCTCCAGAACGCCTCGCGCCCGGCGACGTTCTTGTCCGTCGATGCCGGACCGGGGCCGTCCCAGCGGTTGAAGTCCTCCTCGTAGGCGCGCCGGAACGCCGCCTCGTACCGGCCATGGTTGGCCGGGTTCCACGGATCCCAACGCGGTTCCTGACGCTGCTCCGGTGTCAGGTCACGCCAGTAGTGCGTGTTTACCACGGCGGTGAAGCCGCGGCTCGTCCGCGTCAGGGGCTTCATCACCGGCACGCCGTTGACGCCGATGACGAACCCGTGGCAAACACACATATCCGGCGGCACCGGATAGCCGTTGTCGCGCAGCGCCTCCGTCTACTCCTTGAGCAGGGTGCGCGGCGCGAAGCCGTTGGCCGCGGCGCCGCCGGTGCGCCTCCAGGTGCCGGCCATGGAGAAGGAGAGCGGCGGCGGTTTTTCGAGTGGAGAAGAAAGCGGCGAGGTGAGGGAGAGAGAACGGCGAGGGCGAGAGTGGCGATGAGAGGAGGCCGGCGCGCGCCTTTTATGGCGGCCGGGGAGCGGTGGCATTAACGCCGCTCGCCTCGAAAAGGCGCGCCGCATTCACTCCGGTGAGCAGAGGACGTGACGGCTCACTGGCCGCCCGCCGGCCGTGAAAACGAGGAGTCGCCACGCGGCACGCGCCTTTGACGACGCCTTTGACCACGGCGGGGCGTGGCCGTGTCACTGCCAGGCGTGGCCCGCGCGTCGGAGGCGTGCGTTTCCTTCCGTCCGGGGCCGCCCCAAGCCTCCCCAAGTTGAGGGCGTGGGCTGGGCGTGCCGGACACAAAACTGGGCCGCGCCGGACCGAATTCGCATTTGGGCGCCGCGAGTGGGCGCGATTTTGTGTCCGGCACGCCCCCAAACGGCTTTGGGCGGCCGTTTGGGCGCCCCGACTAGAGATGCTCTCAACCTATTTATACATGCGGTTTGTAAATAAGAAGTATTTTAAGTTCTGGATTTTTTGTCAAATCTAGCCGTTTTCTCGAACTAATGTTGCAAATGGCCGCTCGGCTCGGCGCCAAAGACAACGGCGCCGACGTTGTGCAGTTCGGCGCCTGGCCAAATCGTCGCCGAAGCCGGGTCGACGCCAATGGCAATGGCGCCGACCTCTTTGGCCGGTCTAGTGCCAGTTTTGGTTGGCGCCGAGCTGCACAACGTCGGCGTCATTGCCGTTGGCGCCGAACTCAGCGGCCATATTTGAAAATAGTTTTGTCGGGGGACCAGATTCGCCATTAGTTTACCGAGAGGCCATTTTTGGCAAAAAATACGCAAGTCAGTCACTGAAGCTGCCTCCGGCAGATAGAAACGGCTGGTGTGTCTCCTTTTTACCTAGCTCCTTCCCGGATGATGATACACGTGTGTGCCGACACGCGGGCGCCGTCCAACCTCATACGGTCGTCCATGGCAGTACCGATGTCGTCCTGCCAGTGCCGAATGCAAGGTCGTGGAGGGATTGTACTGTACACGGCCCCATGAAGGGAATCGTCAGTCTATAGTCATTCGTGTGTAGGCAGTAGTCTCCCTTTCAACTCTAACCCTCATAGATCTTGATTACCTACGTCGCCGTAGAATAATCCAGTGAGGAAACTCCTTGAGCAGACACAATACTAAGTTCTTTCGAGAAATCATGTGAGAAGATGAATGCTCGATCAGTAGTTATGAAGTTGCAAATATGTAATCCTGCAGGTGCGAATGAAGGCCTACGTGATCGATCAAGCAGATAACTTTTTCTACATACTAAGTTACAATGATGCTCCATAGCCAGGGGACGACGGTGATGGGTAGCAATCGGTCCGTCCACTAAATCTTAGTTTATCGGTTCTGCAAAATAAATAGTGGTGTCTTTTCAGTGCGAATTTTTGTAAGACGACCCATGCATCTTCAACGCCAAGATTTATCGACATGTCAACGCCGAATGACTCACACGGCAGTAGAAATGGATCTCCTCGAGACTAACATGGCGAAATAACATCATTAAAATCACAACATATATGGAGGCAGGAAACAAGTCTAGCTGCGGTGTAACTTCATCCAAAAAATGGATCTGAGTTTGATGATCAGTATGTTCCTCGTGCCTCTCATACCTACAAATTCGTTGTAGCTATTTTGTTTTGCCAGCATTATCATACAAAGCGTGAAACTCGCTCTAGGTTTTAGACATTGTTCACGCTGTGTTCCTTTTATAAAGGAGGAATTGGGCTCGGTTTAATGCATGCATCAGCCCACATGGGCACATGATATTCCAGAGCCCGTGAAATTAGGAAAAGTCCATTTTAAACCCTAAACTCGTAAAGGTCGGGCGGTTTGAACCCTAAATTCTAAATCCCGGTCGTTTGAACCCTGAACTTAGCAATCCCGGTCTAAAATAAACCTTAGACATCTTTGTCAGAGAAATAAATAAAATTATAAAATTGCTACTGTCGCTGACAACATTGGCTGACATGTCATATCATCTTCTTTCCCAATCCAGTTTTTTTTTGTTTTGGAAACTGTCCCGCAACGTCCCTCTCCCAGTGGTAGGAGCAGCTCGCTGCGCCTCCGTGCCTGCTCGTCGGCCATCCACCGGTCGCTGGTCGACACGCCTGGCCAGCTCGGTCACGCCCCTATGCCCGCATGTCTGCTAGCAACGCTCGCTAGCGGCGCCCCCAGCCGTGCTCGCGACAGTCCGGATTGGCTCCAGTCAGCGAGATAGTGGATATTCCGGGCCGGGATTTTTTGTTTCCCGGTGTGCCAGACAACTACAAGGTTCATTTTAGACCCGGATTGCTAAGTTCAAGGTTCAAACGACCGGGATTTGGAGTTCAGGGTTCAAACCGCTCGACCTATACGAGTTCAGGGTTTAAAATGGACTTTTTCCGTGAAATTACTATGTTCTTACAAGAAGCAGATAATTACCTTGTCCAGACGTGGTGCCAGTTCCCCAACTATCCCCATCAACGCTGGAGGGGGCTGCAGGACGAAGGCGTGCGGCACACGGTCGGCACGGGAGGTAGCTCCACCAACACTAACGCGTATCAGACGGACGCATGCTATTGATACATGATAATGTCACCAACACGATCACTCAGAGTTAACTTCAGCAACGAGATTTTTGGAGATAAATAGTATCACAGTCTACACATCATTGCAATCTGAACATACGACGGGCGCGAAATGGAACATCATAATAAGGAGAAAGAAACATGGTGTCGTAGCCCAAAATTTTCTGTAATCTCGATGGTGCTCACTTGGTAGGATTAAGGAGGTGGCCCGCGAACTTGATCACCCTGACCCCTCCTCCATGACGATGAAAGTGATGGGATGGTCGGTAACGAACTGGACCATCTGGGAGTCAGCAAGGCCGAAGGGGCGGGGTCGCAGTGGTACGTGGAGGATGCGGAGGGCTTAGCCGTCTAGGGGAGATCGGCGGTCGGAAGTATGCGATGGCGGTTACGGCGGGGTGTCAGTCAAAGGCGGTGGTATCGCTTCGTTGAAAGATTTAGCTAACTACTACATTCCCCTAAATAAACTAACTAGTAGTACAAGTTTTTTTAGCTAACCACTACAAGTTGAAGATTATTGTCAGGTTTAAAAATCATACTCCAATTATCATAATGGGGAAATTCCATGATGAACAAAAATCGTATTTAGACTTTTCTGGCAGTAGGCGTTTTGTATCCTAAGCTCCATGTAGCTCTTATTTTTAAAATTAGGAGTTTGCATTTTTGCGTTTCTAAAAATCACAAAACAAATCCGAGATATTGATAGACAAAAGTGAAAAATTCAACACGAAATTCGTTATATTGTGTGCTGGACAAAAATGTAAAATTGGGTGGATCGGGGTGGTGAACAGTATACCGATTCAAAACATTGAAATTTTACCCTATTTATCCTTTTTGTGTAGCCTAGAATAAAACGAAATGAGTTAAAATTTTGCATGCTTGTAGATCTAGACGCCATCTACATCTAGGATTTTGTTCACGGATTTTAGAAACTAAAAAAATGCCGATTCTGAATTTTGAAAAAAAACGAACTACACGGAGCTCAAGCTCCATTTAGACTTTCTGGGCAACTCCATCGGATATTTAACCCACATGGTGCAGCTACACCGGATCATGGATTTATGGAGCACAGCGATGCTATAAAGGCCGGCAAGGTGGCTTCCTTGTGGACCTCATCCTAGCGCAGCAGAGTTAAATTACACGTAGCTCAATACATAATAGAGATGTTAGAAAGGAGATTAAGGCACACACATGCCAGGACCTTGTAGAACACGCTCTAGGATTAGGAGGCCTCTGGGATACATTGAAAACTACTTTCTAGGGAATTTCTGAGATTACTCAATCACCACTGTAGAACAGGCAAGTTTCACATTCACGCGTTGTGGAACTTGGTGCTGCTGGTCCTAGGTAACATAGTGGTGCATGCAGAAAGTGCTGGTCTCACATTACAGTCATGATATGCCGCCGATCGGAACAGCGGATGGGCAGGTTGTTGAACTTCTATTCGCTTTGTCGTTTAGTGCAAACATTCGAAGGCCAAGGAGTCCAGTACTCCCTACCACTTTTGTTCGCCGATGTTCAGATTGCAACGATGTGTAGACTGTCTGTGCCTCCGTGGAATTCGAGTTGAAAAGCAAGTGCCACTCCGTTTAATTTGAAACTGACAGCGTTGGCGAGGACAATGTCTGTCGCGGTGCTTACGCCGCCGAGGGAGATGATATTGGCGTCATTGAGGAAGTATGTCGAGGTTGAGGTTGCTTGATTCACCCTGGTGTTTATCTTTTCCACTCCTTTGTCCGGCTTCGATTTGTTAAACACAGTTAGCTTTCATTGATTGCAAATTGCTGAATTTAAGAACATGAACATAAACCTCTTTATGAAGAACTATATAGCATTAAGGCATTAACCTCTTTGGCAAAGCTCACGGTGCGGGCCTCACACTTGTAGAACTCGGCGGCGACGTCCCGGAACGCCTTTTTGATCCATCTGCACGATGCGTCGACCCATACACCACCACCGAAGAACACGCGAGGCTCGCCAGCGCACGCTGGTTTAGCTACTAGGACGTTGTCGGCAACCCGGCGACCGAAGGCTGCCACGATCGACGCCGACAGCGCGCCAAGGAAGTTGAGCAGCTGGGTAACCGCCCTGAAGCCAACGACGCATGGACAGACAAGGGCGAGAACGTGACATTGCCTTCTGTGGCTGTGGCATCGTCGGAGTCGGAGTCAGAGTCGAGGGGCATTGGGGCCGGTTCAACTCATCGATAGGAGGAAGATAGCAAACCACCCTAAAGCTACTGTAATTACGGACAACCTGAAAAATATTGGGCCGCACACGTACTTCCATGGCCGATCTTGCATTGCCCATAGATGAGCTTTCGAGGTGACGTCTACACGATTCCGCGATCATTGTATCTCCTCGTCGACTCCATCGTACGTGCACATATCGATTTCCCCGTCTACAGCATAATAACATGAGCAGCATCCCACATCGTTACGGTCAACAACAACATCGCAATCAGTGAGTAGGTGAATGGAAATGGCCTTGTTGTAGTATGTCGCCGTAGATTAATCCAGTGAGGAATTCCCTTGAACAGACGCAATACAGAGTTCTTTCAAGGCATGCGAAGATGGATATGCTCAGTTATGAACTTGTAATTTTACAATCGTGCTGTGAAAGATGATGTGATCGATCAAGCAGATTACTTCCTCTACATACTTCATGCAGCTATAGAGCCAGGGGACAACAGCGAGAGGGTAGCCATCAGTTCGTCCACTGAAACTTAGTTTATTGGTTCTATAAAATAAATTAATAGTGGTGTGTGTCTTTACAGTACTAGCGTATTTCTCTTTAAGACGAACCATTATCCTCGCACGCCGAGATTTGTTGACATGTCAACTGCAAATAACTTACAAAGAAGTAACATTTCACCTTGTCGTAACTAACATGGGGAAATCACAGCCACCAAAATCGCAACATATACAGAGTTGGAAACAAGTGTAGGTAAGCTTCAATTTCAGGCAAAAAATAGATTTAGGTGTGATGATCGCTAGGTTCCCCATGCCTCAAGGACGTGGCCCGCGGACACGATCACAGCTGACCGCTCCTTCATCACCACTAATATTCACCATCACCACTAATATAAAAAGAGAGAGACAGGGGTGATCCAAATGATCCTAGCCATCAAACACGAATATCCAACGGCCCACGCAAAAAAATAGTCAGTCGGACGGAAAACACTCAGTCCCCACGAAACGGGAATCAGATCCCGTAACCCCGCCCTAAAACAATTCCGTAACCGCACACCCTTTTCCCCAACCAGCGCCACACACCACCCTGCCGGTGCCGGACGCCGTCCACGCCGCCGCAGCCCTGCATGCCGTCGCCTCAGCCCTGCCCGACGCGACAGACGCGATCTCTCAGCCGCCATGCACGCCTGGTTGTAGCCGTGGACGCCGACGCCGCCACAACCCTGCACGCCGCCGTCGGAGCCCTGAATGCCACCCCCGCAACCCTGTCCGACGCGACCAAACGCTGCCCTGCAATCCTCCGTTGCAGCCATGCATGCCCGCCGCTGGAGCCCGGCACGTCGCGGCCGCCTCCGCCTAAGACTCAAGCTAACTTCGCAGCCTGCAGATCCTCTGAGCGCCACCGATCCAAACCATTAATTGCGACGCACCACACCTCCTCAGCGTTGTCCTTCGTCATCCGCCGGCAGCGCCGCCGACAGCACCTTTCATCTGCTTCATGCCTTTCTTCTCCCTAATCTGAATCACATGAACAGAGCAGGGTCAGGATGATTTCTAATCTGTTCCATTTTTGGATTGGCCTGATTAAGTACAAGTTCTTGGATAGCAGATGGTGGGGATCATGTTCTTGGATTCATCGAGTGCCATGGTTGGAATCGAGGTCAGACATGGTGTCTTGCCGTGTGCACCAAATTCTAAACATGATCTAGAAGCCCTCAAACCAGGTTAAGTTCAGTACATTGGAAAAGAAGATCATTAAAGGTGTCAACAAAACTATTCAGCAGAAGAGAATACATATGCGAGCATTTTTTTTGGGGTTATTGACTAAATCAAACTAGGATGATCGATGCAACTCACGTTCGTTGGGCTCCTGACCTCCAGCTCTTGCAGGTTTTGTCGATCCCAAAGTATTTAGCAAATATTTCCTTCTATATTTAAGCATTAATTGTTTTGGTACATTATTTATCTGTGGGATTAGCACTAATACCAGCTCGTGGTTTGTATCCCTCTTGTGGATTGCTTAACTGTAGAAGTTGATCGCAGAGAAGGAACTGCATGTGAAAAACATGCATTAAAAAATTGGTCGGTTAAATGATTATTAATTCGCCACGCAATATTGAAGCTTTCAAGGTTTGTTTCTAGCCTTCTTTGATACAATTAGATATGTTCCTTCAATTCTGAGAGATTATCATTTGCTCTGATGTCTCCTATCTGTTATTGGCTTAAGCAATTTGGATATTAGATCTTTACTGGGATGGAAAAAAGATTAAATATTGGTATATATCTGTGCCTTCTCCTTTCAATTTCCAGAAAAGTGTGTAACCTCTCCTAAATGCAGTTGAATAACTTCTATACTGTTTTGTAGTTGCGCATGCTAACATTATTTTATAACTTTACTACTATGACTATGACCAACAGGTGCACTGCATGGTCATATATTGTTGTTGCATGGCGATGATGAATTATGAGAGGAGGTTTGAAATGCTCCTCTGTTCACTAAGGACATATATTCACTTACCGTTCGGATAACCAAATCCATATGGGGCTAACCGTGCAACAAGTTAATCCATTTTTCCATGTAAAGTATCATCTCAACCATTCTGCATTTTTACCAGTACCTTTGTAGCGTAATGTGCATTGGAGTTCCATGGGACGAAGCTATAATAGAAGTTATATGGGTCATCATTGTTGCAATGGAGTGAGCTTATACAAATGAACAGTAATTTACTGGTTTTGCTAGGCACCACTATTGTCAGAGGCTATGTGCCAGCTTTGTCTTTCAGAATTCTTTTTACTTTCTGTAGACTCTGAATGGAAGTTCCTCCCAAAGCCTATTTTCCGTCGTCCATATAATTTAGAGACATCAGGATCATTGCTGCTCGCAGTACTGCCACTATTTGGAGACGTCAGGATCATTGCTGCTCGCAGTACTGCCACTATTTGCAAAACCATCAACGGAACTCAAGAAGTCATTTCAACCTGCAGTGCAAGTTAGCTTGAACTCATGAAAATTCAATAAAGAAATCCATTCCACAAATAAATTAAGAGTTTTTTTACAAATTGGACAAATAAATTGAATAAATTATGTTACATGTTTATTGAAATACATTACCGCTTAGAAGCCTGAATTGGTTAGGTTTCATGTTCTGATACCATATTTTGTTTGCTGCCGGTTCTAAATTTAAATAGATTTTATGTTTGAATTAATACTGAGCCTTTCTTCTATAAAACCACACCATTCGTCCGGTTGTAATGTCTAAGTACCTGAAAATAGTTAATGGTCAGCTGGGAGATTTTCTAAATCTTACTTGACCAACCCCAGCCACCAGATTAGCATTGGGTTCCTTTTTTATTCAATATAAAATAGATATCATTTTTTCATAAATTTTCACTTTATTTTGACATCTAGCTTATATTAGGCTACATGCTCGATTGCTAGTTATGTGGAAAGTGAATGGATTGGCGTCAACGAACGCGACCACGTCTGGCCGCTTCTCATCCTCTGCTTGAAAGGGCATGGTTATTGAGATCACGGCGGCCACGGTCCCTGCTCTGCACACCTCGACGACTGCGGAGTGTGCAACCTTGCTCAGGATCGTCGGCAGCACCTCAGACGAGAACGGTAGCGAGAGCCCCAGGCGGAGGAGCTCGCTCTCGAGGTCCCGTCTGATAGTTACCTTAACTTGGGCAGCTTAAACACTGACACGCTTGGTAACGTTCTCCGGCCTAGGCAAAATGTTATCCATGTACTCTGTCGCCGCACTGATGATGTCCACCATGGTGGCGAGGCCATCCTTCCTTTCTGGGAGGAAGACAAACAATGAGTACCGCATGTTGCGGCGGCCGGCCAGCAACACCAATGCTTGGGACGTCGTTCTTGTAGGAAAGCTTGAGGACATTGAAGTCGTCCACGCACGAGAGGTGATGGCGAGGCTGGCCAGTGCACGCCGGTTTAGCTGCTCTAGGACGGTGTCGGCGAACCGGCGCACGAAGGCGACAATGTCCGACACTGACGACTCTCCAATGTACTGTATACGGCCCCGCAAAGGGAACGGTCGATCTGTACCCAGTCGCATGTATTGTAGGCTCCCTTGCAACCCTGACCCTCATCGATCGATCTTAATTGCGTTCGTCGCCGTAGCATAATTCAGTGAGAAATTTCCTTCAACAGATACAGTGCTAAGTTATTTCAAGAAAACATGCGAAGATGGATGCTCGATAGTTATGAACTTGCTAATTTGCAATGCTGGTGTGAGAGAAACGTGATCAATCAAAGGAGATAAATTTTTTCTACATATCGAATTACAATCATGCTGCTGCAGAGATAAGGGACGACAACGAGGGGTAGCCAGTACGTCGACTGGATCTTAGTTTACTTACTGGATCTACAAAACAAAAACAAGTAGAGGTGTGTCTTTGCAGTGCAACATATTTGGCGACATATCAGGTGAAAACCTCCGTTAGGTGCAAACCTGAAAACTACAGGCATGGGCCATCCGATGGCGAATAAACGACCCAGATTCGAGGTCGGATTGTAACCAGCCACTTAAACGACTTTTAGCAGATAACCCCCTTAGTTTATTCTCGCTCAAGGTTACTACTCCTCTAATCCACGTTCACCAAATCCCCCCACCGTGGCACCGTCCACTCCATGGCGATGGTGCTCCACCAAGGACTGAAGGACGGTGTCCCGGCCGGCTGCGCTTTTGCCCCACCACGCGACGGCGTCACGGCTTCTGGAGGCGCTGCCACCACGCGACATCAACCCGGCGGCCGCGCTGCCCTGATGCGACGGCGAGCGCTGCCCCGGTGCGACGGCGAGCCGGCGCCCTCGGCGCTGCTCGAAGCGACGACGACCTGGCAGCCTCAGCGGGCCGCGGCGCTGCTGCACAGCTGCACCCGATGGCGACCCGGCAGCCTCGGCGCAACCCTGACCGACCTGTACCCTAACTGAATGTGGAACTGGTGCTGTATCTGAAGCAGTAGCAGAGAACGTTGCTGATGCACACTCCATATGTAGCTCATGTGCTAGCTTGTTTTCGGCATGTATGAAATATGGTGGCACTTTGCAACCTTCTGATTTCTGATGTAATCCGTGGATGTATGAAATTAAATGTTACATTGATTTGTTTGATTCGGTGGTGAATTGTTTTTTCCATGATGAATAAATGGCATGGTTGGAGTACAAACAGAAGGAAAAAAGGAAGATAATTAACTACCCAGTTCCGCAAAGACATTCTGGAGTACAACACAGTTTGGACTACAAACAGAACGACAAAAGAAGCTAAGTATCCAGTCTCACAAAGACATTCTGGAGCACAAGAGTCAATAGTTTGGAGTACAATTCTGGAGTACATTCTGGATTACTAGACTAGGCTTTAGTTCAAAGTAACAACTAGACTGCTCTGAGGATCTAAAAAAATCAGAGATCTAAGAACTTTATTTTTCATCTTCAAAATTGCAACCATGAACTTTTGGACTGCACCAAAGCAAGCAATTGGAGCTTTCAGCAATCACACGAGTTTGAACAGAGCAATATTCTGCACCTTCAACAAAACCTGGAGATTGGCATGAGCACATCAATATTACAATTATAATAAATATTATGAACAAGGAATTGGACTTGTAAAACTCCTCGGCAGCTTCCGTACTCTCGAATGTCATACCTACAACTGGCTTTAATTCCTCTTCACATTGAGGTGTACACGACGAACGCTTACAATTACAAGATAAATTGGAGTTAGTTATTAATATAGAAATGTGATGAAAATTATGCTGATAATTATACTCACACAAAATGGGGTAGTAGTAGTAGTACTCTATGCTCACACACATCATGTTCATGACGTACAAGGCAACTGAACTCAGCTACGTATTGTAACATGATACAAAGATATTTAAACTGTACCAAACCGATTCAGACTAACACACCAAGATTGTTCCTACAGATTCCAATAATGGAGAAAGAAATCAATCAGTAGAGGATTTTAGTGCTTACCGATGCTGGGTTGCGAGAAAGCAGGGGCATGTGAGATTGTGAGGGGATCATGGAGCGGCAAGGGCATCGAGCACGACGGCCGGCGGCGACACATGGTCGGAAAGGAGAGGCTGGGGCATGGGAGTGGATGGAGCGGCAAGAGCGTCAAGGGCTTGCGGCGGTGCATGGTCAGTTTCCATCATATCCGGCGGCGGCGGACTGCTAGGGCTCACGGCCGGCGGCACACGAGAGATCGAAGACGAAGCGATAAACCAATCTAGCAGTATATCCCGATCGTGGGTGGGCTTCAAAGGCAAAATTCTGGGAGGATAGGATAGGATAGGTTAGCTCCCGCAACCAACCTGGCGACCGCGCGGCCTCCGCCGCCGCCGCCGTCGTCACCGCCGCTTAGCTCCGTCCCGCCTGCGCCTCCGCCCTCCTGGCCATGCCCCATGGCCTCCCCAACCACCCCTCCTCAGTAGCTTTAGACCGTGAGGGGCGAGGAGCGGAGATCGCGCTAGGGTTTCCCGTCTCGCGCGGCGGCCATGGGGGACGCCGCGGTGGCCGCTGAAGCGCCGGCGCGGGGACGGGATGCGGCGGGTGGCGGAGATCCTGATGGTGCTGGCCGCCGCCGGGGAGGCGCGCGGCGGGAGGGAGCCCACGGCGGCGGAGCGGGTGCTGGCCGCCGAGGCGCGCGAGCGGCTGGCGGCGGCAGTTGCCGAGGGGGCCGCGCGCCCCAGGGATCTGTTCCAGGGCGAGGCGGTGCGCGCCGTCGTCGAGGATCTCGGCCTCAACAGGGCCATGGACCCCGCCGCCTTGGGGTTCCGCCCGCCCAAGGCCTCCATCGCCGACAGGCTCACGCTCACTAAGCGTAAGGTTCGTCGATTCCTGATTCCACCCTGGCCTATGGCTGGAGTTGCAGCGATTTGGTGATGTCGAATTGTCGATGTGAGGCTGTTTAGAACTTGGTTAGATTGTTTTTACACTGCTGCTCGTAAAGGCATACTCTATAAAGTATTATACCTTTGTTCAGATACAGGAGTTTTATCTCATGTAGAGATTAGACATACTGTAGAGGCTATACAAAATCTGGAGAAAACTAGATTTAATTTGTTCCATGCTATTAGTGAAAAATGGGCAGACAGAGTTTGGAAGTCATATTAGCAGTTAGTGTTTTACCTGTTCTTCTTATCCAGGACCTGTCATCTGAAGATGAGGGTGTGGATGTTGAGGTTTATGAGCTTTTGAATGTATGAAGGGGCTAGCTAGTATTATGAGTAAGAGTAATTAGTTAGGAAGAAGTTTTGGTAGAGGTATACCTGTTGGTTGAGGTAGAGGCAGGATGCACTGGTATACAGTTGTTTTGATGGCGGTAATTTTGTTTCTAGGATCTGTTTGTAATATAGAGGTAAATCTATTTTAATTGGTCTAAGTTGTTTAACGCTTTCTTTTGAAATTATGAGTTTAGAGAGATAGACCTAGCTGGTAGAAGTTTTAAGTGGTCAAACTTTCTTTGGCAGCTTTCTTTAAGAAGCTAGATATGGTGCTTGTTATTTTGGCTTGGGAGTTTTTTTTATCTTCTTTGTTTTCTGAATTTATTAAATAGAAAACTATCTGATCTCTCACCTTTGGTCGTAGACTTTGGTTGGTGTACAGTAAAGTTAGACAAACCTTTCTTTTTTGAGTTATGTTGGGTTTTATTGGGATGTTTTGGTAGAGTTAGTTACCATAGTATGGCACGTTTATTACACTGGTAGAGATAGTATTATATTACTGTGTGGAAAAATAGAGGCAGGAAAATTAGGAATACTCTTAAAGGGTGAAATTTGAACTTTGTGTGGCTGTATTAAAAGAAGAAGAAAGTTTTACTAGATGCTATAGATGATATAGATAGAGAGTTTTCTTAGAAATGATTTAGAGACTCAGTTACATAAGATCTTTAAAAGTAAAAGAGCTGATGTGATTCCAAATAGCGAAAAGGAAGAGAGAAATCTTCTATCGGCGACAGGGTTGGGGACCGTTGGTGCTGCGGCTGACCTGAAAACTCTGCCAAAGATGGAGGAAAAAGAGCTCGTGGAGAAATGTCTGGTCCGGATGGAAGACCTGGAGTCTGACCGAGATGAGCTATGTTTGTTGTTGGCTGTAGGAAACATATCTGTTGTCTTTGTCCGTTGTGTAACAGACTTTTGTTGAGTAGCTAGGTTTCCAGTATGAGTAACAGACTTTTGTTGGTCTGAGTAGTTCTGGTGTTAGTGGAGTTCCTGTAGTAGTTACAGGTTTGGTTGCTCGCAGGGGGGGTTGTACCCTGGGCGTGGAAGTTAAACTTTGTATTATCAGTTTCATAATAATGAAATTGGGACGAGGCCCTCCTTTCTAAAAAAAAAATCCCGATCGTGGGTTCAATGCAAGGGGTTATCTGCTAAAAGTCGTTTAAGTGGCTGGTTACAGTCCCAACTCGAATCTGGGTCGTTTATTCGCCATCGGATGCCAATACTGGAGCACCGTTGGACGACCCGAGCACATGTCCTGCAGCAAAGCTGGCAATACAGCCAAGGAGTCGCAGCCTGGAAAATGTATCGGGAGAAACGACATTCCAGAAGCTGAAGTAAGGATCATGTACGGATCGAGTTCATGGTTTTGTGAATAACCGGGTTTTTTTTGGGCTTTGTTAAACACAATATTTTACGGTGATTCCAGATTGACCAACATAAAGCGCTCACTCCCACACAGTTTTGCGCTGCCGCTAAATCCCTGCAACTAGTTTCCAAACATATTCCGAACGTTGGTATGTCGAGGGAGATGTTGAAAGCTAGTTGAACAATCTTCCGTAATAGAATAGTGAAAGGAAAAGACAGAAACCAATGAGGTGTCATTTCGTTACAATCGCAAAGCACATACGGAGTAGTACTTTTGAGTTTTGACTAGAGTACAAGTTACACTTGGCCAAGTTATGTTTCGTTAAAATAACTTCTCTGAGGTACGACCATATGTAATTACTCTGCATTATCCTACCATGACCGCTCTGGCCTGCAGACCGATCAGACCGATCAAGGCGGGCAAGAGGCCGGGCAACAGTTCAAGAAGGAGGACATCCTCACGCCGGTGCAGGCAGGCTCTGTACAACTTGACTTGTCGTGCTTCCTCGCCCGGATCTCGACACCGCTCGGGACCTCCGTTTTGGGCATGCTAGCCTCGCCGTTGATCCACGAGAAGGAGGTAGAGGCGCTGTCGGCGTGGAGGAGCATCAGGATCGCGGCCTGAAAACTCTGAGGGTGCCAATATCAAGCAGCTGGCCAAGCAGGCCGTAGCGCGCCGCCTCGGCTCGCGGCCTGAGGTGGCCACCCCTTCGGAGCGCCGCCGGCAGGAGTACTTGGCCCTCTTCGATTGTCCCCTCTCGGACCACGCAGCGGCGGCCATTGACGATCTCGTCCTCTCCGTGAAGAAGCCCAAGAAGAAGAAGACGCCAGGGACCGGGATGGAGCGGCAGATGCCGCCGGAGGTGGCCTAGATGTCGAAGTTTCTGATGGCTGGGCACTCCTCGACGTGGGGGTTTTGGAAGGGGAGGAACCGAAGGACTTTCCGTAGTGCGGTGATATCGCCTACGGAGGTGGTAGCTTTGGTGCGGGAAGAGTTGGCGTTGCGGACTTTCGCCCACACGCAGGATTCTGGAGACTGGTTTTTTGTTTTGTTTTGTACAGAGATTTTTCCCTATCTCAAAATTATGTACATAAACCTCTATTCTATCTAATCGGATGACGGATACGAACATCTTTAACTAAAAAAAGAGTAATTATGAAACGAATAAACTGGAAGTTTAACAAGCAAGGTTTGCTTTTTCAGCATCTGGTCAAGTGCTACGCGGCAGCTCTTCTTCCGGCACAACGTGCGGAGGCCGGAGACGGAGCATCGCCCACGACGAGGGCCCGGCCGGAGGCATTCCGTCCACCGTCATTATGTGACGCGTACCACACGTCTGAGTTCGTACAGGCTCATAAACCCGTCTCTTTATGCTTCGCTGCGTTGGTTGCTCGAGCGTAGTTCATCCGGAGCTCTGAAAAATTAGTGCGGCCACGAAGGGAACCGTCAGTCTTCTGTCAGTCATAGACTCCCTTACACCTTTGACCCTCACCTTACAATTACTTAACGCCGCCGTCGACTAATCCAATTTTAAAATCGTCGTACAGACAGCAGTACTGCTAAACAACTCTAAAAATTTTCAGCTGTGACGTATTGGGGATGTCATCATGTTCCCTTCTCCGTTGTCTCGTCAAGCTGCAGGAGGGGACAGCCGGCCGGGCAGGGGATGGGCAACTGGAAATGGCAAAAAAAAAACACTGACTACACTGTCTCCTCGCACCTGCCGCTGCGCCTGTCCCGTTGTGCAAATCCGGAGGTTCAAATCCCCAACCTCAAAATGCCGAATCGGTGAATGGTGATGGCTACACAGGTAAACGTAGCCATGATCGTGACCAATCTAAGGGCACCTCCAACAGGTTGGCGTAAACGGATACCAAAATGTGTCCGGTTTGGTCCGTTTGGGGGCGGACCGCGGACACATTTTGGCCATTTGTCTGTTTGGGGTGGAGGTGCCCCCAACGGCCTGGAGCAAAAACTGGCAATTTTTTAAAAAAAGTTGATACATAGTTCATCAAAATAATAAAATGGTTCAAATAAATTCGAAATAGGACATCAAATGTCCTCGTGATCACGGATCATCTTTTGCTTCTTGAGGATCCATGCTCGTTGCTCCGGGTCCATGATGGTCAGGTCAGCCATCATGATCCGGTTCTCCTCGGCAAGCAATGCGAGCTTCACGCGGTTCTCTTCGGCCTTGACCTTCTCTTGCTCGATCTCGAGCTTCTTCTTTGTCATCTCTATATAGCATGACATTGCTTCCTCCTTGTCCTTGCGTTTTTCGACATACCTTGCGGCGGTGGACTGTTCCTTCTCGGTGATCAACGCCTTCAACGTCTCCTCCAATTGTGCCGCCGCCGCCTCACGCTTCGAGTCTTGTGCGGAGGACTTGTGTCCTCTCGGTCTCACAGCCCGGGACCCCGAGCTTTGGTCGGGATCCACACCGTCGTCTTCACCGCTTGCTCTTTTCCTCGATCCATCCCCGGTCCCTTTCTTCAAGGAGTTGTAGAGCTCTTGCCATTTTGGACACCCCTTGACCATGTCCCAACAATGGGGCAATGTGAACTTGCTCTTGAAGAAGGCCTTGTGGTACTCCAGTGCTTGAACGATCTTGTCCTCAACACCAAAGCCACTCACCGGCCGGTTCTTGACATGCTCGTAGGACGCTTGGAATTTGCAACACTCGACCGAAATGTGTTGCCACTTCTTTGTGAGAGAGCCCTCGTTGCGATCGCTCTCAATCTGGTATGGGGGCAACTTCCTTATCTTATGAAAATGCTTGTGGCACCTAAACCAAAAGGCCGAGCCTCTTTGTTGGGCACCAAATTTTGCATTTTGCCCACAAGTCATCCAAGTCTCGCAAAGAATCTTGTCCTCCTTGTCCGTGTACGACGCCGTGCGGATGTTCATCCTCTTGAGGCTCGCCGCGATTCGAGCGTGCTCCTCGTCGACATCGAGGGGCTCATCCTCAATGTCGACCACATCGGCCTCCGTCTCGGGCATGGTCGCATTCGGGTCTTCTGTCTCGGCGTCTTCCGGGTCGAAGAAGGCCGCCGTCGGGTCTTGTGTCTCGGCGTCGGCAGGGTCGATGTAGGTGCGGCCGTTGATCATGTCGTGCATGATTGTGTCGTCGAAGTAGGCCGGGTCGGTCGGCGTCGTGGGAGGCATGTCGTCGTTGAACATGAGGGCACGGGCCTCGGGCATGGTCATCTTGGCCGCCATGGACCTTGATTTGCCACGCGAAAGCCCGTCGCCGGCACTCGGTGTCAAGTTGAGGTCGAGCGGCTTCGGGTCCAACGGGACCGACGAAATCTCCGGCGAGGCCTCACGGGAGCCCAGCCGCGACACTTGGTGAAGAGCGACGACCGGTGAGGGCGTCGAGGGCGCCGGGGAGGACGATCTTGGTGGCTTGGCTGGTGGCTTGGCGGAGGAGGCCGAGCTTCTGGCCGATGCGGCCAGAGTGGGGGAGAGGCCACCGAATGGGAGTGCAAAAACCTCACCCTTGAGGAGAAGCACAGCTCGGGCAGCGGCCTGCGTCGCGATGAGATCCTGGTTGGCCTGGGCCTTGATGGCGGCGAGCCTCTCCTTCTCCTCGGTCGCTGCCTTCTCCTCGGCCAAGTGCTCCCGAGTCCTCTCCCTCCGGCCTTGTCGCTTGCCCGACTCCGGCTTCCTCTCCTTCTTCTCCTTCTTCACCACCAGCAGGGCGGCGCCGGCAGCGGCCATGGTTTTCGACAGCCCGTCCTCCATCGCGGGGCAAAGGCTGGGGCGGCGGCGGCTGGGCAAGGGTTTAGGGACGAATGGAATGGGGATAGGATGTGTGGCTGGCCATTGGGCCCGACGCGGACAGAGAGGACAAAGGGGCGGACCGAGAGGCTGTCCGTCTCACCCCAAACCTGGACCAAAGTTGGGCCGTGTTTGGGGCGAAATCTCGTGTCCGGGCGGACACTGATCCCTTTGCGCCAGCCCGTTGGAGCACCTCCTCTGTCCGTTCGGACAAAAGAGGACTGGGCTGGTCCATTTGCGCCAGCCCGTTGGAGGTGCCCTAATGTGACGTTCTTTAGTAGTAGTATAGTTAAGGTAGTACATATATCCTTTCGTTCCTGGTGATAAGGACAAGATCAAGCTATGTTTAAGAAAGCAGATCGATGTTGCTGTGTCGCTAGCTAGGTCTAAAAATAGACTAACTATATATATCTTCTTCTCATGATCTCATCAGTTTCCTGCTAAAGAAAAGAGAGAGCTTTATATCTTCTCTTTCAAGTGTAAGATGCCAATATATATTCATCATCAGTTGCAGGCTGGTACTCCATGATCATGATATGGTTGCAGTCGCAGGAAGAGATTATTACTCAACGATGATAAATACGTCCATCCACCAAGAACTCAGCCAAATGAATTCAACTGACGTGCACAGCATATGAACATTTAAGAGAAATAATGAAGGTGCGCCAGCAATTAATCGGAGTAAATGGAAACCTGAAATAGCTGTAGCACTACCACCACAACAACAGAGGCCATCACAATCAACCAGCGATTCATTACTTAATAATTCATCAGAGTATTACGATTAGTCCTCCCCAATAAACGTTGGGATTTTAATTTCCGGAATCTCATCCGCGTCCGAAGGAAAAATATTTCTCTGGCCAAATCTTCATTCCAACTCTTATGAACTGGTCTCTCAGATCTGAACCCATTTTCTTCTCGATGGAGCAGCCTTGCCAACCTCTAGGAATCCAATTGTCACAGCATATTTTAATTTTTGAACCCGAAACAACTCTCGAGATCACACCTTGTTTTGAGTAAAACCAATCCATGCACCATACCTTACTAACACGGTGAAGCGTTTAGAATGAAAGGTTTGCCAATAAGATCACACGCATTCGTCCTCGCTCATGCCCAATAAGGGCCTCTTTGATTCAAAGGAAAGAAAATCAAAGGAATAGGAAAGGGATATGAATAGAAAAGGGTGGCTGGTGTAAAACTTTGCTCGTTCCTTGTGCAAAGGATTCAAAGAATGAGGTCTGAGTTCATTTTTCCATTCCTCTAAGTTTGGCCTTGAAAGTGAGATACGCAGGAAAAAAAATCCTCTACTCTTTCCTAGCACCATTCCTACGAATCAAACAAGTGAATAGTAGCAACTCTGGAAAATTTCCCAACCCTGTAAGTTTCTTACATGTTTCCTCCAAATCAAAGAGGCCCTAAGGGATTTACAACTTCCTCCTCTCATTTTATGCATGAGTTCGGCGGCCTATGTACGTGTACGAGTGAACTGAACACACGCATTTGTTTACTGCACCTACTATTATTAATTATGTACCTCAGAAATGAAAGGTTCATTCAAATAATTCAATGTCCCAAAACTTGTTTTTGTCCAAGTGACAGGATCTAGTCATACCTCAGTAGTCAGTAGGAGTACTAGTGGCAACTATTTGTGCGAGTACGAAAGTCAATGCACGTCACATCGGCAACACCTCGTGAGTGTGTGCACTTCACGTCATTGACACCCCCCGAAAGAGTAGTCAATCCAGCTGCACGCCTCCCAAATGGGGAGCAAAGTAATTAAACAACAGATATTTTGAACATCAGAGATGATTCTTATAATAACTTAACCACTTTAACGTCCAGAAATAAATATCGATGGTTAGGCCAGGTAGCCAGTCACCTCGAGGGTTGACTGGAAGTGATTAGTTTATGGTGGCCTACGACCCCGAGATGACGGAATCTTGGGCTCGCAAGCACCTGGATTTTTGCAAACATGGAAAATTGGAAGTGGCAACGTAGGCGCTGCTGGCTGCTTCGGGACGAGTGAGCATAGAAGGAAGTGATGAGTTCGATCTTTGGGCTTCGGATCCCGATACCATTTGGGACGCCGCGGCAATTTAATGTCGGTTCGTTTCCTTCCAGGATTCCGGCCTCGGATCCCCATGCAGGACGATCCGGCCCATCCGTCGAGAGGAAACCAAAACCACTCTACGGTAGCACTGAAGCAAGATGACCATACATAGTGCAGCAAGATTTTTTTACAAAAAATTATTTATATCATCCATTACACCTAAAGTCTGCAACAGCTTAGTATCCTAACGGCACTACGGATGTACACAACCAAAAAAAAGAAAAAACTAACAAAGAAAAGTCATGCCTGCTACAAAGTTCCAGTACTTGCAGCAACACAACCATCACCAAGAAAACACATGATGTCCAAGTTCTTCAAAAGCAACACATTCAAGAAGAAAACAATGCAGAAGAGCCGTCGTCGTCCGATCGTAGATATTGGGTTTACACCCTGGAGATAGTCCACGCTCTCCAAGCCCATTGCTAGTCACAACCAATTAATGACAGACCTTGGGCTTTCACCCTAAATTCAGGTAAGACTTTGAAATTTACTTGTGTTGTCTCCCCATTTACATACCATTGCTAAGATTCATGAAACTCCAAGCAAGTTACTCATCGCGGTAAAAGGCTCCAATCACTGTTGCTAGTCCTCCAACCTTGCTTTTCATGACATTCTTCGCCTCTGACTTCACCATGGATTTACCCATGATGGCAATAGAAGCAGAGATTCACGCCGCTCCCTTAGACCCGACCGAATCTCACTGATCCAGCAATCTCTAGACATAAACGCCCATGGAAGATCGCCGACGAAGCGTGCCAGAGCCCGACACTACGGCCAGATCAAGGAGGACAGGCGTCAGGCAGAAACTTCGTCTTGGCGTAAAAAGATTCCTAGGACCAGCGCTCTTTATTCTGCAAGTCATGGGATCCCGAGATCCGCCACATCTCGCTGCCCACCTTCAGCGGAGAAGGAGGGGGACGCCTCCGCCATGCCTGGAGCCGCCGCTCCGGCGCCCAAGTGATGCGGGCAGCGCAGACCATCGTTGCCGCGCAGGGGACGAGTAGGGTACAGTAGATCAGGCTTCAGATCCGAACGGGCCAAGATCCCAACCGCCTACTGCCGGCCTCCGTCGCCACGCTCCACCGCGGTAGCAGGAGGGGGAAGTGCGCCGCCTTCCCTCCCATGGCTGCAACCAGCAGGCGCCCGCTGCCGCCACACCGTGCGGCCTTTGCCGGCGACACCTCCGGCGGCGGCAGAGAGAGGGGAGAGGAGGGGAGGGGGTATTATAGTGCTGCAAGATAACGTACTCGGCTGCTAAGTGTGGACATTTTTTTCCCTTGTAGTATATTGACAGCAAAACTCATGGTTCTTTCTGCTAAGTGTAGACACATTTCTTTCCATGGAGGTCTTGGTAGGACTAGTGTCAAGCATAGTGCAGCAACAGTGGAGGAGAGAGAGTGTTTCGGGTGAGCGGAGAAGTCAACAAACAACGGAGACCCGGCCCGTTTGGGCCTTAAATGGCTCCAGCTGTTCCCACACGAGCCCGAGAGAGAGAGAGTTCCGTAGAGAGGCCTCGAACGAACAGATGGAAGGGAGTGATGAGGGGAGGGCCCCTTTTAAATACTCCGGCTCTTAATTCGCATCGGTTATTGCTCCTCCTCCAACAGTGCTCCAGTGTACCATACTCAACTCCTCATCCCCGACCCGAGAGAGAAATCCAAGAGCGAGGTCTCGGGCCATAGATTGCTCCCTCCTGTTCCAGCCTCGCTGCCCATGCCCATGCCTAGAGAAGGAGAGAGAGAGGGAGGTGCGGGAGTTAAGGAAGGCAGGCAGGGGCAGGGACAGCAATGGGGGAGCCCTGATTGCTGAATCCCACAACTTCTCCATAGCCTGCCTGAGCTGTATCTACGTTTACTGCTTCTGCTTCGCCAGGACCAGAGAGGTTACTGCTCCTACCACCACGTCCCCCTGCTCGCTAGCTGCCGTTCCTTCTCTTCCTGCGTGGCGTAGGCGCGAGGCTGTCTATATAGAAGCGCCTAGCTGGTGGTGCTAGCAGTAGACCTCGATCGTAGCACCGCTTACTTACTTGCTGGTGGAGCCTTCTATTCTTCGTCGCCGGGATCGAAGCAGACGACGTTCACAGAGATCGAGGCTCCGATCGGGACGGCGATGGACTTCGGCGAGGACCTGATGCCGGGCTCCGACGCCCACCGCCGGAAGAAGCGCTACCACCGCCACACACCGCGCCAGATTCAGCAGCTCGAGGCGTAAGTGTTTCTGCTCTCGATGGATGGTTGCGCGGTCGGATTGCTTGATCTGATGATCGAATGTGTTGCGATGCTGCAGGATGTTCAAGGAGTGCCCGCACCCGGACGAGAACCAGAGGATGCACCTCAGCCGGGAGCTGGCGCTGGAGCCCAGGCAGATCAAGTTCTGGTTCCAGAACAGAAGGACGCAGATGAAGGTATGTCATCCCATCATCCTCCTCCTCACATGCATCTATCTTTTTCACCTTCCTTTGAAGGAGACGATTCTTGATCCCGCGTGTTAATTGCTGAGTGAGACGGCCGGTCAATTGATTCGGCGCTGCCGTGAATGGATGAATTGCAGGCGCAGCACGAGCGCGCCGACAACTGCTTCCTGCGCGCAGAGAACGACAAGATCCGCTGCGAGAACATCGCCATGCGCGAGGCGCTCAAGAACGTCATCTGCCCCACATGCGGCGGCCCGCACTCCGGCACCGACGACTACTTCGACGAGCACAAGCTACGCATGGAGAACGCGCACCTCAAAGAAGAGGCAAGCTTCCTTACCCTTTACTACCACATTTCGCCACCTCTACCCGCGCGCACCAATGGCACTGACACGATCGGTCCACATGGTTCTGCTGCAGCTTGACCGGGTGTCTGGCCTCACGTCCAAGTACCTGGGGCGGCCCATCACGCAGCTCCCTTCCATGCACCAGCCGCTGTCCATGTCCTCGCTCGAGCTGTCCGTCGGCGGGCTCGGCAGCCCGGCGTCGCTCGGTCCGTCGCTGGACCTGGACCCGTTCAGCGGCGGGAGCTCCTCGTCATTCCAGCTCCCCGCTCCCGTGTCGGACATGGAGCGCCCCATGATGGCCGAGATAGCCACGCGGGCAATGGACGAGCTCATCAGGCTAGCGCAGGCCGGTGAGCACCTCTGGGCCAAGGCGCCCGGCGGCCGGGAGGTGCTCAACGTCGACACGTACGACAGCGTCTTCGCTAAGCCCGGGAACAGCTCCTTCCGCGGCCCCGACGTGCACGTCGAGGGCTCCCGCGACTCCTGCCTCGTCCTCACCAGCGCCGTCGGCCTCGTCGACGTCTTCATGGACTCGGTGAGTCAGGTTCTTTCCCTGCAGTTTTGTTAGTACAAAGATTGTTTGCCTGACCGGCTACTTACATTGGACATTGTTGTTGTTTCAGATCAAGTGGACGGAGTTTTTCCCTACCATCGTCACCAAGGCGCGCACGGTGGACGTTCTCGTGAACGGCATGGCTGGCCGGAGCGAGTCTCTGGTGCTGGTAAAGACCAGACCACCGTGTCCATCACTTTTTCGCGCGCGATCGTCGAGCATTGCTTAGTAATGGACTAATGGTTTTGTGCCTTGTGTCGCAGATGTACGAGGAGCTGCACGTGATGACGCCGGTCGTGCCGACGCGCGAGCTCTGCTTCCTCCGCTACTGCCGGCAGATTGAGCAGGGCCTGTGGGCGATCGCCGACGTGTCCGTGGACCAGCAGCGCGACGCACGCTACGGCGCGCCACCACCACGCTCCCGCCGCCTCCCCTCCGGCTGCGTCATCGCCGACATGTCCAACGGCTACTCCAAGGTGACCTGGGTCGAACACGTGGAGACGGAGGACAAAGTCCCCGTGAACGTGCTCTACCGCGACCTCGTCGCGAGCGGCGCGGCGTTCGGGGCGCACCGGTGGCTGGCCGCGCTGCACAGGGCGTGCGAGCGACACGCGTGCCTCGTGACGCCACCGCTCGGCCGGGACATCGCCGTCGCCGGGGTGACTGCGGAGGGCAAGAGGAGCATGATGAGGCTGTCGCAGCGGATGGTGGGCAGCTTCTGCGCGAGCCTGAGCGCATCGCAGCTGCACCGGTGGACGACGCTGTCGGGTCCGGGCGGGGGCTCGGACGACGGGGCAGGCGTGCGCGTCATGGTGCACCGCAGCACGGACACCGGGCAGCCCAGCGGCGTGGTGCTCAGCGCCGCCACATCCATATGGCTCCCCGTCTCCTGCGACCGGGTCTTCGCGTTCGTCCGCGACGAGAACACGCGGTCCCAGTGGGACGTGCTGTCGCACGGCAACCCCGTGCAGGAGGTGTCGCGCATCCCCAACGGCTCCCACCCCGGCAACTCCATCTCCTTGCTCAGGGTAAGCTACTCAGCGTCGATCACAACTTCGTCAATGGCCTACGTTACACTTACACAAGTGATACTTTGCATCGTGTTGTGTTGACGAGAGGTGTTTGATGGAATGCGTGCAGGGCCTGAACGCGAGCCAGAACAGCATGCTGATCCTGCAGGAGAGCTGCGCGGACGCGTCGGGGTCGCTGGTGGTGTACGCGCCGATCGACCTCCCGGCGGCGAACGTGGTGATGAGCGGGGAGGACCCGTCGGCGATCCCGCTGCTGCCGTCGGGGTTCACCATCCTGCCCGACGGGCGCGCGTCGTCGTCAGCGGGGTCGGTGGTGACTGTGGCGTTCCAGATCCTGGTGAGCAGCCTGCCGTCGTCGCGGCTGAACGCCGAGTCGGTGGCCACGGTCAACAGCCTGATCAGCACCACCGTGGAGCATATCAAGGCGGCCTTGAATTGCTGCAGCAGCAGCCATTGATGGCGCCCTGCCCGGCCCACCCCTCGTCAGCGGGGAGTGAATTCGATTCCTCCTCTCCCTCCCCGTTCATTCAAGGCGATCGAGTTTTTGGTTGGTTGGGTCCTTGAATGAATGCTGGTGCATGCATTCATGGTGGAGCAGGAGCGCGCGCGCCCGTGATGGTGGTCGTGTCGCTGGGTCGGGGTTCATCTGCTGCCGCCGCCGCTGTCGCCGCGCCGTCCGGTCGACGGCATGCGCTCAACCTACCACACTTGATCGATCGTCCGCTTCATCTTCCTCGTTTACGTTTGGAGTTTGCTCTGCATGGTGATGCATGCAGGTGCACGTGTGAGTGTCTCGAAGTGGAGGCTTTTGCATGAAACCGAAGGAGTCAAGAACGCACCATGCTTGTCCCGTTTCCTCTTTGCTGCGGTCACACTCTCTTTAGTACTTTTCTTCTCCCCTCCCCATGGATCTCCACTGTAGTAGCCGCCGTAGCTTGTTGTAGTTGCAGAAGAGGATGAATGGTTCGGGTATTGACTTCTGTCCACCAATGTAAAAGCCTTCACACTTATTAATGAAACATTCAATTTTCATTTCACCCCGGAAATTCACTTTGCCACCCGAGTGCATATGCACCTGGTATTTGAAAAACTTATTTCAAAGTGTCGAAAAAATCTGAAATAAATTTTTACGGATTTGTTTTCACATTCTATGTGTTCACAAAGTCGTTTCATCGAAAATTGATATATTTTGTGCCCTGTGTAGAAACGACAAAAAGAAGTCACATGAAAAGACTTATTTTAGCACCCAGGATCAGAGTTTTTTTTTTGAAGGCACCCCAATATCAGAGCTGGAGCAGAACTTGTTGCATCATTGTCTATGTGACCTGCTTTTGTGTACAGTGGTGGCAGTTAGTAGTTTCTATCCGATGATGAGACGGACGTACGCTTCTGGTGTTCCAACTTAAGGAGCCTGCGCAGCCCGCAGAGCGCAGGCTGTAAGTCGGGGGCCACTGTTGCAGCATTTGCATGGCATGGCATCCCTTTCAATTTGCCCTATTAGAGCATCTCCAAGCGGAGCCCCCAAATCCGGCTCCCAAACTGCATCCGGACGCGTCCGGACGCGTCCGCGGACAGTGACCGGACAGCCCCCAAAAGTGGCCTCCTCCAATCATGTACCCCAAAATCTCCTCAAATTGTGGGGTCACTTGCATGTGATTGGTGGAGAAGGAGAGAGAAGGATCAATGAAGGACAAAAGAAAAGAAAACAAAGGAAAAGTTGTCCGCCGGACGCGTCCGGTCGCGTCCGGTCGCCCCCAAACCCTCCCCACATATGGGGTGGGTTTGGGGGTTGCCGGACAGCCCGGATCTATGGGGAGTGTTTGGAGACCATGGTTGGGTGCATGTTTTTACCTCAAATCTTGCCTGGGCTGTCCGCCCGGACGTTTGGGGGCGGTTTGGCAACTCCGCTTGGAGATGCTCTTAATAGGGGTAGTTGGATTGAGTTGCCATAGCCGAAGCAAATGCTTGCTCTATTATGTGTGTCGAGGGCCAGCTCGATCATCAATTTCGTCGATGCATGATATGCATGGTGTTGGAGTGCATATCTAGTGATACCGGATCTCATATGATATCATGATACAACTCTTCAAAATTCAAATTTGCAAGTTTAAAAAAAATGCAAAATAAATCTGTGGGTATTCACAAGATGTGTTTCTATAATCATTGGTTTTTGTAGAACCAAATTCGAAATACAAGCAGAGAAACAAAAAAGACAAATCCAACATGAATAGTGTCAAAAAAGACAAACACTAAATGACACTATTCACATATTTCTCTTTTTTGTTTGTTCGCGGGTATTTTGAATTTGGTTATGAGAATTATAGAGTATGTAAACATCCATTTTGTGAACACCCACAATTTTTTTTCTAGAACTTTTTGACACATGTAAATTTGATTTTTGAGTAGTGGTATCATGGTATCATTTAAAGTGTTGTATTGTATCGCTGAATATTTTCCGCTTAGTGTTGGTAGCTGCATTGGTACCGTGATGTTTCCGGCCTGTGACAGCGTTCTTCATAGAAAAATTTAAGCAAAGAAGGATCACAGCCCTAAGTTAGCCCATTCGGTGCAAATTCTCCTCGATCGCCCTTTGATTAATCTGCGTATAGCTGTACGTGGATAGATACGTGTGTCACGTGTTGCTTCTTGACAGCTTCGTGCCTTTGGCAGTTTGGCTGCTTTCGTAGAACGACCGTATTGAATTGAACGACAGCGAGAACCTGGCGCAGGCAGCAGGATGGTTCGGGGGCCGCTCCCCTTATCCTCTTATCGCTACAGTGCGAGAGAGGCGATTTTTGGGCGCTCACCGTCGATCCGCCTTCGCCGCCGGTGAGGCGTGGGTTCCTCCCCCTCCGTCGGCTGCTCCGGCAGCGGGAGGGTGGGGGAAGCCCGTCTCACGGCGTGTATATAGGGTAGGGTTTGGGTGGTGGCTGGCCAGCGGTGCTCCGGAGGTGGCGGTGGTGCTGGTCGGGTTTTTGCTGTCGGCGTGGTTCCCCTCCGGCGGTGGCGCTCCATGGAGCTCCGTCGCCTCGCGCGCGACTTCCGGGAGCCGGGAAATCAGTGGATTTCCTTCGCTCCGCTCGAGGCCAGATCCGGGCGCGGCGGATCTGGGCGTTCTGCAGAGGGTTGAAGAGGAGGCTGCTGCAGGGGTTCGTGGTCAGGGGGCGGAAGGTCTGGGGCGCTCGCCCCAGAGCTGGAGCGGCGGGTGCTTGGGGGCCTCCCCCGGCCGATGGTCCTCAGTGCGTAGCAGATCCATCTCTGCGGGGATGGTGGTGGATGCGGCTCGTCAACGCCTTACGGCAAGGAGTTCCCCCGTTCTCCGGGTAAGTGGCACCGGCGGCTGGTGCCTGCGTCGTCGTCGACGGTGGAGGACGGCTCCGTGCGGTGTCATCGAGGATGAAGTTGGTTTGGTGCTGCAGTGCTTCTTTCGGATTTCGCTCTGTATTTCGCTTTCCTCTTCGTTTGCTTGCTTGATCTTGTTGCTGGTTGTAATCTTTTTAGTATGAATTCAAGTATGCACATTACAAAAAAAGCAGGATGGTTCGGAGTATGGCACTAGAGTTTAAAGCCAGGTTTGATACTGGAATATTATTTAGTGGGAGACGACGTTTCTGTCGACAGCGAGGTGATTTTGGTGACTTCGTCAATCTCAAGACTCGACCCGCCGGCTCGATATTTCGGAGGTGCTAATTGGGGTAGAGTGTGTGCGCGTTCGTTCATAGGGGGTGACTGTGTGCATGTGTATATCAGTGTCTGCGTTCATAATGTGTTTCGCAATTTTTTTTGGAATGACAGCGTGGAGCTCGATCGTAATTGCCATTTCGCTATCGTTTCAGCTTGTGAAATTGTCGTTGGCCCGTCTTAAATCCGGAGGGCTTGCATGTGTGCTCGATTAGCAAAGGTACGTACCGTGTGCGTCCACCGCTCGTCTCCATGAGGCGATGCTGCCGAATGGCGATCCTAATCAAACCCTGGTATACCGTGCTTCTTTTGCTATCGACTATTGCTGGTTGTTTGCGTGTGTGACTTATAAAGGCCTCTTTGAGTTGCAGGATTTAGAAGGCGTAGGCATAAAAAAAACAAATGAACTGTCTTGTACTGTAAATTTATACATTTATTGAAAACACGCTAATTTTGTAAGAGATGTTTCCAATGGTGTATGGAAACAAACACATAATTCTTGCAGGAACAAGTAGAGAGAGTGTGAGTGTATTGGACTTCTAAAAGTAAAATAAAATTTGAGCTCAGGCTGAAATTCCTATGTAAGAGGCTAATAGCAGGCATATGAATGGATTTCAGGAAAAGTTTTGATTGAACCCCATGACACGCCTACACCCCCACACTATTTGTATCTCTCAAACATGTCGTAAAAATCCTGAACTATATTCCCACATTCCATCTCAAATGTTTCAGCGAACTGAAAAGTTTAAAATTCAAAATAATATGGCATGCTAGATACAAAAAACATAAATTGTTTGAGAGGCAGAAAAGGCTATCATGGATCTTGATAAGCCAATGAATGGCCCACATACGGTGTGTAACTGTGTATGTGTTTAGAAAACTCCTCACATGCATTCCATAGGAATTTGATGTGCTCAATCCAATGATACAGGGACTTCCATTTTTTTCAAAGTGGCACGAATAAAATCTTATGATACAAGGGACTTTCGAAAAAAATCTATTGGAATCCTTCAAATTTTGTATGAAATCCATTCAATCCAATTAGGCCCTATTTTTTAAGTAACATGTGCTACTAGTATATCTAGCTTTTTATGTATTTTTTCTAGATCTTGTTGTCGTCTCTTTAATTGTGGAGCACAATACTCCTCGAGTTGGATTGCAACAAGGCACTGAAGTTCAATTTTTGGCCTGGCATAGTGCAAGGCGAGGCGTTTGAGAACATATCCAGTGATACAACATTTCACATGGTACCATGATATCACTCCTTAAAATTAGAAATTATAAGTTTATAACTTTTTTAAAACAAAATAGTGAGTGCTCACAAGATATATATATGTGTTTACAATCCCTATAGTTTTCAAAACCAAATTCACAATACACATGTAGAAACAAAACAAAAAGAGAAATCCAACATGAAAAGAAAAAACACAGATGACACAATTGTCTTTATATATTTCAAATTTGCTTCTGAAATTACCAGAGATCCAATTAGTGGGTACGGTCACATTGACGGAGCTACAACAAAGACGGGGAGGGGGTGCGCCGCCCCCCAGCTTATGGCCTTGCAGTGAAGTAATGCCAGATAACTGGCCCATTTGCCTCCCTCCCCCCCCCCCCCCCCCCCCCCACCTCGATTTGGAGAAAACAGGCATGTGCTGGCTATTTCGGCCCATTTGCCCCCCATACAGAGAGCCCAAACTCCGCCAAGGTCACATCACATGTTGAGGTGGTGAACAGGGACGGTTCTACCATCCCTCCTACCCAGTGGCGGAGCATGACACACAACAAAGGAGGGGCCAATTGCCCAACAAAGCAGAATTTGTAACCATAGAACCATCAGAAACAATCTTTATATAAATATATAACGATTGTTGACGAAGTACCATGAACTGATGTCCAATACAGCATCTGTTTGGATTTTGTGGTCTAGAGCAAAATAAGATATACCCAAAATACAAGTAACCAAACCATAAGGGTTAGATACTACCTAAAGAAGAGCTCTCCTGTTGCTCTTTCGATCCCTAAAGACAGCAATTATATCTTCATAGCTGTATTCTGCAGTAATTTCCCGTTCAATTTGTAGCAGCAAGCTGTTCGCAAGATAATCATCTTCCATCTTGTTTCGTAGCCTTGTCTTGATGATCTTCAAGCTAGAAAATGCACGTTCGGCACTAGCGGTGGAAACCGGTAGAGTAACAAGTAAACGAAGCAATCTATCAAGCAAGTTATAGATCCTATGTCTTCCTGTCACAACAAAACATCGACAAAGTGCTGTCAAAGTTGAAAGTTTCTTCAAATCTTCATCATTGGAGGCATCCAAAGCAAAATGGTTCAATTGATGCTCCAATCCAATCACATCTTGATGTGTGAAGTCCCCTGCATAGTACTTCTCAACCATTTTGCATATCTCTTTAGCATTGAAAGATGCAAATCCATTTTTTGGTATCAGATTAACACATATGGATAAAAGACCCATAACCTTCTCATTGAACTTCAGATTTAATTCAGTTAGCTGGCTATCCAATGTTGCTCGAAATATCTCCACTCGAAAATACTGCTCTTTAGAAAAGGAATCAGGTTGGCGACGAGCACGACCACCACGCAGAATGTATTTCTCATCCATGTCTGGAATATCAACAGCATTTTCAGCACAGAACTCACAAACCTCGAGAAAAAATTTAGGCTGCATGGGACCTAACTGCAGATATGCTCTTCGCACTTCATCTCTCACATTTTCCGGGTATTGCCAAATTTGTGGGCGTAACCCAGGATCTCACTCCAGAAACTCAATACCTCGAAAGATGACATGTTCATTTGTATGTGGTTCTTCATTTTGCCTAGTCTGTTCCACTTCAACTAATGTCAACGGCAGCCCGTCAGGTTCAGTAGTAGCTTCAGCTTCATGAGTTGAACTAGGACCTTCTGCATCACTTCTTTTTCTTTTGTAATATGACTCCATGATTTAATCTTCATAAAAGGCTTCCTAAATTGGAATTTACAACAACAAATTATCAGTTTATGCAAAGCATATAAATTCTCAAATAATCTGTGGCCAATATACACAAAATCTCCAATCGCCACACACTAATTCAGCATATACATTGGTATTTATCTACAAGAATCAAACAATCGAAAACCTTATAGCATACCTTATTTGATTTTATGCTCTAGTTTCAGATCTTCCAAGAAATTGCCGCCACGGTGAGAAATTGGGAGTAGACTAGTTGAGGATTGCTCTTCAAGCTGGATACTCATGTGCGGTAACCAGGTTTGCTGGCTGAAACCAACGGGAAGGATCAATAGAGGACTAGGAGATGGGGATTTGGGGGATGGAAGAAGACCTAGCCATGGCAAATTGGGGAACGGACGAAGAGACAGAGCGTACAGGCAGCAGCACATGAGAGAGGAAGCACGCGTCGAGCATAAATCACGAGGCTGCCAGCGTCTCTCATCTTTCTGGACTCAGAGCCCAGCAGCGGCCCACTGCGATATGACATGGTAATAATTTTTTGCGTTTTTGGAAGACTGGGCCGTGGCCCAGTATGGTCTACCTGTTGCCCCGCCAGTGCTCCTACCTTGGTAGCCGCCCAGCCTTGCCCGTGATGCCTCACATCATTTGTATTTTTTATGGTGTTATGTTCTAAAAGTGTTTGTACTTGAGGTTTTCGTGGTTTCAAGAAGTTTGTAGATCCTTCGGTAGTGGAAAATGCAATGATGGGAAACTACATATTGCAACTAGTTACGCCCGCACCCTATCATCGGATATCCTATTTATGAGTTTTAAAAAATGCGAAATAAATCATGGGTATAGGTGATGTTATGCCTTGTGCATGTACAAATTTTATCCAAAATATGACAATGTGCGGCCTGGACACGAAAAAGATGTGTGAATAGCACATGATACTCTTCATTTAGGTCTTGCACATGTCACATATTGTCCTATTTTGGAACGAAATTTCTAGACGCTCATGATACAACATATTCTATGATCATGATTTATTTCACATTTTATTAAAACTTGTAAGTATGACATACGATAATGAAATACGTGCGCAAAATATTCGCATTCGCAATGCTGACCATGCATGATGCATGCATCACATACTAGAGGTCGTTCGGATTTAATTTGATTTTCTTGTAAGTTTAGACTAGTTTAAACCAAGCACCAATTTTATCAAATGTGCCGAAATTCGAAAGCAAATTCGTACAAATGTACTTAATTATCACCAGGTCAATTAAGTTGGTCATGCATGCATGCATGCATGCAATCTAAAGATTACATCCTTGGGAGTAACATGGAGCGTCTCAGAGTTTAGATCATTTTGACCGTTGATAAGAGCCTCCACCACTACGTGTCAGCCATCCGTGCCACGGTAAATTTTTTTACTGCCGGAATCACCGCGTCGTATAAAAGCTGCGCCCGTCCGTGAAACCCTAGCCGCCTCAGACCCAATCCCAGCGCGTGTCTCTCCTCGCCCTATCCCGTCGTGCCTCTCCTCCTCCATCCCCTTCTCACATGGCCGCCGCCGCCACCGCCACCACCAGCCTCCTTCTCCTCTGCCGCCGCGCTTAGCCTCTCCCTCTGCCTCGGCATTCAATAGATAGAGCCCGTCCTGCAGCCACACCGCGCTAGAGGGTCGGATGGCCGGCGCCGGACCCAATCCATCCGCGTCGAGCTCTGCCTCGCGCAGCCATGGCGCCATTGCTGCCCTCCGCCTCTCTCTCTCTCCCGTTCTCCAAGCCTGGAATCGACCATCAAGCTCCGTCGTGATACCGCAAGAGACCGGCGGCGAGGAAGAGCACGTGGGAAGAAAGCTCCAGGGCGGCCCAATGGTGCCTGCCGTGATGAGGACTGGTGCCTTGGCCGGAGATTGAGGTGAGTGGTAATTTCGAGTTGTGTTTCACATGGTTAAATGTCGATTCGTGTTTTGCCACGGTTATTTGGTGTGTTCTTCTGTTGATTCACCAAGTTCGTGTTTGCAGGTTCGATGCGATGTAGCCTGGAGGCTCAGATTCGTTGGGGGCCGCTCAAGATGAGGTTTCCCCAGGGCTTCTAGGAAAGCAGCTGACCTTTGTGGCTTCTAGGAGCGGTGCTCTGCTCCAGTTCGTCGGGAAGGTGGAAGGTCTACGAGGATCCCAGGTTCCTATCTCTCTCTCTTTTTTTGGTACGCAATATGTCCAAGTTCCCACCTGTTTCTTCATGGGGTTGGAACACAAGGACATGAGATACCAATGAGGAAGAAGCTTGGTGAGAGGGCTAGGTGACAGCGGTGTTGATTTCTGGAGTGGATTTTTTTTTCTGGTTGAGCATCTGACTTACCTTTTTTAGATGTATTCTGGTCAAGAAGATCGAGTTCTGTAGAAGAAACAAGAGTGGTCCCAAATCTTTCTATTTGAGCATGTAATTATTTGACCTTTTTAGAATCTGAACCGTAGTGCTTTTTTTAGAATCTGCAGCATAGTGCCTTTTTAGAATCTGAACCAGCAGCGAATGTTGGGGGCCTTTCGTTTTGTTCAAAGAAAATTACTCCTTCAACTATATCCTCCCATGTTCTGTTTTCATGCATTGCAAATTCAGCATGTACTATAAATATCATATGATGCGATGCAAAACATGATGTAGTTATCTTTTACACAGGAAATGGACATTCTGCATCTCACATAATTAGCATATGATGGATCCGCACGAAGCTCTTCAAATGGAGTTTATCTATCTAGCAAAGTCATTATAATCGGTCAGCTGGAATGTATTCACTTGATGTAGTACAAATTAGCAGGTAAATATCTCGGAATATGCCCTATAGCTGTCAGTGTGCACCTGATTTATTGTCAGATTACTTCCACTCAATGATGTCTAGCTATAGTGTAAATATCTACTGATTTTTTCATGAATAAATAGAGTGCAGGCTGACCAGCAAGCTGGATCAACTGAATAACTTGACCCGGCAAGGTTTATAGTTTATATCCAAGTTCCATCTAACTATACTCCCTTGATGGAAGTGTTCTGCATCTGAAATTATTCTTGATATCGACATCCTGAAGTTTGATTTCCTGAACTCTCCGCAACTAATGTCACTTGCAATATCAAGGTGAGCTAATTAAATAGTAGTGTTCAGTTTTTTATTCGAGTCTATTATATTGGAGTGAAATATTAAGAAATCAATACTGCTACTCCCGGTATGGTGTATTTTGAAAGCATGTGTGTTATGATCACTAACTATTTTCTTTGTTTTGTAGGCAGAGAATACTACCTTGAATTACTGCCCAGATCACTCATTAGTGCCAATGAGATTATGTTAGAACAGGATGATACTAACTGGACAGGAGTTGGTTGTGAAATAATGTCCTTTTGGATAGAAATTTTGAAATATATGTATTTTCTAACATAGAGAAAATTCATGTTGGATGTGTTCATGAACAATGTTGAATATAGTAGCTCATGAACAATGTGCTAAACCATTAATGGTTCCCTTTTGGAACATTGTGCTATTAATTTTGTCATCTTCTGAGCTTCCTGGGTAGTTTTTACATGCCTGGTGCTTCTCTATACAAAAGAGTAATCTACATAGTTTGCGATCCATGATATGGTAATGCAAATAATCTCATATTTTGTTAACATGCCTAAAAATGTCATTAATCCCTCACAAAGACAAAAGGAAGTGGCATATCTTACTTCCATCAGTTTTGTACATGTGAATCTAAATGCACTTTGTTTCATATCTATTTCAATTTTAAACTTTCAGCTGTATGAAAAGTAAATTGTACTTTCAGATCTCTCTGCCTGCTACTGTTTTCCTTCTGTTTCCAGCTTTGGAATATACAATAAGGTGAATGGCATTGAAAATAACCGCATCACAGCAATTTGGGATGCTCGGTCGTCCGATCAGACAAAAATTATGAGCTGGGATTTCTCTTACAGTGGTTTTAGAGGTATATAACCTATTATTTTGCAGCGGCAACATCTATATCTACAGCTACTATTTTCAGTAGGAGCCATCATCAGAAATAAAGTTATATATTTACCCTTTTTATCTAGAACTCATGCTATGTGAAAGTAGTGTGCGAGCTGTTCAACCAGTTATTATTGTTAGGAGTTATATATGAGCCATTTTTTTTGGACAATTTCATCATACCATTGCATTTCAGAATTGAGGATGCCCTTGCTCTTTTCCTTTTTTGACAATTCGTAATTTCTTCAGTTCTTAAACATAATTTAGTCCATTGATTTTGTCTCTTACATAAGGGCTAGACACATGCATCGTTTAGTTTCTCTTATGTGTATATTCAGTTTTAACTGTAGCACTAATTCTTCCCTTTTCTACCATTCTCTGTTTAGGCAAAGAAATAAGATAATAATCAATCATTCTTTGCCTCTAGGAAAAATCACCAAATCATTGTTTGCTGTTGCAGAAAATCAGATGGTCCACACCAATTAGTCCGGTTGAGAACATGTATGAGTATATAGTGGTCCATAGTATCATTTTCAGTTTTGTTCCATTTGCACTTCACTGTGCTCATATCTACATGTCTGTTTGAGTTTGACGCATATTATTTTTATCTGGTGCATCTCTTTGTTAAAACACCCTAATTTCTTTCTTCCTTTGTCTTGTGTTGTAAGAATATCAAAATAAATAGAAGAACCATTTTTGTTGTGGTTTTGTATTGTAATTTGGCATGTGAGGTACCTATATGGAAACAACCACTTTTAACACATCTGATGGTTCAATCTGCCTTTGGGCTTCCTTTGTTCTCCAAATGATATTTGACGCAGTCAACTTTCACCTCTATTTGTGCTCTACAAATTTCAACCAAAAACTGTGCTCTATTCAGTCGCTGATAACCCCCAAGAGCAGGGGATCACTGTAGCACCTCTCAATGTGGAAGTAGGGTATCGATCCGCAGGAGCAAGAAGGAAAAGTTATCTATTCCCTACAACTAAAGTGTCACAAGTTTTAGTTGATTATGCACTAAACAAGTTTAAAGAATCAAGATGGTTGATTTAATGGATGGAAGTTTAATGTAACAAAACAAGAATGTAAAAGTGTCTCAATCCTCTTCAATGCAAGAGGACAAGACAAAGCTTTTCTCTTATAGGAACAATGGACATGGGTTCATGGGTTCACTCAATCCTCTCTCCCATCTATGGTGATTATCATGTTATAGATAAAAAGTACACACAATTGTCATGCTTTAATGGTAAACTTCTATGACGGCTACATGTCCTAAGACACATAGTTGAAAGAAAATAATCATTTGTGTTGCTAGGGTCACCCTCGTAAGGCTAGCGTGGTTTGTTGTCACTCCCACGTCATACTTCTTCCTTTTTACCCCCAGATAAAGAATGTTGGGCGACATTACTGTCACTTAATGCCTATGCCTTCTGTCACTAGGCCACTCTGAAAGGACATTTGTTATCCCTCTATGTTTTGTGTGTTAGATAACAACACCCGTGAAGGTTTAATGTGTTGTTAAGTGTTTTCAGAAATCGTCCGGTTTCTCCCCATATTCAAAAGGTAGAAAGATGTTCGGGAAATCGGAGTGAAGCGCGGTGCCCTGGGTGGCCGGTTCCCAGGCCGGTCTGGCCGGGCTCCAGGCCGGCTGGCTCAGCTGGGCAGCCGGTTCCCAGGCCGGCCAAACCGGGCTCCAGACCGATTGGCTCTGCTGGGGGGCCGGTTCAACCGGGCCCCATGCCGGCCTCTCTGCAGCACGGCCAGAGCACGCCAGGCCGGCCCCCAGGCCGGCCAAACCGGCCTACCGACCGGGCAGGCAGTTTTCAAACGGCTACTTTTCTACAAGAGCTATAAAAGCCTCTTCACCTAGCTCGGGACAAGGAGCTCGCCCAGAAAAGAAGATCCCCATTGTTGCAAGCTCAAGAATCACTAGATCTCCCAATCCCTCCACCCAAACTCGTTGATCTTTGGAGGATTGAAGGAGAAGGCCCGGATCTACTACTTCACCAAAGCGTTCTTCATTTCCCCTTCATTCACTTGAGGGATTCGAGCCTAGGGTTTCCACTAGGAAAACCTAGGCATCTTGTTGTTCTCACTTGCTTGTTACTTTTGTGTAGCAGGTGTTGTGGTGATTGAGAGCCCCCAATCCTTTTGTGGGTTGAGCCTCATGTTGTTGTAAGGGCTCCGGATTCCGCCTTGAAGGATTCCGATAAAGAAAGGTGGACCGAGCTTTTGTGCGAGGTTCATCGGAGAATAGGGTGAGGCCATTTGTGGCGTCTTGAGTTTGAAACTCACACCCCTCCAACGAGACGTACTCCCCTAAAAAGGAGGAACTCGGGAATACATCCTTGTCTCCGCGTGCTTTCATATCGGTTATTCCTTTCTAGTTATTTACTACTTGTATCTTATCTTGTTTAGACTTAACTTGTCATATAGGTAAATTCACCATAGTTGCATATCTAGAGAATTTACCTTTTAGTCAAGCCTTAATCGAAAAAGAGTTAAAAATTGGAGTAGCACCTATTCACCCCCCCCCCTCTAGGTGGCCATACGATCCTTTCAATTGGTATCAGAGCCTCGGCTCTTTATTCGGGCTTAACCGCCTAAGAGAAATATGGCCTTCGATGCCGATGGGAACCCTCTTGCTCTTCCGGCCACTTCGGTTTCCATGGAGGACTTCACTAACTTGAAGACCTCTATGGAAACCAAAATGGATGAGTTGCGTGAAATGATAGCAAAACTCTCGGAAGCAAAGGTAACCGCATCACCTCCTTCTCTGGAAACTCCTCAAGTGGAGGTAAAGGAGAACGAGGATAAAGTGGATCCGGGGGTGGACCAAAATAAAAATGAATCCCCATCTAAAACACTTAATGGGAAGGGAGAAAATGCTAGAGTTCCTTTTGCCTACTCTCCCGACCTACCTATCCCTCATCCTCCTATACACTTAAGAGGAGCTCCACCTAGTCTTAATGCATCTTCTTTTACCCGTTGGCAATCTTCTATGAAATCTCACTTGAAAAGTGGTTGCATAGGTCTTTGGAAGATCATTGCAGATGGATTCAACCCGGTGGATGAAAATGATTTGACAAGGCGAGAAGAAGTTGAAGCTCAACTAAATTCCACCGCTCTTGATGTGATCCGTGTTGCCGTGGGTGAGAAGAACATTCATCACATTGAAGATTGCACCACCGCCAAGGAAGCATGGAACACTCTCACGGAGGTGTTCGTTGGAAATGAGAGCATGAGGAGAAATAGATATGAAGCCATGAGCAATCAAATTGAAGGCTTCTACAAGAAAGATGATGAAACTCATGAGGAGATGTATCAAAGGCTCAAGGCTCTTGCTTCCGCATATAGAGACCTTGGTGCTAAACATGTGGATGATACTTACATCAAGAGGAAGTATGTGAATGCCCTCATGCCGTTTGAAGAGACCGACTTGAAGAGTCTCCAAGGAAAGCACAACTATGACACCTTGACCTCAAATGAAGTCATGCAAGAGATGCAATCCTACAAGGTCCAAGCCCAAATTGCTAGAGACTCTCGTGCCCGAGCTATTGGAATGGCCCAAAGCTCCTCACTTGCTTTGAAGGCCAAGGTGGTGGAACAAGATGAAGACCAAGATCATGAAGAGGGAAGTTACTTGCCACCCGATGAACTCTTGAGTGCTCATAGAGATTATGTGGCTCTCATGGCAAAGACCTTTTGGAAGAATCCATCAAAAGCTAAAGCTTATGTGGATCAAAAGCACAAATCAAGTGGTTACAAGGTGGGCAACCCAAAAATGAAGACTTGCTTCAATTGCCAAGATCAATTCCACTATGTTGCCAAATGCCCTTATAAGAACCGTGAAGAACATGGAGGAAGACTCATTCTCAAGGAAGCTTCAAGTTCTTCTCCCACGAAGCCTTACTTCAAGAAGTTCATCTCCAACAAGAAGCTACCTTCCAAAGTGTTGGTGGTACAAGAAGAATATATGTCCGGGGAGGAGAGTGATGAAGAAGAAACAACCACAAGTGGAGTGGCCGCTTTAGCCATTGCTTCATCGACAACCCCTTCTCTTTTGAATCCCCCAATGATAATGTCACCACCAAACACGCTACGTGCCTCATGGCCAAGCTCTCCGAGGTACCACCTTCCCCTCCTTCTAAGACTATGAATGAAATGCATGAACTTATGAGTCTTAGAGTTAAGGAAGAAAATGTTGCTTTGGATTTCTTGATGACTAACTTGCAAGGTGAATGCAAGATTCGGCTTGAGATTCTTATGGATCAATATAGCATGGCACAAGATCTCCTAGAAGAAAAGGGGAGACTTGAAAGAGAATATGCTAATGAGATCGCTTCCCTTACCATGGCTATTGAGGAAGAGCATGAGCTTCGAGTTTCTCTTGAGGAGAAGCTTGAGAATATTGATGAATCTCAAAATGAAACTCTTTCTAAAATCATTAAAGAACGACCATGCTATTGCTAAATACAAGGTTTTAGAGAAACAAAAGGTCGTATTTGGTGTTGGTCATAATAGACTAGCCGAAGAGCTAGAGATGCTCACCAAGGCTCACAAGGCCTTGGAGAGTGAACACTCTACTCTCAACAAGTCTTTTGAACAACTTCAAATACAATCTACTAAAATTGATGTACCTAGTTCCTCCACTTCTTCTTGTGATCATGCGAATGTCATTGAGGAAAATGCTAGGTTAAAGGATGAGCTTGCCAAGGCCTCTAGCCCTCAAGGTGAGAAACCTCTTTATGAGCTCTTGCAAGCGCAAAAGCTACACATAGGGAAGGAGGGCCTTGGTTATGTTGCCAAGAAGAAAAAGAAGAACAAGAACAAGAAGAAGGCCAAGCCCGCACAAGCAAAAGAGACCACCATTGCGAGTGGTGATGCCACAAGGGGCAATGCCACTCACAATGACTTTGCGGGAAAATACAACCCTTCATATGTTCTTATGAAATCTATAGATGGTTGTGTTTTTGCTAAATATGTTGGCACTTCATATGGAGATGATTATCACTATGCTATTTGGGTTCCAAAGACCCTTGTGACTAACAAAAGAGGACCCATTTCACAATGGGTACCTAAAACAAAGACTTGATTCCTTGTAGGACTTTTCTTCCGGTGGATCTTCATGGCTCATTGATAGTGGGTGTTCATCTCACATGACCGGAAGCAAAGAAGTAGTAAAGGGCCTATTGAATCAATTACTCACATTTTCTCATGTTACCGTCGGGAATAATGCAAGACTTAAGGTATTGGGATATGGCAAGGTAGTGATCACTCCGGAGTTATCCATTGAGAAGGTCCTTCTTGTTGAATCCCTTTCATACAATTTACTTTCCGTTGGTCAATTATGCAATGTCGGTTACACCGTTATCTTTAATAAACACCACGTGACCATCCTTTTCACTCAATCTCTTAAAGTAGCCTTTGTTGGATTTCGTGTAAACGGTTTGTATGTGGTCGATTTCTCGAAAGAGACCACTCAAATCGCCACGTGTCTAATGGCTAAATCCGACAAGGGTTGGCTTTGGCATCGCCGGCTAGGCCATGTCGGTATGAGAAATTTGCAAACTCTTGTGAAGGGTGGACACGTGGTAGGACTAACCGAGGTTAATTTTTCCAAAGATCGTCCTTGTAGTGCTTGCATAGCCGGAAAGATGCATGAAAAGAATCACCCCAAGAAGAGCATTATCTCCACTGAGAGGCCTTTGGAGCTCCTTCATATGGATCTCTTTGGGCCTCCCACATATGATAGTCTTGGTGGCAAGAAATATTGTTTGGTGATTGTGGATGATTATACAAGATATTGTTGGACTTTCTACCTCAAGAGGAAGAGTGAAACTCAAAAGATATTCATTGACTTTGCAACCTTAGTTCAACGCCAATATGACTCCAAGATTTTAGCAATAAGAAGTGACAATGGTACGGAGTTCAAGAATTACACTATGGATGATTTCCTAAGTGGGGAGGGCATTCAACACCAATATTCCGCTGCTTATACTCCTCAACAAAATGGTGTCGCCGAAAGGAAGAACCGCACTCTTATTGATATGGCAAGAACTATGTTGGCCGAATTTCGTTCCCCATATAACTTTTGGGCCGAAGCCATCAATACCGCTTGCCACTACTCCAACCGGCTCTTCTTTCGTCCTCTCATGAAAAAGACACCATATGAACTCCTTATCGGTAAAAAGCCAAATGTCTCTTACTTTCGCGTATTTGGATGCAAATGCCATGTTTACATTAAAGGTTGCCCAATTGCTAAATTTGAATCTAGAACTTTTGATGGTATTTTTGTTGGATATGCCGCAAACTCCCACACTTATAGGGTCTACAACATATCCACCGGATGTGTTGAAGAATCTATGAATGTGGAGTTTGTCGAGGATAATGGCTCCCAAGCGGAGCATATTGATCATGATAATGTAGGTGATGTACCTCCACCTCAAGCCATAAGAACTATGGGCATAGGGGAACTTATTCCTATTGAAGAACCTATTATGGACACTCAAGAAGAAGGAACAAGTTCTACTCAAGTTGAACCATCCACCTCAACCATTGATCAACAAGCTATACAAGAACAAGATCATGATAGTCATCCACATGAGCAAGATAATGGTCAAGACCCACCCAACTCTAGTGGAAACCAAGAACATGATGAACCCCCATCTCCAAGAACTCCACTTCGGGTTGACCATGAACAAGATGAAGGAAATGATGAAGATGTTCGTGTTGGTGAAACAATTGGTCAAGCCATAGAACGCCGAGTCATTCGGCGTGCATCAACATTGGATCATCTCCAACACTACAAAGAAAATATCCTTGGGAGTATTCGTAAGGGTGTGTCCACACGTAATCAATTAACTAACTTTTGTGGTCATGTCTCTTGTTTGTCTAGCTTAGAACCTCTCAAGGTATATGATGCTCTTGAAGACATGGATTGGGTTGCGGCCATGCATGAAGAATTGAACAACTTCGAGCGCAACAAAGTATGGTCATTAGTTGAAAGACCCAAAGACACATCACATAATGTCATTGGAACCAAGTGGATATTCAAGAACAAGCAAGACTCACATGGTCAAGTCATTCGCAACAAAGCAAGATTGGTTGCACAAGGCTACACCCAAATCGAAGGAGTCGACTACGGTGAAACTTATGCCCCCGTTGCTAGACTTGAATCTATTCGTTTATTGATTGCCTATGCATCTACTCATAACATTACCTTATATCAAATGGATGTTAAAAGTGCTTTTCTAAATGGTCCACTAAGTGAATTAGTGTATGTGAAACAACCTCCGGGTTTTGAAGACCCTAACTTTCCTAACCATGTCTACTTACTACATAAGGCCCTTTATGGGCTCAAGCAAGCTCCACGTGCTTGGTATGATCATCTCAAGGAGTTCTTAGTAGACCATGGTTTTGAAATTGGGGTAATCGATCCCACCTTTTTCACAAAAAGGATAAATGGAGAGCTTTTCGTATGCCAAATATATGTTGATGATATTATCTTTGGTTCTACTAACCATGAATTTAGTGATCAATTCTCTAAGCTAATGACCAAGGAATTTGAGATGTCCATGATGGGTGAATTGAAGTATTTTCTTGGCTTTGAAATCACCAATATAGTGAAGGAACATTCTTATGTCAAGCCAAGTATATTCAAGACATGCTCAAGAAATTTGATATGAACAACGCCAAGCCATATAAGTTTCCCATGGACTCTAAGGCGGATCTACACTTAGATCCGAAGGGTAAGGAAGTTGATCCCAAGCTTTATCGTTCTATGATTGGATCTTTACTTTACCTTTGTGCATCTAGACCGGATATTATGTTTAGTGTGGGTATGTGTGCAAGATTCCAATCAAGTCCTAAGGAAAGTCATGAAACCGCGGTTAAAAGGATTCTAAGATACTTGATAGATACTCCTAACTATGGTCTTTGGTACCCCCATGGGACAAGCTTTGATCTTGTAGGTTATTCGGATGCGGATTGGGCGGGTTGCAAAATGGATAGAAAATCAACTTCGGGTACTTGCCAATTCCTTGGTAGGTCTCTTGTGAGTTGGTCTTCCAAGAAGCAAAATTGTGTGGCCTCGTCCTCCACCGAAGCCGAATACATTGCCGCCGGAAGTTGTTGTGCACAATTATTATGGATGAGGCAAATTTTAAAGGATTATGGTGTCATTTGTGACAAAGTGCCTCTTTTATGTGACAATGAAAGTGCCATCAAAATTGCTCACAATCCGGTACTTCATGGGAAGACCAAGCATATTGAGATCCGGTATCATTTTATTCGAGATCATGTTGAAAAGGGTGATATTGCAATCAACTATGTCAACACCAAGCATCAACTCGCCGATATGTTCACAAAGCCTCTTGGTGAAGCAAGATTCAAGGAGTTGAGAGGAGAACTAAATGTGGTGGACATAAGCAATTGGACTTAGTGGACTTCTTGCATACCTACCCATATTAGACAATAGTAATTTGGTTTGGATGTAGGCATGGACATAGGGGGAGTGCGGTCCTAATCCATTGGACTATCCCTCCCCCCATTATGCCGATAGTAAGAACTCATTTGCATCTCTATATTCGTTCTATGAATTGTGAGCTTAAATGACGAGTAGTGGCGGTGAACCCAAGATATATCTTCGCGGTGTCACACCACTTACACTCACACATGGTAGCCTAGGCCACCGCCCTCTTCCTTTGAAGAGTTGGATCTTATTCGAGTGTTCAATGCATATTTGTTGTTTTCCATGTCTCATCACTTCCAATATTGCTATTTGGGATTTTCTTGTTTTATCCATTAGAAGTGTGAAGATTTCATCATGTTTCATGTTTGCATCTCCCCGTGTCACTCTATATTGCTCAATGGCTCTTATTGAAGATGATTATCCGAAGCAGTCCAGCAGTCATCAGTCATGTGGTTGATTCAAGGTTTTCAAGTGGAAAAAGTTCTGCTATGTTTTGTGTCAAGTGTTCAAGAGAAAAGGCAAGGAAGAAGTGAAAATCTGACTGGCCGGTCTGCTGGCCGGACCAACCGGCTGGCATGCCGGGCGCCTCTGCTGCGTGCCCGGTTGCCTGGCCGGTTTCAACCGGCTCCCGTGCCGGGCAGTTCGGCTGTTGGGCCGGTTCCCAGGCCGGCTCAGCCGGCTCCCGTGCCGGCCAGGCAGAGCATATTGTTTCGATTCAAGTGGTGCTTCAAACAGTTTTCCTCACTTCTCCCGTGCCCCCCACAGCCCGTGCTCCACCATGGCCGCCCCACCCGAGCTCCTCCACCACCGCCTCCTCCATTAGAGCCGCTCCCCCACCCCCTACTGCCTCAGATCTGAAAGATCCCCTCCAGATCTTCCTTCCCATCCACGAGTTTCATCCTTTGGTGAAGATTTGGGGGAGTTCTCCTCCATTGTTGGTGTGGTTGCGGATTTCTTTGTGAAGCTCGGAGTTCTTGGCAATGGCTGACGATCCGGTGTTTGATGACCTCGAGGATCTTGAGGAATCTTCCAACCCGCTCTCCCGGTACCAAGGCAAGGCAAATCTTAGGGAGTCCACCATCAACCCCAACTCCAAGAAGATCAAGAAATCTGTGGTCAGGAAAAAGGGGCCTCCTCCTTCCAATCCAGAGGAACCGGTACGTACTTGTTGGAGCAAAGTGCCTAGTGATGAGTTTGAGCATGATCGGTTGGAGTTCAACCCCTATACCTTTCCTCATAGCACTTGTACCAATGATAAGCGGTTCTATTGCAAGATGCATCAACGAGTGTTTGACCAAATCATTAGTATCATGAAGAACTCTCATGTCACCACTCATTGCTTCAATGTGGATAGTGCTAGGGACATTTGGCCGGAGGTGATGGAGGTTATGGATTTTCATGGTATTTCTAATCTCATGGCAGTGAATACACCTTATTCTCCTGATTTGCTTCAAGAGTTCTATGCCACAGTGTATTTCTCGAGGGAAGGACCAAGGACTATGACTTGGATGTGTGCCGGGTACCAAGTGTGAAGCTTCTCTTGCTGAGTTTGGTGCTCTCTTTGGCATCGAGGAGCTACCTCATTGCCCCATGGCTTATGTTCGTATTCATCAGCAAACCCTCATGAAAGCCGATCCCGCGATCCATCATTGCTATCCCCGCGGGCAGGGCCTTGTTGGTAAGGTCCCCAAGTGCACTTATATGACTCCGTTTTGGCAAACCACTTATGCAATCCTCCGGAACACTATTGCTATCAAGTTTGGGGAGAAGACTGAGGCTCGCGCATACATGATCAACCTCCTCCATCACATTATGCCCAGCTTTTGGAGGAAGAAGAAAATTGATGTTCTTGACTATATGTGGGAAGAGATGCACACCGTGATTCTTGACAAAAGGGTTCCCATCTATGGCCCTTATCTACAGCAGCTCTTTGACAGAAAGGTGCCCCAGATTGCTCTCAATGCCTATCTCCCAACATTGTATACGCCTGTTCTGCATTCTTTGCCATCTCGTCCTCCGGATGCGGTCATTCCTTCTCGTGAGCAGCGTGCTAGCACAGCAGTTCCTGAAACTCAAGCTGAGACTCAAGCTGAGCCCCCCAAGAAGCACGGCATATTGGATGCCTTCAAGAGGATGAATTGCTTCTTTGCGGAAAAGCAAGATAAGGATTACAAGATATATCACAAGCAAAAGTCTCATAACCGCAATCAAAGAGCGATTATGAAGCAACTGAACTTCCCCGAGCCTTCTTGCGAAAGCTCCGAAGAGGTTTCGGAGAACACTTACAAGTCCAAGCACACCTTTTGGTTCGGCGACGATGCTTCCTCTCTTGCTCCCTATTGGCCGGGCACCCAAGGTGAATCAAGCTCCCGTCAAGCTTTTTGTGGCGGAAATGAAGAGGTTGTCCAAGATGATGATGAGGATGTGTTTCCCGATGAGTGATCCATGGGCTTTCACGTTTCTTTCTCCTTTTTGGTGTCTTGATGCCAAAGGGGGAGAGATTTCCGGGGAGTTGCATTCATGCATCCATTTGCATTTTCGTCTTCTTGCATCGCACTTGTTTTAGTTGAACTCTCTGTGTTTTATGCTCGTGGAACCTTATGTGTTTTATGTCGTGGAACTTATCACTATTGTATGAGATGCTTAAATTATTGTATGTGACTTTGGATTTCGGTATTCGGTATTCGGATTTATCTAGTTGAGACTTCATGATATTGTGCATTATATTGTGCATTGATATGAAATTATCTACATCTCTTGGCACAAGGTATGATCATCTCCAAATCTCAACTTAAATGGTTATGTGCGATTATGTTGTTCCTATATCATGTTGATTACCTTGTTGGGAATGTTTCTCTCCTTATGTGTGTATTTGCATTCCAAGGCAAACAAAACTATATGCACACATGTAGGGGGAGCCATTTCTTTATTTAAAAACGTGATATAGTGTGGTCTCAAATGCAAAATCCGTGTGTTGTCATCTAACACCAAAAAGGGGAGATTGAAAGGACATTTGTTATCCCTCTATGTTTTGTGTGTTAGATAACAACACCCGTGAAGGTTTAATGTGTTGTTAAGTGTTTTCAGAAATCGTCCGGTTTCTCCCCATATTCAAAAGGTAGAAAGATGTTCGGGAAATCGGAGTGAAGCGCGGTGCCCTGGGTGGCCGGTTCCCAGGCCGGTCTGGCCGGGCTCCAGGCCGGCTGGCTCAGCTGGGCAGCCGGTTCCCAGGCCGGCCAAACCGGGCTCCAGACCGATTGGCTCTGCTGGGGGGCCGGTTCCCAGGCCGGTTCAACCGGGCCCCATGCCGGCCTCTCTGCAGCACGGCCAGAGCACGCCAGGCCGGCCCCCAGGCCGGCCAAACCGGCCTACCGACCGGGCAGGCAGTTTTCAAACGGCTACTTTTCTACAAGAGCTATAAAAGCCTCTTCACCTAGCTCGGGACAAGGAGCTCGCCCAGAAAAGAAGATCCCCATTGTTGCAAGCTCAATAATCACTAGATCTCCCAATCCCTCCACCCAAACTCGTTGATCTTTGGAGGATTGAAGGAGAAGGCCCGGATCTACTACTTCACCAAAGCGTTCTTCATTTCCCCTCCATTCACTTGAGGGATTCGAGCCTAGGGTTTCCACTAGGAAAACCTAGGCATCTTGTTGTTCTCACTTGCTTGTTACTTTTGTGTAGCAGGTGTTGTGGTGATTGAGAGCCCCCAATCCTTTTGTGGGTTGAGCCTCATGTTGTTGTAAGGGCTCCGGATTCCGCCTTGAAGGATTCCGATAAAGAAAGGTGGACCGAGCTTTTGTGCGAGGTTCATCGGAGAATAGGGTGAGGCCATTTGTGGCGTCTTGAGTTTGAAACTCACACCCCTCCAACGAGACGTACTCCCCTAAAAAGGAGGAACTCGGGAATACATCCTTGTCTCCGCGTGCTTTCATATCGGTTATTCCTTTCTAGTTATTTACTACTTGTATCTTATCTTGTTTAGACTTAACTTGTCATATAGGTAAATTCACCATAGTTGCATATCTAGAGAATTTACCTTTTAGTCAAGCCTTAATCGAAAAAGAGTTAAAAATTGGAGTAGCACCTATTCACCCCCCCCCCCCCTCTAGGTGGCCATACGATCCTTTCACACTCTCTACCCACATACATCATACTATTAAAGGAAAACATATTCTAAGAACTAGTGCAATGATTTATTAATGTACGTTGATGTCTACGTGTGCTTCTATTCTTGTAGACAGTGTTGGGCCTCCAAGAGCAGAGGTTTGTAGAACAGCAGCAAGTTTCCCTTAAGTGAATCACCCAAGGTTTATCGAACTCAGGGAGGTAGAGGTCAAAGATATTCCTCTCAAGCAACCCTGCAATTAAGATACAAGAAGTCTCTTGTGTCCCCAACACACCCAATACACTTGTCAGATGTATAGGTGCACTAGTTCGGCGAAGAGATAGTGAAATACAAGTAATATGGATGATTATAAGTAGTAACTGCAATCTGAAATAAAGATGGCAGCAAGCAAACATGTAGCAGAACTTGTTGTAAACGGTGTTTCAATGCTTAGAAACAAGGCCTAGGGATCATACTTTCACTAGTGGACACTCTCAACAATGATCTCATAACTGAATAAGTAAAAGCTACTCTTAAACACTCTCTTGTTGGATAACAAACACCATTCATTGTGTAGGGCTACAAAAGCACACCTCAAGCCGGAGTAAACAAGTGCCACAACGTCATAAAGGAATCACACACGGTGCACACACTGTCACCTTTACACCGTGGAGAGTACCGGAGTTCATATTAAAGTAACCTATAGAGTGCATAATAGATAAAGAGTAACATCTACATATTCAACTAGATTAGCACAACTGAACACAAGTAAATACTGCTCGGGATTATTCTCCTTCTTGATAACACAAGAGTACTATGTAGGGCTGCAAAAGCACACCTCAAAGTCTGAGTAAACAAACACCACAATTCCCAAGAATAAGCCATGATAAATGTCTAAATTATTCATAGAGTCACACAAGTACCCACACTGTCACCTTGATACCGTGTTGTCACAATGACTCCAGAAACTAGACAAAATCACTTGAGTAGCATAAACATTATTAATGTATTCAGCGATACTAGCAATACACATGATCACATAAAGATCACACCATGAGAGAGAGATGAACCACATAGCTACCGGTAGAGCCCTCAGCCTCGGGGGAGAACTACTCCCTCCTCATCATGGGAGTCAGCAGCGGCGATGAAGATGGCGGTGGTGTCGATGGAGATGACTCCGGGGGCAATTCCCCGTCCCGGCAGCGTGCCGGAACAGAGACTTCTGTCCCCCGAAACTTGTCGTCGATGGCGGCGGCGCTGCGGAACTCTTCTGGAAATATGACTTGGTGTTTTAGGGTTTTCGCGTCTGAGGCAATATATAGGCGAAGGGGCGATGTCGGTGGAGGCTCGAGGGGCCCACACCACCTGGTGGCGCGGCAGGGGGCCCACCCGCGCCGGGTGTGGTTTGGCCACCTCGGCGCCCTCCTTCGTCTCTCCTTCGGACTCCGTGACGGTGCTGGAAAAATAGGGACGTGGCCTTTTGTTTCGTGCAATTCCGAGAATATTCGCAGAAGTACTTTTCTGAAACCAAAAACAGCAGAAAACAGGGAACTGGCACTGTGGCATCTTGTTAATAGGTTAGTCCCAGAAAATGCATAAAAGTGATATGAAGTGTATATAAAACATGTAGCAAATGGTATAATATAAGCATGGAACATCAGAAATTATAGATACGTTGGAGACGTATCAAGCATCCCCAAGCTTAGTTCTACTCGTCCTCGAGTAGGTAAAACGATAACAACAAATAATTTCTGAGGAGACATGCTTTCACACAATCTTGATCATAATATTGTAAGACATGTAAGCTGTGATCAAATCATTCAAGGCAAATGTATATAGTTGATATCAAAAGACAAAGCAAGAGTCAAACAAGCTAAAAGTTTTCATGAACTATTGCTTCAAAGACATGAAACCGTACAAGGTTCATTAAAGATGATTTAAGTATCCAGCATAGGAGTTCTATCCTTCAACCAAGCATCAAGTAAATTTTCATAACATAGAAGGATTCAGCCAAGTAAACATAAACATGAACGTCATGAATCAACTGTTTCGAAGTCTACTCAACCGGTGAGCGCAAGCATTTGGTATTGGCACCAGGATGTTATGGCAAAGAGAACATTAATGGGGGTTTGGAAGGCCAATGGAAGAAAGTCTCACAAAGCTATAAGTGATCATTAGACAAGAGGAAGTCTTATAATCGAAGCTATGTAAGGAGTAGTGATTGCCATGCAACGGATGCACATAGAGCTATATGTGTATGAAAGCTCTCCAATGGAACTAGTGGGGGTGCATCCAACTTGGTTGCTCATGAAGACCTAGAGCACTTTTGAGGAAGCTCATCATTGGAATATACAACCCAAGTTCTATAGTGTAAATTCCCCACATAGTTATACAAGTAGAACATGAAAACTCTCTCACATGGAGTATAGGTGCTAAACATGAGCACAAATGATGACTATGAATACTGCAGGTGCTAACATGAGCACAAGTGTGATAAAGGATAGTAATGTTGCCCCCTTTTTCTTTTTTTTTTTTTCTTTTTTCTTTTTTCTATTTTTTTTCTTTTTCTGTTTCACTTTTCGATGGCCTCCATGGCTCTTTTCACTTTCAGGGGCAACACTCTAATATGACACACTTTTTGGTACAAATAACTCATAATGAAAAAACATGATGTATAAAACTGTATGCCTCTGCCAGTGTAGCAGGATATGCAATGATCTAGCGTAACATGGGTAAACCACACATCAGCTGTATAGAATCATGCAAAGCAATATGTAGATGATGAATGACAACAAGTCATGTAATGTAAGATGGATGTTGCATGGCAATATATCTCGGAACAGCTATGGAAATGCTGTGGTAGGTAGGTATGGTGGCTGTTTTGAGGAAGATGTATGGGCTTATGTGTAGGAGAACAAGAGGAAGTCCTCCCACGGGTTGGATGTACTGGCGAAGTATGCACAACTCTCAATGTGAGCAGAAGGCAATGCACAGCACCGAAGAGGCTAGCAAAATATGGATGGTGGAAGTGCCAAAAACCGTAGCTTAACATTAGTCAAAAAGAACTCACAAGTTTATTGCAAACAACTAGCAGGTTCAACATTAAGAGCATGATTAAAATTCACTCCAAGAAGGGCCGTTCACGGCGGTACAAGTACCCCGTTAGATCCCTCGACCTTCAGCACAACTTAGTTACTACGATGAACTTTCAGACATGGAAAGCTATCAAGTCCAACTACACCTTCAACAATTTTAGAGTTTGTAGTACGGTACAAGCTTAAAGACAACAATCCACTAATGATTTTAACTTAATTAACCAGCAAGCTTTACCATCTAAATATCTCAAAACATTTGCAAAGAATCAAGTTATCAAAGTTTCAATGATCTACAAGATTATGCAAGTTTTCATACCACTACCACATGCAGCATTTTCTTTCTTCCAAGCAAACACCAACAACTTACTTAAACATAAACTCTCCAAATGATAATATAATGCAGCAAGAGAGTATTTATAAACACGTGCTAACAGCTCAAAGAGATGCATGAAAAACAGGAGCTAAAAGCACTGCAGTAGCTAGTTAAGAATACTCAACAAATATAAGTGAAGAACATGAGTATTCACATGAAAAAGCGGAGCGTGTCTCTCTCCCACACAAGGATTGCTAGGATCCGAATTTATTCAAACAAAACAAAAATAAAAGCACACAGACGCTCCAAGTAAAGCACATAAGATGTGAAAGAATTAAAATATAGTTTCACTAGAGATGACCTGATAAGTTGTTGATGAAGAAGGGGATGCCTTGGGCATCCCCAAGCTTAGACGCTTGAGTCTCTTGAATATGGCTGGGATGAACCACGGGGGCATCCCCAAGCTTAGGCTTTTCACTCTTCTTGATCACATAATATCACCCTTCTCGCTTGATCCTTGAAAACTTCCTTCACACCAAACTCAAGACAGTTCTCATTAGAGGGTTAGTGCATAATAAAAAATTCTCATATTCTGTAATGATACAATCATTCCCAAAGCTTCTGGACATTAGCTACAGCCACCAATGCTTTGTGGAGCAAAGAAATCCACACAAACATAGTAAAAGAGCGAATGCAAAACAAAAGGCAGAATCTGTCAAAAACAGAACAGTCTGTAAAGACGAATTTTTCGAGGCACTTAAGTTTCTCAGATGGATCTGGCCCAAAATAATGAAAGTTGCGTACATATCTCAGAAAGATGCGTGATTTTTCAGAATTTTTCGAATTTTTACAGGGAGAAAAGCTCAAATTCGTGACAGCCAAAAATCTGTTACTGCGCAGAAATCCAAATCTTGCATCAACTTTCAATATAGAACTTTACTTGGCACAACAATGCGATAAAATAAAGATACAAAGGAGTTGCTACAGAAGTAACAAACACCTTGACTCAAAGAAAAAAAAATAACAGCAAATAAAAACGATGGGTTGTCTCCCATAAGCGCTTTTCTTTAAAGCCTTTTAGCTAGGCATAGTGATTTTTATGATGCCACATAAAGATGAGAGTTGAAACATAAAAGAGAGCATCAAGAAGCATATATAAAACATGTTTAAATCTAACACTCTTTCTATGCATAGGAGTCTTGTAAGAAAACAAGTCAATGAAGAACAAAGTGACTAGCATAGAAATGCAAAACAAGTGTAACTTCAAAAATTTCAACATAAAGAGAGAAGACTTAATATTATTGTGATATATGAAATCGTGTCTCCCTCTCTCATAAGGACCAGTAGGTCTTAAAGTACCCAGCAAATAAAAGCAAATCAAGAGAAAGCTCAAAACTTCATCATAAAGGAAGAAATTTAGTAACATGAAGATTTCTATAACCAACTTTCCTCTCTCAAAATAATTTTCAGTGGCATCATGAATAAACTCAACAATATAGCTATCACATAAAGCATTCTTATCATGATCCACATGCATAAGTATCATTACTCTCCACATAAGCATAATCAATTTTATTAGTAATAGTGAGAGTAAAACTATCACAACCATCATTGTATTCATCATAAATTGCAGGCATAGTATAATCATAATAAACTTTATCCTCCATAGTAGGTGGCACCAAAATACCACTATCATTATAATCATCATAAATTGGAGGCAAAGTATCATCAAAGAAAATTTTCTCCTCAAAACTTGGGGGACTGAAAATATCATATTCATCAAAACCAGCTTCCCCAAGCTTAGAGCTTTGCATAGCATTAGCAATAATGGTGTTCAAAGCATTTATAGTAATAACATTGCTACCATCATGCAAATAATTTTCCATAGGTTTTTTAATTTTCTCTTCAAAAGCATCATGTCCTAATTCAATATAAAGTTCATAAAGATCTCTAATTTTTTGTTGTTTTCCATTAAGCCTAACTAGTGAAAATAAAAACAAGAAACAAAAAGATATAATTGCAGAATCTAAAGGAAATAACTTCGAGCACTCACACACTAGCAACAATACTAGAAAATAGCTTTGTAGCCAGAGGATGTGAATACCTTTTACCTTACCTCCCCGGCAACGGCGCCAGAAAATAGCTTGATGTCTACGTGTGCTTCTATTCTTGTAGACAGTGTTGGGCCTCCAAGAGCAGAGGTTTGTAGAACAGCAGCAAGTTTCCCTTAAGTGAATCACCCAAGGTTTATCGAACTCAGGGAGGTAGAGGTCAAAGATATTCCTCTCAAGCAACCCTGCAATTAAGATACAAGAAGTCTCTTGTGTCCCCAACACACCCAATACACTTGTCAGATGTATAGGTGCACTAGTTCGGCGAAGAGATAGTGAAATACAAGTAATATGGATGATTATAAGTAGTAATTGCAATCTGAAATAAAGATGGCAGCAAGCAAACATGTAGCAGAACTTGTTGTAAACGGTGTTTCAATGCTTAGAAACAAGGCCTAGGGATCATACTTTCACTAGTGGACACTCTCAACAATGATCTCATAACTGAATAAGTAAAAGCTACTCTTAAACACTCTCTTGTTGGATAACAAACACCATTCATTGTGTAGGGCTACAAAAGCACACCTCAAGCCGGAGTAAACAAGCGCCACAACGTCATAAAGGAATCACACACGGTGCACACACTGTCACCTTTACACCGTGGAGAGTACCGGAGTTCATATTAAAGTAACCTATAGAGTGCATAATAGATAAAGAGTAACATCTACATATTCAACTAGATTAGCACAACTGAACACAAGTAAATACTGCTCGGGATTATTCTCCTTCTTGATAACACAAGAGTACTACGTGTAGGGCTGCAAAAGCACACCTCAAAGTCTGAGTAAACAAACACCACAATTCCCAAGAATAAGCCATGATAAATGTCTAAATTATTCATAGAGTCACACAAGTACCCACACTGTCACCTTGATACCGTGTTGTCACAATGACTCCAGAAACTAGACAAAATCACTTGAGTAGCATAAACATTATTAATGTATTCAGCGATACTAGCAATACACATGATCACATAAAGATCACACCATGGGAGAGAGAGATGAACCACATAGCTACCGGTAGAGCCCTCAGCCTCGGGGGAGAACTACTCCCTCCTCATCATGGGAGTCAGCAGCGGCGATGAAGATGGCGGTGGAGTCGATGGAGATGACTCCGGGGGCAATTCCCCGTCCCGGCAGCGTGCCGGAACAGAGACTTCTGTCCCCCGAAACTTGTCGTCGATGGCGGCGGCGCTGCGGAACTCTTCTGGAAATATGACTTGGTGTTTTAGGGTTTTCGCGTCTGAGGCAATATATAGGCGAAGGGGCGATGTCGTGGAGGCTCGAGGGGCCCACACCACCTGGTGGCGCGGCAGGGGGCCCACCCGCGCCGGGGTGTGGTTTGGCCACCTCGGCGCCCTCCTTCGTCTCTCCTTCGGACTCCGTGACGGCGCTGGAAAAATAAGGACGTGGCCTTTTGTTTCGTGCAATTCCGAGAATATTCGCAGAAGTACTTTTCTGAAACAAAAACAGCAGAAAACAGGGAACTGGCACTGTGGCATCTTGTTAATAGGTTAGTCCCAGAAAATGCATAAAAGTGATATGAAGTGTATATAAAACATGTAGCAAATGGTATAATATAAGCATGGAACATCAGAAATTATAGATACGTTGGAGACGTATCATACGTGCATCCACATCCCTCTCATCTACCCACCGAGATGGTTGTCAACCACCCCGTTAGCGCGGATAAACAAGGCATTAAGAATAGATAAATCCATTGCATGTAACATAGATGTATTCCAAAGTATGACAAACCATAAAATCCCAACATGACGGTAAATGCATAACATAATATCATATCACACTACAATATCCACCATAGGAATTACAAAGATAGTTCCATAATCATGCAAGGCACATCATATGGACTTCAACAATGATCATACATAGAGAGATTGGATCAAGTTACCACCACAAACCCAAAGTCCAGGGGGTGGACTACTCCCCCTTCATCATGGTGATGATGGTGGAGATGTTGGAGAAGATGGAGACCACCCCGGCAGCACCCCGCCGGAGTTTCCCCCCTCCAATCTGCAGCTCCAGGTCTTCTGTTTCGTGGTTTTGTGTTTCTGCGGCGCTCCCTTTCGAAAGCCGTCGGGTGACTATTTTTATAGTCGTTTTTAGGTCAAGACGGAGGCTCGGGGAAAAAGATCGACGGCAACGGAGCCTCGAGGCCCAAGATGGTGGGTCCCATGCGGCCAAGGAATCTGGCCGCGTGGGCCACCCTGTCTTGGCCCTCGGGCCTCCGTTTGTTCGCTTCCTTCGCTCCCACGCTTCGTTCCTTCCAAAAACTGATGCTAGTAAATTTTCAGGTCATTTGGACGTCGTTTGGGTCCCTGAAACATCAAAATATAGAAAATAGGGTTTTCTGACTGTGCAGGGTTAATTCCAGAAAAATAGGGAAACTATGAAATATTCCCAAAATCAATATAAAACAATGATATAACCCTTATATGATGCAAATATGATTGAAATATAAGTAATACAATGCAAAGTTCATGTATGCATTTTACATGCATCAGTCGCCCATTTGTTTTGTAAATGGGCCAGTATCACTATTTCCTGGGATTTATATTTATCATATGCATATTTTTATATAATTGGAAGATTGGATTTAGCCTAGCTTATGTTGAATACTTGATTTGGTATTTTCTCTCTTCAAGCAATCTGTAATTATATGTTTCCTCTTTGGTTGCATCATTCAGATATTCTCCTTGGTGTTATGTAAGTCCAGCTCTATTATTTTCTCTCCAATTGACAGGTTGAAGTTACAGGGGTCTCGGCCACATTGTCAATATCTCCATCACCAACTACACTGCTGTTGTGAGTTATATGGAGGTATGCCACAGATAGAATGCATGTATCCATTGTGCGGATGATTACATATTACTTCTTTCATGATGCATGCTAGAAGGTGTTGCTGTTTTTTGGGTTGTTTGTTTGTTAGAGATGAACGTTGTCGCTGGTCAGGAAGTCAACATCCAAGTCCATTCTCTGTAAATGTCCGAGCTGAAACTTAGTCACAGTAGAGTTTCATGTGGAAAATACTTGGCTTATGACTACTCAATAATGTGCATTTCTTCGATTTCTGAATTGGAGCTTTTATCACCTCTTTAGCGATCTGTTGGGATCATTTTTTCTACAGCACCAAGTCCAATATATGTTTATGTTTGTAAATTCTTCAGAGTTATTTCAAAACTGGAAAAGTGTATGATTGATAAGCCTTTTGTCATTCTTATACAATTATGCACATTAGGAGGCAAATTCAATTAGTCTTTAATCTTCAAATTCCGAGAAGGCAATTTTCTTTACCTTACTGTTACCTTCAGTTCTATATCCTAAAAATTAGGACCCTACCTGAGAGGAGGACTACGTAATATGCATATTGGAGGAGGGAAAACAGTTTCACCATCTGCATCCATGTGGAAAGTAACTATTGTTGTTCTTTACCTTTCCACTTCATTTTCACCTGCATTATGCATCATAGATGCACATCCACTTTACTCTTGGTTGCCACGGTAGGAGAGGCCTTTTTATGCTATTGTTGCAAGCCCAGTTCGGTTAAGTTTATTTGTCTGATTATATGCTAAATAATATGTGTGTTTTCTCTTGAAACGATGCCATATGGAGAACCTATACTGTCCATAATGAACTTGGTGTTTCAGTTCAAACAAAGATGATAAACTCATTATACTTTTAATTTGGTTACTAAAATTCAAAATTGTTTCTCATTTATGTTCTTTGCGTTTTGAGGTTCAACTACTTGATTATGTTTCAGCTACTTGCTTCCCTTTATGCTGCTCGGAAGTCTGAATATTGATTTACCATATGATTTATGATACATTTTCCCTCATTCCTAGAGCCTTCATATCTGAAAGGTGGTTTGTGAGATTGCAAACAATCTGATATATATTTGTGTTCGAGCAGGAGCTTTCATGAATGGAACTTTTATCGGTAATATGAGGATGCTAACTAAGATATAACTTGAGTGCCTCTTTTCCGAGATTTTCCATGCTATGTTCAGGCCTGACCGCATATATTTAGTTTGCATTTCGTTCAAAAATATCTCATTTTCTGTGTTATATTGGGAAAGCTTACAAGCAACTTTTGTCATCTAATGAATATAGGTATATAGAAGTAAGTGGAACCAAAGATGAAGCAGTGTAAGACAATAATGGGACATCATCTAATGAGCATTGCCTTCCATGTGAACAGGTAGGCTGCACCAGGAGAGAAAGCACCAGAGGGCAATGATGGGGCAACATACGCAGGAAATGCGAAGCGTTGAGCAAGCACCAGGCATCCTTAATGGCATGCCTCTATTACTAGAAGCAGGTTAGGCCCAATCTTACATCTAGCTTTCTTCTAGGTTAATTTTATTTATTTGTTCCTTGCTTGGCAAAGTGTGTAGGAAAAGTTGGTGGTTTTAATGTTGGAGTATCAAGCTCTTAATTATTACTGTTTTCATTCAGATTTGGTTTTCTAATTGGTGGTAGATGGCAAGAACTGAATCTGTGGACAGAAGATTTGCTTCCTAATCTTAGTTACATTCATGCATTTCGGTTTCAACACTTACAGTGGGATTGTAGGAGAATAAGTTAACATATAGCTCAACTAGAGAATGTAGCCCCATTTTGATGAAAATCCACTTATAGTTGGTGCCCGGCAAAGCTTCGATTTGGACTGTATTTTTGTTCTCTCCTAGCTGAGTCGTATTAGTTATCCAGCAAAAAAGATATGGATATGGAATCTCTAAACTGTTTTTTATTAAACTGTAGATTTTTATGAAATTCATTTAGCAAATGATATTTCTATGCAATCAATATTGTCTGCTTTAACAGAATGTTTAAATTTGCATTTATATTGTTGATTCCACCAGATGATCATTTAGGTCCCCACGATACTTTTTGTACATAGAAATATTTCCCGTATATCAGCCATTTTCCTGCCATTCAAGAACTTCTAGCTGAGGCCTTGAATCACTCTCTGTTTTACATTAAATTCAAACTAGGATGATATATACGATACTAAGATGTTGTAAAATAAAATTCAATATTGTACAAGATGAAACTAAGTGACAGTAGAATAATTAGAATTGAGAAATAATTCGACTTTCTGAATTTTGGAGATTTTATCACCTTTTCAATGATCAGTTGGATCTTTTTTCCTATGGCACCCAATCAAATATCTGTTTCCATTCATATATTTTTTAGAGTCATTTCAAAACTGGGAAAATGTTGAATTGATAAACCTTTTTTCTATTCTTATATGATTGTCCATAGAAGGGGTTATCTTTGCATATTCTTATAAGCTTTTGGCTTTGTAGAATACACTTTATGTATGGAGTAATATAGGTGTTTAAAAGTAAGAATGACAACTACTAACTAACACTGCATTGGGTTGTCCAGTACATTTTTTTTGACAGTGGGTGTCCAATACATATTCGAAATTACTAGAAAAAGCACGCCCTCTTGGGACACACGGTCGAAATTATTAGGCATCTTATCCATGCAGCACGTGGGCGCACGGTGGCGCTCCTCTCTCCTCTGCGTTTCTCTCCTATGCTTCTTAAGTTTCTTTGAAAGTGGGGCTTCTGCAAGCCCAGTTGTCTTTTCTTGGCATCCTTCTCTCTGTGTTCCTCTCCGTTGGGTTCATATTTATGCTTTACGTGATTTATAGTTGGTTTTTGGTTCCTAACAGTGTCAGTTATACGAATGGTGCTTCATTTATCATGCTAATGAACCTATTGGCTTATTACTCCTGATATTGTTGTCCTAACCTTATATACGATAGCTGGTGCTTTTCTGTTAGGACAGCTATTTGCATCTATGCAAGGATACATCTCCAAGCACCCGTTTTCTTCTTTACCTGTCATTTTTATTGTCAGAGAGACCCGCGTGAATAAGTTCATTATGCATTAATATATGTAAGGCCAACATATGAAATAAGAAACTGAACATTAGACAACCTCAATGAGTGCATTTGCAATTTCATGGAGTTAGGGACTGAATCTGGACACTTTTTTTTTTAGGGAAGTGAGTTAAACTGAAATAAGCTAGGAACGGTTATTATCTTCCTTTTGTTTCCCATATTCTTTGCTGGCTTATTTCCCAACTAATGTTTTTAGAAACTACATCCCACTTCACTGTGCTCATATCTACAGCCTACCGGGAAAAGCCTGTGATCTTTAATTTCATTTACATTATTTGAAAGGGGTGCTTCTGAAAGCCCTACCATATGAGCTTGAAATCCTCCTATTTGTGTCTGCAGTCTTGGCGAAGTTTTAGAGCTTATTTACTTTATTTGATGTTTCTCTGATTATGCTCATGCTTGCTTGCCATTTTTTATATCTTACCATTCAAACCCATGCGTATGTTCTGTTGGATCGTCACTACCACAATATGTCGTGTTCTTTTTTGCACTGCAGCTTCTGTTGGATTAGATGATTCCATATGCTAGGATGTTTTCTAGAACACTATGTCTGGTTTAAAAAAAGAAAGTTTTGTGAAAAGCTGTTTGTTTGAGTGCTATTAGTTATAGCCATTGCTTGCATATTTTCTATATTTTTCATTTAGTGAGTTCATGTAAAGATTTTCTCATAATTTCTTGGTCCAAATTCACATGTTTCAGCTGTGCGTACCTCGACTGCTCTTCCTTTGGGTCGCCTGTTCTCTGTATGTTATTGGTCCAATATAGAACTAAGAGGTATACCCCTTCTTTTTCATTGATGTACTGCTAGATGTCCTTTGAGGCTATGTATCTCTTGGTACTGGTGTATGTATTGCCCTGTGCTGTCAGTGAATCAACCACATGTAGTAATCCTTAAAGATAATCTAAGACATTTGTGACCAATTATAGAAGACTGCGTTGCTCCCCTGTTAGTTTGTAGGGCGGTCGATTTACTTGAATTTGTGTTTCTCAAAATTTGCTTCTAAAAGAGAAATATACAATATTCATTATCAAAGAAAAAAAATGTCTACTCAGGTTGCTACGGTGTGAATAATAATTCTTGGTATAGACAAGTCGGCTTTGTAGTTCTGTATAGCAACAATAGATGATGCTATTTATTTTTCAGGTTTCTAATCAACTCGGTTTGCCTCAGAATTAAGCTAAGCTAGATTTCTGGACCCAATGCATCAGCCATAGCCCATAGGTATCTATTTTTTTACACTCGCATGGCTAATTGGTATCCTCATTCATATCAGACGGCCACGCTATCGGTATGGCTACAATGCCCAAAAAAGGACGCTAGAAGTATATACACTGGCATATAAGGTCACACCATGTCCTCTATATTTGTTTATTCTTGGAATAGCTGCAATTTTTTTAAAGTTTCCAAATGGTGATATGGTGGGAACTCAGATATGGAATAATACATTTCTTCATGTCTCCTGCTCTTTTTAGGCAAAGAAACAAAGAGCCAATTATTCTCATGGATCTTTAGAAAAATGAGTCATATGCTGCTTCTGCTATATCTAATGCTTGAATTTGGGAATTATGATTCTTTTCTTCTCTAGTCGATATAGGAGGCTGCACGTTTCATTGTATTGTTTCCTATGAATTTAAAAAACCTACTAGGATGGATATGACATACCAGAGGGAGTCTCTGCACCTAATTAATGTTTGGAATGCTGGTATTTATGAAATCTACTTTGTTTGACATTTGGAGCTTGAATAAATGCATGTGCTGCTTTTAGTCATAGTTTTTTTTTAATTTAGTGTTTCCTCCTCTGCATATTTCCTTGCTGATCATATTTGTTGTAGAATAAATCTTATGCCGTCTCTTATTGTAATTCATCCTTGTCATTTGTTTGTTAGCAATTTCTAATATTTGCCTTGAAATAGCGCCCATAATATTTGTCAGGAAGGTTTCGTCGAATTCATGTGTGCGCAAGCCTTTGTTTCAGGAAACTTGGCATTAGGAGCAGACTGAAATGTGCTCGGTGAAACGTCTATGGAGGCATATCTACCCTTCAGCCTTTATAAGTTAAATAGCTCGAAGACTATATCTTCAGCTGAGCCAGATGTTACTAGCACCATATCTTGGAATTAATGCTTTGGTCAGCTGGAACATGGTTTCCCGCCACATTATATCACCTTGCACGAGGCAGGCCGCAGTTAAAATTTGTACCAACTGTGTGTACTCGAAAGTACTACATTATATTGCTCTGATCACATAGCATTTGATCCACCACCATTCAGCGTGGTCTTTTCCTACTAATACTAGACATTTTTCTTGCTGTTCAAGAGTTTATGGCTTAGGCCTTGAATCAGTTTGCATTAGAACTACCATCACATTAGCTTATTGATATTTTGAGTTTTCTTTATCTTTTCTATTCATATTCAGTTGTGTATTGAATGCGGTGTGAATTTCTATATTACTTCCCATGTGTGCTTCAGCATTGGTTTAATCTTCATGTTTCCTTTATCTTTTCTATCCATGTTAGCTTATTTATTGAATGCGGTGTGAATTTCTATATTACTTCCCGTGTGTGCTTCAGCATTGGTTTGATCTTCCTGTTTCTTAAGATATTTACTGTATGATGTTATGACTATTGATTTCATAATATGTAAAAAATATGCCTTTAAATCTATAAACCTGTGATCAAATATGTATGAATATAAACTATCCTTTTAATAATCTGTATAAATTGTGGAACCATGGGCAAAAAATTCAAAGAATCAACATGTGCCGTGCGGCGAGCCGCACCGTTCGAATCTAGTGGCGAGCCCTTCCGCCCAGCTCAACCCTGGGAATGCATCATGCATGCACCCCGGCTGGCCGATCGATCGATCGAACAATGAATGAATCGAGCTGCTAAAATTAACTTGTCCTCGATCGATCCAGGCCCGCGTCGCCAAAACTTAATTCGAAAGGTGGTGCAGTAGCCGTAGCAGCTGGCCTCGTCCTTGTGATTGATTACTCCATGATGCTGGCTAGCAGTGTGCCTAACTTGAGGTGCACTGTGTCTGCCTTAATTAATGGTGCCACGCGTTGCATGCAGTCGTCAGCTGGTAACTAAACTAAGGCTAGCCACAATGAGAGTAATTTAGCTAGTAATATCATACATCTCAAGACAAATTTGATTATGTGGCACATAGTTAATGCGGATAGATGTGCTTGTGGTAACATAGCTAGTTACCGTAACATCACACACTTCAAGACAAGATAAGTGTACAAACTAATAAATGAAGCCTTGCATGACACCACACATTAGTTACTCCCCATTGTAGAGGTAGTAACTTAGACTAGTAACATGTTATTAGTCTAAGTTACTCCCCATTGTGACTAGCCTAAGTAACTAAGCATGAGAAAGGATAAACGAAAAAAAGGAAATAAGCTGAACTAATGAAAATGCCATTGCTTGGGGAAGATACTTACTAGCTTGCATTCTCAGCCAACAAGTTGAATTGCGCGATGATGATGATGATCGATGAAGGTGGAAACAGCTCCCTTGCACATAAGTTGAACGTGCATTTGGTCCAAGTAAACAGAGGCATTCATAGTCTGCTTCAATGCTGTTAATTTAAGCCATGCACCAGAACCTCTGCAGACTGTCAGCGTGAATGAAAAATGCAGTTTGTTTATGATGGGTAAATGCAGATCCTTATACAAATCGTTGTGGAGATGCACCTCATGTTAGAAGTAGGCAACAGTCTTGAATCGCACTTAGTAGTCCTGCAACGGATGTTTGACTCAAGTCCAACAATGAATTATCAGTTACCTAGACTATTTAGAAATATGTATGATGGTTAATTAAGGAAACGTGCAGTTGATGTTCACTAACTATGGATAGAAAATATAGGGAAAAAAATGTATAATTACAAGGTGAAATTATAGAACACCATTTGATTTTTCATGCAAACTAATTCCTTGTTTAATATTGCAGTATGAGATTTGTTTAGTAACAATATTATTCATATAAACTAACACTCACACTTGCATGTAGAAGATTGTGCATATGTCCAGAAGGCCAGTAACTTTATGAGCGGAGAAGCAAATATATCACTATGAAATGACTAAATACCACGAAGCATGTCGAGGAGAGCTAACAAATGGAATTGAACAAGGAAAATAAATATATTATTTTATCTGTTCCATATCTCCACAACAGGGGAAATGTTATTTATGTTGGAGTATTTTCCATGATATAATAGTGACTACCAACGGTCGTTTTTACCATTAAAAACATGTGTTCCCTTGCTATTTTATCATGTCAATCCATAACTTGCACCTCATTATCCTTGATGTCCACAATCCATGTAACATCATCTTGTTCTTATGGTGAGTAAATCAAAAATTATTGCCATAGGTATTCGTTTTTTATATCAGAATCCACCAGAGAGGATAACTCTCTGTACACCCTCTTCCCTCACCCCCGTGTCGCTCCCCAAGCGACACCGGGGGTCACACGCCGCCGTCGCCCCACACACCCTCTTCCTGGCGCCCCATCCGCCGCTGCCGCCGGCTCCTGCGCCGCGGTGGCGGTGGCCCCCCGCCGTCAACAAATGGCCGGGGGAGGTCCTTCTTCTTCGTGTGGCGTCGGCGCCCGCCGGTTTCAGCTGGGGACGAGGTTGGTGGGACGCCGGCCCTGGCTGTCCGGGGCGGGCAGCGGGGCGAGCGGCGCGAGTTGGATGAGCTGGGGCGGAGCGAGTTCGAGACCGGAGCGGGGAGAGAAGACGGCATCGGGCCCGATCTGGGCCCAATTTGGGCCTGATCTGGGTCGGGAGGGCCAGGAGCTGGGGCAGGGCTGTGCTCGCGCAGGGCGCGCTGCGCGCAGGTTGGCTGTGCGCGACGGCGTGCTGTTCCTTGGCACGGTGCTTTGCCGGGGTCGTGCGGTGGAGAATGGCGGGCAGTGGTGGTGGCGTCCTATGCAACTGTCTTATGCTCAGTTATCTGGTGCCTCGTGTACTCAGAGAATTGCAAGCACTCGATGGAAGGGAAGAAGTTCCGGTGAAAACTTTGCCCAACTTTGGTTGGTGCCGGCAGCGGCGGCGCCTTCGGGCGTCGTTTACCTTCTTGAAGGCGTTGTCGTGAAGCTCTTTCCCCTCTCCATTCGAGGGGCTTGGACCATCTCGGTGAAAACCGAAGCTCCATCCGGAGCGGGCGATGACGACAATTATGTCGTGACCTTCTTGAAGGCGTCGCTTTGGAGGGCGAGACTATTGACGCTGCATGGGGTTCCCATTCCTTCTAGACCGAGGATGTCGGGGCAGCGGCCCCGAGATGGCGGATGTACGCCGAGGCGGCGGCCTCGGGTAGCGGTGCAGTGGTAGCTCCATGAGGCAGGGCTGCAACTTGTCACGGCTTTGGGTGGTGTCCTTGGGCGGCAGGGGCGACAAGGTTGTCGGCTCGGTCGACGCATCCCAGCGGGGATGCTTGGACGGTATGTCGGGGCGGCGGCCCCGGACTGCGGGCAGTGGTCCTGTGTAGCTCGGGCTATGGGCATCTGGGCCGTGCGGCGTTGCAGCTCGAGGACGAGCGGTGTTATGTCGGGGTGGCGACCCCGAAGGTGGTGCTGGCTGAGTGTGCAGGGCATACTGGAGCGGTGGATGTCGGGGCGGCGGCCCCGAGAGCTTCTCAGAGGCGAGGTTGAGGTTGTCGGCTCTTCTCCGGCGTGTCTGTGGGTTCGTCTCGGCTTGTTTGTTGCTATGAAGTCGAAGCTACGGTGTACGATGACGAGCGGCAGGCGCAGAGCGCCCCGGAGGTTTAATCTTTTCATCTGCGTTGGACTGTCCCGTATCTGCTCCTCCCATAGTAATTACGATTCTTCTCTCCGGCAAGGCTGGACGGCTGGTCATCTTTGCGGACTGGTGGTTTGAGCTTGACTTAAGGAGTTCTCGAGGTTGTGTGGGCTTTGCCCTGTGGTGTTGTTATTCGTTGTATGGTTTTCGTCCGGTTTCTCCCGCTAATAAACCGGGCACCTTCTTCTTAATTAATGGATAACCGGGCACCTTCTTCTTAATTAATGGATAAGCCAAAGATTTGCCTTTGGTTTCAAAAAAAAAAATTGATTAAAAAGATAGCTGATATAATCCTCTCTTTGTCATGTCGTCCCAAACTTTCAACTTATTCTTGTCCAGCCAATGTCTATGTACCAACCATTTCCTATAACTGGTGACGCCTTGTTTCTACCTTTTAAAAACACTGCACACATCTGATTAACTGTCTTCCCACTTTATAAACTCGGATATCAAAAAAAACCGTTCAACATATATCAACCTAAATCCCCACAGCTCCAAATGCCATATTCTTCATCGTCCAATGCCTCATGAGGACAAAGGACCACTATACACCCCGGCATGCCATATACTCCCTCATTTTGTGTTTACAAGACCCTATAAAGTGTAGCTAATATCTAGTCCTCAAGTCGGTGATGCCTCTCTCCCTTTACAGCTTTGTACATCTTCACTATTTGTGCTCCCACTTTGTAAACCAGGGGTACCGATAAACTTGTCCAACATATGTGAAACCAAACCCCCTCTTCCCCTCCCTGCCACCTCAATTCCAAATGCCATATTCTTCACCGGCTATCGCCTCATGAGCCCAAACGACCATTGTACCTCACACACATGTATATAATTTTCTTTTTGCCGAAGTCTTCTCCAAAGAATGAAACCGGTTACATTTTATTAGAGTTTTTAACCGTCCCTAGTTTGGCCAATACTGACAAGGAAATATGGACAACATTTTGTGGGTTTTCAAAAATAGAGTAAGTTTTTTTCTAAGAAAGAATATTTAAGCATGCAATTATTTAAGCCATCCACCAGAATCTCTGCAGGGTGTCAGCGTGAATGAGAAATGCAGTTTGTTTATGAGGGGTAGCTGCATGCAGATCCTTATACAAATCATTGCGGAGCCGCACCTCGTGGTAGAAGTCCTGAATCGCACTAAGTAGTCCTGCAACAGATGGCCGAGTTAAGTCCAGTAATAAATTAAGTTACCTAGATTTCAGAAATACTTAGTATTCTACACACTTTCTTCACTAACCATGGCTAGAAAATACATGAAAAATGTATAATTACAAGGTGAAATTGTAGAACACTATTTGATTTTCCATGCAAAATAATTCCATGTTTAGTATTGCAGTTTGAGATTTGTTTAGTAACAATATTATTCATATAAATTAACCCACACTTGCATGTAGAAGATTGTGCATATGTCCAGAAGCCAGTAACTTTATGAGCGGAGAAAGCAGATTATCACTATCAAATGACTAAATTCCACGAAGCATGTCGAGGAGTGCTAAGAAATAAAATTGAACAAGGAAAAATAAATAAATTATTTGATCTGTTCCATGCATCCACAACAGGGGAAATGAGGGAATATCTAGTGCTACCACCTAGATGCTCCCCGTGCTACCGTTAGATTTTTTTTTTAATGTTTCAAAAAACTCTACCAAAAAATGTGAGTGTTCACAATCTACAACGTCTAAAATTTCAGGTCCAAATTCGAAATCAACACTAAGAAACAAAAAGGACAAATCTAGCTTGAATAGTGTCATTTTTTATTTTTGTCTGTTTGTGACACTAATGACACTATTCATTCCAGATTTATCTTTTTTTTCTTCTCAATGCCATTTCAAAATTTGGATCTGAAAATTTTGGAGGTTGTAGACACATATCTTATGAGCACTCACACTTTTTTATAGTTCTTTTTGAAACGTACAGAATTGTTTTTTGTAATGGTAGCATGGGGAGCATGCAAAGATGTGGTAGAACAGATATTCTCTCCAGGGGAAATGTGAGTTATGTTGGAGTATCTTGCCATGATATACTACCAGTGGTCGCTCTTACCATTGAAAACATGTGTTCATTTGCTATTTTATCAGTCTAAACTTTCGTGCCAATCCATAACTTGCACTTCATTATATGCTCCTTGATGTCCACAATCCATGTAACATCATCGTGCTCTTATGACGAGTAAATCACAAATCGTCTCCATGGGTATCCAAGGCATCACATTGATAAAAAAACACGTTGCACACCTCTGATTAACTGTCTTCCCACTTTATAAACTCAAGATATCAATGAACCCGTTCAACATATGTGAACTCTAAATCCCCACAGCTCCAAATACCATATTCTTCATCGTTCATCGCCTCACGAGGATAAAGGACCATTATACCCTACGACATGCCATATACCCGTGTACATCTAAAGTGTAGCTAATATCTAGTCCTCGACATTTAAAGTCCGTGTGCATATAAAGTGTAGCTAATATCTAGTCCTCCAGTCGATGATGCCTCCTCTCTCCCCTTTACAATTTTGTACATATAAAGTGTAGCTAATATTTACAAGACCCGTAACCAAAAAACTCCGTGTACATATAAAGTGTAGCTAATATCTAGTCCTCCAGTCGACGATGCCTCCTCTCTCCCCTTACAACGTTGTACACCCTCACTATTTGTCTTCCCACTTTGTAAGCTGGGGATACTGATAAACCTGTTCAACAAATGTGAAACCCAACCCCTCTTCCCCTCCATGCCACCCAACTCCAAATGTCATATTCTTCACCGTCCATCGCCACATGAACCTACATGATCACGCATTCGAAAAAAAAGATGATCACTGTACCCCACACACATGTATGTATTTTTCGTTTTGCCAAAGAATCTTTAAAAAAAGGGTAAAATTTAGTTATAGTTTTTATCCATCCCTAATTTTTCCAATACTGACAAGGAAAACATGGACAGCATTTTGTTGGGTTCCAAAAAAGAGTAAGTTTTTTTTGTATGAAAGAATATGTAGGGTTGGTTCTGGCTCAGTGCACGGCTTCACGTCTTCATCTACGGGTGTGTTTGGTTCGGTGGCTATCCCCTGAGTGGTTAGGGATAGCCACTGTTTTAGTGGTTACCGCCGTTTGGTTAAAAGGCAAGGGAGGATGGGGATAACCAGATTCCTAGAATATTCTTCTAAAAGGGTGGTTGAGCTCGTCCCACCAAATCTGCCGGATGAGGTCAACCACTTCTGGCTCGCTCACCTCCCGTTGTTTTCTCTTTCGCTCACCGTCGTTTTCTCAGATCGTGGCGACAATGGCGGCGCATCTGAGGCGACGAGAGCGAATCCATTCCCCCGTACTTTTCTCCTCCCGTCTCAGATTGGGACCTGACTTCCGCAGTCTCCATCGCCGCCCCGATTGGGGATGAGGATTGTCTCAGATCATTTGCTCCGCCGTCCAGGTTGTCGCCGGCCAGATATGCTCCGGGTCCGGTTGTCGCCGGCCAGATATGCTCCGCCGCCCAGGTCGCGGCCAAGTCTGGTCTTCGTTTCAATCTGCACATCTGAAAACATATCTATGATGCGGCAGCTACGGGGACGAGGCTAAAAAGCTGGCTTTCTCTCTCACGATCAGCTCGATCAGCTAGTTAGCAGCTAACTGTTAGCTTATGCTCTCTCGCCTACTAGTGCAAATTCCCTCTTCTTCTTTTTGCACGAGTCTACTTCACTAGAATTTTTGATTAAATTTGTTTCTAAATTACGATTGGAATTTTTATCCCCAATTGAGCTCATGTCATATGTTTAGAGGTAATCTCACCACCTCGGTGAAAAAGGTGACCACACACTTCCATCCACTGTTGATCCTTTGAACCAAACATAAAATTAGCTATTTCTAACCACTTTTTATCCTACCTAACCAAACAGAAAATTGGCTATCCCTAACCAGCTGGTTTGGGATGCCCTTATCCCCAAACCATACCCCCTGTATTGTGCCTCATTGTGTTTCAAATTTAGCCCAGCATCATGCATCGGCCAGTATGAACCGGGCCACAGTCTCAGGCCGCAAAACTCAAAAGCCCACTTTCGTTGGGGCCGTACTTCCAAACCCACCGCGAGCCCTCCTTCGTCCAAGCGCTCTGTGCCCAACACTTGCTCCCGGTTCTCGCACGCCGTCATGGAGCCCTCGCCGGAGTTTTCGCCGCCGACCACCACCCCCGACTCCGACTTCTCCGCTGGAGGAGGATGTGAGCCATGCGCTCCTACCAACTCCTCCTCTCTCTTCCCCCTCTTCCCGCTCTCCGCCCCCGCCGAGGTGTCCCAGTTTCTCCCGAACCCTAGCTTCTCCTTCGACGCCTCCTCCCTCAACATCCCGCCCACTACCTCCTCGTCTCTCCCGCCTCCGCTGAGCCCTTCGTCGGACGAGGAGCCGGCGCCGAAGCCCGCGCCCGCGAAGTTCGACCTGCTGCCCTCCTCACCGTCGCCTCCGACCTCCGATGATGAGAGGGGGTCGAGGCGGAAGGACAGGAAGAGGAGGAAGCGGAGGAGGGACCAGGAGAGGTATGATGGGACGGATGCTTCGCGGAAGCCGGGCGTTCGCGCCTGGGCTGGGTCGGAGACGAAGCTGGTCAAGGATTACTACTTCGACGCCAAGGGTGATCAGGATAACCTGGCGTTTGGATCCATCTACAGGTAGGTGGTTTCCTATGTAGTATGTAGCTATGGTATATACTGAAGCTTTTGTGTTGAATTCATGGATATATCGTTGGACTGCTTATAGGTTTGCACGTGAAGTTACTGGTGTGTAGGTAGCTGCATTTCGTTGATTTCATTGTTGCGGTGTTTGTTCTAGTAGGAAATTCTTAGAGTTTCTGTTCATTTTTGCAATTTGATGCAGGTGTTCTAGAGGGATGGGTAAGAGGCTGTGTAGGGTTGCTTATGTTTAGCGTCTTCTCAAAGTTATTAGCAGCAAGTATGATCTCCTAGATGCAAAAACTACATGCTTAAACTCATTCCCGAGATCACTGAAAATTGCTAGGCAGAGTTAATGATTGTGATGGACATGGAGTGATAGTTTCAACTCTTAAACCCAGTGTAGGCACCCATGCCAAGTTAGACGCTGGGTTGGAACAATTTTATTTTTACAAAATCAGATCATTCTGTCGATCAGGAAAATCCTATATCATCGTATAACTACAGTAGAACTCTATTTTTTTGTTTATCTTCTGGCACTTGCTACATCTGGAATTTACTAAAATCAGGCTATTTTAAACGTTGTAGAGTAAATATATGCGGTTACTGTAAAGATTTTTTTATATCAAGTGCAACGTGTAGTTTACTATTCTGTAGTGTCTTGTGATTACCTGTTCAATATTTTACTTGTATAAATGCGAGCTAACAACATGGACTGTAGCTTTGTACATTAAGGAATTGAACCTGTAGCTGCTACCTACAAATGATACACTGAACCCTTTACCAGTTAGAACCTAGAAGTCTTGTCTGGTTACGACCAGAAGGCGCTACATCAAAACAAACTTATAAAATAACCCTTGTCAGGGTGAGAACTGTGGAATTTGTTTGTTTTATCCAATTCAAGTGCGGTAGCCAAAGAGGGGGAGTGTACAACATCAGTGCTAATGGAAGCTTGATCTGGAGAGCTATTCGACTGATATGGTCAATGTAACAATGTAAACTATGTATGGAAGTAGGTTATCATCAAGCTGGAAAAGTTTTTATGTAGTCTCTTTGGTCAGATGTGAATGCTTAATAAGATGTTAAAGTTTGCCAGTTTTTAGTTTTTACCTGGCGCAGAAGCTTCACTTTTGTTACTCGAACTTATTCAGGTAGCTGATTTTGTTCTATTTAAGTCTAACACCACATGGTAATTTGCAGAATGGATATTGCACGCTACAAGCCTCAAATGACACTGGATGCACGTGGTCTGAATCGACGTTTCTATAATTATGGACATGCTTCATCACATATGGATCTAGATTCAGATTTAGATGGACTGGATAGCAAAGTAAAAGTTGGAGGTCGTTACTTCTCAGCAAAACATGCTGTTTTAGAAAGAAATAAGGGTTTCAAACACCTAAAGTGTTGAAAAGAGATACTGCAATTCTCCCTGAAGATTTTATCCCCGTAGAGACACCATCCATTCCTGCGAAAAGTGCAACTGTGCAACTGGAGCTTGAGGAATCTTGGGAAGATGAAATACTTCGGAGGACAAAAGAATTCAATAAGATGACACGTGAATGTCCCCATGATGAAAAAATTTGGTTGGCCTTTGCTCAGTTTCAGGTATCAGAGTTATATAAGAATATATCTTTCACCAAGCTATGCATATCTGTTCACTAGATGTTTACTATCGATAACATTTCCCTCTTCCGACTTAATAGTTAAGAAGTCTACTGAAGAGATATCCTCTGCTTCTGATTTGCAGGACAAAGTTGCCAGTTCTCAGCCACAAAAGGCAGCACGTTTGCAAACAACTGAAAGAAAGATTAGTATATTGGAGAAGGCTTTGGAGCTAAATCCAGATAACGAGGAATTGTTGCTTTGCCTTCTGAAGTCATATGGTGAGAGAGATAGCACTGAGAGTCTCTTTGGTAAATGGGAGAAAATACTTATGGAACACCCTGACAGTTGTAAGTTGTGGAAACAATATCTAATTCTTTGCCAGGGCGAGTTCTCCAGATTCAAAGTATCTGATACACGGAAGTCTTATACATATGCTGTAGAGGCTATATCTGCATCTTGCACCAAGCTATGTAGGCAGGTTCAGTATTTCGTTGCAGATATTTCAGCTTATCTGTTCTCCACCCCCTTCTCTCCCTCTCTTTGCATGAATGTGCTGTAGTCGTTAAAATGTTTTTTTCTTAATTTTTCCACAGGATAGTCAAAATGCTGATCTCAAGACACAACCTTCATTAATTCAGCTTGAACTTGGTTTAGTGGATATATTTGTGAATCTATGCCGGTTTGAATGGCAGACAGGACATCGAGAATTAGCAACCGGGCTATTTCAAGCTCAAATTGAATTTAGCTTATTCTCCCCTCCCCTTTCCCTGTCCAATAGCAGTAAGCAAAGGCTCTTTGAGCACTTCTGGAATAGTGGTGGTGCCAGGATTGGAGAAGATGGGGCTCTTGGGTGGTCTACATGGTTAGCGAAGGATGAGGAGAGTCGACAAAACATGGTTATGCAAGAAAATCCCCAAGAGCCTGAAGATGGAAGCTGGAGTGGTTGGTTTGATCCCTCTAAAGCAAATGCTGAAACGAATGATGTGTCTAACAAATCAATAGAACCGTCAGCCGCTGATGGAATTGATCCAGAAGACTCTGATGCTGAGGACACACCTGCACAAGATGATGTTGAATCTTTGCTAAAAAAGCTTGGCATTGATGTGGACGCCGAGTACAGCAGCGAAGTTAAAGATGCAAAAACATGGAATAGATGGTCCGCGATGGAGCTGTCGAGGGACAATGAACAATGGATGCCTGTTCATGAAAAGTCTGGTACTTCCTATTTTCCCTTGTGTTGGTAGATTGATATGTGACTTTGTAGAGTTATTTATTTACCTCAATGCTAAAACTGGATGCTGTTTTCAGGAGTAGGACCAAGTCAGTCTGATGATGCTTCAGCTGGAGACGTCAATGACCAGCTTTCGAGAGTAATCTTGTTTGAGGACGTAACTGAGTTTCTGTTCTCTTTATCTTCAGAAGAGGCTCGTTTTTCTTTGATATGCCAATTCATTGATTTCTATGGTGGCAAAATTTCTAGATGGTAAATTCTCTTGGTTCTACCTGATAAGCTGTGATCATCCTCTTTATATGAACATAACTAAATGATATACTTTATTGCCTTATAAATTGTTTAAATTTTTATTGCTCAGTGTGCAACTCCTTAAGACTTCATTTTTGCCTGAACAAAAAAAATTCATAGCGCTATGAGGCTAAAGAACAATTTGATTAAATCTGTGACCATATAACTGCAGCTACCCTGATGGGTTTTGTTATTATTTTGGTCATGTAGTGTGTTAGTATATTAGTTTTTATTCATCACGAACATTTCAGTATCTAGAGTGGATTCGAGTTGACAACTGGGTGATTTGAATTTTATCCTAGTTATAAGGACCTTATGCCAACTTTTTCAGTCCTTAAAACCTACTCGCTCCGTCCACAAAAGGATGTCTCAACCTAGCCCAAATTTGCATGTATCTACACACTAAATTATGTCTAGATACATGCAAATTTGGGCTAGGTTAAGACATCCTTTTGTGGACGGAGGGAGTACATCAGTAAGAAGTTTTTTTTGAAGCTTACATCAGTAAGAAGTTGTGCACTGGTTTGCACCATGGATAGTTGTTTCTTTTTCCTATTTTCGTATCTATTGGCTTGTATACTTATCTTTCGGTGTTAACCGTATATTCCATGACTTATTTCTTAGTGTTTACCAATATTTTCAAATTCCAGGACGTCCAGCAACAGTTCAAGTTGGCTTGATAGAATTATGAGCCTTGAGATGATATCGAATGATATTTTGGAAGATCTTAGCACCGTATATGACCTTGTAAACAAGACTCAAGATTCAATTCATTACAGATTAGAGTCGTTATTAGGGAGTACGCACGATCTTTCTGAAAGACCTGGCCTGGTGAAATTTCTGCAAAATGCAATATTGCGTTCCCTTGATGTATTCCCTCGCAATCATATCTTGGAGGAAGCTGTCCTTGTTACCACCCAAATGTATACCGCACAAGAGAACACTTTGTCTGCTCCTGCTAAAGCATCACGGTTTTTGGCCAAAAGTCTGCTGAAGAAAGACAGACAGGTATGCTTTATCCTTTTTTGTGTGCATCAGTTTGCTGTGGAGCATAAAAGTTACAAGCAACTCGCTAGTTGTGCAGTAAATGACAGAATGAAATTTGCTCTTGTATTTTAGTCTCCTAGTTCACATGATACAGTTTGGCCAAGTGATATCACAGATTTAATCTGCATCGATTAGTACACTAAGCACATCATGCAGTTATGGAACCAAATTCAAGCAAATGCAATAAGAATTTGTAGCAGAAGTCCTCAATTCAATAGCAGCTATTCATATTTTCCAGTAGCCAGTTTAATACTCCATCCATTATCTTGTTCTCAGTGATGTTATCATGAAAATTGTCCATGTCCATGTTTCCCTTTATATATGTATAATGTACATTTTGTTTGACAAAACTTACATGTAGCAGTAATCAGTCTTAACCATATGTATCTTGGAACATTGCATATTCTTAGAAGAAATGTAAACAGTGTAACTTTCTTGTGGTCAGGATCTTTTGCTTTGTGGAATATATGGTCGAATCGAGGCTAGGCATGGGAACATTGACCAAGCAAGGAAGATCTTTGACATGGCACTATTATCTGCCGAAGGAGCTACACAGGTACCATATGACCCTAAAATAAATGTATTTTATGAAAGCTTGTATATTCAGTTCCAATCAGTGTTATTTGCTGTGTAGTTGCATAATGCTCTGCTGTTCTAGCATATTTTGTGTGTACATAAATCTGTCTCTCGAGTGCACATTGCCATCACCATTCTAAAATAGAAGTCCATTGTACAACTTTGCCATCTCTGTGCACATTGACATGATGTCCATTGTACAACTTTGCCCAATATTTTCTAATTGCATATAAATCAACAATAAGGGACTTGAGGGACTACCTAGAGATTTGTCTCTTGATAGGACTGCATGGAATCAGCAATCCATGTACCGGATCAGTAGTTTACTCGTACTTTGTTTCTTTTTTTTTCTCTCTTTCACGATTTGGTTCTTATGTTTCTGTTGGGTTTCATATCTAGCCTACCCGGGACAAAGTGATTTGAAATTACATCGATAACAATCATCCTTACAAGATCATATCAATAAGAAAATATTAAGTATATTTTGTGGCCAAGCTCTTTAATTTTCATTGCATGCGTTCAAGCATGGCTTCTATTTTGGAACGGATTTGATAAGAATTAAGAAACCAGGTTTCTGCTGTTAAGGTACTGCTGATCATTGCTACTGTTGGCAGGAGCTTGTCAGGAAAGTTCCTATTCTTTATTTTTGGTATGCTGAGATGGAGATATCAATATCTACTTCGAGAAACGATTCTGAATCGGTGCATCGTGCAATTTACGTTCTTTCCTGCTTGGGGAGCAACATCAAGTATACTTCTTTTGGTGGTCCTATATCACGCCCACTTGTATTAAGGGCTCGTCAAGGATTTAAAGAGCAGATTAGAAGCTTGCGATCTGCATTTGAATGTGGTTCTTTAAACGAAGAATCAGTTGCTTTGATTTGTTCAGCATCCTTGTTCGAGAGTATGACTTCTGGTTATTCTTCTGGTCTTGAAGTGATAGAGGAGGCCTTTCCATTTTCAGGTTCTTCATCCTCTCTCTCTCTCTCTCTCTCTCTTTTTGACTGCTCTGAAGGGTCTTTTTCAGTTTTCACTACAAGTTAAAATTACCTCGTTGTATTTTACTGTTGAACTTATCTGTATTTTTAACGTATGCGTTGCTGTTCTGCTGTTCTTTTGAATCAGATTAAGTATTTTAACTGTTGCTCTGCAATGCTTGTAAACATCGTAATTGTTCTTTTATCAAATTTGCAATCAGTAAAGCATTGTCTTATTGTGGGAACATGATTTTTTCAGAGAGCAGCCATACCTTGGAATTTGAAGAATTGTGGATATATTACATCAAACTGCTTAAGAAAAATCTGAGCCAGTTGAGTTTCTCAAGGATTTGGCCGAGCATATTGAAAGGAGTACAAACATATCCCTTCAATCCGAAATCATATGCATCCATGTTAACTGTGGGCTGTCTTTACAGTGTTCCCAATAATCTGCGTCTCACACTTGACAAATGTAGTCAAAGGTAATGGTGCCTTATTTCCATGAAAAATTCTAAAAAATCTATTTTATATCTAGTATAATATGATATAAATGTAACTTCTAAGGAATTGCCTGTCTAGTTCTCCTTTAATGTGGGTCCTCTATGATACTCAGTTTCTTGTATACATATACGGTGTTTAAAGATGGAAATATATATGTAGCTCGTGAGCTTTCAGCACACAATATATAAATGAGCTTTATTGTATTCATGCAATTTTGTTGCGAGTAATTGTGTCATTATGAGTTTATATGGCCTTGCATTCTTTCTATTGACTGCTTATTTTTCAACAGGGACCCTTCCATAATTGCCTTGCTGTTCGCTTTGTCCTTTGAATTGAGTAAAGCAGGATCTTACAATAGAATACACAGTCTTTTTGAGAGAGCTCTAGCTGATGATAAGTTACAGAAGTCTGTTCTATTGTGGCGCTGTTATCTAGCTTATGAGGCGGAGATAGCCTGTAATGCTTCTGCGGCACGGCGTGTATTTTTCAGAGCTATACATGCTTGCCCATGGTACGTCAGTTACATTAAATATGGACATCAGAGCTTAATGATTTCATTTTAGTTATTGCTATCCACTCAACCTTTATATATATTAATATGTGAGAATATCGAGCATGCTTAGAGAAGCACTGTTTTACAATTGATTGGTGATGTCATAGCTTTGAGTAGTTTATGAAATGCTAGCTTGGAACGTTAGCAGCTTCTGCTTTCCTTTCTTTGCTCTGTTATGTGAATAGCTAAGTGGTTTTAATTCCATGTGTATTCTCTCGGTACTTCTCTTAGGAGCCCGCTATTTAAATTGTCGATGTTCTTGTCTCTTTTGGGGCTCAAACAGACTTGTGGTGGTTTAATTTTGTTGCTATGGATGATTGCGTTTGTCATCTAACAGTCATGCTTCACAGGTCTAAACGATTATGGCTTGATGGGTTCCAAAAATTGAGCTCGATTCTTACTATGAAAGAGTTAGCAGATCTCCAGGAAGTGATGAATGGCAAGGAATTATTCGTTCGCACTGACATTTATGAGATACTGTTACAAGATGAAGCTGAAGACGACTAGATGTGTATTCGGAGTTTCTGGTCTGTCCCACGTGACAATAGTTTAAGCTGGTAGTTTCCAAGATCACTACCGACAACAGAAGTCACTTGTACCTTGCAGTCTGGAGCTCATAGTACATCCAATGAGGTGTGCATGCATCTTGTAAACGGTTACACTCTTTGGGTTGTCAATATTGCCCCTTATTTTCGGTTCCTTCCAAGACATTTTTGCCCAGGTTTGTTGCCACTTCAGTTCTCCCATTTTATCCATGGTTAGGAGTTAGGACACAGAAATATAAAATGGCTTCACTAGGCTTGTTTAACCACAGGGCAATGCTTAAGGCAATTATAAAGCAATGAACATAAATTCAACCTTGAGACTAAATAATGGAGCAACAAAGGCTGTTGGAGATTCATGTTAACGAAGTGCAAAGTTACTGCAGCCTCAGGCAAGCGAGTCATGTATTTTGCCGGAAGCACGGTTTCCTGTTTCTCCTTTGTCTCTCTCTACATTTTACTTGTCTCATGGTTCTTCTGATGAAACAGGTTAGCGGGCTTTAAGCGGTATCCGGGGCCCTTGGCCGTTGAAAGAGAAGCTTGGTATGTTGAAGGCTTTTAAATGTTTCTCTGCAAGTTTGTAAAATCGCAATCGTTGCCCTTGGTCGAATTAAAATGAAATGCAATGAGTAGAATGCTAACCCCATACTTCAGTGACTAAATGGATCCAGTAAATTTGACCTTTAGAGACCAATGCCAAAAGTAGGCTCAGAGAAAAGGAAGAAAGGACAAGCGGTGGCTAAGTAGATCTGCTTCAGTAAGTGAACGATAGTTGTGTGATGTGTTCCCATCGGTTATTACTTGTCGACTCCCTGGAGTTCCGTTGCATGAGACAAGTTCTCTGCACCACACCATGTGGTAATACCGCAGCTGGAGGCCATTCGTTCTCTCAGCTGTACGCATACCGTAGCTGTTCCTACAGTATAGGGTAGCCAGATATAGTCCTATTTGATGGTCCAGGCTTATATCAGAAGTTGAGGACGCGGTTGTTGGCCTTTTATTACTCACCTGTGCGTGCCTAGTTCATGATCCAGCACAGCACAGTTCAATCATCTTTGTCAGATCATATGGGGACCTGTTGGTGAAATGTCGTATACAAACTCGCACAATCCAAAGATACAGGGACAGTGATACGCTGGCCTCCACATGCCAAGTTGTAAGCTAGTAGTAGCACTGACGATCACGTCGATCAATCACCAAGTGGCTGATGTTTATTTTCAGAGGGGTTAAGCTTGTCATAACAAGCAGTTAACGCCTATGCATTTACAAGGGCTAATCTCACGACGAGTCCTGACAAGAAGACGATTTGGCCTCTCATCTCTTGTTCTTCTTGAGCTATACATTCAGCCTCTTGTTCTGATGATGGTTATGGTGCCCTTCCCTCCCGTCCTGATCTTGGTGAGGCTCACGACGGCTTTCCCTGACAGACCAGGCCCGTTGGCCGACGACACGACGGGGCCGCACGCGAACTGGCCGACGGGGTGCCGCACCGGCCTCGCCGGCCGCTTCAGGATCCGCCGGTTGACGTCGCTCAGCGTGCTCCCGTCCAGCACCAGCGGCTTCACGACGGCGAACGGGTACAGCACTCCGTCTCTCTTCTCTGCATCTGCAGAGCCAAGAAAATGATAAACGCACGCTGTCACACGCACACGAGGCGAGTCGGAACAAGAAAGAAAACGAGCCCTCCTAGAAACTGGTCCTACAACCGATCCCTGACACTGCGAGTGGCAGCGGCAGTGGTTCAGTTGAGGAGCGAGCGCACACATGCGCGGGTACTAATTGCGCACCTGCCAGCAGGGAGGAAGAGGACGACGAGGAGGCCGGGTCGCAGTAATGGCTGCCACGCCCTGTAGTTGCCTTTTGCAGCCGCTGATGCAGTGGCGATGATCCAGCTCCGGTGGCGGAGAAGGGAGGAGGAGGAGGGGGCCCTGCTTCATCAGCTTCCCCGCTACCGCCTGTGTCGCCGCTGCTGCCTTCTCCCTACCCGATGCGTCGTGGCCCTGCTCTGCCAAAAACAACGTCGCTCCATTTAGCCATTAAGTAAACACAGTACGTACTGTCGTCGTGTCGCCCTACTGATCTTCAGAGCAAAGTTGTTGCTCCAGTGATCCCAGTGTTTCATGAATGCTCTTGCAGAACCTTACCCGCTCATCTTTTATGAAACTAAGTTTTAAAGGCGGACGTATCGGTTTCAAGAAGGAGAGGCCAAGCGGCCGTTTACAACGCGTTTCGGCATATGCACCGAGAACGCTATCCACCAAAAGGAAAAAAGGGGATCACTCGCCAACCCTCCACCTGTCTACGGGTTCTAAGCTACCCCTAAACATCCTCGCTGCCCGCCACAGGTCAGCCTCGGCTTCTACCATCCTGATGGCGGTCGCTGCCGAAGGAGTGTGACCTTCGAAGACCACTCCATTCCTATGCCTCCACAAGCTCCAACAGATCAAGTTGATCGCCGTCCACAGGTCCTTCTCGTCATTACCTCCCGGCGTCTTGGCCGGTAGCCAATCCACAAGACGATCATCATGGTCAGGGACCCAATCCACTCTACCCCACTTGCTCAGGAAGGAGTGCCAAACCTCTCTAGAGAGGACACAACCAAGGAGAAGGTGGTCTATGTCTTCTCCCACTTGGTCGCACAGCGGGCAAGCAGTCGGTCTAGGTAGCCCTCTTCGCCCTAAGCGGTCTGCAGTCCAACATCTGTTCTTCAGCGCTAGCCAGAGGAAGAACTTGCATTTGTTTGGAGCTCGGGAGCTCCAAACCTGTTGCGCCCCAGCCAACCCGATCTTGCCCTCAAAGAGTCCTCTGTAAGCCGAGCGAGCTGAGTACTTGCGGTGGCTCTCCCAGTTCCACCTTAATTCATCCACGACCCCATCTGTCAGGGCGAACTCTGCCACTCTGTCAGCCAAGGACAACAACTCGCGGATCTCTCGCGCGTCCAGGTCAGGCGAGACGTCGTCCAACCATCCACCTGCGAGCCCATCTCTGACTCGTCGGGAGCACCGCGCGGCCTTCGACACTTTCATGAAGAGGTTCGGAGCCAGCTCCTTCACACGCCCACAGGGCAGCCACCTGTCTGTCCAGAAAAAGGTGGAAGCACCGTCACCCACAACTGAAGTGGTGGCTGCCTCAAACAACTGCTGTACCACGCGGGGGACTTGGATGTTGAACTCACTCCAGGGCTTGGAGCTGTCCGTCCTGCTAAGTCAAAGCCACCTAGCCCTGAGAGCGCGGTTCATCTGTCGCAGGTTGGGAATCCCAAGACCCCCCAAGTGCTTGGGCATGCAAACCCTCTCCCACGCCACGAGGCAGTGACCTCCACGGGCGTCCTTGCGCCCAACCCAGAGAAAGCTGCGGATGATCTTCTCGATCGCCACTAGGGTCTTCACAGACAGGTCAAGAGACATCATAGCGAAAATAGATATCGCAGAGAGGGTGGTCTTAACAAGCTCAAGACGTCCTCCACGGTTGAGCAACCCGGCACGCCACCTAGGAAGATGGCTGGCCACACTATCCACCAGATACTGGAGCTGAGCGGGCGTCAGCTTCCTAAGGAGAGCGGTAGCCCCAGGTAGCGCAGCGGGAACGGCAGCAGCGGACAGTGCTCGGCAGAAACTAAGTTAAGCGGTGGTTTTAAAAAAACAATGACACAGTTAAGCGGTGGTTTGGTTTTATATATATATATGTCTGCAGATTGAAATGGGGCTGTGTTGTGGATGCATCGAATCATCACCTGAGACAAAGCTGCTGGTCTGCTCCCGGGCCGGGGCCATGATCTTCGAGTCATGGAGGAGATCTCCCTCTCCGCTGCTAGGATCCCAGAAGCCCTGCATTCGCATTGCGTAAAGAAGAGACAACCACAACGCGACGAGTTAGAAAAAAGATGAAGAAGACAACGTGCAGCACTGCGAGGAGACACTCGGACACGACTAGTAGTACTTTCTTTTTTATGTCCATTAGTGTGACAACGAGGTTACAGCTTTAAGTTCCCCGTGTATGTAGTGTTGATCAAATTTACTGTACTAGAGAATGTACCATCGTTGACGAAAGAACAGCCACCTGAAGGCTAGAGCTTGCCACACGGCCGGGTTCTAACTTCTACACCATGATGCTACAGTTCAGTAGTAGCTCGAGCGCCAAGATATCTATATCAGGATAACACGCGCAAATGGGCATCCATCAATCCATGCATAGGTTCTTGGTAGTACTCCTCTACAGATCATCATCGGTCCTCTGCTCACTCACGACAGGTGCTATACTAGGAGCAAAGAGCTTTACCTGAAGAAGGCACTGCAGGTCTTCGCTCGCCATGGCCGGGCACCGCGGAAGCTCCTCCTCCGTCCTCTGCCGCTTGCACCGGTCGCTCCAGTGGGCGACGGCGTCCTCCAGGTAGCCACCGCCGCCGCCGCTCGACGCCACCGACGACGACTCCAAACCTATGCTCTTAAAACCAAAGCTCAATAAATATCGCCACACCCAAATAGCCAATGTCCATAGCTAGACGCAGAGCCAAGCAAGGTCAGCACGCACGTCCGCGTGTACGTGGTAGACTAGTCTAGGAGTAGGCATGCAGTGCAGCAGTAGGTTTCTTACACGAGGGCATGGCCGCGAAGGCGTCATGAATGCCCTCTCGGGCGGCGTCGTCGTCGCCGAGCGTGCAGCAGCGCGGTAGCTCCCAGTCCCAGTCCAGGCCCGGGAGAGGAGGAGGGAGTACGAAGCAGGAGGAGTCGTAGTGGTGGTAGCTGTCGAGCGCCATGGGCGGTGGCGTCTGCAGCATGAGCTGACGAGGGTGAGTGAAGTGAACTAGTGAAGTGATGTGGCCTCTCCCTGGGTATGGGTCTTAAATAAGAGGCACTTTTCTATTGGTTTCGTGGCATGCGCCAAAAGCCGTGTCCGGTTTTTGGGTGGATGGAAATGGCCGCCGCCGCTCTACGTGGAAGAGTAGAATTTTTATTTTCTGAGAAGTGGAACTGTAGGGTTTAGAGGAGAAACAGGCAAGCGACCGGCCGGTCAATGCAAAAAGAACGGATAAACAAGCCAACAAAAGAGCAAAGCAGGAAAAGTTGCGGTTGCCGCATGTAGCTAGCCACCTTCCTCGTGATTCGTTATGTTTGATCGCCCTCCCTCCTTTCTACTCATCATCGAGTACGTACAAAAGTATTTGAATTGATTGAAAACGAAAAGAGGTCTTAGTAGTAGATAGAAACAAAGTAAATAGAAAAGAATTTTTATTTCCAAATTCACTGTAAGTTAAGAGTGGAAATAAATGATTTTTGTGAAGTGTTATTCTAAAACAAAATGGGTGCCATGCCCGCATCTCCAAGTATTTTTTGTCAAATCTGGCCGTTTTTGCGGACTAACAGCGTATCTGGCCCTTACTGAGAACTAATTCCAAATCTGTCCCCTCGGGTCGGCGCCAACGCAGATGGAGCCGACATCGTGCAAGTCGGCGCTAACCAAAACTGGCACTAGACCGGCCAAAGAGGTCGGTGCCATTGCCATTGGAGCCGACCCGGCTTCGGCGACGATTTGGCCTGGCGCCGAACTGCATAACGTCGGCGCCGTTGTCTTTGGCGCTGAGCCGAGCGGCCATATTTGGAAATAGTTTTGCCGAGCGGCCATTTGCGTCGTTAGTTCGAGAAAACGGCCAGATTTGGCAAAAAATACCATCTCCAACGGCTCATCTACCCTCAACGAAACAGATGGTCGAAAAAACCACGTCCGACGGATAGTGTATCGTATAATGCAAAACTCGACACTGTCCAAATTGTCCTACACATCCGCTACATATGGACTATCCTTTCTAGTCCACCATCCACAAACTTCACCTTTTCTCCCTCGTTCTTCCTTCCCTTCTCTTAAACGGTTCTACCACCCCAACCTTCCCTCTCCCTCCATTTATTCGCGCAATGGCGAGGGGAGTGTATATGGCGTTCGAGGGGTTAGGGGGACAAGGGCGCCGTTGGATAGAGAGGGATGAGAGAGGCAATGGGCCATAACCACCACATCTAGCATATGTACGAGAGTGGTCATGGTGCCAGCACATGCGGGTAAGTGCCGGTGAAAGGATAAGAGGTTGGCTAGAGGGGGAGGGAGAATAGGTGACTAGACATTTTAACCTTTTTCTTAACAACTTAAATGATGAATAGTATTTTTTTTTTGAATTTTCACCGGGGAAGGAGCCCCCACCTGAATTTTTCTATATATAGTAGGGCAAAACCCCCGGATAGTTATAGCCACGAAGGAGGAGGGGAGAGTTACACAGGGGGTGCCTAAGGCAGGATAGCCATCCATCCACGGAGGGACGGAAATTAATAGGGAGACGATCACGCCAAAGAACAGCGTTGTCACGGCACATTTTAAGGGTAAGACTAAGGGAGGGGATGACCCCGTCGAACACCATCGCGTTCCTGGCCTTCCACAGGTGCCAGCAGCAAAGCAGGATGAAGGAGGATCCAGTCTCCGACGAGACGCCGGCGGGGTGTGGCAGGCGGTGAAGATCAGCGACCCGGGCGTTGGCGGGGACGACGTCCCCGACCCAAGCCCAGAAGCGTGCAGCATGGGGGCATCTGAGCATCATGTGGCTGGCGTCCTCGAGCGGGAGGGGCAGTAGGGCAGCCGGCTTCCTCAGCAGTGACAATGTTCTTCTTAAGGAGCAGGTCGCGCGTGTGCACCCGTGATTGCACCAGGAGCCATCCGAAGAATTTGACCCGCGAGGGAGCCCACCCGCTCCAGATGAACGGGGCGAAGTCAGCCTCTACTCCCCCAAAGTGGCAGAGCTTGTAGAGGGCCGTAATTTTGAGCTCACCGTGGGGCGTGGCGCAGCGGGCGAGGTGGCGGGCGTCGACGTCGCCGGATGCGGTGACGCCCTGCATGCGCTCGATCAGCTCAGCGCGCTCCGCCACACCGACGCTGGTTAAACGCGGGACGAGCACCGCGTCCAGTCCATGTTACAGGACAAAGGTGACCGTCGCCTCCGGCCGCGTGGTGTGCGTGAAGAGCACGGGGAAAGAGGTGGCCGCGGCGCCGCCCGGCAGCCACGAGTCGAGCCAGAAGGAAGTGTGGCGTCCATCGCTGACTTCGACTGCGGAGATGGAGCGGTACAACGGCATGAGCTTCCGCAGCGAGTCCCAATGGCTGCCAGCGATCGGAGCAACACCGTGCTCGGAAAGGAGGCCACCTTCGGCCCAGACCCAGGATGTCCATAGCGCGCACACCCAACCCGCGCTCGGGAAGGAGGCGGCGGGGGAGTGGAGGCGATGCAGAACCTTGACAAGGAGGCAAGCGTTCTGGACGGCCATAGCGCGCACACCCAGCCCGCCCTCGCCTTTGGCGCGGCAGACACGTTCCCACGCCGCCAAACACTTGGCGCCGGAGATTTTGTCGACTGCACCCCAGAGGAACGCACGCCGGAGCGCGTCCAGGCTTTGATGACGGCCGGGGGAGCATCAGGGCAGCCATGGTATATGTGGGGAGGGAGTCGAGGACGGCGTTGACGAGGACGAGGCGGCCGCCGGGGGAGAGCAGGAGCACGCGCCAGCCCGACAGATACCTGTCGGCTTTGGCGATCAAGGGCGTGAACGCGCTCAGGTTCAGCTTCTCGCGCAAGAGAGGGAATAGTAATATTGGTTCTCCATATATGCAACTAGGTCTAGGTGAGAGCAACCTATATGGCAAGAGCAAACAACTAGCTACACAAGATAACAATCTAAGAAACTAGTGCAGGTAAGAAAGGAGGTTGAGAAATAATCATACAGTAGAGACGAGGATTTATGAGTTCACACCTTTGAAGGTGCTAGTCTCCGTTGGAGCGGTCCGGTAACACAATGCCAACCAATTGCCACAATGCCTCACCATATTCTTCTCGAGCCTTCCCATAATGAGATCGAAGTGCCAAAGGTGAGAGTTATCATTTTTAATCTATGAAAAAGAAAAGCACGAGAACAAAGTGTTCTTATTGGTGCAAGCATAGCTGGAGACCTGGAGTCGTTGGGGTTAGGGCCGTTGCAAGTTGTAGTTGAAATGATAGTAAGATTATGAAACAAAATCTGGATGATGGAATTTAGATGATCAGTGGGCGATGCAAGAGACACGATCATACGAACGAGGAGGATAAGCCATGGAGATACTCTGCCGTGGTCGACACTATTCAGCGTGAGAGAGGAGTTAAATTTGCAGGGTAGAGATAATAAAAAGGAGGGAAAGTTGCTATCATAGCACACTGCTGGAGTTTTGGTCGTATCCTTATGCTGCAGCAGACGGAGACAGCGTGCGACAGTAGCTTTAGCATCCTTCCATGATCAAAAATCCTTGGAATGAGGTCAAGAATTTTTGTTTTCTGTTTTTTCTTCTTCTTCTTTATCCTCTCTAACCCAGGATAAATTTGAGGTCTGCTGCAATCCTTGCAGAACTGCGATCTTATCATGGATCCATGTACTTGCTAGCGCCTAGGTTCAATTTTTGGCTGAAGCACGGCGACTCGTGTAGTCGTGTGGGTCTTCATGGTTCATATAGCACCAATAGTGTCCAGAGTGACCACACTGACAACATATGACAGATTATTGGTACTATTAACTTGGATGGTCTGAAACATTGCGATAGCTCTGAATTAAGTTGAACTGTCGCTCTACAAATTGACAGTGTTCCCTGAATATAGAAAACAGAACAGTGTAGTAAGATCTTTCGTTTTTTCCAGTGCAGATTGCTTCTGAAAAAAATGTTTTCTCTACAGTAGTATCAAAGGGTTCAGATTTAAGTGAGTTTTAGGAGCCACCCAAGAGATTGCCTTGTGCCGTTCCAGGCTTTTGTCACTTTAAAGATTGATTGATTGTGTTCATGATCAGTCAATCTATCGAAACGAGGAATGATCAAAAGAACTACCACTCTGAAGTCTGACTTACAGCATCGTCGTATTACTTAACGTAACTTGCATCGAGATCAACTAGACATGGATCGATAAAGCGCGCGCGGTCCAAACCAAAAGGGCGATGAAATGAAACCATCCTTGAACAGAGCGAGAGCTCCCTAAAGAGTTAATGGCATCCGCGGTCACACAACTCGACGCCAATGTGCACTTAAGTCACACTTCTGCAGAATGTGATTATTTGGTCACACAACTCGACAAGTGCGTGCACGCAGGTCACTGGCCCCACTTGTCAGTCCGTTTTGGACTGTAAATTTTCAGAAAACCCCCTGGAGTAATATTAATTTTACAAAATGGTCCACCCCTGGAGTAATATTAATTTTACAAAATGGTCCTCCATTTTGTAAAATTAATATTACTCCAGGAGGTTTTCTGAAAATTTACCGTCCAAAACGGACTGACAAGTGGGGCCAGTGACCTACGTGCACGCACTTGTCGAGTTGTGTGACCAAATAATCACATTCTGGAAAAGTGTGACTTAAGTACACATCGACGACGAGTTGTGTGACCGCTGATGCTATTAACTCCTCCTAAAGGAGGTGACGAAATGGGACCAAAGCAGTACTTAGCACTGACATCCATCCATCCTTAAGCTGATCTCACTTTTTCTCAGCCGGCGTGATGGAGTTTACAGAGAACTCATCGATGACTCTTTTCCCCTCTTCCTACTCATCTTTTTTACTTGCTCGTCGATTCTTTCCGCGAGCGGTCAATGCTGCACACGTAGTAAAGCTAGCGTCAGAGTTAAATGTCCGTTCCTCGAGCTGAGCAGCTTCCACCACTCATCCGTCTTCTCAAACGGAGTTGCCACTGCCACTGCAAAGCTGTCCACGTATGCATCTCGAGGAAAACGTTGCCCCGTTGCTGGCGCTCTTTTCCAATGTGTCCTTTTGGCGACCTGTTTTACCGTGTACTCACTCTATTTCTAAATATAAGATGTTTTAGATTTTGTTCACATTCACATATATCTAGATGTATGTGAACATGTTCTAATATGTATGTATACACATTTAAGTTTGTACCTAACCAACATGTGAACTCGCTAGAACATCTTATATTATGGAACGAAGGGAGTACTTATTTATCTGTCCTTTAGCCGATTCGGTGGTGTGTTTTACCGTGGCCTTTACTTACCTGTTCCGTTGATGATTGGGTGAGGCGTACTGTTTTTCGTGTTGGACTAGTGGCGGGCGACGTCCTATGTGGAGAAGAGGCAGCAGCAGCGCGGCTGGAAAAGGTGTTCTTGAGCCCTGTGCGTCGCTCGGCGATGGATGTACTTGTGTTCTAGGTACATTGTCCCCCATGTGAGCCATGTTGATCATGCTATTTACAAATAGCTACTACTTCGGACTATAGATGTCGGCGCTAATCCCAATGGTCTTGGAGTCACAGCTCACTAATCCCAATCTAAAAGGATGTCAGCGCTAGTGAAACAAATAGGATTTGTATACTATGGTAATGCTGAATTACTATTGGAGTAATAAACTGAAGTTTGAACGTTGTAATAAAGCAGTTGTGTGCATCGATTAATGCAGAGGCCGAGATTCCTCCCTTTTTTTTCCCGAAATGGGAGTCGCCCCCTAGGCTCTGCATCAAATCGATGCATATGCCCCTTTAAAAAAAGTATACTGAATTATTACTACTGGGGTTAATTTAGAACCTGAAGAGAGGTGCTCCAACTTGTGGTATACATGACAATATTAGGTTTATTTTACCAAGGTTTCATAGATCCTGGTATGAAATTATTTGCAACATTCACTTCCAAATGCTTTTGCCATCATTAGTAGAACACGCGGCTTTTTAGATCCAGTCGACAGTATTGAGTATTATGTCAAGACATACATGTGTAGGCACTCTGTGTCGATTAGTCCGGGTAAACTTTCTATTCGATATATCATAAGGTAACCCGTTGCACAAAAACCTTTCGCAACATGTGTAATTGTGTATCATATACTAAACATAACGTGTATAAACACCGACCCGACCGCCGTGAAATCCACCTTACAAATAACGCACTAGATTCATACTAGTTTAAAGCATAAATTAAACAGCCACAAGAACTAAACTGAGACAAATGGGCTGCACACAAGAATCTAAATGGTTACCTTCACCTTCCGCTGCACTAAACACTTTGTAGTTATTATAGCAAGGCACCCTTCGACAAGAACTCGAAAAACAAAGAAGATGTAGTTGCTACCACACCAAAGTGCTGGTGTGATACTAACTGATTGCCATTGTAGTGCAGAGAGGAGTTAATTGCACTGGGGGTCACACGTCTCGTCAAGTGCATGCATTTTAGTCACACATCTGGATAACGGGATTTTTTGGTCTCACATCTCGACAAGTGCGTGCACTTTGGTCACAAACGGGCCACGTCATCCCGTTCTGGACAGAAATTTTTCAAAAAAAACCCGTGTTATATTCTGAGGGTCAATATTACAAATATTCATGGACTGAAATGATTTTCGGAAAATAAAATAAAGGGGTGATGTCACGCTGACGTCAGCACTCAGTAATGGATCTTCCTCCACCAGAAAACCGTCGCCGGCGGCGCCCCCTTCTTCATCTCCACCGACGGCGCCCCCGAGTACTGCAGTACTTCTTCCGCAGATCGATCCAGCCAGAGCCAGGAGGGAACCGCAAGGGTATGTACCTATCTACGGCATCGCCGGAGATCGAAACAGGGGCGGAAATTTTGATTTTTTTGTTGGCAATTTCTCCTCCCTGCGAATTGTTCCTGGATCCCCCATCTGCCCCTCCTCTTGTTTGGTTGGTCTTCTTTGATTTGATCTGGTGGCCGCGTCCCTGGATTCCGAGCGGATCGAGCGCCATTCTTCCGCCGGCGCAGGGGAGTCGCGGTTCCACTTCCGCCTTCCGGATTTGGGCTTGGAGCGGCCAGGCTCCGGCTCCTGGATTTGATTTGGGGTTCAGGGAATTGTTTCCTCCGTCTAGATACGTGGCCGCCAGATGCTACCCCGACCAACCGCCGCCGGCCGCCGTCGCCTACATGGAGGCGGCCGAGATCCTGGCGCTCCACGGCGGCAGCTTCTCCGGCCCGTCGACGCCGCTCGCCTCCATCGAGTACCTCGAGCCCGCGGCAAGGGCCGCCCTGTACAGGCTCCGTGCCTCCCGCAAGGCCGCGTCGGACGCTTGCGCGTACACCGGGTGGTGCCGCGGCCACCTCTCGCTGGCACGCGCCATGGTCGACGGCATTTTCCCGCTACTTCACGCCAGCCTTCTAGTCCGACCCGGAGCTCGGCGCGCGGGTCTTCGCGGGGCGGCACCGACCAATTTTTCTACGAGCTGGCGCGCGTGCACTCACGACGGGGACGGCGGGGGAGGTGGGAGGAGAACGCCTGCCTCCGTTCGTGCTCATCTTCGCCGGTGAGGGCGGAGGCCGGCGGCGCTGCTCGTGTCTGCTCGGAACGAAGCTGGCAGCCGATTTTGCAATAGGGCCCCCGTAATATAACACGAGGGGGTTTTCTGAAAATTGTCAGTCTAAAACGGGATGACGTGGCCTGTTTGTGACCTGCGTGTACCCAATTGTCGAGATGTGTGACCAAAAACTCCCGTTATCCAGATGTGTGACCAAAGTGCACGCACTTGACGAGATGTGTGACCCCAGTGCAATTAACTCTGCAGAGAGACACCACCCTGACCATCACTGGCTTGAAGCCATGTGTGTTGGTTGGTGATTAATGTACTTCTGCTCGCGGCGGCGATGCATGTACTTGTGCTCGAGACAGAGCTTATACTGACCGAGGGCCCCCCCCCCCCCCCCCCCCCCCCCGCGGTTTGGACCAAGTTGTGAACAATGTTTTAGCTCCGGTAATTTCTTTCAAGCTCCGCTACTATTTCGGACCTACGCCTTTTCCTGCTGATGTTAGAGAGACACTAGCAATTGAGCTTGCGCTCATAGCTCACTAATGCCAATTTAAGGACGCTGCCGGGTGAAGCAAATATGATATGTTTACTATAATGCTCAATTACTAGGGTTAATTTGGAACGAGAAGACTAGTCATAGTGGGAAGTATCATACACTAGTATCATGCATATGATACTAGTCTATGTTACTACATTTATAGTGGGTAGTAACATATGTGTGGTATCATATAATCATTCATTTATTAGGCTATAGACTCATCTTGTCTCGAAATCCATTATGTTACGGTATCTACCTATGATACCACCATCATCTCTCTCCTTATTAATTGCAGTGACACGTCAGTTTTTTGTCAACATGGCATGCATGATACTACCTATGATACTCCCACTATGGCTAGTCGAAGAGAGGTACTCTAGTTGTGATATATAGGACACCATTAGGTTTAAAGCACCGAGGTGTTCGTAGATCTTGGTATGAAAATTACTCACTTTGTCCCATTTAGGTGGCACACTCTTTTTTTTTAGGTCTAAGTTTGACCACCTTAATATTGATTAAATGCCATGAAAGTTATACAGTACAAATGAATACATACTCTCTTTATTTACAGGAAGAATTCGTACTTGAATAAGGTTCTTATAATATATTTTTATAACAAATGACACACATATTATTGGTCAAATTTGAAACACGAAAAAACGCGGACGCCACATGCATTGGAACGGAGTGAGTATTAGACTATTGGTAGTTTTCACCTCCTCAAGGTGCTTTTGGCATGAGCAATAGAGCGCGCGGTTTTCCAGACAATCGCACAGTCACACTACATGACACTAGCCGAAAGAACTGTAACACTAGTAAGCTTGAGTAATTAGACATTCCCTACCACTTCTGTTGTACAATTCTGAACTTGTTATTCGTTCAGTTATAGTACACGGACTATCTTAATCTGTGTCACTTTTTATCTGAAGAGATAATCAAATATCCGAATCGCTGTCGCCATGATACAGTTTAGAACACTGTAAGTTTCAGGCTCAACGCCTCGGATAACTTGAACCACGTCAATAACAATGCGCGAAACGAACCCTGGAAATTCAACCGTTTCAGAAACTACAGCAAGAATTTATAGGGCCATCCGCCCAGGGCCTCTATGCATGCACCCGATCTAAAGCTGGAGATCGATCGATTTCGAAACTGCTCTTCGCTATTGGCATCCTTGCATGCAATGATTGGCCCGATCCGTATCGCCTCCACAGTCCACACTCCACACCACAGTTTCATTATCAACCCGACGGCCGGATCTCTTTTAAGGATACGTCCAAGCGGACGTATCGGTTTTAAGAAGGAGAGGCCAAGCGGCCGTTTACAACGTGTTTTGACGCATGCGCCAAAAACGCATATCCACCAAAAGAAAACAGAAGGGATCACTCGCTAACACTCCACCTGTCTACGGATCCTAGGCTACCCCTAAACATCCTCGCTGCCCGCCACAGGTCAGCCTCAGCTTCTACCATCCTGATGGCGGTCGCTGCCGAAGGAGTGTGACCCTCGAAGACCACTCCATTCCTATGCCTCCACAAGCTCCAGCAGATCAAGTTGATCGCCGTCCAAATGTCCTTCTCGTCGTTACCTCCCGGCGTCTTGGCCGGTAGCCAATTCACTAGACGATCATCATGGTCAGGGACCCAATCCACTCTACCCCACTTGCTCAGTAAGGAGTGCCAAACCTCTCTAGAGAGGACACAACCAAGCAGAAGGTGGTTTATGTCTTCTTCCACTTGGTCGCACAGCGGGCAAGCGGTCGGTCTAGACAGCCCTCTTCGCCCTAGGCGGTCTGCAGTCCAACATTTGTTCTTCAGCGCTAGCCAGAGGAAGAACTTGCATTTGTTTGGAGCACGGGAGCTCCAAACATGTTGTGCCCCAGCCAACCCGATCTTGCCCTCAAAGAGTCCTCTGTAAGCCGAGCGAGCTGAATACTTGCGGTGACTCTCCCAGCTTGTAACACCCCGGCCACCCCCGAGCCGGGCCTGTCACCCCTGGCAGCTCGCTAGGATCTCCAGACTGGCCCCACAGATCAATACTAGTCTTTTCTGCGCACTTTGTCCTCACTCGTGCGCACCCGGGAACGAGTTCCCGGTCGGTCACCCATCCTTGGAGTGCTCCGGGCCAAGCACGCTTAATCTAGGAGTTCTTTCCAGATGAGCTTCCGGAAAAGAAGTTGCAACTTATTGATATGAGTATTCTATCAATCCTGTTAAGCCCTGAGCCAGGATCTCACATCCTTCCCCCCTTAGAAGACCGACGCCCTCGTCGGTCAGCCCCCAGTCCAGGAACTTCCCCTCTTGGTACACGTCTGTGCGTCCAGTGCCGGCACATGCTCCACATGTCCGCGCCCCTGACCCGCACACGCCCGTGTTGCCGCGAAGGTCGGCTCTGATACCAAATTGTAACACCCGGCCATCCCCGGGCCGGGCCTGTCACCCCTGGCAGCTCGCTAGGATCTCCAGACTGGCCCCACAGATCAATACTAGTCTTTTCTGCGCACTTTGTCCTCACTCGTGCGCACCCGGGAACGAGTTCCCGGTCGGTCACCCATCCTTGGAGTGCTCCGGGCCAAGCACGCTTAACCTCGGAGTTCTTTCCAAATGAGCTTCCGGAAAAGAAGTTGCAACTTATTGATATGAGTATTCTATCAATCCTGTTAAGCCCTGAGCCAGGATCTCACACAGCTCCACCTGAATTCATCCACGACCCCATCTGTCAGGGCGAACCCTGTCACTCTGTCAGCCAAGGACAACAACTCGCGAATCGCTCGCGCGTCCAGGTCAGGCGAGACGTCGTCCAACCATCCACCTGCGAGCCCATCTCTGACTCGTCGGGAGCACCGCGCGGCCTTCGGCACTTTCATGAAGAGGTTCGGAGCCAGCTCCTTCACACGCCCACCGGGCAGCCACCTGTCTGTCCAGAAAAAGGTGGAGGCACCGTCGCCCACAACTGAAATGGTGGCTGCCTCAAACAACTGATGTACCACGCGGGGGACTTGGATGTTGAACTCACTCCAGGGCTGGAGTTGTCTGTCCTACTAAGCCAAAGCCACCTAGCCCTGAGAGCTCGGTTCATCTGTCGCAGGTTGGGAATCCCAAGACCCCCCAAGTGCTTGGGCATGCAAACCCTCTCCCACGCCACATGGCAGTGACCTCCACGGGCGTCCTTGCGCCCAACCCAGAGAAAGCTGCAGATGATCTTCTCAATCGCCACCAGGGTCTTCACAGACAGGTCAAGAGACATCATAGCGAAGATAGATATCGCAGAGAGGGTGGTCTTAACAAGCTCAAGACGTCCTCCACGGTTGAGCAGCCCGGCACGCCACCTAGGAAGATGGCTGGCCACACTATCCACCAGATACTGGAGCTGAGCGGGCGTCAGCTTCCTAAGGGAGAGCGGTAGCCCCAGGTAGCGCAGCGGGAACGGCAGCAACAGACAGTGTAACTCTCGAGCTACCAACGCCGCCTCGGTCTCTCTACAACGGATCAGATGCGCCGAGCACTTTTCAAGGTTCGCCCTCAGCCCGGACACCAAGCCAAAGTCATCGAGTAGCTGAGCGACAACCCTGAGGTCCCTCTCAAGGGGGCGGAGGAAGGTCACCACGTCATCAGCATAGATCGACGTGCGGTGCCTAAGACCCGTGTCAGCCAGAGGCGACAACAATCCACAGGCCGTAGCCCTCTGAATCAACAGATGCATGACTTCCATGATCAAAATGAACAGTTGAGGCGAGAGCGGGTCTCCCTGCCTCAATCCACGTCTGTTGAAAATCTTTCCACCAGGATGACCATTGAGTAGCACCCTAGTGGAAGCTGACGAGAGAAGGGCACAGATGGTTGCGAGCAGAAGATCACCGAACCCCATCTTCCTCAACACCTCCAGGAGGAAGGCCCAACTGACCGTATGAAATGCCTTTGTAATGTCAAGCTTCAGGAGGACGGCTGGAATGTTCGAGCTATGAAGCTTGCGCGCCGTACACTGAACCATCATGAAATTATCATGTAGGCACCGTCCACGCACAAAGGCACTCTGGTGCGCCCCCACCAGTTGTGGAATGGAGGGGGCCACCCTGCAGGCCACCACCTTTGCCACTAGCTAGGCGAACCCATGAATCAAGCTGATAGGGCGGAAATCTCGAACTTCCTCCGCACCCACTTTCTTGGGCAACAAGGTGATCAACGCCTGGTTGACCGAGCTAAATCCACGGGCGTCACGCCGAGACAAGGAGTTGAACGCCTCCATGACATCCCCTTTGATGATTCCCTAACAAGCCACATAGAATCTGTTGGAGAACCCATCCGGCCCCGGGCATTTGTCAAGCGGCATGCTCCTAATGGCGTTCCACACCTCCTCCTCCGAGAAGGCTATCTCTAAGTGGGAGAGATCAACAGTGGGCAGCTGCGGGTAGTCTAAGTCGAAGGAGAAAGGCCGGTCAACCTCCGTTCCGACGAGATCGTCAAAGAAATCATCCACGGCCTCAGCCTTATCCACATGCTCAGTCTTCCTAACTCCATCGACCATGAGGTGGCCAATGAAGTTCTGACGCCGTCTATGGCTTGCATGCATGCGAAAGAACCTCGTGCAGGCATCGCCCTCCCGCAGCCATAGTACCCTCGCTCGCTGTCTCGCCATGGAGCGCTCAAGAGATGCCAGCCCAAGCAGCTTCCCTTTTAGGGCCTTCCTAAGCCCCCTCTCTGCCGGTGAGAGGGGTCGGGTCTCCATGGCCACGTCTAGCCGCAGGATTACCTCATTGGCTAGCAGAATCTGCATTTTGATGTTGCCAATGAATTTGCTACTCCACCTTGCCAGGCTCTTTGCCGTGGCTCGAAGCTTGAGATCCAACCTCTTGAAGGGGTTGATCTCCGGTTACACTGACGACCAAGCCTCCTGAACTACCTCCAGAAATCCCTCCGCCTTCGTCCAGAAAGACTGAAATTGGAATCTACGCCCCATCTGCAGATCTGGGGCTAGGCTCAGCACCAAAGGGCAGTGGTCAGAAGGTCCTGAGGAGTTTGCCGAAAGAAAGGCGTCTAGAAAGCGCTCCTCCCAATCCACGGTCGAAAAGACCCTATCCAGCTTCTCCATAGTTGGTTGCTGACGCTCATTGGACCAAGTGAATCTTCGTCCATTTAGGTAGATTTCTTTCAATTCCAACAACGACAGAGTACGCCGAAATCTGCCCATCATCGCACGGTGAAGGACACCATGGTTCTTGTCCTCCGGGTCAATGATGAGATTGAAATCTCCTGCAACCATCCACGGCCCTGCATGCAGGTCCCGTATATCGCGAAGCTCTTGAAGGAAGGCATGCTTCGTACCCACGCCCTGAGGGCCATAGACTCCGGTGAACCACCACGCCTGGTCCCCTCCAATCGAGATGCTAGCAGTGAGCGCATCAGTACGGCCGGATCTCTCAACAGGGCACGCTGCACGGCTATGGAGGGACACACGAGCGCCACTCTCGGTTTCCCTTTTCGATCGGTGTCGAGCTTTACCGCCGATCGATCGAGCTGTTCCAACAAGCTGCACTGCACACCGGTAAACTCTGCAAGCAGACCGCCGCATTGAAAGGCAGAGACGATCCATGTAGCTCTCACTTGTGCAGTGGTAGTGTACGGCGATAGGCAGCGCATGCAGATCGCAGGGTGAAAATTGTGTGCGATCACCATGTCAGTTCTTGCGAGAGGAACCCTCGAGCTCGCGGTGAAAACCGAACTTTCGAACCAAACCGTGGGAGAAGCGTTGCTCGAAGATGAAACATGTGGACCGGGCGGTACTGTTTCGATGCGATGATCCAAGCTGAATCTCTTTGGAGTTTGAAACCGGGCTGCTTGCTTTCATGCTTTGTGCTAATCCAGCCGTGCTTTTTGACCCCACAGACATGAGACATGCATGCCGTATTGGCACGCCATGGGATATGGCGACTTCTTTTCTGCAAAGATGGGAGTACGAGTAGTGTTTGTAGATCCCTAGAGAATTCTCTAGAGTAGAGATTCTTTCGCAAAGACGAGCGGTAAAGATGAGGAAAGCGACTGGCTTCGCGTGGAAGTCGCCAAGCCGTTGCTATATGGGCCCCGAATGACGGCTCTTTTTTTTTTGACATTTTAACAGAAATCTATTAAACTGACCCAGCTACAGCGCTATCCAACATAGTGGCATTACACCTGGGAGAAAAAACATCCCAGCAGGAGTCCTCGGACTCAGAAATTGCTCCCAGCTTAGCAAGCTCAAGGGCAGCAAAGGTACACAAGAGAACAGCAAGAACAACAAGCACAGCGCAGAACTCACCGCCGACACCATTGCCGGCGAAGCAGGCAGGCCACCACCAAGCCCAGAAAGAGGGACACCTCCATGTCAGTCGCCGGATCCAAGCACGTTGAAAGATCACGGCCATGGCGCTCCCAACTTCCGGTTCAGCGCGAGTCGCCGGAGAACCGACGAAACCGCACCGACCCTGGCACCGAGCCTCCATATCTGCACAGGACTGCTGCCGCCTGTCCCCAAGAAACCCAACCTCTGCATCGCTAGTGGGGAGCACGACGGCAGCACAACAAGGGGGCAGAGGAGGAAGGTACTCACAAAGCCAAGACGACGCTGCCACCGCGCCGTCCAGCCAGAAGCCGCAGGACTCGTCGCCGGCGCCAGAGCACACGCCAGCAACGCAGAAGAGAAGTCCCGGCACAAAATCCACTGCTATTGGCCTCGCCCCCGCCTCTCCGCCAACAGCCTGGAAGACCAAGCTCGCCGCCACACACGCCGGCCGAGCAAACCCTAACCTCACCATCCAAAGCAGATGGCAGGAATCTACTGCCGAGAGCTCACCCGCGCCATCCCAAGGAACAACGCCAAGAGAAGGAGAGAGCTCCGGCAAAGAAAGCAAAAACGCCGCCGCCACCACCTCCGGAGCGCCGACGCCACGCACATCTAGCACACACCTTTGTACACGCCGAGATCGAAGATCCCGGGTTCCCCCACCCTCCCGCCGCCGGAGCGGCCGCCGGAGAGGGGAGGAACCCGAGGCTTCGCCGGCGGACGGTGGCTGCAAACGAGTCGCCTCCCTTTCTCCACTCGGGAACTGTAGCGAAGGGGAAAGATGAGATAGCTAGGTTCCACCGCGACGTTGGTTAGATCAGTAGTTGAGTACTTGGAACGTGCCAATCTGCGTTTCTTTTGAATTCAGGAGCTCCTCCGTGGCTCCGTGCCAATCTGACTATGGCATTAAAGCATTTACCATAGGTGATGTAAAATAGCACTTCAATAACTGCTTGATGTAAATTTTACATAACCAAAAACGTAGTTTTTAGATCAACCAAAAGGTCCAACTCTAACAGTTGATGTATTATAGGACACGAATTGCCCAGTATGTGATTTATAATAGCGCAGCCGCGCGGCAGCCTCTACACAAAAAATGTATACAAACAGAACACTCATATGGAATCAACTGAAAACAAACATGGTAAAATAACAATAAAAAGTCAACAACACACAATATTATTACATGATTCACCAAGTTCATAGCATCAAACAAAAGAACACAGTTGAGCCCACATTACTGCTATAAAGTTCATCCATAAGACGATCTGGCGTTATTGTTGCCCATGACATTTTCACCACTTCTCCATGAGATCTTTTTGAACATCAGTGTGAGTATCGACATCTCTAATTTCTTGATAAATCTGTAGAAAGCATTCCATTCGGTTTGGATTTCTAACTGGCCGCACCACTTGTCTCATGAGATCGAACGTGTTGTAGCCCAAATTTTATCCACACTTGTTCGTAATGATAATGTTATGGAAGATCACGCGGGCTGTCATGATATACCAAAGGATCTCTTGATCCAAAAACCTAGCCGAACCTCACACAATAGCAAATTGGGATCGCAAAAATGGCAAAAGCCCTCTCCACATATTTTCTAGCAGCCGCTAAAATACAATTCTTTCTTACCTTGATGGCACCCTTCTTGTGTCTTTTGAATTGTCCATGTCATGATGCCGGGCAATTTTTCCACCTCTAGTGTATACAATCAATGGAGGCAAGCATACCTGGAAACCCTTGATATTTGTTTATCTCCGATAACCTCTGAGTATCTTGAGCATTGGGTGCTCTCAAATATTCTTCCCCAAACACTTGTAGCACCGCCTTTGCAAATGCTTTGACAAAGAAGATTGAAGTGCTTTCTCCCATTTCCAAGTAATAATCAACTAAATCTGCTGGAACACCATATGCCATCATGCGCCATGCGGCCGTGAGTCTGTGACCTTTTGTTCCGTTATGGCCAAGTATACCGGCAACATTCCTCTTCTGTTGGAATGATCGATCATGTTGCTACAAAGAATTGCAAATGTGAAGAAACAAACTCATAGACATTCTAAACCGGTGGCGAAAGTACCTCTGCGGATAGACGGGATTTGGAACAAAATAGTTCCTCAATCTGTCGTGAGACTCTAGCCGTTCTTTCCATAAGAACTCGCAGGCAAACACGCATCTGGCATGTTTAGGCATGGTGTTCTTGTGCAGCATCACTAGCGTACCAGTGTCCTCCTTCTTGGCCAAATCAAATAATACATCGGGGATTCATCGTAGTCATACGAACTCATCTACAAAACCATAAAAATAAATCAATTAACTAGTTCATTAAAAAACCAAAAAGGATAACTAGTTCATTAGTAAACAAAAAAGGAAAAAGGAACTAGGTAAAGACCTTACCTTAGCCGCCGACGTAGAATTGAATCGACGGGGGCTTCGACGGGCGTCATGATGGCCGCCGCCGGCGACATGGTCGCGTCGATTGCCGGTTGATGACGAGATTGAGACGGAGGAGGCGCAGCGATGGTCAGGGACAGTGAGATTAAGACGACGGAGATGCGCCGGCTAAAAGCTGGTTGATTGGGGGGGGGGGGGGGGGGGGGGGTGATGGGCGTCAAGAGGGCAGGTGGTGGAAGCGGGATGACTGCGGGGTACAGGGAGGTTTGGATATTGGCGGTGGATGGGTGGTTGCACCGGCGGCGATGGCAAAGATGGCCTCAATCGCGAGCGGGCAGGTTTTGGGCGGCAGTTGGAGCCCTTCGCGTGTCGTTTCGCGTTTTTGGGCATGACCCCAAGTGATCTAAATTTGATCACTACTAATCTAAATTTACATCAAGATGTCAAACATTTGGGTAAAACTTACATCATGGGCAGTTGTTGGAGGCCTATTTTTACCCCCTGGTGGTCTTAAAAACAGCTATAACCTAGTTTACATCACTTATTGGAGATTCTCTCAGAACTGGTTACTCGTGAGAACTTGCCGTGTGCCGGACAAAATGCACAACTGGAACCTTCGATTTACTAATTCAACCGCGAGGCGGCGATGCGCCTCCTCGTTTCCATGGTTCATGTGGTTGTCGGGGTCTCGGACGCCTACTAGCGCGCGTGGTTGGGCCATCGGACCAATAGGTTTTTTTTTTACCATTTTCAATTCTTTCTTTCTTGTATGTTGTTTTGTTTTAGAATATTCATTCGAATGTTGTTGAAAGTTTGACATAACCAAAAACGAAATTTGCCATGTCAGCCGCCCTATTCTTTCCCGCGTCTATCTATATGACCTGGCCCGTGCGAGCTGGTGTTAAGACTTTCAGATGTAAGATTCAAAAAAAATTCACTTTGTCTTAGAAAGTCGCCTCTCGTTTTGAGCATGTCTAAATATAGGAAATATGGCTGAGCTTACTTGAGCATCAAGTAAGAGCATGGTCTGGCTTAGAGATCTCACTTGTTACTCCTAAAGATGATTTGACATCTCAATATCGGGTAGGCGTCGTTAGATAGCTTACGATTTAGCATGTTATATGTCTTGATGGTACGGGGATCACCTCAAGATCCATCATGAGGGATTGAGAATGTTTTGAAAAACTTGAGCTCAAGGAGATCAAAATAAATATGTTTTGACACATGTTAGAGTTCAAATAGATATCAGACTCTCTCGCCCAGTATGAAACTCGGATAGGCTTACTTAATTTAATACGCTAAATATTTTAGTCACTTTTATGTTTGCTCCTCTAGTACACTAGTAACCTCTGTTAGGATATTTTATTGACTTAGAGTCTGTTTGTTTGAGCTGCAGCTTTTAAAAAACAGCTGTAGCTTGTGGGCTGTGAGAAAGCAGCTGTGAGAAGCAGCTGCTGAAAGCAGAGATTTGATGTTTGGCAAGAGTGTTGTTGGCAGCTGTTGCTGTTGGTTTTATGGGTGAAATGTCTAGAATACCCTGAGTGCTGAAAGTATTGTATAAACACTGATTTGAAACGAATTAGGTGTTTCTGAGTGTTTTAAGAGTTGAATTATTTCGATATACTAATTGTTAATCGTGCTTTGTGTGGGAATAATTTTTTTGGAGTGTTTTGTATTGCAATATATTCATAAGATAATACGAGAATTATTACAAGACTTCTCCATATGTACACAAAAGATATATTCATATATGTCTGTGGAAACAAAAAAGTTACAACACAAAAGTTTTGGAAAATGGCAAGATCAATCTACCTCTGAAAGGAAATTTCAAACGGACAACCGAGTGCGACGAATTTAATAAAATTCGTTTAAAAATTGTGCTAATTTCGGTCCAAAATTAAGAACATGCAGTTCACGAAACTCAAAAACGATCACGGGAATGGAACCTATTCGTCAACACACACGTATTTCACATACACATTATTTTGAATCGGAATATATTTGTGTGAGATGGAGTATGGCTTACTCCATACAAGTACCGTACAGCAACAGGAAAAAAAGAAGAAAGAACGGTCGTATAGGCATGCGAAGCGAAGGAAAGTCGCAGTTCAGGCTAGCGGTGGCAGCGCCATTGTAATTTCTGGCAGCCGCGTGGGTAATAAAGAAAAACGATTCAGAACTTAAGGAGAAAGCTGCGGGAAGCACCTCCCGGCCTGCTTCATCTCTCCTTCGCTTCTCCAGTGTATTTTCCCACCGCGCTTTTGAAAAGGGCTTTTCCATTTGATGCTGTTTGTTTGGGTTTTTGCTTTTCGAGCCCAAAAGCAGAAGCAAAAGCCCAAACAAACAGGGCCTTAGACATGTGCACCCCAACTACTAGCTAGGAAGACATTTGGATGCAACAATGTATAAACACAATGTAATGCATCAAGTGGCACGCATTAAAATATAAAGAAATGCAATTTTTAATTCGCTAAGATTTAGGGAAATTGAGGTTTTTAAATGTCAATACTAAATTTTAAAACTGAAATTATTATTTAGAAATAGGTTAATTAGCACAAAAAATCAAATGAAAAGGAATAAAAAGAATATGCATCTCAGTGTAGAGTCAGGAACCTAACCTACATTAAAAACATAAGCATCTTTAAGTCAACTAGGTATAATGAGAAGTACCACTTGTAAAAATATTATACCAAAATATGATGTACAAATAAATAATAACATATATTAAGTGGAAGAATATATTATCAAAAAATAAAAAAGTTTAGTATAAATAGTTGGGTGCCACATATTCCTCGATCACGGTGTGGTGACGCTTGGTGGAGAGCTTGATCTCTCTCTCACCTCAGTCCCCACTCCAGTTTCGTCGCAGATTCCCAAACCTTCCCACGATTCAAACTAATATATTGCTTCTCGATTCCCCAACAGCTACGCCCTAAAAATCTCATAAATAAAATTGCTATACCACCCTAACTGACGGAGGAAAGGTAGAAGAGTATATTTTCTGATCAAACGGCTGGAGCCCGATGACGAGGAGCCTGATGTGGAGACACTTGATGCGATCCATCAGTTTCGTGTGCATTTTCAGCTGCATAGGCTTGGCCTTAGTTTTGAGGGGTAAGCTGGACTAGGAACAAATGCTTCAAATTCTGTGAAGCTGGGAACGCAGAAGCAGCTGCTGCATTACAAAAATTCTAGTGAGGACGATTCAACATGCACGTCATGTGGCAAAGATTCTGCTTGCGACAATAAGCACAGTGCGTTGTAGGCAGATGGGGACTAGATGTTATCGGCCACCGGTTAATGCTGATGGGATGTATCATGTGGCAAATATTTTGCGGATGTATCATGTGGCAAAGATTTTGCTTTCTGACTGGGATGATGCCACTGCGATTATGATCAACAACAACAACAACAACATAATAATAATAATAATAATAATAATAATAATAATAATAATAATAATAATAATAATTGAAGATGGATGGAATCAACACTGGCAATGGAAGGACAAGATCAATCGACAACGTTTTATGTGCAAATGAGGCCTTGCACAAATGTCATGGTTGTCGAATATCCGACTGAGTCTATGCAGACACGGTGGCTGCACGAGCGGAAGCGAGAGACCATATTTGAGCTAGAATCAGAGCTGACAGTGACGCATAGGTTGATGGAGGCAAAAGTAAAGCGCTCGAGTTATGGGTCGGATTCAAGGTCGTCACTGTGGCGAGGGGGCTTCGAGGACATATGCCTGATTTCGGGTCGGAAGCGGCCGGAACTGCATTGTTACGGAAATGACAAGCAAATACAGGCACTTGACGTGAGCGTGAAGAGCAACGTAAGCACCCGCCGCAATGTTACGGAAATGACAAGCAAATACTACATCACAATGCTGTTTGCATTACATGCACGGAATGTGAACAAGTACGCCACTCGCGTTACACAAAGACAGAAACATGTAGACACTGAACACAGTGACGATCCATGCGCTAACATGCATGGTACCAGACCTAGTTAATTTACGACCCTTGACGATAACTGATGCACAAACACGACTTCACAGAAGCACACATACTACACACACTCATTTTTTATCTCCCGAAAATATACGTACTAGACCCATAGATTCACATTTAGAATGCTCCGGAAGAACGATATATGGCCGCCGTTTAAGCATGCATCGAGCCTCCCCACTCCCCTGCTCCAAGAACTGCTAGCCTTCCGCAGGAGCTGCACCGCAGAAGCAGAGGAGCTTCATGATGCTCTTCAGGACCCCGCCACGCCTCGGCAGCGGCTTGCTCTGCTTCCCATCAGCACCGTGGCCGTTCTTCTCCATGGAGAGCCAACAGATATCAGTACTCCTACACTGAATGATCTGTAGAGGAGGACGAGTAGCCAACAAAGACACTTCACGGCACCAACATTCTGCAGGAGGGACGTTTATATAGATGTCCTTGGCTCCTTGCAACTCTAGCTAGGTCGGTTCAGACATTTTCACGCCTGTTTCGGGGGTAAGATCAGGAAAACTCACTGTAAGTACGTCGTGTGAGTGACTGGGCGCTCGTCGGCTCGTGTAGGACGGACGTGCCCCCTCTCCAAGGAAACGCCTCCCCGATTGTATCCGTGTGAGTGTTGCATTTGTATGGACGCGTTCCTGCGTTGTTCTTGCTTAGTCCGATGGTCGTGTGGCCACAAAATACTGAGCAGGACGCAGTGGCGAGTTTTCCCGGAAAACGGGTGTGATTTTCACCATTTTGTTTTGTGCGGCTCTTGCGTTGGTACAACCCTAGTTTATCGAGGGCGGAATTTACACGATCCTTACCGCCGGCTAATCTGCCTATACCACCAGTTCACTTCAAGTTCGGCTGCTAGACTAGCATCGTCGCCGACCAGCTAGGTATATACACGGAATGTTCCTGCTTTCCTTCCAGGTGGACATAAATCACGCAGGATGTGAAACAGGGTTTCAATACCTCAGTTGCAATAGAACTTGCCAACACGGTTTAATCATCTGACTGGAAATATAAAATGGCAAACATAGCCCTTTTATCATCATTTTATCATATTTTATTACCAAATTTGACAAGCATCTACATCTATGTATTTTTCTAGGAACTTTTTTTTCAAAATTTGTTTTAAACTTGTAGATATAATTTTTCTCTAAATTACATCGTGCATTATATGATGTTTAGGATCAGAAATTCAGGTTGAGTCGAGATCTGGTGGTAACTAGGTACTCACCACGTGCTTGCAGCACATCCAAGGGACGATTTTTTTAAATAAATATAGCCCCCTGCTCAATGGAATTGCCAAAAGTAGCCCCTCCGAATTTATTGTCAAAAATGGTCTCGGCGGGAAGTGCAAAAAGCGACACGTGTCTTCCCGCCAACTCCAAAGAGGAAAATGACTTCCAGCCGTACCAACTGGCGGAAGGCGACTTTCTGCCACCTGAGTTGGCTGAACGTCACTTTGTGCTATTGGCAGAAGCATACGTTGCACCACTTTGCGCCAAACCAAAACTCGACACATGTCTTTCCGCCAGCTCTGTTGGCGGGAAGTCACTTTACGCCAGCTCTGTTGGCTGAAGGACACGTGTCGCTTTTTGCACTTTCCATCGGGGCCATTTTTATAATAAAATTCGGAGGGGTTACTTTTGACAATTGCATTGGGCAGGGGCTATATTTGTAAAAAAAAATCCCAAGGGACCGCCTAGTAGCGATTTCATGTGAATATATCATTATATGGGGTGATAAAGATTCGTGAGTACAACCAATCCATGTTTGTCTTATCTTGGTGTGTTCCTATGGCTTAGTTGATTAAGAAATAATTATTTCTCAGTGGACTGTTGCTAGCCGTTAGATAACCATTTTTTCTCTTGCACTTGTATGAATCCTGACGTCTGATCTATAGGTTCTCGTGGTGCCTTAGAAATAGACATTTTTCATTCCTAAGTCATCTGAGAAAAACCAGGAGCATTGCTTATATAGTACTAGTATCTAAAACGCTGAGGCCCTTCAACATTCATTTGTTTTATTCTCCTATATTCGCCTATCGTTATCAGCGAGTAAACAAAACTAGACGTCGATATATGTAGGCATAAAGCGTCAACAATGCTCTAGCTCTCAAAACGAAGCAAATACAGGAACATATTTGTACAGTATAGACCCAGTGAATCGTGTACTGCGGTCTGGGGCACAGATTCAACATCAGGAACTAAAAACGCTTATAAAGCGTCCTTTATGGCCAAAAAAGACCAACAATGCATTCATCTGGCGTTGGAGTTTTATCCGTTGATCTCAATCATTGGTGCTGGACGAGGAGAAGCAGCCACAAATGAGCTCAAACATGCTCTTCTTCAAATATTTTCGGCAATTGGCTTAACGGTGTGTGTCATAGGTTTGTCACGGCAGATGTCATTGGGATGACTTCGTAGGTGTGGGGTTTATGCGATTGGAGCGTCACCGAGCTTGAGATCATAGGGCACAAGGAAGACAATATTTACCCAGGTTCGGCCCCTCGATGTGAGGTAAAGAACTACTTCCTGCCTATTCTAGATTGAAATTGATATGTATATCGTGTTACAAGGGTTGCGATTCGTTGTGTCGAATCGTCTCTAGTTATAGGGTTTGGAACTTTAGAGCCTCCTCCCCCTACGTCCTGCGAGCCCTCTTTATATATCCAGGGGCTCGCTAGATTAAAAAGAAAGCTTCTCCCTTTAGGAAAGTATAAGCCAGAGTGCTACTTGTAGACTAATCTTTTTCGTGTCTTCCAATGCAAGTTATCTCCGATCTTATATATCTTTCTCTTATCATGTCATGATCTTGGGTCGGCCCATCTTCGTGTAAGCCCACAGGTGGTGCGGCTGTGAATTATTAATGAGTCGCTGATGTGGACCTACCCTTCGGGTGCCCGCCATGAGGGCACCTGGTGCACTTATAAGATAAGGCCCAGCAGCAAGCCTGCCAGAGGACCACGGCCAAGGCCTGCGAAGTGGGCCCAGCAAGGAGAAGTACGCTACAAGACAATAGAAGCTTAGGTCGGTAGAGACCTACCTTACATGTAAACCTGATCGGATGCGAACTTCCGAGGCCCAGCCTCCTATATAAAGGTTGGGAGGGCCGCCGATCTAGAGCACGCAATACTCATACCACCAAAACCCTAGTGAGATCGACATCTCGTCGGGACACCATTGGAGCTCCATTGTACACCTCATACCTCAATACCAGACAAGCAGGAAGTAGGGTGTTACTCTCCGGGGCCGGGCCTGAACCTGGGTAAATCCTCGCTTGTCAGTCGTCAATACTAGCAGTGCTACCAAGTCTCTCTCTACTATCTCAACCCTAGGTACCGAACCATGGGATTTGCCGTGGTACCCCCACGTCATTTGGCGCCGTCTGTGGGAAAGACTAGCGTTGTATCTACGGTTTCGCCGGCTTCATCTTCATCGACAAACGGCAGCTCGTCGGCGATCCAGAAACCGATCTACTTCGGCTCCTTCGGATTCGACCCACACTCACCGGCCTCTCGCCCGGCGTTCGTGAACCTCCACTCAGGTGTGGATCTGATCTTCGGTAGCTTCAACTTTCATGCTAGTCGGTGGGGAACACATAACTTGACGGACCCGCGTCAACTCGCAGCGATCGCACCCGCGTCTCCATCGACTGCGTCTCCATCGACTGCGTCTTCACCGACCGCGGCGATCGCACCTGCATCTCTATCGACTGCTTCGTCACCAACCGCATCGGCTACGCCTTCATCGACAACACCATCGATCGCACCTTCATCACCCGCATCTACATCGACCGCAAATTTCGCGCTTTCTTCGGATGCGGGAGTAGCGTCTTCATCGACTTATACACCAAGCTCGGCATCAGCACCCCTCGACACATCAAGCGCAGTCGAAGACGAGGTTGAGTCTGCCTACCGTGACGACAGCAACGAGCCACGCATGCTGGCCGACAGCGACATCGACTCCGACATCTTCACCAACAACTACGGGAACGACGGCAGAAGCCAATACTCGCGCGCCATCCCCTTCCAGGTCTGCGTGGTCATCGAGAAAGATGGGAGAAATCCTGAAACATCCAAGGCTGCCGCTCGCCGCAGCACACCAACATATCCCATGACGGTGACTATGCCGAACGGGAAAACAACGATCACTATCACGGAGGAGATGGCGGCCAAGGCATAAAAGGCCATCCAAGAGTGCATCATGATGCCCGAAGACTCGACCCGCGAAGAGATAGCGGCACACTGGTACCTCCTCTGGCAGGCGAGCCTGCGGCTGAAGAACTATCAAGCAACGCTCGATGAGCGCAGGAGGCAAGCGAGCGCGTCGAGTGCGCGAAGGGCGGCGCTATCCGTCCAATACTCGGGACATACGGACCCGAGGCGCAGAAACAGAACGTTCTGCATCCTGGAAGCTGACAGAGCGGAAACTAACCCGCAACTTGGGCCTCTCCTTCATGACGCATGACGAAGAAAGGATTCCCATCCCCAAAACAGCTACATGAACCCTGATCTCGGTGGCCACATACCTGCGGGCAACTCAACCTCCAGAAGATGACCAAAATGCAGCCCTGCACCGTCAACAGATAAAATCACTCAACCTAGCAGGCGCAGCTTTGATCCCGGAAGCTGACGTGGACGTAGGAAACCCACCACCCGAAGGAAACAAAAGCCGCCGCGCGGCCAGCCCGCGAAGAGAACCGCGGAGTCGCGACGATCGCGACCGCTCGACCCGCGAAGACAGGGAACATGGACACCGGCGCGCGACGAAGACCGTTCCGGACGGGATCGAGGGCAGCCGAGCACTCGCCACCTAAGGGAAGGCGAGGACGCCCGCAACGTCATAACCCCCATCGCAAAGTCAACAAAAGCCGAGCCACGAGACCCTCTCGCTCCCCTAGCAGCGAATCATACTCCGAGGGCGAGTTCGAGCCCTCTGGAGCTCCATGCTTCACTTGATATATCCGCGAGACCAGGATGCCCAAAGGGTTCGGATTAACATCTGAAACACCCAAGTTCGACGGGCGTTAGGAGCCATCGTCCTGACTGGAGGATTACAAGATAGCAGTCTCCTGTCAACGGGGCACAACAACGACAGCAATACAGTACATCCAGCTGATGATGGTGGGGACAGCTCGAGACTGGCTAAAGAGTTTACCCCAAAGCTTATATGACTCATGGGATCACTTCTGGGAAGACTTTGTCAAGAACTTCCTCACAACATGCGAGCGGCCCGCAACATTCGAAGAGTTACGAGCCTGCAAACAGCGATCAGACGAGCTGCTTCGGGAGTACATCCGACGATGGACCACCATGCGCAACTCCGTAGGGGTAATATCAGAAGACAGAGAAATCGATGCATTCACTCGCGGCGTCGCCAGGCGTGACCTCCGAGAAGCACTTGGACGAGAAAAGCCAAGATCCATTGATCAACTCATGAAAGTAGCGAACGAGTGGGCGGATGGCGAAGACTCGATGCGAGACGAGCACCATGGGGGACCACGCGGCAACAACGACAACGACAACTGGAGCCAAAGAAACAGTCGCGGTAACGACAGGAGGCACAAGCGCAAGTCCCACCACTATGATGACACGGACGGTGTCGAACTGGTGGCGGCTGGGTACGTCGATGCACGTGACGATCGAGGCCGCAGCGGAAGTCGACAGGACGACCGCAGGGACAGCCGTGACTTTGAACAGCGTGGCGACGGGTACCGCAAGCGGGAATGGCGAAAAGTCAGTGACGAGTCGCGAGACCTACGCACAGCCACAGAAGAAATAGAGGAAGAATGCAGATTTCACATGTTCAAGGGCCAGGACGGAAAACTCCACTCAAGCCACCTGCTGAAATATTACAGAAAATTCACAAGGCTGGCAAGTGAATACGCAAAGGGCCTTCAAACAACTCCTGGTACAGCTGCAAACGGAGCTCCTCCTCCTCCAGCAGCAGGGCCAACCGGGCAAATGGCGGGTGCAATTCACCACCAGGCACGCATAGAGGCCCCGGCAGCGGCAACAGATCAATATCTCGAGCCTCGTGGGCAGATGAACATGATAGAAAAGGGACGCCCATCCAATAGGGAACAGAAACTGATCACTCACCAAGTTGATATGGCCACCATGGCACCCCCTGCAGTGCCCGAGTACCTGAAGGGGTCCGAGACTAGCATCACATTCTCTCGCGAGGATCACCCGCCTACCGTGGTTCGTCCAGGGCACGCCGCATTGGTACTCGACACCCAAATCGGCGGCTTCGCTATGTCCAAGGTCTTCATGGACGGAGGGAGCGGAATCAACATCCTGTTCACTGACACACTACGCAAAATGAACCACTCGACTGAAAATCTGGCAAAATCAGATAACACCTTCCATGGCATCGTCCCGGGCAAGACGGTTTACCTGCTCGGCACAGTACAATTTCCAGTCATCTTCGGCGAGCCAGGAAACTTCAGGACAGAGAAGATCGATTTCAAGGTCGTCGACTGGAAGTCACAATACCACGCCATCCTAGGGCAGCCGATGTTTGCTCGATTCATGGCGGTCCCACACTACGCCTACCTCAAGCTGAAGATGCCGGGACCCAATGGCATTATCGCTGTGAACGGCAACTTTCAGCGCTCGGATAGCTACGATAGGGAGTTCAGCAAAATCTCCGAGATGTTCGGCATGCAGGAGCAACTCCAAGAGCTCTCCCTCAGCAATGATCGCACTCTTTTCCTGAGGCCAAGATACCGGCACCCGACGCTGCCTTCAGTGCAACAAACGACACAAGATCGCACCAAGTACACCCGACGGACCCATCTAAGACGGTCAACGTGTCATCGAGCTTATCTCCCGCATAGGAAGGCGCGCTCATTGAATTCCTCCGTGAGAACTGGGAAATCTTCGCCTGGTGTCCAGCCGACATGCCGGGTATACCCAGGGAATTCGCCGAGCACTCTCTCCAACTTTTTCCGGATGCCAGACCCGTGAAGCAAACAATGCGCCAGTTCTCCGAGCCAAAACGCGCAGCTATAGGACAAGAAGTCGACAGGCTACTAGATGCCAAGTTTATCCGCGAGATCAAGAAGTCGGACTGGGTCACCAATTACCCTGTCCTAGTACCAAAGAAGCGTACAAAAATCCCACGCATGTGTGTCGACTTCACCGCCCTCAACAAGTGTTGCCCCAAGGATCACTTCCCGTTGCCGCGCATCGACCAGATCGTCGACTCAACTACGGGGTGCGCACGCCTATCCTTCTTGGATGCCTACTCAGGCTACAACCAGATAAGGATGAGATCAGAAGACGAAGACAAGACAATATTCATCACCCCTTATGGCGTCTACTGCTACACAACTATGCCCTTCGGGCTCAAGAATGCGGGTGCCACGTACCAGCGTATGATGCAGTCCTGCCTCAAAGGGCAAATCGGGCACAACGTCCAAGTCTACGTCGACAACATCGTCATCAAAACCAAAAAGGAGGACACACTCCTCGATGACCTGCGCGAAACATTCGCCAACTTCAACCATTACAAGATTAAGCTCAACCCTAAGAAGTGCGTCTTTGGCGTGCCAGCCGGACAGCTCCTGGGGTACCTCGTCTCGGCCCGAGGAATTGAAGCGGACCCGGAGAAGATCCAAGCCATCCTGACCATGCAGCCGCCGACCAAGCTTCGAGAGAACCAAAGGCGAGCTGGTCGGGTTGCAGGCCTCAGTCGCTTCATCAGCAAGCTCGGCGAAAAAGCACTTCCATTTTATCAACTGATGAAGAAATCGCATAACTTCGAGTGGACACCAGAAGCTCAAGCAGCCTTCATCGACCTCAAGCGCGTTCTGACGAGCCCCCCGGTCCTAGTCGCGCCTCGTGAGCGCGAGCCGCTATACCTATTCATCTCCGCCACCAACCGGGTGGTCAGCACCATGCTTGTCGTCGAACGTATGGAAGAGGGACATGCTCATGGCGTGCAGAGACTAGTATACTACCTCAGTGAGGTGCTATCCATATCAAAACAGCGGTAACCACATTATCAGAAGCTGGCTTACACCGTGTTCATGACATGGCGCAAGGTCGTACACTACTTCGCAGAGCACCCAATAACGGTAGTGAGTGCAGCCGGGCTAGGCGACATCCTCACCAACCCTGACTCAACAGGAAGAGTCGCCAAGTGGGTCACCGAGCTTGGACCTCGTGACATCACATACAAGCATCCATCAGCGATCAAAGCGCAGGTCCTCCCTGACTTCACAACAGAATGGACAGAGGCTCAGCCACCGGGTGTCCCTGACGTGTCCAACTCATGGACAATGTACTTTGACGGCTCGAAGAAGAACGAGGGTGCAGGCGCAGGCGTGATCCTCACATCGCCGAAGGGGGACAAGCTCCGCTACGTCTTGCAGATGGATTTCCCAAGACCCTCCAACAACGAGGCGGAGTATGAGGCCTTGCTACACGGCATGCGGATGGCCAAGGCTTGCGGGTGCAGTCGACTCATAATGTACGGCGACTCGAATCTCGTTATGTAGCAAACGATGAAGACCTGCGACGCCACAGCAGAAAACATGATCGTGTACCGTTAGCTGTACAACATCATGGAAGGCAACTTCGACGGGTGCGAACTGTGTCACATTGGGCGCGAAAGCAAGGAAGAAGCAGACATGCTAGCCAACCTTGGCTCCACTAAGGCACCAGTTCCACCTGGTGTATTCCTCGAGCGAATAGAACATCGCTCTATCAAGACCATGCAAACAGAAGCACCCTCGGCGCCAACCGCCGAAGTCTCAGCCAAAGACTCCACTTCACCTAGCACAGAGGATCCGCCAGTCGAAGTTCTCCTCATCGAGCCGACCTGGACACATCCCTTCCTCGCATACATGTTGCGCGGCGAGATGCCGGAGGACGCAGCGGAAGCACGGCGAGTCACAATCATCAAGGGCGAACTGTACAAACGCAGCATATTGGGGATCCTCCAGAGGTGTATCGCACTCGAAGACGGCAAGGCCGTCCTTCGGGACATCCACGCAGGAACCTGTGGACACCATGCAAGCAGTCGAGCCCTTGTCGCCAAAGCTTTTCGAGCGGGGTTCTACTGGCCTACCGCGCTCAAGCATGCAGAAGACATCATGAAGAGATGCATTGGCTGCCAGAAATTCACCACCAAGCCACATGCACCCGCATCCGAACTGAAGAAAATCCCGCTGGCTTGGCCCTTTGCTCAATGGGGACTCGACATGGTTGGTGCACTCAAGAAATCCTCGCGTGAGGGGCACACTCACCTCTTGGTGGCGGTCGACAAGTTTACCAAGTGGATCGAAGCGGTACCCATTACAAATTCGATTGCCATGACAGCGGTGAACTTTTTCAGGTCTATCATCTACCGCTTCGGGGTCCCTCATAGCATCATAACCGATAATGGTACAAACTTCACGGCTGAAGAGTTCCGTGACTTCTGCAAGGACCAAGGTATCAAGCTCAACTACGCGTGTGCAGCGGACTCAAGAAGCAGCTATTGGTGCCACTCAAGCGAGCGGCAGGAGCATGGATCGAAGAACTACCATATGTCCTATGGAGCCTACGCACTACTCCAAACAGGTTGACACAGTACACGCCATTCTTCATGGTATACGGCGCATAAGCTGTCATGCCGTTTGACTTGCAGTTCGACGCACCCAGAGTCGTCGCCTACGAAGAAGACGACGCGGAGGAGGCACTCGAAGACGACGTCGACACGCTAGACGAAGCACGCGACATCGCATTCGCTCGCACAGCTGTCTACCAGCAGAACCTCTGCAACTATCACAGCCGTCGACTGTGAACCAGGTCCTTCGTCGTTGGTGACCTGGTACTTCGCCTGAAGCAGAAGAAGGTGCACAAGCTAGCCTCCCCATGGGAGGGACCCCTCATCATCACGGAAGTCATCGACGGTGGCGCATACCGAATGAATCACGCGAAGACGGGAGAGGTCTCCCACAACCCTTGGAACGTCGCGCACCTGCGTCGTTTCTATGCTTAGGCTACTCAGCCATCATGTAATTGCACTTAATGCCAAAAAGCAGCAGGTTTCAGACGTGCTCTTTTCCTTACCAGGTACATAAGGGGACTGAAAGGTTTTTAATGAGGCGGCCTGCTGGCTTAATATACAGAAGTTGGAATACAAGCATGTTCCTCTATTTTTGAGTCGATTCATTCATAACACCTTGGCCGCACCCGAACACTCGGGGGTTGCGCCTCACAGGTTCAACAAATTCATAAAATCTTGGCCACACCCGACCACTCAGGGGCTGCGCCTCACAGGTTCAACAATTTCATAAGACCTTGGCCGCACCCGAATACTCGGGGGCTGCGCCTCCCAGGTCCAAAAAACTTCATAACCTTGGCCGTACCCCAACGCTCGGGGGCTGCGTCCAAACAACTGCAAAACTCTGTCTTCGACACAAAAATCGTAACTTCACACTCGAGGGCTGCGCCCCGCATACACATCAAAAAAATTCATATGGGCTCAAACGAGCATTCATACATACAAGTTCTTTACACTTTACAAACATACCTACTCCTCTACAGGTTCCTCTTTGGGATACATGGCCGCTTGATTTACAAAGAGATATGTTTCCTTCATAACCTGCGCAATGATCTCATTCGCTGGACCAGCAGTCGCCGCATAGTGTTCTTCCATCAGCACAGGTCCGCCATCAGGCGGTGGAGGCAGGCCTTGGGCAATCTTCTCAAAGTTCAGGTGCGGACGGTGGACTCGCACAAAGGCAAGCGCCACATTGGCTCCGCCAACAAGTTGATCTCGCACAAACTTCTTAATGGCCTTGCCATCACGAAATCTCGTCAGCAGCGCTGCAAGACCTTGCGGTTGCTCGTTCAGCGGAAACAGAGCTCGGTGCACCCGAGCCAGAGCAGACCTACAAGTCTCCATCAGCAGGCCAACACGCCAGGCACGGTCGTGCAGCACAGCCAGTTTTCGGCCTCTCGACCTGTCCGACCAAAAGAGTTGAGAAGTGATAACCCACAAGTATAGGGGATCGCAACAGTCTTCGAGGGAAGTAAAACCCAAATTTATTGATTCGACACAAGGGGAGACAAAGAATACTTATAAGCCTTAACAACTGAGTTGTCAATTCAGCTGCACCTGGAAAAGCACTAGTAACAGGGGTGATGTGAAAGCAGCAGTAATATGAGAGCAATAGTAACAGTAACACAGCAGCAGTAACACGGAGGCAATGGCACCAGAAAATAGTTGATACTACTTCTAATGACATATAGGACCAGAGAGCAATGATGATGACAAATGGACCGGGGTTCCCAGCTATCTACACTAGTGGTAACTCTCCAAACAAATAACAGGTGTTGGGTGAACAAATTACAGTTGGGCAATTGATAATTGTAAGGGCATGACAATGCATGCTTATGATAAGATAAGGTTTACTGTAGTATTTAATTGGGCATTACGACAAGGTACACAGACCGCTATCCAGCATGCATCTGTGCCTAAATAATCCACCTTCCGGTTAGCATCCGCACCCCTTCCAGTATTAAGTTGCAAACAACAGATTATTGCATTAAGTATTGTGCATAATGTAAACAACACATTCATCCTTAGACAAAGCATTGCTGTTTTACCCCTAGTGGCAACAACACATCTACAACCTTAGAACTTGCTGTCACTATCCCAGGTTAAATAGAGGCTGAACCCAACTATCTAGCATAAATACTCCCTCTTGGAGATACAAGCAACTACTTGATCAGGGTAACCACAAGTACCGGAGAGCATGCAAGATCTTAAATAAACAATAGTATGATAATATGATGAACAATCTGATCATAATGTAACAATTCATCGGATCCCAACAAACACAACACCAATTACATCATATGGATCTCAATCATGTAAGGCAGCTCATGAGATCATTGTATTGAAGTACATGGGAGAGAGAGTACCAACTAGCTACAGCCAAGAACCCGTAGTCCATGGGGGAACTACTCACAAACCATCATGGAGTCGAAGTGGAGGCGGTGGAGTCGATGGAGATGGCTCCGGGGGTCAATCCCCGTCCCGGCAGGGTGCCAGAACAGGAACTTCTGACCCCCGAAACGAGGTCTCGCGATGGCGACGGCGCTGCGGAAGTCTTTCTGGAGTATTAGATATATATTTAGGGTTTTCGCGTCGGGGTGACTAAATAGGCGAAGGGGCAACGTCGGTGGGGTCCCGAGTGGGCCCCTGCTCGCGCCGCCCCCTGGCCGCGCCAGAGGTGGTTTGGAGGCCGTGGGCCTCCCCCTGGCTTGCCCTTCTGGCTCCGTGTGTCCCTCGGAAAAATAGGAGGTTTGGCTTTTGTTTCGTCGAATTCCGAGAATATTGCCCGAACAGCTTTTCTGGAACCAAAAACAGCAGAAAACAGGAACTGGCACTGTGGCATCTTGTTAATAGGTTAGTCCCAGAAAATGTATAATAATGATATATAATGCATATAAAACATGTGACAATGATACATAAAACAAGCATGAAACATCAGAAATTATAGATACGTTGGAGACGTATCAAGCATCCCCAAGCTTAGTTCCTACTCGTCCTCGAGTAGGTAAACGATAAAAAGAAAATAATTTCTGAAGTGACATGCTACCAACATAATCTTGATCCAATAATAATGTAAGGCATGTGAGCTGAGATCAAATCATTCAAAGCAAATGTCTATAGTTGATATAAGAGATAATAAAGCAAGAGTCAAACAAGCTAAAAGTTTTCATGAATTATCGCTTTAAAGACATGAAACCGTACAAGGTTCATTAAAGATGGTTTAAGTATCCAGCGTAGAAGTTCTATCCTTCAATCCAAGCATCAAGCAAATTTTCATAACACAGAAGGATTCAGCCAAGTAAACATAAACATGAACGTCATGAATCAACTGTTTCGAAGTCTACTCAACCGGTGAGCGCAAGCATTTGGTATTGGCACCAGGATGTTATGGCAAAGAGAACATTAATGGGGGTTTGGAAGGCCAATGGAAGAAAGTCTCACAAAGCTATAAGTGATCATTAGACAAGAGGAAGTCTTATAATCGAAGCTATGTAAGATGCAGCTATATGTGTATGAAAGCTCTCCAATGGAACTAGTGGGGGTGCATCCAACTTGGTTGCTCATGAAGACCTAGAGCACTTTTGAGGAAGCTCATCATTGGAATATACAACCCAAGTTCTATAGTGTAAATTCCCCACATAGTTATACTAGTAGAACATGAAAACTCTCTCACATGGAGTATAGGTGCTAAAATGAGCACAAATGATGACTATGAATACTGCAGGTGCTATAACATGAGCACAAGTGTGGATAAAGGATAGTAATGTTGCCCCCTTTTTCTTTATTCTTTTTTTCTTTTTTCCTTTTTTCTATTTTTTTTCTTTTTCTGTTTCTCTTTTCGATGGCCACATAGCACTTTTCACTTTCAGGGGCAACATTCTAATATGACAACACACTTTTTGGTACATATAACTCATAACGAACAAGACATGATGTATGAAACTGTATGCCTCTGCCAGTGTAGCAGGATATGCAATGATCTAGCGTAACATGGGTAAACCACACATCAGCTGTATAGAATCATGCAAAGCAATATATAAGTGATGAATGACAACAAGTCATGTAATGTAAATGGAAGTTGCATGGCAATATATCTCGGAACAGCTATGGAAATGCTGTGGTAGGTAGGTATGGTGGTTGTTTTGAGGAAGATGTATAGGCTTATGTGTAGGAGAACAAGAGGAAGTCCTCCCACGGGGTTGGATGTACCGGCGAAGTATGCACAACTCTCAATGTGAGCAGAAGGCAATGCACAGCACCGAAGAGGCTAGCAAATTTGGATGGTGGAAGTGCCAAAAACCGTAGCTTAACATTAGTCAAAAAGAACTCACAAGTTTATTGCAAACAACTAGCAGGTTCAACATTAAGAGCATGATTAAAATTCACTCCAAGAAGGGCCGTTCACGGCGGCACAAGTACCCCGTTAGATCCCTCGACCTTCAGCACAACTTAGTTATTACAATGAACTTTCAGACATGGAAAGCTATCAAGTCCAACTACACCTTCAACAATTTTAGAGTTTGTAGTACGGTACAAGCTTAAAGACAACAATCCACTAATGATTTTAACTTAATTAACCAGCAAGCTTTACCATCTAAATACCTCAAAACGTTTGCAAAGAATCAGATTATCAAAGTTCAATGATCTACAAGATTATGCAAGTTTTTCATTATACCACTACCACATGCAAAAATTTCTGGACCAACACATCAACCAAGCAACTCTCCAAATAAATATAAGTGAAGCAAGAGAGTACTTTCTATAAAATAACTAATAGCTCTGAACAAGAGATACATGAAAACCAAGAGCTAGAAGCTAAACAGTGCGAAAATGAATACTCAACAATATAAGTGAAGAATAGGAGTATTCAAATGAAAAAGCGGAGCGTGTCTCTCTCCCAAACAAGATAGATAGGATCCGACATTGATATGATCAGAGAATAAAACTAACAAACTAAACACAAAGACGCTCCAAGAACAGCACATATGATGTGACCGAATTAAAATATAGTTTCACTAGAGATGACCTGATAAGTTGATGATGAAGAAGGGGATGCCTTGGGCATCCCCAAGCTTAGATGCTTGAGTCTTCTTGAAATATGCTTGGGTGACCCACGGGGGCATCCCCAAGCTTAGGCTCTTCACTCTTCTTGATCACAATATCATCCTTCCTCTTGACCCTTGAAAACTTCTGCCACACCAAACTTCTCATAAACTTCATTAGAGGGGTTAGTACTCAAAAACATTAATCCACTTTGGTTCTGTAGTGACACATTGCAATACTCAATAAAACATTAGCTACAGCCCTCCACGTCTAGAAACCTTACTTAAAGTCCACAAGAGACAATGCAAAAAAACAGAGACAGAATCTGTCAAAACAGAACAGCCAGTAAAGACGAATTTTTTCGAGGTACTTCCGTTGCTCAAATCGGAAAAAGTGAAGTTAATGAAAGATGCGTACATATCTGAGGAAGATGCGTGATTTTTTATAGAATTTTTCGATTTTCTCCAGGGAGAAAAGCTCAAATTCGTGACAGCTAAAAATCTGTCCCTGCGCAGAAATCCAAATCTAGCATCATCTAATCATTAAAGGCTCTTCTTGGCACAACAATGAAAAATAAAGATACAAAGGAGTTGTTACAGAAGTAAGCAAGCTCCTTGACTCAAAAAGCAAAAGAAAAATTACAGAAATAAACATGGGTTGTCTCCCAAGAGCGCTTTTCTTTAATGCCTTTTAGCTAGGCTTGATAGTTTTAATGATGCTCTCATGAAAATAGAAAATGAAGCAAAAGGAGCATCAAGAAGCAAATTCAAAACACATTTAAGTCTAACCCACTTCCTATGCATAGGAAACTTGTACACAAATAAATTCATATAGAACAAAGTGACAAGCATAGGAAGATAAAACAAGAGTAACTTCAAAAGTTTCAGCATATAGAGAGGTGTTTTAGTACCATGAAAATTTCTACAACCATTTTTCCTCTCTCATAATAATTTTCAGTAGCATCATGAATAAACTCAACAATATAACTATCACATAAAGCATGCTTTTCATGATCTACAAACACATATTTTTATCAAGCTCACAAATAGTGGGATTTAAAATTTCGAACCCACATGTAACAATTTTATAACAAGATGATTGATCATCTCAAATATATGGGACCTAGATAAAGTCAAGACTTCTCCAATCCCATTTTCATTAGTGGTACAATTAATATTATCAAGTAACATAGGACCATCATCTAGAGCTTTATCATAAACATTTTCTAAGCAAAACTCTTTAGTACCATGCATTTCGATATCAGCCACAAATAAAGGATTATCATAAGATTTATCAAAATAGCATGGATTATCATATATAACAGTAGCATAATTATTCTCACAAGTTTTACTCATAGGAAAAATTTCAAGAGAATCAACAGGAACATAACATTCATCCTCCTTGGGTAAGCATGGAGGGCAATCAAATAATGTAAGAGATGAAGAGTTACTCTCATTAGAAGGTAGGCATGGGTAGCTAATCCATTCTTCCTCCTTTTGTTCATCACTCTCCTCCTCTTTTTCATCTAATGAGCTTTCAGGTTCAGCAATTTCTTCTTCCACAGGTTCCTGCAAATTGTGAGTGCATTCTTGTGCATTAATGAGTCTCTCTTTGTAATCAACGATATAAGGATTATTGCTGTAATGTTCTATGCAATAATCAAGGATAGAAGAGACATAATCTTTAAGGTCCTTACAAGCAATACAAGTTTCATAATTTTTAGCCATGAAAGATTCTATCTCAGAGGCTCCCATAAATAAAACAAATTGTTCTACTTCTTCGAACCCAAGATGAATATAGTTATTCCAATGATAGTTCACAATTAAAACTTCTTCACTAAAGCCACATTGGAATTTAAGATGTTTAGTATCCTGTTTAGAGCAACAGTTTATATCATGGCGTTTAAGCAAGATATTAGCAATTGTATTCAACTTTTCTAACACAGCACTCATGACTTCACCCTTTTTTGATTCTCTATACTTCATATATAATTCTATAAGCTCCAATAGGTTGTGGGTTCTTCCATAACAACAGTTTTTAATTTTTGGTTTTTCAAATTTTTATGGATTTTCGAATTTATAAGAAAAACAAAACAAAACAAAAATAAACTAAACAAAAGTAAACTAAACAAAACACAACTAAAAAAAATAAACTAAGCACAAATAAACTAGACAAAAGTAAACTAGACAAGACAAAATAAAATAAAAACAGAGAGAGAGGTAGAGTGTACTCCCCAGGTGAACTTATGAGTAGAGCTATGCTCCCCGGCAACGGCGCCAGAAAATAGTCTTGATAACCCACAAGTATAGGGGATCGCAACAGTCTTCGAGGGAAGTAAAACCCAAATTTATTGATTCGACACAAGGGGAGACAAAGAATACTTATAAGCCTTAACAACTGAGTTGTCAATTCAGCTGCACCTGGAAAAGCACTAGTAACAGGGGTGATGTGAAAGCAGCAGTAATATGAGAGCAATAGTAACAGTAACACAGCAGCAGTAACACGGAGGCAATGGCACCAGAAAATAGTTGATACTACTTCTAATGACATATAGGACCAGAGAGCAATGATGATGACAAATGGACCGGGGTTCCCAGCTATCTACACTAGTGGTAACTCTCCAAACAAATAACAGGTGTTGGGTGAACAAATTACAGTTGGGCAATTGATAATTGTAAGGGCATGACAATGCATGCTTATGATAAGATAAGTTTACTGTAGTATTTAATTGGGCATTACGACAAGGTACACAGACCGCTATCCAGCATGCATCTGTGCCTAAATAATCCACCTTCCGGTTAGCATCCGCACCCCTTCCAGTATTAAGTTGCAAACAACAGATTATTGCATTAAGTATTGTGCATAATGTAAACAACACATTCATCCTTAGACAAAGCATTGCTGTTTTACCCCTAGTGGCAACAACACATCTACAACCTTAGAACTTGCTGTCACTATCCCAGGTTAAATAGAGGCTGAACCCAACTATCTAGCATAAATACTCCCTCTTGGAGATACAAGCAACTACTTGATCAGGGTAACCACAAGTACCGGAGAGCATGCAAGATCTTAAATAAACAATAGTATGATAATATGATGAACAATCTGATCATAATGTAACAATTCATCGGATCCCAACAAACACAACACCAATTACATCATATGGATCTCAATCATGTAAGGCAGCTCATGAGATCATTGTATTGAAGTACATGGGAGAGAGAGTACCAACTAGCTACAGCCAAGAACCCGTAGTCCATGGGGGAACTACTCACAAACCATCATGGAGTCGAAGTGGAGGCGGTGGAGTCGATGGAGATGGCTCCGGGGGTCAATCCCCGTCCCGGCAGGGTGCCAGAACAGGAACTTCTGACCCCCGAAACGAGGTCTCGCGATGGCGACGGCGCTGCGGAAGTCTTTCTGGAGTATTAGATATATATTTAGGGTTTTCGCGTCGGGGTGACTAAATAGGCGAAGGGGCAACGTCGGTGGCGTCCCGAGTGGGCCAAACCACCTGCTCGCGCCGCCCCCCTTCTGGCCGCGCCAGAGGTGGTTTGGAGGCCGTGGGCCTCCCCCTGGCTTGCCCTTCTGGCTCCGTGTGTCCCTCGGAAAAATAGGAGGTTTGGCTTTTGTTTCGTCGAATTCCGAGAATATTGCCCGAACAGCTTTTCTGGAACCAAAAACAGCAGAAAACAGGAACTGGCACTGTGGCATCTTGTTAATAGGTTAGTCCCAGAAAATGTATAATAATGATATATAATGCATATAAAACATGTGACAATGATACATAAAACAAGCATGAAACATCAGAAATTATAGATACGTTGGAGACGTATCAAGAAGCAGAATCCGAGCCGCTCGCAGCTCTATCCAGGCGGTAATTTATGCGGTCCGTTTCTGCCTTCTCATCCAGACGGATGCCAGCGCAACAAGGAAACACATTAAGAAGCTGTCAAAGAAATAGCGACTGACTCAGAAGACACTTGGACGCTTACATTCCAGTTGTGCGTTCACTATGTCCAATGAGTCCATCAAGAAATTCTCTCGCTCTGCAGCTGGTGACGGCCTCGACTTCAGCTCAGCCAAAGCACCTTGCACGTCCTTCAGCTCCTGCTCCATTTTCACAAGCCGTGTCCGCATATAGGAGATAACGCGTTCATCATTCTTGCTCCTGGACCCTGTTTGAGAAGAAGCACCTCCGGCGGAAGAACCAGCCGACGCGTCGAATGCTTCAGGCTACACAGGGAAAACAACAAGAATTAAGGTCCAACCAAGGATCAATTGCAGTCTCGAGTTCATACACTCAGGGATGTATTCATAAATAGCGACCCAGTAAAACAAAAGGTGTGACTACGCAAAATCAAGTTCATATTTAGCAAAGGAAGATTCATTACATGAAGCAGAAAACAAAAGAAGTCACCCTACAAACTATGAGGTTGACTCAGACTTCGACCTAACTAAACGAGCAGCACGCTCCTGGACTCGCCTTTCCATCATGGCCACCATGTCCTTCGCCAGCTGAGACGCTCGCTCTCTAAGGTGACCCAGAGGAATGGTCTTGCCTTCGGGCTTTCTCGGAAAGTCAGCTACAACCTTCTCGAAATCGCCAGCAATCCCATGACCCAACATCGGCAGGAAGGCGGACTCCGAGCCACATACCGTTTAGGTGCGGGTGTAGTCCGCCAGAGTCGATGACCCAGGGCTGAAAACTTCCGCCAAGCCTTCCACTGTATTGGGTGGCATCCCCTTAGGATCGACGGTCTTGTACATCGCGGAGAAGGCACCCGCAGACTTGACGAGTGAGTGCTTCGCCTGAGCACAGGCGCGATCAAACGCAGTCACCGCGTCGTCAAGGGAGCCCTCGTCCGCGCCAGCCTCGTCCACGTCAGCTGCGGGTGCAATACCCACAGTACCTGTTGGATCAAAGAACAATCAGAAAAACAATTCGAACTCTTCAATTGCACGGATTCACACAAGCCATCGCAGTGAGACATTACCTCCTACATCATAGGCTAGCGTGCGGAGTCGCTCGACCTGCATCTTCTCGTGACTAATAAGGGCATCCTCGCGACCCTTTGCCTCTTTCAGCTGATGGCGCTAAGCTTCTAGCTCCTTCTCAAGCTTCTGCACGTGGAACAGGGCATTATTTTTGTCGCCTGCGATCAAAGATAGAAGTCAATTTCAACAATGAGTGAAGAAACAAACTAAAGATACAAGGGAAGGAAGGGCTTACGCTCCAACTGCTCCACTCTCGACCGCAGCTGGTCGCGTTCCTGCTCCATTTGCATGTAGGAGGCACCCGATTACATCAGGGTGCGGATAAAAGGCTGCGGAAAAAGAAATTTACGTGTTAAAAAAGGCGGAACATAGAAATTTGAGCCTATGCCCAATTATCATTAGTTGCACGTAGCCTCGGGGGCTACTCCCATCGGGAGCGCTGTCGCGCATCCGATAAAAATTCAAAAGAGCGAAATACAACTTACATGATCGTGATGCACCCGCAGGAAGGCATTCGAAGAGGACGGCGCGTCGTCCCGTGGAAGGGACGGCTGCGGCTCCGCCCGAACCACCTCAGTACCAGTCAACACGGGGGTCGCCCTGGAAGGGTCGACTGAGAGTTCGTTTCACTCTCTGTGGCAACCTTCTCCGGGGTGGCAGTCGAAGGCAGCTCCGTGTTGGTAGCCGGGCTGCAAGCAAAACCACGCTCACAACCAGTTGCAAGAAGAACAAGAGAATCCTAGCAAGTACCCGATGCTTACCTGTCATCCTCTTCGCTGAGCATAGCATCAAAATCAAGGAGAGAGCCGTACTCCGGCGCATCGTCGGCCTTGGTCGGAGGAGCCGAACGTAACAGGGTCACCGGTAGCGGATCCTTGGCGGGAGGCGTCGAGGAACCCGAGTCTTCCTCATCCTTCTCGGCCGGTGTCCCCACGTGCGGTGGGTCTCCAGCAGTCGAAGCCATCTCGTCCAGCCGGCGTCGCTTGTTCCGCTGCTCCTCTCCACCTCATGCTCGGACTCCTCCTCCTCTTCTTCAACTGGCGTGTGAGTGGAGGCATGAGAAATATCATCGACCTCCTCATTCTCCGACTCGACGTCAGGAATCTCTACCTCCGTAGTCGAACCATTCTCGGGAAGCGGAGGCAGAGACAGGACTAAGACATGACCCTAAGCATAGAAGAAACTTCAGAAGCCAAAACACAAGTGCAAGTTACAGAAAAGAAAAAATCAAAATAGCAAAAAGACACCTCCTTTGGGCGGTGGATCGCGTCGAAGGGAGCAACAGGCGGGTCCAAATCGCAGGGATCACTCGCCTTCAAGGAGGTCAGCGATCGAACCCTGGTCTCCACCTCCTTCTTCGACGGCTCCTACTCCGTCAGGTGAGTCGAGTCGTTCGCACCCTCAAACTCCCACATCGGGTGTGCCCGTGCCCGCAAGGGCTGCACCCCTCTCTTGATGAAGATGGCGATGAGCTGGATGCCGGTTACCTCGTGACCAGAAGTCTTCACCAGCTCAGCAACCCTCTAAAGAAGAGGCTTCGTCTCCGCGACTTCCGCAGCAGAAAGCCGGTGCTTCCAAGCACTGGTCCTCACGAGGGTGGTATCAGCAATAAAGGCAGGGTGCCCCTTCTGCCCAGAACTGACATAGAACCACTTCTTCCTCCAGTTCTGTGCCGAGTCGACCAGCTTCGTGGCGAAGTAGTCGATGTCGCCGCGAGCCTGGACATTGACGCCCCCAACTTGGTAGGCGCCGTTCTTCCCATGGTTTTGTCGAACAATGAAGATCGACTTCCACATACCCCATTGTGGGTGCACCCCAAGGAAGCACTCGCACAGCACTATGAAGCATGCAATGTGCAGAATGGAGTTAGGGGTGAAGTCGTGAAGCTGTACCTTATAGGCGTACAGTAGTCCCCTGACAAAATCATGAACGGGGAAGGACAGCCCCCTGCTCAGATGCTCGGTGAAGCAAATGCGCTCGCCCTTCTTCGGGAAAGGGATCACTTCATCTCCCGGCGCGCGCGCGGGCAGCACATCGGCAGCGGGGATCTACCCGTCCTACCAGTACTCGTCGATACGAGTAATCTTCACAGAGGACCTCGTCCATGCGCCTGCCACCCTCTTCAATGTCGCGGCGGTGGCGCTCGCCGCGGCAGCGCTCGCATCGCCGATGGAGGTGGCAGCATCCTTCCCCTTCTTTCCGGCTTTCTTCGGCATGGCGCAAGATTTGGCTGTGTGAGGCGAAGCAGAAGAAGCTACGGCAAGGGACGGCGACGAGGAAGATTAAGCAGCAAAGGGGAGAGCAGAAGGCAACGACGACGGCGGGGGAGAAATGGCAAGTAAAAATAAATTACCCCCACCGCTCCCCTATTTATGCAAGAGTGGTGCTTGATCTCATCCGTTGGTGAAGCATCGTGCTCCACGACGCATCTCCACCATACACGTCGCGGCCTCGGAGAGCAACCGTCGCAGACCACGCCGCCCACTACGCACGGGAAAAGAGGAGATCATCATCACGTCACCAAAAAAATAGCGCCAAACGGTCAAGCCCAGTCCTAGCGGCACCGTCCTTGGTCAACACTGTCAAGTGGGGCCATAGCATCATGTCCCATCCATCACAACGAGCACGCCATCACCTGTCAGGTGGTGCAGTCCGCAAAAACGTCATCCCTGACGTCATCATTCTGCTTTAGCATAAAGAGGTACTCGAGTCCCTAATGGGTCGACTCTGAGGAAACATATCCCGCGCAAGCAAAGAGGTCATTCGACTGTTTCCAGTCCGAAGCATTCAACTCCCATCGGGAGCGTATCAAAATTTCGCCGACTGCTGCAAAGGTACAAAGTTTTGAGATTATCCTCAACTGTAAGCAATTAAGCACAATCTCGGGGGCAACTCCCATCGGGAGCGCTATCGCGCACCCGATAAAATACAGACAAGGACATCAAGTTGTAGATTTCACAGTCGAAACTTACTCGACTCAGCTACTTAGCTACCCACATAAGGCAAAACCACAGTCATAATCTCCCGAGTCGCGTCTGACGACCCTCGGAAGCTGCATACATGGTGCATAGGTAAGACCCGCCGATCCGTCGAGCCGGCCAGGGCCCACACATACTGCGTTTGCCCTGAAATTTTCCATGTCAACAGACATGAAGAAAATCCTAGCGGACGCGTTAGGTACCCGCAAAATTATGCTGCAGGACGACTCTGTAAGACCTCCGCGGCCTGAGTCGGGCCTGACCAGCCAGTTCCGGGTTCGAGTCCGGGGACTCGAACTTGAAGTAGGCTAGTAAGGTTTTGCCCAAGAGCAGTTAACTGGTCCCGATCCGTCAAGTGTACCAGACCTACTATGCCACCATCCCTGAAACCTGTCATAAGGACAGCAAAAATACATGCAAAGCATCAGTCGACGTATTACCGACTCCATAAGCACAATCGATACAATATCGACTTACATTCATACAACAAAACAAGAAAAACGATGGTCGATGTATTGTCGACTAACTTGATTCATGGCAAAGCAAGTAAATTACGACGTGCACTCACAGAGGAGTCCCTGCCCGAATCTTCGAGTAGACCAGGCACTCGGGGGCTACTGATGTGGACCTACCCTTCGGGTGCTCCGCCATGAGGACACCTGGTGCACGTATAAGCTAAGTCCCAGCATCAAGCCTGCCAGAGGACCACGGCCAAGGCCCGCGAAGGGGCCCAGCAAGGAGAAGCGCTCCAAGACAATCGAAGCTTAGGTCGGTAGAGACCTACCTTACATGTAAACCTGATCGGATGCGAACTCCCGAGACCCAGCCTCCTATATAAAGGTTGGGAGGGCCGCCGATCTAGGGCACGTAATACTCATACCACCAAAACTCTAGTGAGATCGACATCTCGCCGGGACGCCATTGTAGCTCCATTGTACACCTCATACCTCAATACCAGACAAGCAGGAAGTAGGGTGTTACCCTCCGGGGGCCTGAACCTAGGTAAATTCTCGCTTGTCAGCCGTCGATACTACTAGTGCTACCAAATCTCTCTCTCCTATCTCAGTCATAGGTACCGAACCATGGGATTTGCCATGGTACCTCCACGTCAGTCGCCTTACCACTGTGGGTCGCGGGTTAACTCAAGTAATATTCCCCCGATAGTGTGGATCCTAGGTTTAAGCTTCTTATTAGGGTGGGAGCGATTGACGTTATTTGGTCGCTATGGCTATGTAGAAATGGCAAGTTTTTAACGATAAAAATACTTCTGTTATGCAGCTTATCTACCGGTGCACAACGACGCTCGGATCTTGGTCGGCCTTACAGCGTGTGGAGCACCGCGACCTGTTTTCGGAGGTATCTTCACGTTTGGAGGCTGCGGCGGCGAGGGAGTTCTTCTCCTACAATGGATGACAGCATAATCTCCGGATTGGACCTCTAACACCATCGGCGTCTTTACAATTTCTCATTATGATATTTAATTCGTCTTTTTTTTATTTCTGTTGGTTTGAGATTTGTGAACTTGTTGGGGCTATGTGCATCCTAGTTATGCAGAGGTCAGGTGTAATGCTTAAAACTCTTTAACTAATAAAATCTCTTTATCTAAAAAAATATCCATCTAATCGATGATCCTCGCTGCGTCGATGAACTTGAACTGCAACTGCTAATTGAAATTGAGTGGCAAACACAAGAGTCTGATAATTAATTGGTGTGCTTCAGCAAACCTCTCCAGTGCCTTATTTGTACTGCGTCAGATTGCTGTCTCAAAACGCGAAGGAGATTCCCTTTGCAAGTAGTGGGAAACTCGCATCGTGAGCTGACTAGCTAGCGTGTAACAGGTCCCAGCACGGAACAGTTCAACGGGGGAGTTGACTCGCAAGAATGAAAAAATAAATCCAGATTAAAGTGTAAAATGATGCTTAGTGGCAGTAGTGTGAGCACTCTCATGCAAGTGTAAAATGATGCTTAGTGAACCGAGTCTTCTTTCTTGTTTGTGGTAAAATCAATGGCGAGTAACTTTTGTCAAAAGAAAAACATGATGAGTAGTTTGAGCAGTTATTTTATTTATTTTTCTTGTGAGACTGAACGTACCATGCTACCCATTTGCCGATATGCGTGTATTGAGTCTTCAACTACGTACATTTTCTGAACTTAACGTACTCCCTCCTGCTCAAAATATGTTGCGTATAATTTTTGGTCAAAGTCAAACTCAACTATATTGATAAAAGTCTCAGCACGTACAGTACCAATTTGAAATTATTAGAATCAATATGAAATATAGTTTCATAATATATGCATATGGTATGGTGGGTGTTCATATACTTATGTATATATTTGGTCAAACTTTACAAAGTTTGACTTCTTATAAAAATTATATGTAGCATATTTTGGGGAGGAGGGAGTACTAACATTGACCGAAACTAGAGCGCCGATTACTCCATTAGCGGCTTTGAACAACTAGGCCATATTTGTTACTGCGTTACCGCGTTCCCAAAGAAAATAGTATCAACTGCTTGAGCTTATTAAGCAAGTCAGGATTGGACTGATGCGAACAAGCAGCACCACCAGATGCCTATTTACAGAAGTCACACACTCGCACACGCAGTTAACTGTAATTAATTACTTAGTACCCAGCCCTACAGGTCGGTCCACTCGACCAGTCTTCACAAGTTTTTTTTGCCAAAGGGAGGTCTTGCAATTGAAAATTAACAGAAGACGACTCTTGTATGACTTTTGAGCAGTTTGTGAACGATGTTGTCAGCCAGTACGTGTGAGCATTTGACTTTGACTGCCAGGTTAATGAGTGTTAACAGGCTCCGAGGTTTGATATCTTCAATGTTCAATCATTCAACTGTCTGTTGGTCGGCCTCCATGCGGCACGATCTCTATTCGTACGCGTAAACGGAGACCGAAATGATCGATCAGCTAGCTGTCCGTTGAAAGCTACTCTAGCTAAGTTGCCTTGACTGAAACACATGCATGCATGGAAAGTTTACCTCTGGTTGGAGCGGCTCAACTGCTGCTAATGATGCACGTAATGAAAATTAATGCTTAACAGAAATTGAGAGAAGTCGTTCACGTATATATTTTACTGAGCAATACTACACTTACAGACAAGTTCTACAAAAAAAAAAGTTCTTGCAGACGTTGCAATTGCATTCTTTCCTGAGAAAATCACCATCCACTCTACCATAAGCTTTGGATAGGTCCAGTTTATAGGCGCAAAAATTAATATCAGCCTTTTTGTTATGCTCGATGTATTTTTTTAAAACCAAGGAAAAAGCTTTGCATATTTCATTAATTAAGAGGAGTTTAAGAAACAGTTACAAACATGGCCGAAGTGGCTCGACAAAAGTCTACTCTCGCGGTAAAATAGCGCTCAAACGTTTCGCACCCACGGTGCCCCAAAGAGTGGCTTCCCGCTTGATTGTCGCAATTATAAGGCTAGGTATAGAGGCTACGTTCATAAAGTCTCGTGCGTACGGCTCGACCCAAATTTCCCAAACCACAAACATGAGCAAAGACTTGAGTCCTTTCCGTCGCATACCGTTAAACCCCAAGGTTGCACACCACCAATCTTCCACCCTTGGTATGGGTGCCCATTGGGACATGTCAAGATCAACCAAGTCAATCCACTCCTTTATGCCATTTCAAATGCGGAGAGTATCATTAATTGAACATGAGATGCGCCTGGTTCTCTCTTGCAAAATTGACAAAGGTCGTTATTGGGCCATCCCCGACGCACAAGCTGGTGCGCCGTTCATATCCGGTTTTGGAGAATCAACCACTCAAAGAACTTGCATTTAGGTGGTGTCCAATTGTTCCAAACCACGGGCACCATGGTCGAGTTGGTGGCCGCCACAAATTGCGCAAAATATGCCGAGGCCGCAGAGTATTTTCCGTCACTAGTGAGAGTTCACACAATCGTGTCACAGACGTCTTCGGAGAGATGCTCCTCTTGTAGTTTGTTCCACAAACCATAGAACTCGTTCATAAGCGTTAACGACATGCCCCCTCAAAATTAAGATTGGAGATCCAAAAATCATGAGCAAGAGCCTTTTGTACCGAAAAAAATCTTTTGCTTGGAGATGGCAAAAATGGAGGGAGCGATATCCTTCGGCTTGAGCCCATCTATCCAAGTAGCGAGCCAAAATTTGGCGGTCATTCCATCACCGATGGAAATGGTGTGGTGGAGGTGTAGAAAAGCTCCAAATCAACATCATCACAAAGGTGTCCCAAGCCCACCCACGCTCGCTCCGGGTCCGTCCATATAAAATGTCGTGTCCGAAGCCACGAACACCGGAGGTCGAGAGACCCCCTTTTAGAGATTCGGTGAGGGGAGCGAGGAGGATCTTGGCGAGCGAGTGAAGTATGCAGAAAGTAGAACACACAGGCAGTTTACCCAGGTTCAGGCTGCTCAGAAGTGTAACACCCTACTCCTGCATGTCTGAATATATGGTGGTGGTATGAGTATCCGGGCTACAAAGGTGTGTTCCCGGGAAACTAGAGAGCTAAGCTAGGAGAACGAGTCCAGATCTGATCTGAGCTCCTGGCCTAGCCGTATCGTCATCTGGGGAATCGTCCTCCTCTCAGTTGGCCTTGGTCCTCCTTTTATAATGCAAGGGGATACCACAGTGCCCAACAATCTCTTCCTCCTTTGGATGGGTAGGTAGCTGACACCTTTCTTCTCCCGTCTAGCTGACCTCTCTGAGGAAAAATCAGTCTTGGCAGTCTTGTTCCTCCGGAGACATCCCAGCACGTCACATGTTCCCTCCACTTTATTCCTTGTTCAGTACCCGGACAGGGGGGGTCCCGGTAAGCTTGGCTCACCTTTCCCGCGGGAGTTCACGGGAACCCCTTGTTCCCAGGATGCGACATAAACCAAGGCCATCTCAACCTCAATATTCTCGCATATTTCTCTAAATCATTTGTTGATCACTAATGCACGCATGACCTAAATTTGGCAAATTTCTCACGGGCAAGCAGCCTACGCACAACCCATGCTCGATCCATGAACCGAGTTTAAAAGTTGTAGACCAATAGTACTGGACAACTCATTTAGAGATATTTATGAAGCAAGTACACATTGGGGAATATTTTAGCACTCATAAGATGCATATAAAATAATGGACACGGTGTTTCGGGTCGTAGGTCAGGATGCACCCGTTATGTAAAATATTTCTAAATAATTTTTAAAATGTCAAAAAAAATCAAACAAAAATTATGGATATACACCCCGCATATTCTATGTTCGCATAAAAAGTTTCGTTACAAAATGATAGTTTTTGTGGCCTGGATAAAAAGATAAAGAAATTTTTCGTGGAAGTTTATTTTGGAGCACCAGAATTTGTCTTTTTTACACAGGACAAAAAAATGTTATTTTTTCACTTTTTTTTTGTACGAACATAAAGTATACGGTGTATATTCGAATTTTTGTTTAGAATTTTTTTGACATTTTGAAATGCCATATTTAGATAGTCGGTGCATGCATCTACACCTACGAGCCGAAAATGATTTCCGATAAAAGACCTGATTTTTACAGATTACCGAGTGAATACATGAGACGAACAGAACCTGGAAAATTAACAGAAAGTAACAAAACAGCATATCTATGTGACTAGCTTAAAGTTTACAAATCAACTGGAACACACATACGCCTCAGTTAACTACGCCTGCATCATTCCTACCTCACGTACGGTCAACCACCTTACACAAGCCAAAAGATGAAGAAAAAAGCACTTGGGCCAGAGAGCCAGCATTGGAGTGCGCTTTGTCGATCGATCTCATCAATTAATCTTTGGTGCTCGACGAGGAGAAGCAGCCGCAGATGAGCTCCAAAATGCTCTTCTTCACTCCGTTGTGGTCAGCCATCCTAGCTTCTGATTGATGAACCTAGCTCGCAAATTGTTCTCCCAAGCTGCAAATGCAACCGAAAAACTGAGCAAGAGGAAGAGTTGGATGATTGCTTGGTGCCTGAGCAAGCCTCTCCATTGTCCTATTTATACTACTACCAGAACATGGTGTGTGTAGAGGGAGAAGCTAGGTTGGCTTGCTTTGCAAGTAGTAAAAATTCCAACCAGTGACCAAGAAACGTTCGCTTGTAAGAGAACAGGTCGTAGCAAGTAGCAAGGGACAGTTCAACTGGGTTGAAACTCGAAAGAGTAAAAAATGACTTCAAAGGTGTCTTTTGTGACAGTGTCAGTGTGAGCATTCTCAAGTGTGAATTTCGGAGGCGTTCTGACCTCTGACCTGAACTTGTCTACTGTTAACTTGATGCCCTTACATCTACCGTGTGCAACAAGCTAGAATTGAATATTCTAATTTTTATTAGCGTCGTACGCGTCCACTGGGAGTACTGGGAGTGTGGGACTAGATTCTATGGTCAAATCAACGGCGAGTAATTTACGTCAAAAGGAAAAAAGTGGCGAGTAGCGTCCACTGCCGTTACCATTTGAACAACTGTATTTTTATGACCAGGACAGTTTGACCTAATCAAGTTTCGTTTTCGGAAGAGGGATGCTTGGCAAGAGTAGGGAATTACCTATTCTATTGGAGAGCAAGATGTTGACAATTGGGACAACGGTTAATAATTAACACATATGGGTTTAATTATGTTGGTTCCAGCTCTAGGATAGTATCCGGACATCTACGTGCTGTAGCTTACTAGCTTAGAACGTTTCCCTTGAGAATATTTTCTAAACCAGTTTTATTTACAAGTTTTGGAGTTTCGGGTGCTAGGAGTTGTTCTTCAGTTGAGCGTCCATCCCAAAGCAAGTGTATGACGAGCCTCTTGTGATTTGGATGCCATTGTTGTTCTTTTTGGAATTCGTGATTTAAAGTGTAATCGTACAGTCACAAACCAAAATTTTCAGACTACAAAAGGAGGCCGCGCCTCGGACCGGATATCGGCGGACCATTCACGCGGCCCGCCCGGAGTCTGAGCCCAGCTAGACGTGGCGAGTGTGTGTGTGTGTGTGTGGTGTCCTCGTTCTCTTCTCATCTCAATAGGTTAGTTGAACTAGTGAGACTTCAATATATAAGGTCATCTCACTCTTTCTTAACTACTAATGTAGAATTTGCGTCTCCACTTTTTGCCACATATGGAATTTGGAGATTTAAAGGGAAATCCAAAACTACATGGGCCACAACCCATATATTTCTAACAACATAATTGAAAGATAGGTGGAATCAACGCTAGCAATGGAAGGACGAGATCAATCGACAATGTTTTACGTGCATATCAAGTACTCATTTCACAAATGCCATGGTTGTCGAAGATCTGATAGAGTTTACCTGGACACGTTGGCGCATGAGCGGAAGTGAGAGACCATATTCGAGCCATGATCAAAGCTGACAGTGACGCATACGATTGACGGAGGCAAAGGTGAAGCGCTCGAGTTATGGGTCAGATTCAAAGTCGTCACTAGTGGCTAGAGGGTTTGGAGGAGGACATATGCCCGAGTTTTGGTCGGAAGGCGGCCGGAAGTGCATTGCTTCCCGATCCCAATCTAGTAATGCAAAAAGAAATCTAATCGCTGGCCAATTAGAATCAACGTAGTGCTAAATATATAGGCCCTCTTTTAAGCAAGCAACCGAGGGATAGATACGCGCACACGACGCGCAAGAGGAGAACTCAGCGCGAAGAGCAACTCAAGCACCCCAATGTTACGGAAATGACAATCAAATACCAGTGCATCACAATGCTTTTTGGATTACATGCACGGAATGAGAACAAGTACACCACTCGCGTTACACAATGACAGACATGTAGATGTTGAACACAGTGACGATCTACGCGCTAACACTAGTACCAGACCTAATTAATTTACGACCCTTGACGATAACTGATGCACAAACACGACTTGAGAAAAGCACACATACTACACACACTCAACCTTTTCTTCCCGAATTTAGAATGCTCCTGACGAACAATATGGCCGCCGTCAAGCATGCATCGAGCCTTCCCGGCTCCAAGAACTGCTAGCCTTCTGCGGGAGCTGCACCGCAGAAGCAGAGGAGTTTCATCATGCTCTTCATGACCCCGCCACGCCTCGGCGGCGGCGGCGGCGGCGGCGGCTTGCTCTGCTTCCAATCAGAACCATGGCCGTTCTCCATGGCGAGCCAACAGATATCAGTGCTCCTACACTGATGATCTGCAGAGGAGGACGAGTAGCCAACAAAGACACTTCACGGCACCAAAATTCTGCACGAGGAACGTATAGATAGGTCTCCGTGCACCTCTAGCTAGGCCGGGTGAGACATTTTCACGCCTATTTCGGGGCGGTGCAGTGTGTATTTTCCCAGAAAACGTGAGTGATTTTCACCATTTTTTTTTTGTGCGCTGGTAGAATCCTAGTGCATCTATGGCGCACTTTACACGACCCTTACCGCCAGCTAATCATATTGCGTATATCACCAGTTCACTTCAAGTTCAGCTGCTAGTACCGCCGCCGACCAGCTAGGTATATGTACGGAATGCTCGTGCTCTCCAGGGGGACCCAACCCAAGTCAGTAAGTCACGCAGAAAGTGAAACACGGAAGGTGTCATTTTTTTCCTGCATGGATGCAAACCGAAACATGGTTCGATACCTCAATTGCAACTTTGCAAGGGGACTTCCCAACAGGGTTTCCTGCATGGGTTTAATCATCTGACTGGAAATATGAAAGGGCAAACATAGGCGTGCAGTGTTTTGGTGGACGGGCTCCATGGAGCCCTTTTTTTGAAAAATTCGAAAACTACAATTCTAAGTTTTAGAAAATTCTGAAAAAACATCTTAAATGTAGACATTGATTATTTATAGCGGTATGCAAAAATTGTGTATTTTGAGTTGTGTAAAAATGACAATGGATTTGAGTTGGTGAACAGTACCAGATTCGAAATTTTTCCGATTTGTCATTTTTGTGTAGACCAAAATACAAACTATTTCGGGTTGAAAATTTTCAGAACTGTGGAATACGTCATTGTCAACGTCTATGATTTGTTTCGGATTTTTTTGAAACTCCATGGTGTGGATGGGCTCCAAAAGGACTTTTTGTCCAGATTAAAGTGTAAAATGATGCTTAGTGGCAGTAGTGTGAGCAGTCTCATGCAGGAGCTGTGGATGAATGGATCTTGAAGGTGTTCCGACTAATTCTATCATTAATTATGTCATCCCACCCAGCCACCCCTCTTAACTACCCCTAAACGGAGACATTGCTGACGGACAAGAACCGTCGGGAATATATGAAAAACGGTCGAGAACACACACTGGTGACGATGCCAGTCAGGAATTAGCCGTCGGGAACAAGGTGTCAGGAAAGAATATGATCGCTGATCGCCGGCGGCTCGTCGCCCTGGCCCGTCAGGATTCGCCGTCAGGAAACCAAGCCATCAGGGAATTCTTTCTCGACGGGTTCAGCCCGCCAGAAGAAAAAAGAGGCCGTCAGAATGATTCTAAACCTTGCGCGCGTCCGTCAGGAACGCATGTTAGCCACCAGGAATGGATGGTGGCAGTCAGGATTAAATGCTGATGCATTTCCTATATATTTCAAAAAATATAAAAAATGGTAGCAATATACTATGTTTTTTCTATAGCAATATATCGCCGCACTGATATCAACAAGCTGCACGGAATATGGTAATTACTAGTAGCGTGGTGCGCGTGTACCGAGTCCTCTTTTTGTTTTGTGGTAAAATCAATGGCGAGTAGTTTTCTTCAAAAGGAAAACATGATGAGTACGCGTGTACCGAGTCTTCAACTACGTAGTAATTTTGAACTTAGACGTACTAACATTGACTGAAAGTGGAGCCCGGATTGCTCCGATTTGAACGACTAGGCCATATATGTTTTTTTGAGGTTTTTAGGCCATATATGTTACTGCCTTAGCGAGTTCTCAAAGAAAGTACTCACTCTGTCAATAAAAGGATGTCTCAACCTAGCCCAAATTTGTATGTATCTAACATGATTTAGTGTGTAGATACATACAAATTTGGGATAGGGTTGAGACATCCTTTTATAAACGGAGGGAATAGTATCAACTGCTTGAGCTTATTAAGCAAGTCAGGATTGGGCTGATGCGAACAAACACCACTACCAGATGCCTATATACAGAAGTCACACACTCACACAGGCAGTTAACTGTAGTTAATTAATTAGTACCCTGCCGTACGGGTCGGTCTACTCGACCAGTCTTCACAAGTTTTCTGCCAAAAAGGAAGTCTTACAAGTGAAAATGCTGTCAAATGTGTACGATGCTGTCAGTCGGTGTGAGCATCTGACTTTGACTAACAGGTTTAATAAATGAGTATTAACAGGCTCCGAGGTTTGATGCCTTCAAATGTTCAATCATTCAATTGTCTGTTGGTCGGCCTCCATGCGGCACGATCTCTATTCGTACGCGTAAACGGAGACCGAATGATCCATCAGCTAGCTGCCCGTTGAAAGCTAGCTAAGCTGCCTTGACTGAAGCATGCATGCATGGAAAGTTTTCATCTTGGAATGGAACGGTTCAACTGCTGCTAGTGATGCACGTTACGGAAATAAATCCTTAACACAAATTGACATACTAAGTGGTTCACATATATATTTACTGACCATTGCTACACTTACGGATAGGTTCTACAAAAAAATGTTCTTACGAACGTTGCAATTGCATCGCATTTGTGAGAAAACACAATCCACATAAGCTTTGGATAGGTCCAGTTTATACGCACAAACTTTTCTATCAGCCGTTTGTAATTCTCGATGAAATTGAAACATTCAAAGGCCACAAGCGCATTATGTTGTTGATTAGTTTTAGTTTGCCTAGGGACCCCTCCTTAAACATATGTACGACTGTGTGGGAGTCAACTAGCCAACTACGCACGAGTCTATGCATTCAAAAAACTGGAGTTAATGGCACCAGCGGTCACACAACTCGTCGTCGATGTGCACTTAAGTCACACTTCTCCAGAACGTGATTATTTGGTCACACAACTCGACAAGTGCGTGCACGCAGATCACTGACCCCACTTGTCAGTCCGTTTTGGACGGTAAATTTTTAGAAAACCCCCTGGAGTAATATTAATTTTACAAAATGGTCCTCCTAATTTTACAAAATGGTCCTTCTAATTTTACAAAATGGTCCTCCTGATTTTACAAAATGGTCCTTCTAATTTTACAAAATGGTCCTCCAGGGGAACCATTTTGTAAAATTAATATTACTCCAGGGGGTTTTCTGAAAATTTACCGTCCAAAACGGACTGACAAGTGGGGTCAGTGACCTGCGTGCACGCACTTGTCGAGTTGTGTGACCAAATAATCACGTTCTGGAGAAGTGTGACTTAAGTGCACATTGACGTCGAGTTGTGTGACCGCGGGTGCCATTAACTCAAAAAACTGATGCATTGACAGAGGAGATGTTCGTGTTGAGACATGTGCTACGAGAAAGGCGTTAGTGTCGATCTTGGGTAGGAGGGTGTCCAAGTCGGCGACGTGGGTGCTGAACTCACTCCCAAAGACTATTGTGCACTTGCTCATGACTAAGGAAAATTTCTCATGGACAAGCCCATACGCAGCTTCTTGTCCTGCAACAACCATTTGTCTCATTTTAGTTCTCGTCGTTGTTTTAATTTATGCTTTAAACTGTTGCTAGTTATGCAGGAGTTGCGGAAATTAATGCTTAGTACAAATTGACATAAGTGGTTCAAGACGGGCTGGTTGGGGCCAATTACCCATCTCTATCTAAATCTTGATTACAAAGCATAGTTAAGCCAACATAATTTAGGCTGGGGGGCCCCCCGCTCACTTGTGTACACTCCGCCCGTCATGCATAGGCATAGTGTCACCGACGCTGAACGGTAGAAAATAGAGAGTACCACATGCCTTTTTTAGCATGCTACTGCCACATATATAATTTCCTTTGAAGTAAAGAAGAATAGACAGTATATAGTGTCTGGGACTTTGTTTGTGGATCTATGGTTGCATGATTCTTCTTAACAGAGTTATGAGTTCCCAGGGATTTTTTTTTTATTTTTTGACGTGGGATTCCCAAGGGTTTAGGACTTTGTTTGTGGATCTATGGTTGTATGCTCTTAACAAGGTTTTGGGTTCCAAAAATTAACCTCCGAGAACCGGTAGCTTTCTGGTTTTCTGGTTCAACATAGTTGCTTGAAGGATCTTAATTCCTTGGGTCCCTGTCTATCATCTGCGATCGGGTTGATGAACCAATCGAGTTTAAAAGTTGTAGACGAATACTATTGAACAAAAATTTCAGAGATATTCATGAAGCAAGTACACATAGAGGAACATTTTTAGCACTCATAAGAAGCAAGTAAAAGAACGGCTTTAGGAGGGCCGTGTGTGCCCTCGCGACGGTCGTGTTACATGACGGTCGGCGAGGGTGTTTGTATCGGTTTTAGGCCGGTTTCCTGTTAATTAACCGGTCAATTCCCACTTCTTCTTAATTAATGAAAATGGCAAGTCTTTTGCCTCGGTTAAAAAAACGGCTTTTTACAGATAACGAGTGAATACATGACACAGACAGAACCCGGAAATTAACATAAGATTCACCTAACAAAACAACAAATCTCTATAGGACTAGACTGAAAGTATATAAATCAAGAACACGCATACGGCTCATCAAACTACGCTCCATCGTACCTACCTACCCCACGTACGGTCAACCACCTTACACAAGCCAAAAAGGAAAAACTCTTGAGCCGGAGAGCTAGCATTTCTTTGTCAGTCGATCTCATTGGCTAATCTTTGGTGCTGGACGAGGAGAAGCAGCCGCAGATGAGCTCCAAAATGCTCTTCTTCACGCCGTTGTGGTCAGCCATCCTAGCTTCTGATTGATGAACCTAGCTCGCAAACTGTTCTCCCAAGAGAGGAAGAGTTGGATGATTGCTTGTTGCCTGAGCAAACCTCTCCATTGTCCTATTTATACTACTACCAGAACATGGTGTGTCGCCGTAGAGGGAGAAGCTAGGTTGGATTGCTTTGCATGCAAGTAGTAAAAATTCCAACCAATGACCAAGAAAAGCTCGCTGGACAGAGAACAGGTCGTAGCTAGCAATTAGCAAGGCACAGTTCAACTGGGTTGAAACAGTAAAAATGACTTCAGAATTAAGTGTCTTTATTCTGTGACAGTGTCAGTGTGAGCATTCTCAAGTGTGGATTCCGGAGACGTTCTGACCTCTGACCTGAACTTCTCTAGTACTGTTAACTTGATGCCCTTCAATCTACCGGCCGTGTGCAACAAGCTATAGATCGAATATGCTAATTTTTATCAGCGTCGGACGCGTCTACAGGGTGTATAATGGGAGCGTGGGACTAGAGTCTATGGTCAAATCAATGGCGAGTAATTTTCGTCAAAAGGAAAAAAGTGGTTAGCAGCGTCCAGTACCCTTAGCCTTTGAACAACGTATTTTTATGACCACGACAGTTTGGCCTAATCAAGTTTCTTTTTCGGGAACCAGCCTAGCTAACTAATCAAGTTCTGCTAAATCTATACTACTATTAAAAGAGCAAACATGTTGGGATACTTTAAATCTGTACCATTCAAATATCTGATCGACGCTCCAGATCGCTCCAATGTTTGACAACTCAACAATGTCCGATTTTTCCCGTTTTACCCTCTCACCAAATCACATAATACTACAATATTGCCACCATACCGGTTCGTTCTTTTATTTCTCCTCTTCCGAACGGCTCGTCCGTCGTCCCACCCCATCCTGCGATATTCCGCAGAGTCAAGGTGAGGCGGCGCCGGTCGACGCCCTCCCCTTCTTCCTCCTCCCGTCCAATCCGGGATGCGGGTGGCACATGGCGCAGCAGATCAACTCGGGTGGGTCCCTCCCCTTCTTCCTCATCTCGTCCAAGCCGGGACGCGGGTGGCCATGGCGCAGCAGATCGACTCGGGTGGGTACCGAGGCCCCAGCTGCGGCAGCGGCGGCGGCCAAGGGTCGATCCGGCGACCTCCTCAAGGTGCCCGAGCGGCCCAGGCGGACAAGGCGCAGGTGGCGCGCGTGGAGGTAGAGCTCCTCGAGGTGGCAATGGCGCCGGTCATCTCTGGCGCCCCGGCGAGCTTCCGCACGCCGGCTCCCAGCGCCCGGCACCGGCGCGCACGCGCAGTTCCAGCAGGAGACGAGACCAGGCGCAGCGCGCTTCAATTTGGACAGCTGCAAGGCGAGGCCGCGCTTCGATTTGGACAGGTCCATCCCTGCGTGGAGTCCATCCATCACTGCTTTGATCTGGACAGGTGCAAAGCGACGCGGGCTACGGCTTCGATCTGGAGCTCCCTTGCAAGGATCTCCTACCACCGCTGGCAGGATGCAGCGCCTTGCAGCCGTGGCGTCGCGGGGCTGCAACCCCAGCTTGCTAGGCTGATCCTATGTCAGCGAGCCGCCGCCGGCCGCTCCGGCCGCTTTCCTCGCACTAGCGACCACCTAATCGCTCTCGGAGCTGCCTCTCCTCAGCGCGATCAGCGCCCAGCAGCTCGCCCGCCTTCCAGCCTCCTCTCTACCCGAGCTCGCCCAAGATCCCTCGAGCCTCCTCGAGTCCTCTCTGCCTCTAGGAGAAAATCCACAGCGTACGATTCAGATTTTTTGTGCGTTTTGATTTGTTTCAGAATATATTCTTATATTTGCCTTTTTGGTGGATATTAGAATTGTGTAAAGGCCACGATTCAAATTGAATTGTCCCGTGTCTTTCAAGCATAATCACTGTGTTAGTCTAGATAATTATCTTTAAACGACACTATGATTTCATATTACTATGAAGCTAGATCAGTACACACTTACAGCCTTTGATAGAATAAGAAATTCACTTCTCCCTATTTAGAAATGAATATCAATTCTATACACCTATTCAGTTGTTAATTTTTTTTTTGAGGTTATGTCTTACTTTTTTTTTGCTTGATTAAAATATTTTTTAGATGTGATCAAATAAATGAGACCCTAAAAACAATTAATTTTGCAGTCTTATTTTAGGTGAATCCAAGCGAGGGATGTTGATGACGCTTCAAATCTGTGTCTTCCTCGCAAAAAAAATCTGATATAGTGTATATTTCTTCATAGATTTATAGTAGTAGTGTGTATGATATTTAACTTTAAGTTCCAATATTTAAATTGTGTGGCTGGCACTGATAGAAAAAATGTTAAGCTATTTGTTGGTAGATTTCATATGGAAGTTGGGAGACTCAAAATGCTTGGAGAGAACCAAAGCACATGACGTTTCAAGGTTGTCATACATGCGCCAAGAACGATTCAGTTTCAGTTGCCACTGCACGTTTAGTTGGCTACACGATCAATGTCATTTGGCTACCCAAATACCCAGTGGCGGATCTAGGATTCGATCAACGGGGGTGCCAAGCTTAAAAATTTTGGTTAAAAACGCATTATAAATTTAGCAATAAGTTTAAAAATTGTAAAAAAGACAACAGAACTAGCGAAATTTGGTCTTAGTCTCTCGCCAAACTTTATCTTGCTCATTTATGGGATATCTTGCAATGGGTTTCTTTTTCCCTGGATCACGTGGAAGAAGCTCAACATTCTACACTGATTCACCGCTGCTACTTCTAGGCATTAGATTTGAACCATTTGAACTCTGAAGTTGGACTAGTGATGGTGTTGGATTCACGAAAGCATTAGCCAAGACCACAACATTAACCTCCGGCTCCATTGGAGGCTGAACTGGAGCTTGATTGGAGGCTCCATTGGAGGCTGAATCTCCGGCTCCATTGGACAATCAGACAATGGTTCAATTTTTTTATTTTCACAAAGAAAAAATTCAGTTACTGCTACAACCTGTCGCTGTTGGTCTGTCGGAGATGAAGCAGCTCACTAGCTTGAAGACTGAAGATTGAAGAAGCTGCATGTCGCCTGGACGAGTGGACACTGGTCGAGTGGTCTCGGATGGTGGACCGTGGACGGAGCGCCGGTCGGCGGTCGCCGGCTCGCCGCACACCCGGTCGCGTCATCGTGGGTCGTCGGCTCGCTGCGCACCCGGTCGCCAGTCGCCGGCTCTCTTCGCTGCGGCCCTGCGGCCCTTCCCTCTAGCCTCCAGGCGCTTGATGCCTAGTCCGCGTCGGAAGCTGCAGCCCTCCGCCGTCGATTTAGGTCTGCCCGCCGCCACGAGGTTCGATTTTCCGGATCAATTTTGGTTTGGTTTGTGTGATCGAGTGGATGGTGGATGCGATGCGAGATGTGACTGGAAGAGAGGAATGGGCTTGTTGCACTGCTAGGAATAGATGGGCTGCTGTGCCTTGGAGTTTTAACCTTACATTTTTATTATTTCCGTATTCTTCACCTAGTATACACGTACACTGAGTCTTAATACTAGTAGTTAGAAATAATTCTGTATTTTTGGAGGGGGTGCCATGGCACCCCCACTGGATCCGCCCCTGCAAATACCCCCTAATTATTTTATTTTTGTTATTTCGTTCAATTAGTAAATCGAAAACATGGATGGTACACTTTCTTTGAATTTAGCAAAATTCATCACTGAAATAGAGAGATCAAACATGATAACACATATTTCTTGCTATGTGCTAATATTGTATTATTTGAGTCGCTATATCCTCGATTTGGTTCATTTGCGAGGAAAAAGTGTATCTACGTCTCTAGCGGTTATACAAATGTGTCTTAGTTAAATATTTTATGGGATGAACAAGGATGAGAAGTCTATTTTGGAGTTATAAAAATGTGTCTCGATTAAATATTTCATGAATATTTTTCATATCTCTTACCAGTCTTATTTTCTGGTGTTTCAGCCTTTTCCCTTTGTGCCAAAAAACATGATGAAGACTATTGGCAGGATGCAGAGGCAGAATTGTCTGAGTGCATACTTCTTTGCCATCCAGGCTTTTACGAGAGCTACAAAACAGAGCCCTCAAAAATATTACATGGGTTTGTATCATGTCTAATTTTATTTGTTTGTTGGTTTATGGCTAAGCCTGAATATTTATAGTTTGTTTCCCCCAAAATATTGTTAACATTATATGGAATATTTTTCTGGTTGAACATGTGCCTTCTAAAGACGTGCGTTGCACGTGCAAATTTACTAGTAAATAAAAACAAGTGATCGAGCTGGGATTCACACTCATTTGGCTTTTGCCAGTTTTTTTGTAAATTAACCGTGCGATGTATGGTTTTTGGTTCTGGTTCCCCTAATTAACTGGACCAACTCTCTTCTTCTATAATGCAATTGCGGGAGCTCCCCGCCCTCTGAGGAGGTTTCGTAAAAAAAAAGTTGCTTGGACTTGTATTCGTTACAATTAGGTGTATAGATTGAATTTGGTATTGAAATTTGTGGTGTGATGGCTAGGATGCAATTGTCCTAAAATTTAACATATTTTTTCATGACTATCAACTACTAATAAAACATAGATTTTCTACAAAAGGTAGCTCATCTTCCACGGTGCCCTCTAGTCCCCTTGGCCTTTTTTTAATTCGCCTCTCATTCATAATGCGCCTCACAACCGTAGCATTCTTCTGTGGCGTCGACTGTCAATGAAATTTCATTGATTTTTGTTTGAAATTCCAGTCATTTTTGCTAGATACTAGAACATTTACCGTTCAATTTTTTTTCAATCATTACAGCAGTACACAAGAATAACAACGTAAAAAATCCTGAAGCTTTGGGCAGATTAATAATTTAGTCGTTTAGGATGAGAATACTCCTGCAACCGCATTTTTCATCCATAGCCAATAAGAGAATGCCAGTATGCATGCTTATGGACGGACCTAGAGAACCTAGAGAGCAGCTTAACAGAGAAAAGTAGCAATAAAAGTTGACTTCCACTTTCTCTTGCAGCAGTGAGTCGTTGGCTGGAAAGGTGATGATGGTAAAAGTGTCAGCGAGTTGAACACTTAGTGAAGGCTTGCCTAGAAGTTTTATGTTTTCTCTGTATTTTGTCTTCTACCATAGGGGTAATGTACCGTGGTGAAGTTAATGTCGTGAGGCATGTGGCTTCGGGTTTGTTTACTTTATATCTTTATAAAGTTTGCAATAAAAGAGATGTGTGCATCGTTTCGATGCATAGGCCGTGGCATGCTCCCTTTTTTTGGAAAAAGTCGAGGCACCACTACACCCTCTGCAAGACGCGCCTCTAAGCCAACCAAGGCATCTATAACATGTCAGGAAAACCATGTGACCTCCCCAATACTGGTCTCCACTAACCTCAGCCTTCATGCCATTAACCTTGCTCACTGTTCTGCCTCCCTCCTTCCTCTTCCTCCATTCCTCATTATCACCCTCCTCTACCATTCTACATCCTCGCGGTGTAAGCGTACTTTTGTTGTAAGGTTGTTTAAGCATTTTTTTATGTGATATGTTGCTCTCCATATGCATAGATAACTATAATAGAACATCTCACATAACCAAAAAAAAGAACAATCAAATAATCAACTGAGGAATCATATGGAAGTAAACAAATAGTTGATTTTCTTTTTCAAATCCTGGCTATGTACATAAAATTGCAACAACATGACTCCATACCAATGTACCAAACGACTGAACACTACCTGGCACCTGACTTCTAACCACACACTTCAATAATTTGCGCAAACGTGTAATTACTACTTAAGTTCTTGGAAACAATGCACCTTTTTGAGATCTCTTATGTGTTAATCTTGTAGTTAATCTTCCGTGATAGATGACGAGCGGCTACAGAGTAACTATCAGATGCTCTCCTTCACGCCATTGCGATCAACCGTACTTCTCCTTGCTCAAATCCCTCCTAACTCCACATATGGGCCAAAAATGCCCCACATTTTGCTCCTGAGACAACAAAGTTCCTGGCTATGAGTTATTGTGACTTGTAATTTTCAAAACAAAAGATCACCGGGCCTCCTAGCAGTATAAATTTACAAAGACTTTTTCCTGAAAAACTGGTACTACATTCTACTGTGACATGAATTAAAAAATATTTAAAAACAAAGTATAACGTGCGCATGGTGTTGGTGTTGTATGGGCCGTGGCGGTGTCGATGGCAGGCCTGGCGAGGGTCTCTGCTTTCATCTCACCTAGGAGATGGGTGTTGTAAAATAGCGCAGCAAAAGTAGATCAAACGAAGAACAAGAACACAGATTTTTAACGTGGAAACCTTTACGGGAGAAAACCACGGAACGCACGAAGGCGTATCACTATAATCGGGAGGAGTATTACAATGCACGAGAGGACAAACCCTTCTCGTGCTATGGATCTGGTGGATCTCTTTCAATCTCACAATCTATTCTATGACTACCTCTAGCTATATATGGGGGGCAAACAACTCTCTGTCTTGGCGGACACGAAACGAAGTTGTAGACATGCCTTATTCCGGTAGGACTCCATATATAGTAAAACGGGATTAGGATTCGGAGCACAAGAAAAATAACACTCCACCTTGAGACGAATCCTCTATAACAGTCATAGATAGTATCAACTCCTCAATTAAAGTCGGCACAAGTAAACCTTGTGTCTTCAAACGTCCATAGGACGAATAAACTTCTCTCGAAGTCATATTGAGCAAATCAACGGTAGGTCGTACGGAAAACAACACAGCTGTCAACAAAGCAGACGAACGAAACTTGGGTCTCCCATAAAACCCAATAAAAGTCTGAGTCTGTGCCACTAACCTCCAAAACTGAAACTGCCCAATCATCAATCAAATGACATAAGTCATCATAACTCTTGTGGTGCCTGAACGAGCGCATAGCTCAATAGTGCAACATCTAGATGCACATAACATTGTGAAGAACTCATCCCATGGAATCTGAACGTGCCACAAAGCACAAACCTCGACAAATAATACTCATGCAAGAGCATCTGGTACGATGGCATCACGTACACCAAAACTGCCGACGATAATGAAAAATCCATGACATGGTCAAAACTGTCCCTGTAGAACAACTGTCGGATGAAGGAATCTCCTCAACATGCAACGGAGCATCAACTCTGCAATAGACCCCTCATGAAAGAGCAAAGACAACTGAATTGTACCGAAAGCTGAACAGTACTAAATGTTGTAGTATCTAGCAGAAAACAAATCTCCTTGCACCATAACTGATCCTCATCACGAACTGAATAAAACCTTCACATGCATAACAGCAAAATACTGGAGAGAAAAGTATATGCTGGCTACCAACAGGCTTAAATAATTACCTCCTCCATAATATTTTTTTTTCTGAATTGTGTTCATGTAATTGCAGCAATATAATATCCTGAATTTGCATCCATAACATCTCCCATGTAAATTCCACTGAATATGAACAATCATAAAACTTACTTTAAATTCCAGCCTTTAAATATGATAACCCAATGAACGAACGAGTCGTCGTAGAATGCCGCAAATAAAACCGCCTTAATGTTGAGCCTAAACTGCAGACAACTCAACAAACTCCACCTAGAACTAAAAACTATCAAAACGATGATCATATAAACGGCAAATCATCGAACATAGGTGGCGCGGATAGAACCGGTATTGAGACCGGGATAGAGCATGGGTCAAAGATCGAGTTGAAAACAAATTGTTCACTTTTGTCCATCTGTGCTACAATAATCCGCATAATAGGTTTGCGCCAATAAACGCTCATATCTTGACTTGCCAAAAGATAAACCTTGTATCACGGTCCAACAACGGAAGATAATCCGTGCACAAGTAGTACAAGCCAAGCAACAGAAAATTTCCCAAAAGAAATTATTAATACGGAGCAAAGAATTAGATAGCACCTGGTAGCTGAATAGGGTGGACGTAGCAATAGGAGATGAAAAAGAATTGGTTTCCTTCACGTGAGTAGAGCAGCAGCACCACAGCAGCACTTAATTCCTTGGGATGCTCTCAAATCGATCTTAATTCGATTTCCTAGTGCTGCATGTAAATCTGAGAATGGGTTTTGTTTAACCGGCCGTATTGGTTTAGTTTTGGGTATGGGCTTAGTTGATTCAGGTGCTAATAGGTTGACTAGGTGAACGGTTTGGTTTCAGTTTAGTTCCGTGGAAAATCAAGTTTGGTACGGTCAGGTATGGGTTCGACCCATTTCGCTCTGACAGGTCTAACCCGTGGTTCCTATACCCGGTTCCTGATTCGGTTAGGTCGTCCTCCACTCCTCCGCCGCCCCTGCCGCATCCCCATTCCCCCTCCCCTCTGCCCCGTTATTCCGCTGCCGCCGCCGCCCCTGACGGCTCGCCGTCCTGGCCGCCCCCGCCGCTCGCCGTCCGCCCGTCCCTGACCCCGCCCTCGCCCCAGCTACTTGAGCCGCCGCCGCCGTCTCCTCTCGCGGCTAGCTCGCTGTCCGCCGTCCCCGATCCCACCACCGCCGCCACGACTCCAAGAAAGCTGCAGTAGAACCGGCGCCAGTCAAGCCGACGTGGTCGATGGCGGCCGTGACCCTGCGGAGCTGACCCTGCTCCTGCCGGAGAGCTCGACCCTGCTCTGACCGTCAAGGTGAGACGAACTGCTCCCTTTTTTCTGTTTCTTAATCCTTTCCGCTGTAATTTGGCTAAATACATCGGCAAGGATACTGGTACTAGCTTTTACATCTGATTGTGCTCCCCGGCTTGTCAATTGCTAGCAGGCTGGGTTACTAGTAACGAACCTGAAGTTCTAGTGTTACTAGTACTATAAACTACTCAAGACGTCTCAGATTACAGTTTTCAAGTGAACATCTGCCATCACCTTGATTAATTTGCTGATGAAAGAATAGTACAATATGAGGAAACATTATCTGGCATTCTAGTGTTGTCTATATTTTTGCATCTTGAGCTTCTTCATGCTCAGATAGAGCTTTTCTCACTGAAATATACATGGAAAGATACAGGAGACTAACCTACAGGTTAAAAAAATCTGCTCACTGAAATAATACTCGCTGTCTGAATTTAGACATATGCTTAAACTGAACTGAATTTAGACATATGCTTAAACTGAACCTTCAGCAGCATGCTCTTGTTAACTGAGCAAGTATCGTGTTCGTTTCTTACCACTATTCTCACTCTTTCATCATTTGTGCGCAGTGTGCTCAGGCATGTCTACCTCAGAGGATTCTGCAAGTGCTGATTCCATGGATGGGAGCACAAGTGAAGGACCACGTGTCAGAAGATCCAAGGTCTGGGAGCATTATGAACAAGATCTGAAGGATGTAGATGGTGATCTCATGGCCATTTGCAAATATTGTAAAGGGCAACTTCAGTCAAAGTTTGGGACTACAAGCTTGAGAAATTACTCTCCTCTGTATTGGTGCTAACCCATCTTGCTAACCCATCTTTACCTAGGTCTGTGTATCAAATAGAAATTACTCTCCTCTGTATTGGTGCTAACCCATCTTGCTGTTGTTTTACTTATTCGGCTAAGCTCTATTCTCTAGATATGTTATGTTCTTGTATGAGCTGTAGTGCTAATTTTAGTTGACAAAAATTATGAGAAAAGTTGGAGTCCTGTCTCATGAAGTTTTCCTCTCCCAACAACATGTTGCCTTGTAAATTACCTACCCTGTGTACAATTTTCCTTTTATTATCTCTCTAACACTTGTTGCATTTGCAGGTCATGGACAGCAAGGAGGCAACTAGCAGGTTACAGGTTCCAGTGATCCAGTGATTGAGCTGTGCCGCATCTTCAGGCTACCACAGTAGCAGTAGTTGCCATTATCTTTAGGTCCTTAGCAGTAGCAGTTTGTGAGCTATCTCTAAATGTGATTCGGCTGTTGGCTTGATTTGTACACTTCTTTCTGTCCTGATTGTGCATCCAGCCTGAAACTAGGCTGCATTTGTGCAGTCGGTAGCCTACGGCTATCCTTGCAAAGTGATATAGGAATGCTGGAGTTAATTAATTAACCTGACTGTTTAGCATATTATTATGAGCCCAGTGCGCCTGGGTTCTTCAGATAGTAGTCATGGCAACGTTCGAAACAGCTGTGTAGCTCATTGATTGATTATTGGTATGAACGCACGTGCTAGTCCTACGAGTAGAAACAGCAGTACGCACACACTTCCTCTTACGGAAATGGTTTTGGACCCATTTGACCAAATGGTTAAAACCAAGGGTGCGCACTCAGGTCTGATTCGGTTTGGTTGAAAAACTGAGCGGGTACAGTTTTGGTTGGTTTCACATTGGCATTAAATGAGTTTGGTTGGGTTCAGGCTTACACAAATATACGTATGGGTATGGTTAAGGTATGGGGCAGTTCTGTAACCATTCTCAGATTTAGCTGCATGCAACCGGACCTGCACACGCACACGTAGCCAAGGCCGACTTGAACATGATCTGATCTGCTGTTGCATGCTGCCGCCTCGACTGATTGAATCGCTGTGATCTTGATCCATACTCCACGCGGACGAGAACGGCAACTGAAAAACGAATCTCACGAGAGACGGCGCACGAGGCGCCCAAACGAAAAACCGTAATAAACTCTCAGATCTCGTAGATTTGGATCTCGCAAAAATACCTCAGTGAAGCTGCATGATGCTGGAACTGCCGCTGTTGATCCAATTAACAAAGCTGCGCCGTGCTGCCCCGGGAGCGCAGCGGAAAGTCTCCGGAGCAGCGGATCGCCGAATCCTTTGGCTCTGATACCACTTGTTGTAAAATAGCGCAGCAAAAGTAGATCAAACGAAGAACAAGAACACATATTTTTAACGTGGAAACCCTTACGGGAGAAAACCACGGAACTCACGAAGGCGTATCACTATAATCGGGAGGAGTATTACAATGCACGAGAGGACAAACCCTTCTCGTGCTATGGATCTGGTGGATCTCTCTCAATCTATTGTATAGCTACCTCTAGCTATATATGGGGGGCAAACAACTCTCTGTCTTGGCGGACACGAAACGAAGTTGTAGACATGGCTTATTCCGGTAGGACTCCATATATAGTAAAACGGGATTAGGATTCGGAGCACAAGAAAAATAACAATGGGTTGGCGGAAAATGACTGAGGCGACTTCTGGAGCGTGCGCATGGGGTGCTAGTTGGTGGTGCATTGTCACCTTGTTTAGCGTATTCGGTTGTATGATCGTTGTAAAGGTTTTTTGACCAATTTTCTGAATAAATGAACTAAATCGAAGCTAAATGTATGTTTTCAATGTAGAGGCTGGGTGATTCCTCTATTCGATTTTTTTTCGTAACAATTGTCATCCCCTTAAGGCATACAAGTTACCTCGAACTAGCAGCTGCTTGAGCTAACTAAATAAAGCTGAGATTGATTGATGCAACAAGCAGGACTTGCAAATGCATTAAGAAAGGTTACACACTGACACTCACATAAACATTTACTGTAATTAGTTAGTATCCCAAACCCAACCGAGATTTTACTAGGAAAAGAACATGAAAACCTCAAGAAAATTCAGCGAAGAACAAGTCATGTTCTGTGCTTACAGTACCCCACGTCACATAACCAGGCAAATTTGGGTTGCACGTACCGGAAAGGTACATTAATAATCACAAAAAGAATGAGCTCAATCTAGACCAGGTCGTTGAGTAAATCTCTGCACTTGGGCAGTATGTCTTAGTTTGCACTTGACATAGAATGTTCAGTGAAAAATAAATTCTAAATCTTGCCAAGTAGGAAAAGGAGGCTGCTTGTAAATCTCTGGAATGACTTGGGCTGATCAGTGACCAGCTTTAGAACTGAAAGCAACCAGAAAATGACTCTTGAATGACTTGGACTGACCAGCCCGTTTCCCTTTGGGAATTCTGACGTTATGTGTGTTCCTGTCGGTCAGCAAGGTTAGTTTAACAAGATCCGAGGTTTGATGCCTTCAATGTTCAATCATTCAACGGGTTTTCTTGTCGGCCTGCATGCAACACAATCGGTTACGGTACGCGTAAATGGAGATTGAATTATTGACCCATCTCTCTGTCTGTCGTTGAAAGCTACAGCTTAGTATTCGCAAAAAAAATAGCTAGTACAGCTTAGTAAGCTCCCTTGACTGAAGATGCTTAGAATATATCAGTTGAATTCAACTGCTGCTAGTGATACATGGTAATTAATGTTTGGCGCAAATACAAATTCATTTCAATTGTTGCTTCCAGAGGCTGGGGCTATGCCTCCATTTCGGGGGAAAAAAAATCTACTGTTGCATTTTTTTGAATTTTTAAAAATCTACTGTTGATAGTGATACACGTCATGGAAATTAATGTTTAAAGCACATACGGTTCAGTTCAACTGCTGCGGTTACTTTTAACTTGAAGTTTCCTCCCCAGAACTGGAGGGCGTAATAGAAATCACAGGGAAAACCCATCCATGAAAAACTGACGCAACAGAAATCACCGGTGTTCAGTAATATGGTAATTAATCGCTGATAGGACACCAACATCTACGTCTCTTCCTCTTCGCACCATGTTTCTCAAAAAATCAATTTATCTCCGACATGGCTCAGAGGCGCCACCATGCGAACAAACTCTAGAGTTTCGCTCGTTCGAAATTTCCCAAGAGACTAACATGATTTACATGCATGATAAGAGTAGGAAACAAACCCAAAAGACTCGTTTATTTCTGGATATAGTTACATGAGACTCGTTTACAAGTTCCTTGCTGCAGGAGAGGCTATCCCGATATACCGAAAAAACTACAATCAAACTCAACCATACAACTTAGTAATATCTAATAACAACCAATTTTGTAGTTCAGCATGAAGCAACTTCTAGCTGACCTGTTCGAACGAATTTACTTATAACGAACTATTAGACACTTAAAACCTCTCACTCTGTCGAACATAATATCCTGGTCTTCATTACTGGCTGGTCTCAGGCGAACCCACAGCCGAAGAGGAGCTGCCAGATGCTCTTCTTGACCTTGTTGCGGTCAGGTTTTCCATTCTTCTTCCTGAGATCTCCGAGCGTCACAAGCTGAAATGCTCCAAGATGACAACCCTGAAAAATAAAAGAGTAACATGGTAAAAATAAGCCATGGGTGGCTAAAAGCAGAGGCAACTGTACAATCTCCACACCATGAACTTAGCACAATACCTGAAAATATCAACCCTGAAGTTAATTAAGGTAGACAAAGCTCGGTGCCTCTGGTGCAGCCATGCATGCTGGTCCATTTATAGGCATGACGCAAGTAGCAAATACATGGTCAGTACTCAGTAGTGAGAGACAAGGCTTTAAAACGGTGTCAGTCACTACCAGGAAAACTTGGTGGAAATCCGCGTGAATATTCAGTGAAGAGTGACTGAACGAGTCCAGAACTTGAAGTTGAAATTTTGACGACCTGCAGAAACTGCAGTCACAATTGATAGGGTTTGTGTAAGCTATATTCCGTTTATTAATTGCTATATATATGATTAATTCATGGCAGGCATAGCAAGAAAAGGCTTTGGAACAGTATAATACATTATTAGGGAAATTTACTGAAAATCCATAGAACTTGAAGCAAGCTAAATATTTCCTGTAAATTGTTGTATGTACCCCTAACTCCTTAACCTAGAATCTCAAGATCTATCTTGGACGAGTGGGTTCGTATATGTAAACAGAATTGAATTAGGAGATTGATCTAACTTACTGAGACTTTACTAGGAAAAGAACATGAAAAACACAAGAAATATCAGCGAAGAACAAGTCAAGCTATGTGAATGCAGTGCTTATAGTAATCCAAGTCACATAGCCAGAGAAACGTGGATTTCACATACCTGGAAAATACATGAATAATCACACACACACAAAGAGCTCAACGACCTAGACCAGGTCGCTGGTCGTAGTAATCTTTGTACTTGAGCACTGAGCAGTATGGCTGGTTTATACTTGTCATAGAATATTCGGTGAAATATACATGCTAAACCTTGCCAAGTAAAAAGATACATGCACCACCACAGCTTACTGTAATTATTTAGTATCCCCAACCTACAGGGATTTTACTTGGAAAACAACCTGAAAAGACTCATGAAAATTCAGTGAAGAGTCATTCCCCGTGAGTGTTCTGCTTATGGCACACTCCAAGTCACATGACCAGGGAAACTTGGCTTGCACGTACCTGGAAAACTACATGAACAATCACCAAATATAGAGCTCAACCTGGACCAGGTCGCTGGTCATAGTTAATCCCTGAACTTCAGTAGTATGCCTTAGTTTGCACTTGTCATAGTCATAGAATGTTCGGTGAAAGATACGTGCAAAATGTTGGCAAGTAAAAAACATGTTGCTTGAAATGTATGCATATGCTGCTGCTAGCGCTCGCTATCTTGTCTCCGCTAATTGACCAGTGACCAGTTTTAGAACTGAAGGCAATCAGAAAATGACTCCTGAGTGACTTGGGCTGACCTGACGTTTCTTTTTGAGAATTCTGACGTTTTGTGTGTTCCTGTCAGTCAGTTTGAGCGCGTGACTTTGACTGCGAGTTAGTTTAACATGGTCCGAGATTTGATGCCTTCAATGTTCGGCATTCGACGGTTTTCTTGTCGGCATGCATGCAACACTATGAATTACCTTTACATATTCCTGTCTGTCGTTGAAAGCTAGTATACAGCTCAGTTCAACTTCTGCTAGTGATGCACCTATGACTGAAGTTGCATGGAACGGTTCAACTGCTGCTACTAGTGCACGTAATGAAAATTTAGTTTCAATGCAAATTAACGGACACGGTTCACCTTTACACCGTCGAATAGGGGATGGATGGAGAGTGGAGATTTCTTGCTCCCGAGTTCAGTGTTCCCGGTGTTTTAAAAAATTCAAAAATCATATTTCAAGTTTCAAAAAAATGTGAAACAATCATGGATATTCTCAATGATGTATTCTAAAAACATGCAAAATTTCAATTAGAAATATTTTCTATTTTGAGTTACACAAAAAGACAAATGTACAGATCTGAGTATAGTGTTTCAAATCTCCAAAAAAATTAAGATTTTGTCATTGTATAGCCCATAATATAAATAATTTCACGTTGTGATTTTGCACGTCTGTAGTCTTCATCATAGACTACATCCAAAATTATTTTCAATTTATTTTGGGACTTCTAAATATTTTTTTGCTTTTTAAAAAATGAAGGGAGCACTAGAGTTAGGGAGCACAAATCACTCTCCGATGGATCATGGATGAATAGGTTGCAACGATGACCCATCTGCCAAAACACTTTCTTAGTTTGGTACAAGTTTTATGGTGGTTGACATTTTTAATAACCGTTCATCGCCTTGATCTGACGGTATTAAAATTGGCGGTACCAGACTAACGGTGTACTCACCGGTACCGCGGTACCAAAAAAAATGTGGGACCGGTACCAAATTATGTGGGACCATTATTTGTAATTGTTTTTTACTTATTTTATTAAACGTAAAATCTGTTGCGTGCCTACGCACCGCTCGCGTCCGATTGTGATCGCACGCCTCTCGTTGTTTGTGGAATCCGCTGGATGCTGCACGACGCTGAAGACCGAGTCAATTCTCTCTTGCTCCCCTCGCATTCCAATCTCATCGGCGGCGTGCTCTCGCCGCCGGCTACCGCGTTCTGTCGACAGCTACCGCCGGCCACCACCATCTAACGCATCCATGGCCACTCCGCCGCCGCCCCCAACCGCTGTAGCCCGATCTCCGCCGGCCACCACCGCTCCTGGAGAAGACCCACGCCGCCGCCCCCAATCGCTCTAGCCAAATCTCCGCCGGCCACCGCCGCTACTGAAGAAGACCCGCGCCGACGGTCGGCAACCAGCCGCTGAGGAAGCTGCGCACGAGGACTGCGGTGCGCGTCCTCGGCCGAGAAGAGGTCCTCCTTCCACTGCCTGCCTCTCGGCGGCGCGGGCGAACGCCCGTGAAGAAGCCGAGCAGGCCCGGACGCTGGTCTCCCGCGCGCTGCAGCGACGGCCTTCCCTGCTCAGGGTTCAGGTGGGATCGACAGTGAATGGTGGTGAACGGCAAGGGAGCACGTCTAGGCTGGAGCCCAAGATGGCGTTTGTCCAGGTCGAGCTGCCACCGGACGGCCGGAGCCCTTCCACGAGGGCTGCCACTCTGGCAGCCCACTCCGGACTCCTGCTTGGACACTACTTCTCTTCTTCCTCCTCGTTTATCCTGTCTCTACAAAAATTGATTCCTGTCTGTATTAGTATCTCAATCTGATTCATTAAGAACAGTAACCTTGCAAGACGAAGCGTTTGATAATTCAGCTCATATGTCCCAAGTGAAGGTTGCCTTTATAACTTGTTCATTGGTTTAATCGTAGACATACACTTGTGAAACTGCTTCAAGTTGAGCATTGGTATCGGCTAATATGTAATATGCACCTGTACCATACAATTCACTGTCTTCCCTGTAATATAGCTATCATTCACACTTTCATCAAGAACTAAAACGTTACTTGTATAATGATTCATGTAAACAATAAAGTGTAAAAGCTGGAGCACGGTCACAAGGAATTGATTCGTGCCCTATTTGTTATTCCGTGCAATGATTTCCTGAATGATATCTTTTGTGCCACATCTGTCCTGATTCCAGACTGTTCTGAAATATAGGTATCTGAAACTAGTGTTGGGAATTGATCATTTGCTTGGATGGACAAGTATTTTGAAGTCCAAGGGCCTGTGCTGTGCTGGAGATTTTTTTCTTCTACATTATCGACTTTCATTTTGCAAGACAAGCAATGTAATCCTAAAATCAATTTGTAGTTTCCTGTGATCATTTGTTCTTGACTTCGTATGTTATTTAATGGTTTCTTTGCATCTCCTGTAGGACGACAGATGATCGGGTTGAAAGTTTGAGTCACGCCCTCTGCTATACAGAAAGGTTGCCAGCGTTGGTTAATCTTGTGCATCTTTTTGAAACTAGATTCGAACGGTGCGGCTGGACGCGCAGCGCTTGTTGCTTCTTTGAATTTTTTGCCCGTGGTTGTCACAATTTATACAGATCACTTAAAAGACATTTATATACATACGAATCCAATCACAAGTATATAGATTTGTTGCTTCTTTGATTTTTTTGCCCGTGGTTGTCACCATTTATACAGATCACTTATTTCAAAAATGACCACAAACAGTTGAACTACACCTAACGGGCCAAGGTCAGCAAGCATGCTGGTATATGAGCCGTCTGTAGAAGCTAATTATTTTTAAGAATAATTTGAGATTGAGTGGAAATTGAAGAGATCTTTTATTATGAGTTAAAATTAAACGTCACAGTCTCAACTTATTCGGACCGGCACCGAGCAATATGAGAATTGAACAAATAATCTATCGTTAACAGGTTTGATCTACTTTTCTTCAGATCCTTGGGAGTTGCCCACCTTCTATCAGGAACTGTAGTTTTAGTTCTGTATAGATTGCTGCCGAGCCTTCAGAGAATCTGCTGAATAGCCCCATTGATTAAAAAATTCGGCAGCTAATTAATATTTGGTATCACCCAATTCAATCTCAGCCTTCTTTAGACATAGATGACTTAAGAGTTTCTCAAACTCGACAATGTACGCACAAATTTTTCATCAGCACGAATTACATTATTTGCACATATACTATAGAAAATATACATAGTGTGTGGGTCGTTCATAAAAAGACTCGCTATTAAAGCTAAGATGTGTCTAACAAAGAGACCAATCTAAATTTTCCACTTTGATAGAATAGTTTGTTCTCTGTTAAGATCAAATTTAGTGCAACAAAAATATATTGGAATCTGAGACCTCATTTTATGCAGCATCAAGACCAAAAAGGAAGATAATGAAGAACGAAACCTGTAATTTTAACGTGGCCTCATATGCCTCATTTGGTAAAAAATAGTTCCCAATAAGTGCTGAAAAAATATAATAATCGCCTTAGACTCATATGATAGAATTGTTACCAATAGAATGCTCAAAAATGAAACAATTGCCTTATTAGCTGACATGATCATGGTACAAAAATTTAAGCAAACCAACAAAGACAACAGTGTTAGGTATATGTTCTTGAAAAACTTGGGAACATTAAAAATTGAAGAAGTAAGAGAACAGATATTCTTAATGATTAATTTGCATTAGTGTCATGGCCCATTCGGCCATGATTCTTTTTGTAAGATAGAAAATGTACAAACATCACTGCATACTTACATTATGGCCATCAAGATGAACCAGGCTATTATCATAGTGGTCAAACTCCTCATTTAAAAAAGATATGCAAGCGGAAATGATAGTACCCTCGATAAAATCCAGCATAAGAAATCCTTGGGTACATGTATTGTTCAGAGTAATTACAGATCTGCCAATGGCTAAACCGATAAGGCAAAATGCATGAATAATAAAAACCAGGCCTTCAAGTATACCACGTTTAGAAAATGTGAGACTAAACCAATTGTGCAGAATTAATCTACCCCATAGATACATAACAGTCATTCGCTTGCTGAACAAAGAACCAAAATATGCTGATTTGAAGTAGTTTCTTAGAAAATATATCAATAGAGACCATTGTGTTTTGAGCATAGAAAATCAAGAGTAACAATCAAGCATTTGGTATTCAAGCGACAAAAGGTATTACCTCTTTAACCTGTATGCATGCAGCTGTCAGAAGTAAGCTGACCAGGACACATAAATAACATATTGGGACTCCAGGGACCAGCATAGCCTCTGTTCGTTCATATTTCATAAAATTTCTGGAAGACAGGAAACATAAATTTCAGCGGCAAATGAATAATTTCCGCGGTCACTTATATAGCTATATTATTGTGTACTACAAACAGAGCAAAAATCAAGAATACAAAGTGACATATTAGTGAAGGAAGCATGATATATCATTTGCATTACTATTGTTGGAACGTCGCTATCCTTTTCATCGCTCGATTACATAAGGACAACATAACTATATAATTTAGCTAGATAATTATTTTGAAGCTCTAACCAACATATAGTGGAAAGGATAAACTGCTATGCTATGCAACTCAAGAATGTTATTAGAGTAAAGTGAGAAAATTAAGGTGAAAATGTATATGGATGCCTCCGAATTTAGTATACATGATTAATAATAACAAATTAGAGTAAATCAAATGCAAAATAAGAAGCATCCGTTATTATTTTAACCGACTAAGTTTTATATTCTCTATATTGATTAAGCTTAATGGGGAGTACATGTCTAACCACAGGCTAACGCAAATAAAGGCCAAAGAGCAAACGCATTTCTGCCTGTCGCCGGAATGGGTGCCTTCATGTGTTGATGTCTGAACAAAACTTCCTACTATTGGCTCATTCGGCAAAAAAGACAACCAAATGTCGCACATGTCACATAGATAAAGATAACGATGGATATCAACACCTGTTTCTTAACTTCATAGGAAAGGGGAGGATAACTGCAACCGTTTCTTACCTTCAAGGATATCAGCAACAGTTTCTTAACTTCATGGATAGACGGTTACGGGAGATACTGATGAAAAGAGAAAGAAGGATTAGCCATGTTCTTGACCAGCAAGAGAAGTGAGATTACAACACGTGATCATGATGAATCTATAGCAGCCAGCTACTACCACAAAACCATGAACTACAGTCAAAATGTTCAAACATAATTGCAGGTCTTCTGTAGTTTGGAATGGAAAATAAAATAGTCAGGAAACTGTTCAAGCAGAAGACCCAACTGTGCAAGCACACTATTTCAGTGTTAGAAGGGGTTTTAGGTTCAGATTTAGTTCCAAATGATGTACAAACTAAGGGCAGAGGCCGTGGACTCACGCCTTTCTGCTGCAAGATGTAAAAAAACGCTGAGTGAGGGGCTCACTTTGCTATGTAGGTTGGGGTTGCTCCTAGACAGACTTGGGAGGCGTTGCTCCGAGACAGGTTCTCGCGGAGATGTCCTTTTCTACCTCCCTATCTGCATTTCTTCTTCCCCTTTTGATCTCCACCTCTCCTTTTCCTCATACCCATTCTCACTCGCAGGCATGAATCACCCAACACCATATAATTCACAACAGCAGTACTGCCCCCCATAGCTTCAACCTGTCAGTTGGAGAGAAAATAATAGAGCTGGAATTACATAACACCAAGGAGAATATCTGAATGATGCAACCAAAGTTGAAACATATAATTACAGATCACGAAATTTCTTGAAGAGAGAACACCAAATCAAGTATTCAACATAAGGGGTAGGCTAAATCAAATATGACAAAGACATCATCTTACACATTAAAGAATCTGCATAGATAAACTGGAGCTGAAGGGGATGAGCTCACCGTGGCTCTCACTGTCGTTGACCACTGCAACAACTGTGTCACAACAACAATCACAGCAACAACGCTTATGTTAGTGTGCTCTCCCGTGTCATCTCTAGAAGCTAATGCACTACAGATCAGCGGTGCCTATCCTCAAGTTGATGTCCTCGCTAGTCTCTTTGGTAATCTGCACACGGTTCACAACATGGACTCCGGAACTTAGAAATAATTTCAGAACAAAGACAAAACTGGAGCTATCAGTTGATTTCAGAAATGATCCCAGAAAAAGTATGAATTTGTACAAAAATTACATCAACATGGGCTTTAATGAGACCATCTTCTGCATGTCATAAATAACCCAGCACAAAAACATTTTCTCATGAATCCTTCGTATATTTATGAGTTATAGCTTTAAAGAGGACAACTTTATTTCATCAAAGCTAATAATATGGCCACCCATCCAGTAGCACTTTCCAAAGAAAAAAATTAGCTTAAGAGCATATCGTTGCTATAGACAGAGCTAATTTCCAACTGTCCCATCACTTCATAAGCAAATCTAAAGCCAAGGATTTACCTTAGATGAAAGGACTGAACCCTCTATTTCTTATTTGACGCTGGTGTCGGTTTGGTTAGTGATTTGATACAAAGAAGCACATTTCCTAACTTGACTGTAGCTGGCCCACTTGACCACATCAAATTAGGAATGTATGAGTTATTTGAAACATTGCATCGGGACAAATTTACAGTGAAATGGTCGTTTCTTGCATGATTAGATAAAGCTACAGATAGTTTGCAATGAGAGCTAGAGATGGTAATTGTAATTTCTGAGATACTTGGTAATCACGTCCTCTTGACATAAACCTAAAGAACTTAAATTATTTGGGGGCCAATAAAGTAGCATGGCAATTCATCTCCCACTGCTGCACTATCCACTCATAACATAGCATAAGCAGTAAATTGTAAACAAACATAGTAAAATCCAAATAAAAATCAGGATATCACCAAAAATTAAACAAACATAGTAGAATCCAAATAAAAACCAGGATATCGCCAAAAATGCCTAATTTTACAGGTATTACTATCCCACCACAAACATATCTTTTTAAAGGCAATGACCTGGACCATTTTTTTAAGTATAATGGCCCTTACTAACTTCTCACCATAGATACACACCTGTACAGACCGAAATCACCAGAATATTTGTTTTACCAATAGAGGGGGCATTTACACACATCAAACAACATTTTTCTCGGTTTTAGTAATTAACCATCACCATGAAGCATATTATGGGATATTGATGACGTGAAACACACGTTCGTTGGGAGACCCCAAGAGGAAGGTATGATGTAGTCAGCAGCAAGTTTTCCCTCAGAAAGAAACCAAGGTTATCGAACCAGTAGGAGCAGCAACTCTTCAGAAGGTTGTCAACGGCGCCAGAAAAATAGTGTTGTTGATGGGAGTCTGGACTGTTGACGTGGAATCTGCACACAACACAATCAAACTACTTTGCCCCAACGAAACAGTGAGGTTGTCAATCTCACTGGCTTGCTGAAAACAAAGGATTAAACGTATGGTGTGGAAAATGAGTATTAAATTGCAGAGAATGAAAAAGGAACAGTTTGCAGTTTGTGGTTGTTTAATCAGTGTAAAAGAATGGACCGGGGTCCACAGTTCACTAGTGGTGTCTCTCCATAAAAGATAACTAACATGTTGGGTGAACAAATTACAGCTGGGCAATTGACGAATAGTGAGCGCATGACAATGCATATACATGACATGTTGACTACTATGATATTTAATTGGGCATTACGACATAATACATAGATCGTTATCCAACAGCATCTATGACTAATAATCCACCGCCGGGTTGTCATCCGAGTCCCCGTTGGTATTAAGTTGCAAGCAACGGATAATTGCATTAAGTAAAGTGCGTAATGTAAACAAACACATATGTCCGTGGACATAGCATCGTTAGGTTATCCCTAGTGGCAACAGCACATCCACAACCTTAGAACTTTCTGTCACTGTCCCAGGTTAAACGGAGACATGAACCCACTATCTAGCATAAATACTCTCTCTTGGAGTTACAAGCATCTACTTGGCCAAAGCATCTACGAGTAACGGAAAGCATGCAAGATCTTAAATAACATATAAGATAGATTGATAATCAACTTGACATAATATTCAATATTCATCGGATCCCAGCAAACACAACATGTAGCATTACAATAATATGATCTTGATCATGTAGGGCAGCTCACAAGATCTAAACATGATGGCACAAAGTGGAGAGACAACCATCTAGCTACTGCTATGGACCCGTAGTCCAAGGATGAACTACTCACGCATCACTCCGGAGGCAGGCATGGCGATGTAGAAGCCTCCGGTGACGATTCCCCTCTCCGGCAGGGTGCCGGGAAGAGGTTCTGAACCCTCCCGAGCTAGGGTTGACGACGGCGGCGTCTCTGGAACTTTTCGTGGATATTTGCTCAGGTACTTAGGGTTTTCGCGTCGGGGGGAATAAGTAGGCGAAAGGGCGGCGGCTGGGACCCCGAGGGGCCCACACCACCCAGGGCGCGGCAGAGGGGGGCCCGCGCCCTGGCGTGTGGGGCCCCGTGGCCCTCTCCTCGCTCTTCGTCCGTCAGTGTGTTCTGGAAAATAGGGACCCCGTGTAGTTTCGTCCAATTCCGAGAATATTTCCAGACTAGCTTTTCTGGAATACAAAAACAGCAGAAAACAGGAACTGGCACTTCGGCATCTTGTTAATAGGTTAGTCCCAAAAAATGTATAAAAGTGATATAAAGTAGATGCAAAACATGTAGCAATTGGTATAAAACAAGCATGGAACATCAAAAATTATAGATACGTTTGAGACGTATCAGCATCCCCAAGCTTAGTTCCTACTCGTCCTCGAGTAGGTAAACGATAAAAACAAAATAATTTTTGAGGTGACATGCTACTATCATAATCTTGATCATATAATATTGCAAGGCACATGTAAATGAATGAAGTGATCCAAGTCAATGGTCTATAATTTGCTATCAAATAGATAATGAGTAAACAATGAATCACACAAGCTAAACGTTTTCATGAATAGTACTTTCGAGACAAGCATCAAACAGTTTTGCATAAGTGTTAACTCATAAAGCAATAGTTTCTAATAAAAGGTATTTAATCAACACAAAGGAAGAATTTAGTTTCAGCATTTGCTTCAACTTTCAACATATTTATCTCATGGATATTGTCAACACAAAGTAGTATAACAAGTCCAATACATTGCATATAACGCATGTTGTAACAAAGTTGACACTAGTGTTTGCTTGTGGAAGACAGAAAGAATAGGAAAACTGACTCAACATAAAAGTAAAAGAAAGGCCCTTCGCAGAGGGAAGCAGGGATTAAATCATGTGCTAGAGCTTTTAGGTTTTTGAAAGCATATAGAGATTGCATAAAATATTTGATACTCCTCCCAACCTTGCTAACACAAGCCATGGCTAACCGAATCCTCGGGTGCCTTCCATCAATCACATACCATGGAGGAGTATCTATTTTTGAGAGGTGTTTGTTAATTGTCAACGAATGGTAGCGGGTGAGAACAGTATTCTACCTGTCGAACGGACTTTTAAGAGCGGCTCCCATGAAGGACGTTATTTCTACCAGCAAGGCAGATCATCCCTCTTTCTCTTTGGTTTACACACATTCAGGTATTTCACTGTTTGTCATTGCTTACTGATGAATCAGGGCAAAAGTGTGAAGAGAATTAATTGGTTAAAGTTGTAATTAATTGGGACTGGGCACCCCGTTGCCAGCTCTTTTTGCAAGTTATTGGATAAGCGGATGTATATGCCACTAGTCCAGGTGTAAAAGTCCACTCGACAAATAGAATAAAGAATAACCACACTAATTCCTCATGAGCTAGTAAACATTGACACAAAAAGGGAATAATAACATTTTGAATAATTTAAAGGTAGCACATGAAAAATTTACTTGGAGTGGCAAGGAAATACCACATATAGGTAGTTATGGTGGACACAAATGGCATGGATTTTGGCTCAAGGATTTGGATGCACGAGAAGCATTCCCTCTCAGTACAGAGTTTAGGCTAGCAAGGTTATGTAAGCAAACAAGAATATCAACCCGTACACCAAGTTTTATATGACAAACATATTGCAAACGTTATAAGACTTCATACCGTCTTCCTTGTTAACCAAACCCTGTTATTAGAAAATATCTAGACCTTAGAGTACCACCGATGCAAACCAAATTTTCAACAAGCTTTACGGTAGTTCTTCACTAATAGGCTTAACTCATGTGATGCACAATTTAATCATGATCTACTTGTTAACTCAAAACAATTGACAAGCATCAAGTTATCCATTTTAGTGATCTACAAGATTAAGCAAGTTTTTCCTTATACCAATTACCACATGCAACATTTTCTGAACCAACCAAACACCAATCAATTTATTTCATCAACTCTCCAAACAAATATAAGTGAAGCAAGAGAGTACTTTCTACAAAAGAAAGCTAATAGCTCTGACAAGAGATACATGAAAACAAGAGCTAAAAGCTGAACAGCGCTAGATATGAATACTCAACAAATATAAGTGAAGAATAGGAGTATTCTCATGAAAAAGCGGAGCGTGTCTCTCTCCCAATCAAGAATGCTAGGGTCCAGTCAAGCTTTATTGAAAATAAAAATGCAATACTGAAAATAAAAAGCACACAGACGCTCCAAGAAAAGCACATATGATGTGAAAGAATTAAAATATAGTTTCACTAGAGATGACCTGATAATTTTGACGATGAAGAAGGGGATGCCTTGGGCATCCCCAAGCTTAGACGCTTGAGTCTTCTTGAAATATGCTGGGGAGATCCATGGGAGCCTCCCCAAGCTTAAGCTCTTCACTCTTCTTGATCCTATTATATCATCCTTCTCTCTTGACCCTTGAAAACTTCCGTCACACCAAACTCAAAGTAGATCTCATTAGAGGGTTAGTGCATAATCAAAAATTCACATGTTCTGTAAAGACGCAATATGATTTGTTACTTTAAACATTAGCTACAGCCACTGATGTTATGTGAAGCTCTTCCACCCAAAAAAGAATTTCACTCAACACTAGTAAAAGAGAGAATGCGAAAAATAAAAAGGCATAATCTGTCTAAAACAGAACAGTCCGCAAAGACGAATTTTTTCGAGGCACTTACGACGCTCAGATCGAGAAACTCTGAACTAATGAAAGTTTCAGACATTCATAAAGATTACGCACAAAAATTTCAGATTTTTAACAATCTGGTGATTTTAGGAATTTCGTACAGTGAACAGCAAAAATCTGTTTCTGCGCAGCAATCAAAATTAAGCATCATCTTATCATTAGAGGCTACTCTTGGCACAACAATGCGAGAAAATAAAGATACAAAGGAGTTGCTACAGAAGTAAACAAACTCCTTGACTCAATAAAAGAAAAATTGCAGAAAAATAAAATGGGTTGCCTCCCATAAGCGCTTTTCTTTAACGCCTTTTAGCTAGGCACAAAGCATGCATCAAGTATTACCAAGTGAAGAAGCATCAACATTGTAATTTGTTCGAACAATAGAATCATAAGGTGGCTTAATCTTCTTCCTAGGAAAGTGTTCCATACCTTTCTTGAGAGGAAATTGATATTTTATATTCCCTTCTTTCATATCAATAATAGCACCTACAGTCCTAAGAAAAGGTCTTCCCAACACAATAGGGCATGATGGATTGCACTCAATATCCAAGACAATAAAATCAACGGGGACATAATTGTTGTTAACCATGATAAGAACATCATCAATTCTTCCCAAAGGTTTTTTAATAGTAGAATCAACAAGGTGAACATCCAAGTAACAATTTTCCAAAGGTGCTAAATCAAGCATATCATATAATCTTTTAGGCATAACAGAAATACTAGCACCAAGGTCACACAAAGCATTGCAATCAAAGTCATTCAATTTCAATTTAATGATGGGCTCCCAACCATCTTCTAACTTCCTAGGGATAGAAGCTTCATGTTTTAATTTCTCTTCCCTAACTTGTATGAGAGCATTAGTAATATGTTTAGTAAAAGCCATGTTTATAGCACTAGCATTAGGACTTCTAGCTAGCTTTTGCAAGAACTTAATTACTTCAGAAATATTGCAACCATCAAAATCAAAGTCATTATCATCAAAAGTAATGGAATTATTCTCTTCCTTATTGCTAGAAATTTCAGCATCTTTATCAAGGACAGTTTCAGAGTTATCAGGCAATTTAGGACATTTTGCAATAGAAGTGGAAACATTACCAACACCAACTATCTTGCCATTAATGGTAGGAGGTTTGTTAACACTTGAGTTTGAAGCTTTTCAGAAGTAGTAATAGTATAAACTCTAGCAATATTGTTCTTTCTAGCAATTTCATCCTCTCTTTCCCATCTAGCATGCAATTCAGCTAACATCCTCACATTGTTATCAATTTTAACTTGTATAGCATTGAGAGTTTTGCTCTCTTTAACATCATGAGGCATGTTCTTTAGTTTCAATAAGTCAACATCAAGAGCAAGACTATCAACTTTAGAGGAAAGCACATCAATTTTCCCAAATTTCTCCTCAACAGTTTTATTGAAAGCAGTTTGTGTACTAATAAAATCCTTAAGCATAACTTCAAGATCAGAGGGTACACTCTTATTATTATTGTAGGAGTTACTATAGGAATTTCCATAACCATTGCCACTATTAGAAGGATAGGGCCTATAATTGCTATTACCAAAATTATTCCTATAAGCATTGTTGTTGAAATTATTATTTTTAATGAAGTTCACATCAACATGCTCTTCTTGAGCAACCAAAGAAGCTAAAGGAACATTATTTGGATCAACATGTGTTTGACCATTTGCAAGCATAGACATAATAGTATCAATTTTGGCACTCAAGGAGGAGGTTTCCTCAACAGAATTTACCTTCTTACCTGTTGGAGCTCTCTCGGTGTGCCACTCAGAATAATTAATCATCATATCATCAAGAAGCTTTGTTGCAGCACCCAAAGTGATGGACATAAAGGTACCTCCAGCGGCCGAATCCAATAAATTCCTCGAAGAAAAATTTAATCCTGCATAGAAGGTTTGGATGATCATCCAAGTAGTCAGTCCATGAGTGGGACAATTTTTAACCAATGATTTCATTCTCTCCCATGCTTGAGCAACATGTTCATTATCAAATTGCTTAAAATTCATTATGCTACTTCTCAAAGAAATAATCTTAGCAGGAGGATAATATTTTCCAATAAAAGCATCTTTGCATTTAGTCCATGAATCAATACTATTTCTAGGCAAAGATAGCAACCATTCTTTAGCACGTCCTCTCAAGGAGAAAGGAAAAAGTTTCAGTTTAATAATATCACCATCTACTTCCTTGAGCTTTTGCATTTCACAAAGTTCAACAAAGTTATTAAGGTGAACAGCAGCATCATCAGTACTAACACCAGAAAATTGCTCTTTCATAACAAGATTTAAAAGTGCAGGTTTAATTTCATAAAATTCTGCTGAAGCAGCAGGTGGAGCAATAGGTGTGCATATGAAATCATTGTTGTTCGTGCTAGTGAAATCACACAACTTAGTGTTCTCAGGAGTACTCATTTTAGCAGAAATAAAAACAGTACAGAAAATAACTTGAAAGTAAACTAGATGCAAGTAACTAATTTTTTTGTGTTTTTGATAATTGAAAGCAAACAAGATAAAATAAAATAAACTAAGCAAGACAAAAACAAAGTAAAGAGATTGGAAGCGTGAAACTCCCCTTGCAGAAGACTGCTGTCTCCCCGGCAACGGCGCCAGAAAAATAGGCGTTGACGGGAGATAGGAGTCTGCTGAAGAACTTCACTCCCCGGCAACGGCGCCAGAAAAATAGCTTGATGACGTGAAACACACGTTCGTTGGGAGACCCCAAGAGGAAGGTATGATGTAGTCAGCAGCAAGTTTTCCCTCAGAAAGAAACCAAGGTTATCGAACCAGTAGGAGCAGCAACTCTTCAGAAGGTTGTCAACGGCGCCAGAAAAATAGTTGTGAGGGAGTCTGGACTGTTGACGTGGAATCTGCACACAACACAATCAAACTACTTTGCCCCAACGAAACAGTGAGGTTGTCAATCTCACTGGCTTGCTGAAAACAAAGGATTAAACGTATGGTGTGGAAAATGAGTATTAAATTGCAGAGAATGAAAAAGGAACAGTTTGCAGTTTGTGGTTGTTTAATCAGTGTAAAAGAATGGACCGGGGTCCACAGTTCACTAGTGGTGTCTCTCCATAAAAGATAACTAACATGTTGGGTGAACAAATTACAGCTGGGCAATTGACGAATAGTGAGCGCATGACAATGCATATACATGACATGTTGACTACTATGATATTTAATTGGGCATTACGACATAATACATAGATCGTTATCCAACAGCATCTATGACTAATAATCCACCGCCGGGTTGTCATCCGAGTCCCCGTTGGTATTAAGTTGCAAGCAACGGATAATTGCATTAAGTAAAGTGCGTAATGTAAACAAACACATATGTCCGTGGACATAGCATCGTTAGGTTATCCCTAGTGGCAACAGCACATCCACAACCTTAGAACTTTCTGTCACTGTCCCAGGTTAAACGGAGACATGAACCCACTATCTAGCATAAATACTCTCTCTTGGAGTTACAAGCATCTACTTGGCCAAAGCATCTACGAGTAACGGAAAGCATGCAAGATCTTAAATAACATATAAGATAGATTGATAATCAACTTGACATAATATTCAATATTCATCGGATCCCAGCAAACACAACATGTAGCATTACAATAATATGATCTTGATCATGTAGGGCAGCTCACAAGATCTAAACATGATGGCACAAAGTGGAGAGACAACCATCTAGCTACTGCTATGGACCCGTAGTCCAAGGATGAACTACTCACGCATCACTCCGGAGGCAGGCATGGCGATGTAGAAGCCTCCGGTGACGATTCCCCTCTCCGGCAGGGTGCCGGGAAGAGGTTCTGAACCCTCCCGAGCTAGGGTTGACGACGGCGGCGTCTCTGGAACTTTTCGTGGATATTTGCTCAGGTACTTAGGGTTTTCGCGTCGGGGGGAATAAGTAGGCGAAAGGGCGGCGGCTGGAGACCCGAGGGGCCCACACCACCCCAGGGCGCGGCAGAGGGGGGCCCGCGCCCTGGCGTGTGGGGCCCACGTGGCCCTCTCCGTCGCTCTTCGTCCGTCAGATGTGTTCTGGTAAAATAGGGACCCCGTGTAGTTTCGTCCAATTCCGAGAATATTTCCAGACTAGCTTTTCTGGAATACAAAAACAGCAGAAAACAGGAACTGGCACTTCGGCATCTTGTTAATAGGTTAGTCCCAAAAAATGTATAAAAGTGATATAAAGTAGATGCAAAACATGTAGCAATTGGTATAAAACAAGCATGGAACATCAAAAATTATAGATACGTTTGAGACGTATCAGATATCAAATAGTGCCAATAGCAAGTATATATATAAAGAAATTAAATGAACTAATACCAAGTAGGAGTAAAACATACTTCTTAGTTAGTTATGTTAGATTACCTATAGGAGGTCCACTGATGAAAAGATCCCGTTGGAACACAAGAAAACAACAAATTAGTTGCAATCTTTAAACAACCTTTCAGATGCAAGAGATATATCACAAGTAGTAATTGTAAAAACAAACACATTAGAATCCAAATAAAAATCAGGATATCACCAAACTATAGCAAACAACCATGAATCAATTAGTTGCAGACAGAGAGGATACCAAGCTCATGCAGCCTTGCTTGCCGAAGAACCGCATCCAAATATATTTACATGGAAGATGGCATGCTCTAAAAAGTTTCTTACCTGCATCAAGTCACTAAACCTAGAACCTGGTCATCTACGTAGGGATGTCAAACCTGCCACACAGAGGAAGCAAAAAATGAAATAAACAACTCTTGTAATAGATATTAGTACTATGTGATGAGGTAAGGAGCAGTCAACCGTGTAGTACCCATTTGAAATAGAACCAGCCTGATGTGCAGAAACGATTTATACCCAATCAAGTTTCAGAGATTAGTCATGCAGTTTGTTATGGCAGTACAAACAGTCGGCAACGCTAACAATTTTGGTGGATATATCGACATATTATACAGCACAATGTTACATGGTATTTTATCCAGCGGAAATAGAAAAACAATTAGGGAACACCTAAAGCTGAACATCGTTAGATCATTGTTCTGGACGGATGTACTCTAAAACAACGAAAAAATAATCTATATGAGAAATGACAACAGTCTAGTGAAAACGGCTGATGCATAACAACTAATCACAGATAAGTTTGTTTCTTTTGAAAAGGACAATCCCTTACAGAAAAGGTAACTTGCCATTTTCTCATGGTCAATGTTTTGTGTCAAAATGCAAGTTTTTTTTGTTACTGAAGCCGAAATATGAATGTAATATACATGATCATAAGCAAGAAGGAGAATATGGTAACGTAAGTACTGGAAAAAGAATTAACCGAAGCTAGCAGTACTCTCATTTCTCACACCGTCAAATCCAGTACACCACTTGCAGCATATATATAACACAACCAGACAAACTCAACAACCCAGCGGACAAGTGAGCCGAGAATTACGCAAAGAAAGGTATACCTAATTTCTTATGGGAGATATGGCAGCCAGCATGCAGGGCTGAAGGATTCCACTTTGTCCGTCCTAGCACTAACTCCAGAGTGCCTTGGTTTTGAGCAAGGACTCCACACTCATTAGGATTTCCACACAATATCCAACGTACAAAGAAAAGCAGGAAGAAAAATGTCAGAAGCATGGGAACACTGCAAGCATATTTTTCTCTGAACAAAGAGAAAGATCCCTAGCTTGCACTATAGTTCAAATCTGAATTAGTTCTAACCATTACCTCTAGAACATCAAGATTAGGGGCCAGTCTTCTCTAGAACTTCCTCTTCGTCTTCTTCTTCCATAGCACACCTGAACCAAAAAAACGTAGAGATGAATCCTGCACCAATAGATCAATAGGCCTGAAGACATACCAGATTTCGCAGAAAAAATGGCATGACAGTAGGTGATTTACACTTATTCTTCATTCAAAGAACACCATATTACACCAAATAGGCTGTTATTTTCAGATCCACACACAAAACAAAATAGAGCTAGGAGAGACCACGCCCTTCACCTTTCTTAAGATGCGTAGGACGGGCCAGAAGGGTTGTTGTAGGTGTGCTGCAGGAGGATGGTGACTGGAAGACCTGCACACACAGCCAGGGACGAGCCAGACGGCGGTGGCCTTCTTCTCTGTTTCTCTCCTATTCATCTGTCTTTGCAGCCATGTGCGCCCAGGGGCGAGGAAGACGACGACACTGCCGTGCCGCGGAAGGGAAGGTGCGGACTGCAGCGGCAACACGAGCTCGGCGATGCAGCGGAGGAGGGTGTGGCGTGGAGGCCGAACTGCTCGTCGTTCCTCATCTTCCCCGCCTGCTCCCACATGCCGAGCTCACCCTGCTCCATTCATGGCACCGTCATCCATTAAAATTTAAGAACCTAGCAAGCAAATATGTCATGGAGCGAGAGACAAACCTGCAATCAGCAGCACCGTCGTCGGCGGCCGTCCTTTAACTCTCCATCTTCGTCCATCCTCCGCCTCCTCCTCCTGCCGCTCCACACATCTCCCTCCTCCTCGGTGCAGCTCTGCTCCTCCTCCTCTCTCTCCTCCTCGGTCGAGCTCCACCAGCCGCTCCTCCAGGCGATGAGGCGTGCGGCGACTGAGCGGAACAGGCGACGGAGCACGGGGCAGGGAATGGAGGTGGTGGAGCTCCTCGGTTGGAGCACGGGGAGAGACGGCGAGGGATTCACCGGCGGGGGAGAGCGGGACGGGAGCGCCGGCGGTGGCGGCGGCTGAGAGAGAGGGGAGAAGAGAAACGAGGGGATTGGGGGAGGGACTGGACACGGGGATTGGCTGCGGCTAGGGTTTTCCACTGGTGGACGCGGTATATATACCGCCCGCTCGAAAAGACGATTCTACCCCTAGAGTTCGAACGAACCACGACCCTTGCCACCGCGCCGCGACGCCCCGTTCCGCAACGCACACGGGCACGACCTACCCCACAGGATGACATGTGGGTCCAGAAAATACTTGGGGCCACCAGCAGAGTCACGGAGTAGCTCCAGCCGTGTAGAAAAGCGTCGGCCGACTGGGGATCTCTAGGAGATGGACGGGTGAGATCACTCGAGTTTCCTTATCTACGGTCAACCCCCCCCCCCCCCCCACATCCATGATTATACTCTTTAGATGCATGTGCAGTGCAAGCAGCTACCATGAAAAGAACACTGTCCTGATGTGTTACTCTGGCTTTTAGCTCAAAATTTCTGCAGATTGCTTCATGTAATATCTATTTTTGTAATTCCCTGACATCCTGAAATCTGGATGCCACTTGAACGCTTATTTGTTTTTTTTTAACATGATCACCTAGAGACCTGTTTTCGTAGTACTGATGTTATTGCAATACTTGGAACGTTTGAATGATTGTTGGTTCCCCTTTTTGTAGTACTGATTGTCTAAACGATAATGTAACTTGCACAAATAAAGCATGCATAGCACCTGGCTAGTACACAAAGCTACTAAGCATAGCATAGCAGCTAGTCCGCATGTCTCCCTACCGGGTTTATTTGTTCGGTGTACACAAAGATGCTCCCGTTTATAGAACAATTGTCCAAGAGATACAGAGTAGGATACACATTCACAACACACGCCTTGGCGCCACAGCTACAAGTTTGCTTCAAATCTTCATCGAGAAAAGTTGAAGCTTGGATGAATGAACATTATCGACGCAGCTGCGACCGAGACTAACAACACTACATTTTCCCCGACTAATGAAAGCCAGTTGTAAAACAGTGGGTGCTCAAAGACCTTATGAAGGGGAAGGCAATGCGCAGAGTTCATCACAAGCATCTGCAAGAAGCTCAGAAAAAAACAATCATAAGACGTTCATGTCACAATAAGAATATCTTGTTGTAATCATGATAAAAAAAAATAGGCCAGGAACCAATTACGACTGAAATTACCGCAGAAACTTCAGGTCAACTTTCACTATCCTGGATTGTAAACAAGGCATTTTATAAAAACAGCACTGATGATGAATACAAGAAACCCTGGACCTAAAAGGCATGCCTAGCCGTTCTGATCAATGTAGTATATGCATGCGTCATGTAGAAGCACCACGCATAGCCCAAGAGTTTGCTTATAACACTAGAAACATAAAAGAACTCTATGAATTTATTCAGACAACTGAGCAACAAGACACCCATATTCAGTGTAAGACCACAAAATGCTGTGTTGGCATTTATACACGGCAGTTTGCGAATTCAGAGATAGGACTCGGATGATCTGCTGCGGCAAAACGTCCAAGAACTGATACTATGGTTCAGCTTAACTTTTACATGCACTCCTACTTAACAAGCAAGCATGAGACTATTTAGAGGACAGAGCCACAATAGTTCTAAACATCCAAGAGTAGGGGTTTCATGTATTTTCAGATATGAACAGTTGAAACTTTTCGGAGGCGAAGTAGAATTACTAGCGGCTAATATTCTTAGGGAAAATAATTCCTTGCATATATAAGATATTAAGTTTGTTTGCCTATCACATAACACATTACCTAACTATATTAAGGCGGACCGAAATTCCGCTTCCGCAGCGCGCCAGCGCGATTCACACTGTTTTACTGTGCCCCGCTACAGTGTAACAGTACCGCGGGAGGACCTAACTGTAATTTGTCGAAAACTCAGGGATTTCCTCAAAACAAAACTTTACAAAAAAACCCCGCGAAGGACTAATTCACAATTTCCAAGAATGTCAGGGATTTCCATGTAAAACGTACAAAATCCCCCCCTCTCCTTCTTTCTTCTCCTGCGATGGCCCGATGTCGCCGGGGCCGCCGACGCTCGCCGCCGCAGCTGTGCACCTCCCCGCCCACATCGAAGGCTACCGCCGGGGCCGCCGTCGTCCCCTCTCCTTCCACGCCGAGTCTCGCTTGGTGGGACGCTGCGTGGGCGCCGGAATCGCCGCCGCCGTCCTCGGCGACCGCCGTCGCGTTTCGTGGACTGCCGGTGAAGCTCCGACGACCAATCAGGGGCGGCGCCGCCGCTCCCTGGCGCCCCGCATCCGCGCGCCTCCAGCGCGACCAGCCGCGTGCCCTGACTTGCGGTGGCGCGACGCCGGCGTCCACCACGCGCCGCCGCGGCAGAGTCCAGCTCAGGCCATTGTTGACGTCACCACGACGTCAGCGTGGGGCCCACCTGTCAGACTTTTTCCTTCTTTAAAAAAAATAGATTGCTGACATGTGGTCCCATCTTAATTAAACAAAATATAAAAAACTGCTAAATACTACAAAAAAACAATAAATTCGAACATATCCATCTAAAAAAAATATGGAAAAAAATGCCAACATGACCACAAAAATAAATGCTGATTATTTATGGCATGTGAATAAAATTTCAAATTCAAATAATTCAAACTTTTAAACGACTTTTAAATTTTGGAAAACTGCTAAATACTAAAAAATCAATAACTTCATATATATCCACCGAAAAATATAAAAAATATATCGCTATGACCACGAAAATAAATGCTATCTATTTACATCATGTGATCAAATTTTAAAATTGGAGATTTTAAACTTTAAAATGTATTTTAAATTTCAAAAACTACTAAATACTATAAAATCAAAAATTAAAATGCACCCATCTCAAAAATATGGAAAATATCAACATGAGCCCAAAAAATAAACTAACTTCAAACATATCAATCTGAAAAATATGGAAAATATGTCAACATGACCGCAAAAATAAATGCTAACTACTTACGATATACGAACAAAGTTCAAATTTGAAAATTTCGAACTTTTAAATGCCTTTCAAATTTCAAAAATATTAAATATTGTAAAACCAATAACTTAAAATGTATCTATCTGAACAAATATGTAAATATGTCGACATGAGCACAAATAAAAATGATCAAAATTCAAACTTGAATATTTCAAACTTTAAAATGTCTTTCGAATCTGATCATTCAAACTTTTAAATGTCTTCCAAATTTTCAGAAACTACTAAGTACTATAAAATCAATAACTTCAAATAGTTTTAAATTTGGGACCGAAATTCCGCTTCCGCAGCGCGCCAGCGCGATTCGCACTGTTTCACTGTGCCCGCTACAGTGTAACAGTACCGCGGGGGGACCTAACTGTAATTTGTCAAAAACTCAAGGATTTCCTCGAAACAGAACTTTACAAAAAAAACCCGCGAAGGACTAATTCACAATTTCCAAGAATGTCAGGGATTTCCATGTAAAACGTACAAAATCCCCCCCTCTCCTTCTTTCTTCTCCTGCGACGGCCCGATGTCGCCGGCGCCGCCGACGCTCGCCGCCGCAGCTGTGCACCTCCCCGCCCACATCGAAGGCTACCGCCGGGGCCGCCGTCGTCCCCTCTCCTTCCACGCCGAGTCTCGCTTGGTGGGACGCTGCGTGGGCGCCAGAATCGCCGCAGACGTCCTCGGCGACCGCCGCCGCGTTTCGTGGACTGCCGGTGAAGCTCCGACAACCAATCAGGGGCGGCGCCGCCGCTCCCTGGCGCCCCGCATCCGCGCGCCTCCAGCGCGACCAGCCGCGTGCCCTGACTTGCTGTGGCGCGACGCCGACGTCCACCACACGCCGCCGCGGCAGAGTCCAGCTCAGGCCATTGCTGACGTCACCACGACGTCAGCGTGGGGCCCACCTATCAGACTTTTCCTTCTTTAAAAAAAAAATAGACTGCTGACATGTGGTCCCATCTTAATTAAACAAAATATAAAAAACTGCTAAATACTACAAAAAACAATAAATTCGAACATATCCATCTAAAAAAATATGGAAAAAAATGCCAACATGACCACAAAAATAAATGCTGATTATTTATGGCATGTGAATAAAATTTCAAATTCAAATAATTCAAATTTTTAAACGACTTTTAAATTTTGGAAAACTGCTAAATACTAAAAAAATCAATAACTTCATATATATCCACCCGAAAAATATAAAAAATATATCGCTATGACCACAAAAATAAATGCTATCTATTTACATCATGTGATCAAATTTTAAAATTGGAGATTTTAAACTTTAAAATGTATTTTAAATTTCAAAAACTGCTAAATACTATAAAATCAAAAAATTAAAATGCACCCATCTAAAAAATATGGAAAATATATCAACATGAGCCCACAAAATAAACTAACTTCAAACATATCAATCTAAAAAATATGGAAAATATGTCAACATGACCGCAAAAATAAATGCTAACTACTTACGATATACGAACAAAGTTCAAATTTGAAAATTTCGAACTTTTAAATGCCTTTCAAATTTCAAAAATATTAAATATTGTAAAACCAATAACTTAAAATGTATCTATCTGAACAAATATGTAAAATATGTCGACATGAGCACAAATAAAAATGATCAATATTCAAACTTGAATATTTCAAACTTTAAAATGTCTTTTGAATCTGATCATTCAAACTTTTAAATGTCTTCCAAATTTTCAGAAACTACTAAGTACTATAAAATCAATAACTTCAAATAGTTTTAAATTTGAATACTTCAAACTTTAAACTATCTTTCAAATCTGGTCACCAAATTGCAAAAACAACCAAACACTATAAAATCAATATCTTTAAATATATCCATCTGCAAAATATGAAAAAATGCATCAACATGACCACCAAAAAATGCTAACTATTCATGCCATGTGATCAAATTTCAAATTCAAATATTTCAAACTTTCAAGTGTCTTTCAAAATTTCAAAATCTGTTAGATACTACCCATTTTGAATCGTTTTCCAAAACTAAACGATCTTTTAACACAAACTCTATTTGCATTCCAATAACTATTAAACCTGAACAATTTTTAAATGTCAACATTTTTACATTTAAATTTTACCACACAAACACGGCGACTTTAAATATTTTAAAACTTTACATACTTTTCGAATATAACCACTTCCAAATTTGAATTATACCACACGGGCTCAGCACACAGATTTGAATATTTTGAAAATTTAAATACATTTCAATTCTAACCATTTTACGAACGTAAAATGGATAGAAAATTAAATAACTTCTTAATTTAAACAGTTTTTTGAAACTAAACAATTTTTAAAGTTCGCACGAATTTGCACTTCCGCAACGCTCCAGTGCACAGTCACTGTTTTCCGCTGCTAACGTCACCCTGACGTGACGGTGACCCATTTAGTCAGCGATTTATCCTTTTCTGCATAAATTTAAGAAAATGGTTAATCCTTGACATGCAAGCCTACTTTACTTATACATATTCCAAGAAAAAAAATACATAATCAATAATTTAAAATCCATCCATCAGAAAAATATGACAAAAATATCAAAATGTCCAAAAAATACATGATTACTACTTACAACAAAATACAGACACTTTTCCACATAAATGTAAGAAATTGTTGAACCCCTAACATATGAGCTCACTTTCCTTACACAATTCCCAAGAAAAAAAAATCAAATTACAAAATCAATAGTTTAAAATCTGTCCATAAAAAAAAATGTGACAAAAATATCAAAATGTCCAAAAAATACATGATAACTACTTACACCAAAATACAAACATTTTTGGACATTTCAATTTAGCAAATATCTAGAGAAAACCTAAATACATTTCGTCTGATTAAATGGAATTGGATTAAGAAAAAAAATTGTACACTGTATTTCCACTAATTATAGAGCATAATTAAATATGATAAACTACAAACATAAACCTACATATTTTTACACACTTAGAATTGCTAAAATTTTGAAGCTACTATACTTCACAAACAAATTTCAGCGAATTCCAACATTTTTAAACCCGACAGGTGCGGCGTGCGCCGCACCAAATTTACCTAGTCATATATAAGTTTGTTCCGAGCTGTCTCGATCGCATAAACATGACACTGCCACTTCTCTTGTGTGCTGACACTAAAACTGAAACTGTTTATGTGTGTTCATATGGCAAAATCTGAGAAGAGCATGAACAACAACCAGATCGATGCCACCGTACCTTCACGTCGTATCCACCGGTGTGCTTCGGAGTTGTTAGCATAAAACCGCGACATTGAAGGCCAAATTGCGAAAAACCGCAACAATGGTGTGGGATCACGGAAAACCGCAACTCTGGTGGCTCTCCCTCGCAATGAACACACATTCCGTCTAAGCGCGAATTGACACCGGAACTGACGTGTGGGCCCCATCCAAAAGCTGACGTGGCATGGAGATCCCCATTTGTCAGGACCAATTTGCATATTTGGAGTGGGTCCCAATTGTCAGCCAATTAAAAAAAATTGAAATGTCTAAAAAAATTCCTTTTCCCCATCTCCGGCCACCCCACCACCGTGGTTCCCTTTCTCCCCCATCTCCGGCCTGCAGTCCGGCGAGCCGCTGCTGCCCCAACCTCGCCCTTCTCCGCCCGGCACGGCCGCGCGCCCCTGCTCTGAAGGTCTGCGCCCCCGCCGCCGCCGCTCACGCGCTCCCGTCCACCGCCACCGACGTGTCCCCCTGACGCTGCTGGAACGGGCCGCCGCCGCCGCTCACGCGCTCCCGTCCACCGCCACCGACGCTCACCACGCCGCCGCCGCCGCTCACCACGTCGCCGCCGCGTCCCCGTGACGCTGCTGGAACGGGTCGCCGCCGCCGCTCACGAGCTCCCGTCCACCGCCACCGACGCTCACCACGCCGCCGCCCCATTCTTCTCCCGGGCACGGCTCCCTCCATGGCGGCGCGGAGAGGCCCCTGCATGTCTCGGCGGTAGCCTGCAGTGCTCCAGCGAGGGATTTTTTTCTATTTTTTCTATTTTATTTTTTTAATTGGGCTAACAAGTGGGACCCAGTACAATTATGCAAATTGGTCCTGACGGGTGGGTCCCACATGCCAGAATCCCTGTCAATTCGTGTTTAGCGCCGAATGTGTGTTTTTTGCGAACGGCGAAGCAAAATGTCGCGGTTTTTTGCGATCTCACATCAATGTCGCGGTTTTTCGAAATTTTGCCGTCAATGTCGCGATTTTATGCTAACAACTCTGTGCTTCGCCAGTAGAAGTGCCGAGGCAGTGCTCCGCTCACCAGTCACCATGATTAGTCGCGTAGGTGGCGGCAGCGGCGGCGGCTTCCCTAGCCGCGTAGTCGGCGGCGGCTCGATTAGGCTGAAGGCAAAGGAGCGATCGATTGGTGAGAGTCAGGAAGGATGGACGCATCGCGGGTACCGGATAAACTTCATCATATTTTAATCAACGGCTAAAACAAATCATGTCATAATCAACGGCTAAAAAAATCATACTCCAACGGTACCACGGGTACCATCCCAATCACCATAAAAGAGCTCTTTGTTTGGACTGGAAGTTTCTTCACTAGGAACTGGAGTGCGTACCAAAAATCAGAGGGAAAATCCCTCCGGCTCATTAATTTTTTTTTCCGACTGTTTTTCAGATCACACAGTAAAAATGAACTCTGTGAGTGTCTACAAAAAAAAAATCAGCAAACCGTCTTTGCTAAGTACCAGTTTGCCGAGTGGGTTTGCCGAGTGTCCATAACACCTGGCAAAGAAAAAGATGTGAAACAGCATGTGGTGTCTTACTTTTGCATTAAAGGTGGAAAGAAATAAAAGATCCAACAGTTACAAAGAGTTATAACGAAAAGAACAAGAAACAACAATCAAACGAAAAATTAGCGCCCTGCTGCCTTAAACACTTGGGAAAGAGGCCGAGTCAGATAGTGACACTAACAAATATGCGAGATTTATTTCCAAATATGGTTACATGACACACTCGTTACATGCTAGCCCAATACAACCACAAGACTGTAAACCAATTCAACCGTACAACTTAGGAATATCTAATGACAACCACTTTTGAAGTTCAGCATGAAGCAATTCTGGCGACCTATGAGAACTATTAGACACTTAACCTCTCACTCTGTCGTGCATAATATCCTGGTCTTAATTACTTGCTGGTCTCAGGCGAACCCACAGCCGAAGAGGAGTTGCCAGATGCTCTTCTTGACCTTGTTGCGATCAGGTTTTCCCATTCTTCTTCCTAAGATCTCCGAGCGCCACAAGCTGAAATGCTCCAAGATGACAACCCTGAAAAATAAAAGAGTAACATGGCAAATATAAGCCACGGTTGGCCAAAAGCAGAGGCAACTGTACAATCTCCACACCTTGTACAATACCTGAAAATATCAACCCTGAAGTTAGTTAAGGTAGAGAAAGCTCGGTGCCTCTGGTGAAGCCATGCATGCTGGTCTATTTATGGGCATGACGCAAGTAGCAAATTTATGGTCAGTAGAGCGAGACAAGGCGTCGGAATGGTGTCAGTCGTTACCAGGAAAACTTAGTGGAAATCCGCATGAATATTCAGTGAAGAATGACTGAATCAGTCTAGAACTTGAACTTGAAATTTGGACACATGCGGAAACTTCAGTCACACTTGACAATGGTTAAGACAAGAATTGATGGCTTGACCAATTGATAATAATTAAAATGACCAAAGGGGGCAATAGGAAGAGTTGCAAGGACAAACCTTTTGTCAACACCTCGTACACTTTAGAATCTTGTATTTCGGCAATACCTAAGCTAGACAATCATGCAATCTAGTAACCTACATCAAGATAATTATTTGTACATGTTGTCTCTCTAGCACACCTTATTAACCTTTCTAGCAACTTTGTACCCGATTTGACATATTTTGGAGATTAAAAAAGAACACAACAAATAAGAAAAACACATGATTTTGACAGGAATGTGGCTGCAAACAAATGATTTCACAATATAAAAAGATTGAAGGAGTTGTCGCTAGGATGGAGCATACAAAATAACTTAATTTTACTAAGTAAGCATAGAAAAAGGTCATAGTGGACACTAAAATTCCTACTAAATTGCACCAATGATAACTTTTTCATTGGAATTTGGTAGCATCAGTTAGTTGATTCAAAGGGCATTTATATAAGAAGATATTATGAATAGAAATTCACAATCGTACAAACCTACAATCCAAGACCTTAAAAGGGAAACGTGGAAGGCCGGACAACTAGCTAGTTTAGCTAGAAAGGAATAACCATTATATCAATTGGTTAAAACTCGTTGAGAGATAATGCAGTCATATAAAAATCAATTCATCGTGTAGAGTCAACTGCGCCAAAACTAAAAATGGAAATTATTTTCTTTAGAAATTGTGAACCAATATTACAAAGTCGCGGTGACAGTTTTTCATTTTTCATGTGGAATTTACATTCCATAGTCAAGAAACCAACCTCTTGATCACTAATCTAGTATATTGATGATAAATGCAACATAGAGAAATAACCTGCTACCATCCATGGGGATAGCTACCCCCTCTAATTGCAATGTATGATCGATTGCTTCGGGATACGTCATATCATTGTTTTAGCATTTTCCAACATTTAAGTGTATAGTAACCATAGAGACAATAAAACTTCTTGAGTCTAGTGAAACAAAAAAAGCTCAAATCCAAATCAGCAAACTAGGAATGTTTGTTGGGTTGCACCCATGGTTAAGATAACATTTTAAACAACTCTTTTTTGTTTTCTAGGTTGTAGGAGAAAATGGAACATGCATGTAATCATCCATAGCAAAGATATGATTTTTTTTTTTAGTTTCTACTAGTCGATATGACATTCATGTAAGAGTTCGTTGCTAAGATGCCATCACTGGTTTGTTGTGATTTTAGTTTCTAACGGATACGATAAGTTACCTCAAGAAAGATCTTTTCTACGTAGCGAGCTGATGACAAATCATTATGAACAGTACTAACAATGTGCATATTGATACCTCTTGAGCCCCGTAGGGCAGTTTGCACATATTCGGGTCTCTTTGGCTCCAGAATTTGAAAAAAAAAACAGGAATAGGAATATCACAGTCATAGAATGTCATGGCATTTGGAATAGTAGGGAAATAAAAACACATGAATCAGTAGCACATGTTGTTTGGTTGCACCGTAAGAAAGAAGTAGAATTTTTTATAAGGATTAAGTACATGTCATAGTTTTCATAGACACGTAGAAAATTTTCTAGGAGGTCTCACCCTCTGGTAGAAATTCTATAGGATGTTTTCCTAGAAACATTGTTTGATTCACAAAATTGCAATCCGTTGAATTCCTACAAAGATTCCTTTGCACTCTATTTTGGAGCAAAATTTCCCTCCACTCTAACCACTTTTTACAATCTCTTGGATCCAAAATCTCGTAGTTTTATAATCATGTAGGATTGAAGAGGGCATGCCATTCTAATCCTGTTTTTATCCAATTTCTCCGTTCTGAAAATCCCGCGAATCAAAGGAGCTTGTAGTATAGAAAATCAATCCATGTGAATTTTCGAGGATTCATTTCTAGCGTTATGAAAATCCCTCGAATCAACGAGGCTTGTACTATAGGGAATCAATCCGTATGAATTTTGGAGGATTCATTTCATTTAACCAAATGGACTATATAAAAAATCATACGGATTGAAATCCTGTACAATTCCTTTGAAGCAAAGAGGCCCTTATAGTTATAGGTGGATATATAGTGGATCACGAGGGATCGCACTCTGCAGATAGAAAATCCACACTCATGCAACACATTTCGTAGGAAATAATGCAACATATACCATGATTCACACCCACGCATGCCACATAGAAGGAAATACTCGAGATTTATTTCGGACACACGGTTACATATGACACACTTTTACATTTCCCTTTACCACATAGGGGCATGCTAGCCCGACACAATCACACGACTACAAACGAATTAATGTTGTTCTGACATATAATCACACCCATAACTTTAATTTGACTTCTACCCTAGGCGAGATCGACCTGTACGAAAGAATTTCACATACGTGGTGCAAGGCCCATGCATGACAAGAGTACATGAGATCTTAATCAGTCCCTGGTCTTGGGCTCTCCGCAGCCGCAGAGGATCTGCCAGATGCTCTTCTTGACGTTGTTACGGTTGGAGTTTCCCATTGTTTTTCAGGAGGTTTCTGAGCGGCAAACGATGAAGTGCTTAAGGAGATCGATGATCCTGAAAATAACAGATTAACAAGTTGTGGGCTAGTCATCTAATCTAAACCACGCATTACGAAAACACCTACTGGATACTACAGACTAAGCAAAAATGAACCTGTAAATTAAAGGCATACAAAGCCTATTCTTACTGCTATATGAGGGAAAGAAGATACCTGAAATTTACAGCTCTTGAACGAAGATCCACAAGCTCGGTTTCGTCTGGTGCAAACAAGGCAAGCTGTACCCTGTATTTATACTGGGAAACATGCAGGCTTGGGAAGAGTATCAGACATTAGTGGGAAAAAGTCAGTGAGACTCCCATGAATATTCACTGAAGAAGGACTGAAAAAGTCCAGAACTTGAACTTGAACTTGAAATGTGGTCCACCGGCCTATAGAAATTCCACTGACGATACTGACTAGTCCAGCAATTAGCAATTGGTTAATTAACCGCGCCATAGGTTTATGCATGTAGTGTAGGTAAAATGTGACTGTTTGTTCCCTCTGTAGTGTAGGTAAAATCAGACATTAGTGGGAAAAAGTCAGTGAGACTCCCATGAATATTCACTGAAGAAGGACTGAAAAAGTCCAGAACTTGAACTTGAAATGTGGTCCACCTATAGAAACTCCACTGACGATACTTACTAGTCCAGCAATTAGCAATTGGTCAATTAACCACGCCACGAGTTTATGCATGTAGCGTAGGCCGGTAAAATGTCACTGTTTAGTTCCCTCTGTTTACTTGATGGGGAGATGCATGCGTACGATGGGTTCAACAGTGATTGGTTGTGAACTTGATCGATCTTTACCGCGTAGATGCATACGCGTAGAAACAAAGACGAGACAGCGTTGCGTATAGCCGGGGTTAATAGCTTCACGCTGAAGCGATCGGCAAAAAGTGAATCCTGCGAGAATATTCAGTGAAGAAACGAGTCCAGCCGGCCGGGCCTGCTGACTGAAACAAGTGCAGTGCATACAACCATGTCCACGCCCGAGCCCCTACAAGTTTACAACAACAGTGCATGCGTCTAAAGTGTGGGACCGACCACACCACTCGCCCCGACCCAAAACACACACGACCACGGTACGCCTCGTCTCCGCCCTCAAGCCCTAGGTCAGGATCAGAGTTAGTTGTTGAACGGAACAAAGCGCGATGAAGCACTCGGAGGGACACGAGCACTTGGCCAGTACCACTACCAGAAACGTCCTCCTTGCCGGGTACCACCGAGCTTGTGAGTGTAATTTATTGGACACTCAAAAATAAAGATACTAGGCCGAGTGCAGCCCAAAAACACTAGGCATAACGAGGGACTGGCCAACTAGGGCTATCTTCTTCTTTTTGAAATGAGGCAAAAGCTTTGACACTCGACAAAGAGGAGATGTATGCTAAGTGTGCCACCAAGGCACTCGACAACACGATCGATTTTTGTCCCTTGCGGCTACACGTGTAGGAACCTTAATGACACTCTTATTGTCGAGTGCCACCTCGGAGTTCTTTGTGAGTTGTGACATGGATTCTAGGTCTTGGGTATAGATAGGTTGCAGATCTAGGTTTACGGTCCAAGGGGTAGAGTGTAGCTATGGGTTACGCTCTAGGTTTAAATCTAGGGTTTAGGTTAAGTTATAATGGGTATAAGATCAGATGTAATCACCACTTTCAATGAAAATTAGCAACGTTGTAGACATGGTAGGGCCCGCCAGATGGGAGCCTGAAATCATGCTAGGAAGGGCCGAAAACTCTCCTCTTTCTGCATGAGGTCGTAATATGACTATATATGGGTGGTGTAAAGACGAGAATTCAATACACAACTTTGAAGTGACATTCACTTCACAAATAGGACTATCCCACAGAAAGATTAAGAACTTATAGTGCAAAACTATCACTTCGAAACCACTTACACAACTCTTGTAAGGAGTTGACCTCTTTTTGGGTTAGGTTAATGAAGACGGCTTCCATGCGGTGATCAAGTGCACAAAATCTTGTGCTTTACACGATGCTACTGCATAATGTTGCTGCCAGTTGTGATGCTAAATCCTTTTACTGCTTAACCGGCGACTCAGTTCTGGTCTTCCTTTAATTAACTGGGCAACTTTTTTGAATTAATAAAAAGTCAGAGCTTTTGCTTTTGTTTCAACAAGAAAATCGAACCCCTCATACAGTCTTACCCTCAAAAAGGAAAAAAATAAGGAGATGAAAAAAAATACAAGCCCATCATGAAAACGGCTCGTAAGCTGAAACGTCGGTCTGGGCCGTGCTAGGAAGACTCACCACAAACCGTAGACTTGGCTTCCTACCCAAAGAAAAAAACGGTCTAGACTTCGCATTTCACAATCCGGTATTAGGATGAAGCAGTACCACCCCAATCACACACGTTGATCTTTTCAAGCCAGTGCCCTTTCGACTCGGCGGAAGCATATACGCACGAACCCATTCAAAAGGGTAATCAAAATACTGAGCTTTCCCATAAAAAATTACATGCACCAGCTAACCCCGCTCCGCTCCGCGGTTTGCAACACCAGCCATAGAGCCCACAGATTTCCAAACTACACTAAAATTTCTCTACATTCTCTCTAGCCAAATTCCGTTAGAACAGGTAACTCACTGAAACGGCCGAAAAACCAGAGTCGAAGGCATCATTCACTGGCTCCGGCCGGGGTTTTTACTAGACTTGGACGAAGCGGTTCCTGAGCTTTCCAGACAGGTGGAGAGCCTTCTGGACTACCATCATAGCCTGCCCATCTGGCAAGGACCCAGCGGCCAATGAAAAGGAAAGAATCTCAAGAACAATTCGTTCAAGGAACAATGCCAACTTTCTCTTTCTCTAAAGCCAACCTAGTCTACGGCTTGGGCATCAATCCCAGGGGGCTATTTTGCTGGAGTCCAACCAGCTTAAATACCGCTGCTTGGAGCACAATCCTAGCCAGAAATAGCACCGCACACACATACATACCTCTCTCAACATCTCTCTCCTTTCCTTCCAGCTTCACCACCTTCGTCCAGCTTTGCTTTGAAAAACAAGGGGCCTTAGGCAGGGAGGCAGCCATGGCATCCGAGAAGCAGCGCACCATTGCCGTCGCGATGGACTACTCGCCGTCGAGCAAGGCCGCAACCAAGTGGGCGGTCCAGAACCTGGTGAAGGCCGGCGACCGGATCATCCTCATCCACGTCATCCCCAAGGGAGCAGGTGCCAGCCACAAGGGGCTCTGGAAGAGCAGCGGTTCACGTATGTAACAAAAACTGAATTCTCACTCCTGTTATGTGGATTCTGTTTCCCAAAGGTTGCAGCTGACAAAGTTGTTTGTGGTTCTTCCCTGCACTGAAGCTCTGATCCCTCTGCTGGAGTTCATGGAGACGAACGTGCAGGCGGGGTACGGGGTCAGCCCCGACAAGGAGGTGCTGGAGATCCTGCAGGCAGAATCCAAGTCCAAGCAGGTAATAGCTCTACGGCAACGACTGATTAGTTCATCGAATTATTAATATGGCGGAGTTTTGTCAACTTTCCGAACCATCTGCTCTGTGAGATTAATCACCGATGTGATTTAAGTGCCTGGTGCATGGTGTGACCTAAACAGATGAAAATGTTCAACAATCGAAAGTGCACCCTGTACTTTCAGTATAGCTTACCTAGACCTCATACTTAAGAAGAACATCACTTTCTCCTATAACTTTGTGCAGGCATGCCTAGACCAGCAAGAAATCCTAATAAGAAGGCAATGGAATATTACTACTCCGCTCAAGTACTTATTAACATCAGAATCTCTAAATGCCATGTACATAAAATTGAAAAAACATGGGCTAAATACCTTCTGACTAAACTCAGACAGCATAATTAAATAGAAATGCACTGTCGTATGACCAAATTTTGATCCCGCTTCCTTTACATTTTCCTGACTTTTTGAGGCTATATCCATGGTATTGTTGACTGTGCCCTTTTCATATTTTTATATGGCCAAGTTCAAGCCAACATCACCTCTAAAGGAGAGAGTAGCGGTATATTTACTTTTGAACGTTGCTGGCTCCAATATTCTAGACGAAACAATGTTCGAACAAGATCTGCTGCTAATTAAGCAGTGCATTCGATGTTGGTTGGATCAGGTGGAAGTACTGGCAAAAATATACTGGGGTGATGCAAGGGAGAAACTTTGTGAGGCAGTAGATGATCTCAAGGTGGACAACGTTGTGCTTGGTTGCAGGGGGTTAGGGCCTTTGAAAAGGTATCATCTGAACCTCTTCTCGACTAAATTTTCACTAGTCCTTGGCTAGTACTAAGTGGTTTCTCATATTTTTACATCTCCTTGGACCTCAATGCAGGGCCCTCCTTGGAAGCGTCAGCAACTACGTAGTAAACAATGCAAGCTGCCCAGTTACGGTGGTGCGTGGACCAACTGGATCAACTGCGTAATGCTTTTGCTTAAAGATAATACTTCTGGAATGGGGGACTAGTATGTGTGTTCATTGGTTTGTTAGTGTTTTTCCAGTATCTCAGCTTATGAGATGATGTTATTTACTAAGAGGGTAGTGGTATTTGGTCATAGTTGTCAACTTGTCATAGTGCAATTTCAGTGTGTTTTCTCTGTTATCTCGTACTGCTACATTTCAGCAGTTTCTTACAACTATATTTACATAATTACCTATAAATTTGTTCAGTGGTGCAGTTTCGTTTATGTGCATGACTAGGCAGTACCACTAATGCCGAATGGTTACTCAACTTAATGGCATAACAGTGCGAAGTTTCTTTTTGTGTGCAAAATTGTTTCGGTTGCTTGTCAGTGAAACCCACCAGAACATAGGACCTTATTTGTTGGCAGTTGATAAACTTATTCGTTGGCAGTTGATATATAGAATAAATGGCAATAAACAGCCCTGCTAGGAAGCTCTGTAACAAAATGGAATATTCAAGACCAGGTATTATATTCATAACTGAAAACAACAACGTGTAGCAAAAATGTAAGAGAAAGGGCATCTAAAGATGAGTACATGAACTTCAATTCCAAATGGCAGAATTATGATCTTTATTCTTAAATTATATCATATACAGCAAATGCTCACAAAGCAAATGAGATGTCTGTGGAGCATATCAATTAGAACATCTTACCAGTGCCATCTTTGCGTGGGAGAGATTCTTCAAGATCCATTCTGCGCCAACTCCCAGCAAAAGATGACAGCTGATCAACCTTATCATACAACCCAAGAAGACCACCTGTATGGATAAAGAGGACTTTTCGCCCTTTCCACTTGGCTGGATTGCTAGACATATCTTTGAGCAGTCCATATAGTCCCTTCCCACTGCAAAAAAAAAAAATTACATATCGTCAGTAAGAAACATAAATGGGAATCACAAGACAAGGAAGACAAACATTAAATCTCTTCATGAACTTGCTGAAAAGATCCTTGGTAATAGCTTACGTTCATAGAGAAAACCATTTCATACTTTGTTATTTAACCAAAAATACTAACCATTTAGGATATCAAATCAAATATCACATCACATACAAAAGGAAAGTATTGCACCTGTAGACCGGATCAAGCACAATGCCTGTTGCTGTCGCTATATCTTTAACAAACTTAAGCTCCTCGGTTGTGTTCAAGGCATAACCTAAGCCCTTAGCCTGTCAAGCAGAAGTTGCAGTTGAGCGCCCAAAGTATTCACAAATTCTACCAACTTACATGAATAGGATGAATTTAAATAGAGTTTCAGCACAAAAAAAGTGAACTGTCAAATGAACAGCAAGCACAGAAAAAACCATGTCATGTGCACATATAAACATGCAGAGAATGTGTTGATATGCATCAATACACTGCAAACTTAACTTTTGGAGTCTATGGTCCAAAATCTTTTTACTTAGTTTACAAAGGAGATGCTATTAAAAGATGAGAGGCAAATTATACTCACGTCTTGAATGGAGACTATATCATGTGAATCCAAGCCAGATTGAAGTCCATCAATTAGGCCTTGAACATAGTCATAGAAGTATTCAGGGTCATCACAAACAGAGAACGCATGGACCTATCCTACAAGTGGATGATTAGTATGGAAACTTAAGTGGAGATAAGAAAATAATAAAGAAGGCTCATACTTTTGCCTTTAGGCTACTCAATGTTGATCCTAAAGCAAGACCAGCAATGGTTCCACCACTGCATAAAGTAGAATATCATCAAGACGTAGACATATAATGTCACAACATTCTGGATGCAGGCATGACATAATAGCTGAGGGCATACACATAATTGCCCATAGCAAGGAATACTGGGTGTGGATGAAATACCTGCCGCAGGCAACAACAATATCATCAAACTGAACATCACCACATAACTGAATTTGCTGCTCAATTTCCCTTACTGCCTCAACATATCCCCTACATAACAGCAAGACACAATATATGTTATGAACATAAGCTCGAAAATTATAAAGTGAATATCATTTGCATAAATTTCTGATACCTATTTGAACTCCAACCCCTCTTTACAGCATATTCTTTTTTTTAAATCGCATAATCTTACATTCATAAACCATTCACTTTAGCACAGTGTGAATATACACTATATTTTCTTCAGCCTATGTTTACACATTGAACATGAACCACATTTCTTAGTATTTTATGCTCTATTGGTCAACCACGGTATAATATATTACCCTGCCTAGAAAAATGGTATACTGATGTCGATTTGAAAAAAAAAACTGCAGTAACCGCTACACTGTCGATGGACTGAGACATACCCCAATCCAAGATCAATATTTCATTAAGGAAACCAAACAACAAGATATACAGAAAAATGTAATTGCAGCTTAAAACTCTGCATCAGATATACATCATAGTACCAAGTTCCAAGTGAGTTGGATCCACCAACAGGAATCACGTATGGCTTCCGTCCTTCTTCCAAAAGCCTCTTTTTAAGCAAGTCAGCTAAAGCCTATAACAAAAAGATTGATAATGTGGTTAGGAGCTTCTTAAGGAATACACAATCTTGAAGCACAACAAAACAATCAGTGAGGAATACTGAGGAATGATGAGCAGTAGCACAACGCACTTAATCAACATGAAGCCAGAGACTATGCAGTAAAATAAATAATTACAATGAATGGAAAAGATGACAATACTAAATATTATAGTCTGAAAAAACACAGCGGCACAAGCTACTTGGTGAAATGATATTTTGAGAACATAATTAATTAGTGAAGCGTGGATAATGAGTAACATTCACGTATGAACAAGGCTTTGGCTACACATGAGCTGACAGAACTATGAAAACTTAAAGTAGTAACAGAATACATCATGGGGACGAGCATACCATGCTGCCAATTTTCCCATATTCTTCTTTTGAGACAAGATCAATGTGTGCTCCCAACAGTCTCTCCACAAGGAGATTGCCGACCAAACCAGGGTCCTTATCCACAAGAAGCTGAAAATATCCCCAAAAAACTAGGTCAAACTAAATGCATTAAAACATGCATCTTATCGCCCACAAGCATAAACATCACCTTAGAAGTACGCAATATCAGGTAGCAATCAAGATTTAGATACTTGGCAGCCACTGCCGTCGCACGGCAATGGTTGCTCTGTATACCACCGACAGTGATAACGCAGTCGGCGCCCTGCGCGACGGCATCTGACAACAGAAACTCGAGCTTCCGGACCTTGTTCCCGCTCAGCTGCATGCCGGACAGGTCGTCTCGCTACACACAATTTCATCAAAGCTCCCGTGTCAGAGTACAAACATCACTAAGCATTTCATCTTCTAGGCTTTATGCACAGCAGAAAAATGAACAGAACTGTGGTTCGTTCAGCACCTTGATCCATACTTCTGTGCCTTCTGGCAGGTTTGGCAGATTCCACTTGTGAATCGGGGTTGGGAACTGGTTTAGACACCAAAAAAAAACTATGAGTTACAGTACCAAGCAATCAATTTACGCACGCTCTCTGAAACTACATCAAAGTCATCAAGTAATCAAACTAAGTCGATTTGATGTCGCCAATTAGTTGGTTTGAGCGAGTAGGGGTCCAGTGGCAGAGACGATGAAGCTTACTTGGCCGAGGGAGAAGGTGTGGGGAGGGGCGAGGGCGAGGTGCGAGGCCCAGGACGGCGGCGAGTAGGGCTTCTTGGCGAGGAAGCTGCCGATCTGTGCTGCGGCGGGAGAGGCCGCGGAGACCCTGCCATGACGGTAGCGGCGACCGAGCTTCGACGGCGGACGGCCGCGAGGGGGGAGAGGAGTGGGAGAGTGGAAGTGACGGCGAAGGGGAGGGCCGGCCTGAGGAGCATGGGGAATTGACCGATTCAAGCGAACTCTCCGGCGAAAGGCAGCCGCACCAGCCCCGCCGCCACGTGTCAAGGAACAGTTCGCGACAGAATCCGTGCAAAGAATTTATATTTTGTAGTAACTTGTTATACATATAAACATGATGAAAAAATAGTCAGCCAAATGGTAAATTAGGGCAAACGTGTCACTTACTACATATAAACATGATGAAAAAATAGTGAGCCAAAAATGGAGTAGATCTGGAGTGATTATATGCCTCAAATTTTTGCAAGTGACTAATAAGAGATTTCTGGTACCATGAACTATCGAGTTACATGGTGAAATTGTATGGGGGTACAAATGTTGTGTTCAATAATCATCTAAAATTTTATAGTCGACCGCACTGAAAATGTAGCAACATGCAATTAAATTCTAAATAAATGATTTTTTAACTGTTAGTATAGAAACTCAATCACCAGACAATATTGAACTTTAACTATTAAAGTTGTAAAAATATCACCTGTCAAGTATTGCAAAGCTTGTACAAAAAAAAGTATTGCAAAGAAGCAACAGACGCATAAAAGGGCTATCTAAAACAATAACAACACTAGAGTTACACCATTTTTGAAAGTACGCGTTAAAATGCTGAAATGTACCACCTGTAAGAGCTCCTGCTTGTCGAATTTGAACCGAACATTAGGGCTCCCACATTGCTATTTTGGTTGCCGCTCCTGCCAGTTGCACCTACTGGTCCTTTGAGAGACGGAAGCTTCGAGGTAGAGAGAATCATGCACGATAAAGAAAGAGCGAATTTTAAGGTGGTATAACGAAACATAAATTCAAATTGCGAAAGTTCTACACTCGTCCTTAAGGCTGAACTCACCACCACAGGAGAACGAGGACATCAACACCTTGCTATGGAAATAAAAAGATGCATGTACTGAACTGAAACATCACCTGAAAACTAATGTGCTAACGGTGCACTATACTCTTTTTTATATAATTGCAATACTTAATTGACATATGGAAGTCAATTTGGTCATTAAACGCGACAATTGACATCTGAAGGTCAATACTTTCCACAGGAAGGAGAGAGGCCGGAGGGCTTGCCGGAGAAGAAGTTCAAGGAGGGAGGGGAACGGGGGTATCGCCACGGAGGAAAAGCCCCAACTGCTCGTGCCATTTTATTTGTCTGTATTCCCCTAAACCATGAACATGAACAAAGCGTCTCCCCAGCCGCAAATTCGGTTGTGAATAAATACAGGGAATCACGTGAAGATGACGATACAAAATTCTCATCGTCCTCGTCAGCGTTTTTTTCCACCCGAGAAGTAGACCAGAAGGGGACGCCTCTATCAGTCAGTCCATCCCCAGGTGGCGCCGCGTAGCGAGCCGCTGTGCGGCGCGTGACACCCGCACCGTGACACAGCCTATCTCCCCACACTGAGCCCCGGGACCCACGGCCTCACGCGCCCACCACGTCAGCGAGACAGGCTACAGCACCAAAACCTTCACTCTTTTCTTCCTGAGAACACGAGTCGTCTTGTTGACTCCTCGCTCTGGGGTCTCTCCTCCCGCTAGTCGCCATCGCTCTGCTTAGCGGCGAAGGAGAAAATTGCACATAACACCAGGGTTTGGTGCATTTGTTGCACAAAACACAGAATCAAACATCTTGTTGCAGTGAACCCCAACTTTTTGTCTAATCGGTTGCAACCAGCCCAAATAGCTGTTTTAGACACTCTAATGCGTATCTGTCATGTGGGCCTGGTATTTTGTACCGTATAACAAATTATACAATAAATTTTATACCATATACCAAAAAATACGATTTTTTTTTAGAATTACAAATTAAAAATGGGCAGCATAACTATACAAAATATATAGATTATACACGTCAAAATGGGCAGCATAATTGTTAAAAAAAATGGGCAGCATAATTAGATCAACTAGCTCCAATATAACAGAAAGTATATCATAAGAGTTTACAACTTCAGTTAAGCCTCACGGCACTTCACAAATTCCAATCAAAGTGTCTCGTGGTTCAAAATACAGAGTCTTTAGATTATGCAATTATTACATGGCTCTCCATAATCTCATACAAAGTAGAAGACATAATGCTTCATTGCTCTCTCTCTTGCATTTCCTCCTGACGTTGCGCATCACGGCCTGCTGTGAAGTAGGCATAATACCTACCATTTGGGGAGCTGGGCTGATTTTGTCTTGGTTGTTGCCATCCTCTGGTTCCTGTCCCACGACCACGAACAGAAGGTAGTTTGTGTGTTGCTGCTTGAGGTGGTGGAGGTTGTTGCCGTGGTGGTGCAGCTGCTGGTGTAGGATGGTGTTGGGGTGGTGTGGACGATGTACGATGGCGTTGTGGTGATGCGGGTGCTGTATGTGTTGGTGCAGGAGGTGCAGGCGCTACAGGAGTGGCATCAGGACGAGTTCGATTGCTCTGAAAAAATAAGACAGGGTTATGATCATCAACATAATGCAACACAATAGCAAAAAGGGAGATAGTAAAATGTTTAAAATATAATTACCTTATGTCCTGCCTTCCTAATTGCGAGGTGAGGCTTCAAAGGTTTGGTACAGGTGGTGTATCTGTGTCCTTTCAGCTTACAATTTGAGCAAGTAATAGTAGCAATTTTGGCACTTCCATCTTGACCTTCACCTGCACTTGGCCTTCTCTTTTTCTTTTTCCTCCCAGGTCTGGTTGGAAAGGGAGGAGGTTCTATGTCTACCGTATCTGTTTTGACCCAATCGTGTTGTCCTGGCACGGGATATATCATTGGCCTGTAGGTAGCTGCATACATTGGCTTCTTGAAGAAGTCGCTAATATAATCTTCAGGGAACTCTTTGGCCATATAGATGGCTGTTATTGCATGTTTGCAGGGTACTCCAGTCAAGTCCCATTTGAAGCAGCCACATGTCTTGTTGTGTAGGTTCACAGCATATATATTCTTAGAATTTGTCTCTACTCGCCAAATGCCGTTTCCTGCATTGACTGCCGATGGATACCTAGCCCAAAACTTCCGCCGCCGGACCTCCGGGTACCACCTGCCCTGCTCCGCGCTCCACAACCTCCGCCGCCGGACCTCCACTGCCTCCTTCATCGATTGAGCTCACGGCCGGACCTCCACTGCCTCCGCCACCGGCGCCGCCGCCGCCGCCGCTCCCGTCGCCTCCTTCATCTCCGGGTACCACCAGCCCTGCTCCGCGCTCCACAACCTCCGCCGCCGGACCTCCACTGCCTCCTTCATCGATTGAGCTCACGGCCGGACCTCCACTGCCTCCGCCACCGGCGCCGTCGCCGGCGCCGCCGGGGCCCATCTCCATCCCCGTAGGCAGCCCGTCCGCCCGGCTCCCGTCCGCTCCGTGCGAGATGGTAAAGTGCTCTGCTCTTTTCGCGAGTGGGTCAGGGGCTCAGGGCCTAGTCGAGAGGATAATTTGTTATACGGTACAAAATACCAGGCCCACATGACAGATACGCATTAGAGTGTCTAAAACAGCTATTTGGGCTGGTTGCAACCGATTAGACAAAAAGTTGGGGTTCACTGCAACAAGTTGTTTGATTCTGTGTTTTGCGCAACAAATGCACCAAACCCTGGTGTTATGTGCAATTTTCTCGCGGCGAAGCCACATACAGAAAAAACGGCCCGAAATCGGGAGGAAAAGCTCGCTCGCTCGCTCTCTTCTTCGCTGTCCGAAATCTGGAGCTTCCCCGCCCCCGCTGCTGACTGGGAGCACTCTCTCTGGCCGCCGCCTCCCGAGGAACAGCTCGCCGCCGCCGGGTCAGTGCGTTTCCTCTGTCTCAGCCCCTTTTTCTTCGCGTTTTGTAAGTACAAGTCGATGAGTTCAGGATTCTAGGGCGTTGGCTGGGGGGAAGGTTGTATTTTGCGTGATTCCTGGTGTTCTCCGGGGATATTGGCAATGCCGCTGCGGCCTGCGGGGCTAGGGGATTAAGGGCGGAGCGGGTTTATTTTTGGAATGTTCCCTGGCATTTGCGTCGCGGGATTCGATTTCCGGACGGATTTCCTGCCCCTTTTTAGCGCTTTCCTTCCATGTAACAGCAGGAGGGGAGGTTGAGATTTGGGGATTTTAGAGAGCCGATTCTGTAGGCTCTGTTTTATTGGTATGTGTATAATAAAAATCTGTTTTGCGCGGTGGCTGGGGCGCTCTGCTTCCATGCCTCAAGGTGGGGAACATGGCGGGAGGGTGGATCTGGTCGATCACCTTTAAATAACCGCGGTGGAGCTACGAATCGGGCGGATCTGGGAGTTGGCTGCTCTTCGTCTTGCCGTCGTGGGGGCGGGAAGAAAGAGGGCGTTGACCTCGATTCGGTGAGGCCTGATGTTGTGGCTCTGCAGGAAACTCGGGCTCATGGCCTCTCATGGGCCCCAGATGCCTTCTATGAAGCTTCAAGCACGGAGGATCCCAAGCGACGGCGAGATGCGCCGCCGCTATTTCTTTTCGTCGAGGTGAGTCTCTCTGCTTCTGTCTCTGGCTGGCCGAGGTGGCAAAGGGAGAAGGAGGTGGAGGTGCTCGCTCTGTTTTTGGATGGCGTGGTGGTGGTGGTGGTTCTCTGTGGCGTCTTTGCTCCGGCCGGCCGTGGCGGCGAGGGGAGTGGTCGCCTGGAGGACGGGTGTGCTGGGTGGCTGGTCTGGCCGATGCGGAGTCGGCGGGAAGAGTGGTGGTTCGTGGAAGCAGGTGCTACGGCTGTGTTTGTTCAGCGTTCTGGGTGTTCGTCGCGTCGCGGCGGCCGGTTCTGCAGCCTGCTACAATGGTGGAGGTGCTTGCTTTCCCGGGAATGGCGGTACGGCGACTCTGGCGGAGGCTAGGTGTTTGGGGTGTGGGGTGGATCCGTCTGTGATCTTTCCTGTTGTTTGAGGTGTTTGTGCAAGTTTTCTGGGTCTGGTTGTATTTCTTGGTTCTCTCTGGACCTGGTTGTAATTTGCTCTGAGCTCCTTAATATAAGTGGCGGATCCTGTTCAAAAAAAAAAAAAAAATCTGTTTTGCGCAGCCCGTGTTCTTCTTCATCTTCTTCTTCTTCTTCTTCTTCTTCTTCTTCTTCTGGGGTTTATGGGGATGCTCCAGCTCCTGTAGCCGCCTCCGTAGCCGCCGAATCTCGGTATGTGCTAGCTGTGCGTGAAGGCGTGTCTCGAGGGCGCTCGACGAATTGTTTCCAGTTCCTCCTTTGCTTTATTTATTGTTTTTTCTACAATTTTTGTTCGCCTGCCTGTAATTTATATTTTAGTTGTTTCACTGAGCGTGATGTGCTGATGCAACGAATCTTGTTTGCAGAGTTAAGAGATGTCTGACCATGAGCGAGATGACATCCCAATGCTGCTGAGAAACGTCGAACTACCAAGATTTCCTAGAAGTACATCCATGTGTATGCCAGTCAGGGATGATGACTACGAGGAAGACACATACGTGCCCCGCACCGGTCCTCTATCGAGTCAGCCGCCGACGCAGATTGCAGCGGCGAGCAATCCGTTTCTCGGCAGACACACGCCGGATAGGCCGCCGCGGCATCCGCAGGTGAAACAGGTCAGCAAGCCGCAAGCCGTCATGCCGGAAGAGGCCGGAGGGAACAGGTGGTCTCACAGTGGTGGAGATTTCCCGAAGAATGAACATTTGATGATGTCTGGACCTTTGGGGCAATGCGATGATCCTGACTGTGTCCAATGCCCTCCTGCGTGCAAAAACAAGAAATATTTCCAGAGAGCTTCGAATCCTTTTGACAATAAGGTAGTTTTGTTTTCCCTGCTGCCTAAAGGGTCTCGTAAATTACATGACTCGCTTTATACTTGATAATCATGTTCAGATCACTCCACCATTTGTTTTAGTAAAAACAACCTATTGCAAGTATCTACATCTCATTTTTTTAGTAAGTGATCAAGATTCTAGTTGAGGTATAGTTATTAGCTTGTCATTCTAGCTAGATTTTCCTGATACGATGGTTCATACAGTTTTTACAACATTCACAGCCGTTGAACTGTACTGATGTGTTTCTCTTTACTTCTTTGAAGTTCCATAATATTCTCTATGGTCACCATCATGGGTGGAAGAAGACCATTGAGCGTTTGCTTTCATACATTCCGATCTTGAATCCACACGCGAAGGTTGTTCAACACTGGAATCAATTCTTTGTGATATCATGCCTGGTTGCCATTTTCATCGATCCTCTCTTCTTCTTCCTGTTGTCAGTACAGAAGGTAATATTGTACAACTGTACAGGTTTGGCATCTACCAACTCCATTCTTTTATACATGTTGTCCTGGACAGTGACAGAGTCTGTAATATATGTTTTTTTCTGACAAAATGGTAGTACTTCGTTTGATTTAAGTAGATTTAGAAGCATCGTGGGCCTGTAAGATTAGGCTTGCAAGTGCACACCTTTTTTATTTCGAAAAGGGGAAATACCCCGGCCTCTGCATCAATCGATGCGCACGGCCATTTTTGTTGCAATGTTATCATCCAGAGTATTACAAAGGATTACATAGGGTGGATACAAAATCCAGTGAATACATTTGGGCATTATTTATACTCGCATGCTAAACGTTATTGGAAGATTAGGTTTAGTAATAACATTTGCACACGGCAAATCAAAATACTTGCATGTATATTAGTGGACAAAGTTTTAAAAGTATGATTCTATGCACTGTAAAGTAGCGCCTGAAGAAGAATGTAGTACTAGCTAAAATAGCTAATGCATTAGGTTTGCTTGGATGCTTATGTCTGCCTGTTGCTGCTTTATTTAAAAGCTCAACTGTGGTGCTTGTTAAGGATCGAGAGCTTGTCCCATTTATAGAGTACCTGTCCTGTTGCAGCATGGTATTGCTCCATACTTTCACCTCCAAGAGTTGATATCTATTGTGGTGATAGAGGTAGGAGCAATATTATCGTGACATTTTCTTTGACCTGCTCACCCTCGGAAGTCATATTCTAGACACATTAATTCAGTTGTTTTAAGAATTTGCAACATGAGGATATGTTGGTATGAGTTAATATTAGCTGTTTGTGCAGTAACTCTGATCAAAATAGACCACACTTATCATTTTCTTTTGGGCTCAATGCAGGATAAAAAATGCATAGTGTTAAACTGGAAATTTGCTACAGGGCTTGCTGTTGTGAGAAGTGTTTCTGATGCTATTTATTTTCTGCACATGCTTCTTCAGGTAAGTGACTAATGAGTTGTGATATTTTGTAATCTAGACGAGGCTTCACATTTTATGAGCCATGAATCAAGTAGGTACAAAATGAAACTATGTGAGTTGGTTTTTCATATTGAGTGTACTATTATTCTTAATAGTTTGATTGTACTTCTTTGATTGAATGATTTTTCTTACCTTGTTAATTGTTCATTCCCAAGCAAGTTGGGGTAGGCTAGAGTAGGCTAGGTTTTCAACTCTAGCCTACCCCAACTTGCTTGGGAATGAAAGGCTTTGTTGTTAATTGGTTTGGCATGCTACTGGGGTATGTTAAATTTTGGAGTAAATAGTTGACCACTTAAAAGTTCTTCCCTGAAATAATTGGTTTGGCATGCTACTGGGGTATGTCACATTTTGGAGTAAATAGTTGACCACTTAAAAGTTCTTCCCTGAAAGAAATGTCTTGTCAACTTAAAAAGTTGACCACCTTATTTTTTTTTTTTTTTTGGTTTTGTACAAGGTGATATAATGAACATAAACTTCTCTTTCAGTTCAGACTGGCTTATGTGGCTCCAGAGTCAAGAGTAGTGGGAGCTGGAGATTTAGTTGATGAGCCAAAGAAAATTGCTGTTAATTATCTTCGTGGACATTTTTTACTTGATTTCTTCGTTGTGCTTCCACTCCCTCAGGTAAGTGACTTGTCTTTCTACTACATTCGTACCATTGGTTTGAGATATTAAGCTTCCTCTTCTCACGCCTAACAATGGCTATATGTTATGTGTGCCTAGATATGTTGTTCTCAAACACATTGGAAATACGTGTATTGAACATTTGACTTAGGTGGTGCATGTTAGTTTATGTGTACCAATTTTTTTTCTCTCACACACATTGGAAATATACGTATTGAACATTTTGAATTTGGTTGTGCATATTAGTTAATGGGAGTAGTTTCCAATATATTTAGGCGAATCAGAAATCAAACATCTTAGATATTTTGACATGACACTGGCTATGCCGTATTCCTGAATCTTTGACATGTAATCAATTATGTAGGGCAGTGTAGTGATTATAAGACAGCAAATTAAAGTCCATTCTCACATAGGATCAGAACATTTTAGCCAAACTGATATTAAATTTCTGGTTCTTCATGCATGCAAAAATTCCTTTCCTTGCAGCATTTGATCTGATTCTAAGCCTATGGGTGCTTCTCATCTGATTACTGTTCCAGTTGCTTGTCTAAACTTGCTTGATCTCCTTTCCAAGTTCATTGCCAATAGACATTCGTTAAACAGCTTTGACCTTTTGAATTTTTTGTAAATGTTTACGATTTATGCTAAGTTTTTCTTTGTTATTTGATAAAGGTGATGATATTGGTCATCATTCCTAGATATGTTGGGTTATCAACAGCAGACATCGCGAAGAATTATTTGCGTGTTACTGTTCTTCTTCAATATGTCCCCCGCATTTTCAGATTTGTACCATTGCTGGGTGGCAATCAGTCTGCCACTGGATTCATATTTGAGTCAGCATGGGCTAATTTTGTGATCAACCTTCTAATGTTTGTTTTGGCGGGACATGTCGTTGGTTCATGTTGGTACCTTTTCGGGTTACAGGTTAGTTTATTTTTATTGCAATTTGCACGCGCATTTATGACATGTATTGGCAAAAAAACAAATGCTCAAATTTAGAGAATTGTCACAGTTGACTTATTCTGTTGTATTTTACTAGTGTGGAAATATGCCCTATGTTGTCATTTTTATAAAGAGTGGTCCTGAAGGCACATCCAGTTCCATTCAGTATTATATGCTCTGCATTTTAATATGAAAAAATGTGATAGAAACTGCCATATACACCTGCTCGGTTTTATTTCTACTATGTTCAGAGTTATATGTACCTCAGTACTTATCCTTATCATAAGTTAATAGATTTGCACAATTAATACATAACAGCTGTTGCCGATAATAAAGACCAGTAGAGATATGTTAATATTGTTTGGTCATATTTTGTCACAGAGGGTTAACCAATGCCTACAAAATGCTTGTTCTGCATCAAGCATTCCGTCTTGTGAGATTTTTCGAGACTGTGGACGCGACTTTGATATTGGGGGGCAGGCTGGGTTAAATAGTCAGCAATGGTATAATGACTCGGCTTCAACAGCTTGTTTTAACACTGGAGATGGTGCTACTTTCCAGTATGGGATTTATCAGGAGGCTGTTTTGCTTGCTACAAAACGCAGTGCTGTTACGCGTTATATATATTCATTATTTTGGGGGTTTCAGGTATTTGACTTCGGTTGCTCAGGTTCTTGCATTTCAACTAGTTTTTGCATTTGTTGCATTTGACATGTGTGGTGAACAGACTGTTCCATAATACTCTTCTGAATCTTTAACTTTTCTTATCTCTGTACTGATCACTGTGCTCCATTCTGTATATCTAATTTAGTGGATTCTGGTTTGTCCCTAGCTAAAGTTTATGTTTCTATGTAACTGGTTTAATTTCAGCAAATAAGCACTTTAGCTGGAAATCTTGCCCCAAGTTACTTTGAAGGGGAAGTCCTCTTCACTATGGCTATTGTTGGTTTGGGACTGCTACTCTTTGCACTACTTATCGGGAACATGCAAAATTTCCTCCAAGCTCTTGGAAGCCGGTATGTGGTTGTACCACGGGCTTATTTATCATGCAATAGTATACACCTTACTGTCAGTGAGCTTGCGCTGCCTTTCCATGGAAACCTCATGCTAATTATTTCATTACTGTGCTCCATGGCATATTGATCAGTTAAATCAATTATTCGTAGTAATATTGAATCTTGTTATAAACTTCTCGTCTTTCTGTAGGAAACTGGAAATGCAACTTCGACGGCGTGATGTTGAGCAGTGGATGAGCCATAGACGACTGCCTGAAGATTTGAGAAGGTTTTCTTCGTAACTTTTTAACAAATATTATCATTTACATATTCATGAACTTGCACAGTTGTGCCACAAACAACATCCCTTTGCTATTTTATTATATATTTGTACATGTTTTAAATTTGCTTCTTTGCTTGCCATGCTACATGAACTTGCTTTCTATTTGTTGTTTCTGCTCTCCGAACAGATAGCAATTTGCCAAATTCTTGTCTTCCAATTTCTCATGTTTCATTGAAAACTATCTTTAAACTTTAAGAAATGGTATTTTATTTTGTTTTATGGGAAGAAGAATGACTATTATACTTTGCAAACAAGATTTAACGTAAATAGAACAATGATTTGACACGCGTTCTATGTTGGCACATAAGTAGTTAACCTCCATACCCAGGACATGTGCCGTCTCCATGGCAATGTAAATATGTGGTTTCAAATTTCTTTTGCATGTTATTATAATCAGTAGGTCTTTTGGTTCTACACTTTAAAGATGGTAACCCTTGGAGGTTTTAAATGTACAGGAGGGTTAGACATGCAGAAAGGTTCACCTGGGCAGCTACTCAAGGAGTAAACGAAGAGGAGCTTTTAAGTAATTTACCAGAAGATATCCAAAGGGACATACGGCGACACTTCTTTAGATTCCTCAATAAGGTTCATTGTAAATTCTTTGCCGCTAGTTACTCTTGATGAAAAAAACATGGAACCATTAAGAAAATGAGATTAAAATTGAGGTGTCCACCAAATGGGTGATCCCAATATGAACAACTAGAGGTGTCCACCAAATGGGTGATCCCAATATGAACCACAGTTGTACGTTCACCTTAGTATCCATGCCTGTCTGATAAATGACCTTCCTCTCACCTCTAAAAAAATCCCTGAATGTGATTATCTTGCAGGTTCGATTGTTCACCTTGATGGATTGGCCGATCTTGGATGCTATCTGTGACAAATTAAGACAAAACTTATATATCAGTGGAAGTGACATCCTTTATCAAGGTGGCCCTGTTGACAAAATGGTTTTCATAGTGAGAGGCAAGTTAGAAAGCATCAGCGCGGATGGTAGCAGGGCTCCGTTACATGATGGAGATGTATGTGGAGAGGAGCTCCTCACGTGGTACTTGGAACACTCTTCCGCGAATAAAGGTCTATACAATTTCTTTCATGCATGCCTGTAATTATACTAGTATATGACTGTATGTTCATAACTGTAACCGCACATGGACTGCAACTGTTTCAGATGGCGGGAAAAGCAGATTTCATGGTATGCGCTTGGTTGCTATTCGTACTGTGACATGTTTAACAAATGTCGAAGCTTTTGTACTTCGAGCAAGTGACCTCGAACAAGTCACTTCACAGTTTGCAAGGTTCTTGCGCAATCCAAGAGTGCAGGGGGCGATCAGGTAGCCATTTGCTTGTCTAATTTACCTGTATGATTATCATACTCCTGCTTATCAGAATAAAAGTTGTGTTCTGCTAGATTTTTTGGATGTTGAGGCTGTTGTTTTGATTAATTTTATTGCTGAGAAAAATATAGAGCGACTTTACTAGTTTCCCATTTGCCGAGTTGATTAATATTACCGGCTGGACTTTTTTTGCATACCAACTATTATTATGGTACTCTTTTGTATTACTCTGTTGTTGATCCTTGAACCTGAATGCTGCAACTGCATCCAACAGGTATGAATCGCCCTACTGGAGGACCATTGCTGCAGCGCGCATCCAAGTTGCATGGAGGTATCGTAAGAGGCGACTAAAACGAGCCGAAAGATCAAGGCCGAGCGAAGAACCTGATCGTATACCTACATGGTCGCATTATGGTTTTCAGCATGTATAAGAGGGGGCGATAGTCTGCCTTAGTAGGCACTAACTATTGGTTACAGTTCTAGTACACTGCAGCTGCTAATTCCTGAGTTCTGCACTTGCTCGATTGTAATCCGTGGGGTTATAGTTTTTTCGGTTTTCCAGTTCTCTGATCTTAGTAGCTCCAGAGGTGTGTAACTAATCTCCTGAGTCCTGTATATACCTAGTGAGGCGATGGTCTCGCTGTGCGTAGTTTCACTTCAGCATGAAAATTTCTTGTTTGTGAAATGCTAGACGCACTGCCAAACTTCTGGCTCGGCCGTCTCTGGTTCATTGTCAGTCAGACGCATTTCTCGGAACCGACTTTTGATGTTGGGTTTTCTACAGAAGTATACGACCTGACATATACTGAAGAAAAACGTGCTAGATATGGAATGCGTCAAAGCACAATGTCAATTCTAAGTTCTAACTATGAAGAAGGGGGCTCCATACTCTGTCTAACCGACTGATTTTTTTTTTTTTTTTTTGAAATTTTGTGTTATATACCATTAACCATCTAGCGCCTAACCGACTCAATTAATATACCCGTAGAATCGATATGCAGACACCGAATGAAATATACCAGTATAATCAATATATCGGTAACTGATGCCATGTCTGATCTAAGCTCTAGTTACTATACTCGTTTTGAAATTTGATTACAAAATTTTGCAAACACCGGATGGTCGAAATATTTACCAGTTCTCGCTGGTGATCCCAGCAAGCAGAGCGGAAGAAACAGAAGCTGTGAGCATTTTGCTGCAATGTCGAGATCAAACTAGACATGTATACATCTTTTTACAGGCAACACTGAGCACTAGTACTAGACCGTCAGATCAAGGTAAAGCCACATCGTCCGCCTGCCATTGCATCTACTTGCGACGGCGGTCACGGCCGTCCATGTCTTCGGCGCGGCGCGCGACGTCGCGGATGTTCCTGACGAACTCGTCCCAGCCGAGCCACGACCCCTGCACCGCCGGGTCGAAGCTCGCGGAGAGCACCCCGTACGGCACGCCCAGGAGGAGGCCGAACAGCAGGAACGCCACCCAGACCGGCGGCTGCAGGTCGTCGATCCCGATCGCCTGTCCGGCGGCCCGCAGCGCCGCCTCGCCCGCCGCGGTGGCCGCGAGCGCCGCCGAGGGCACCCGCCACGTGATCCGCCGCAGCACCTCCTCCGACTCGAGGAACGCGAGGTCGCCCGCCCCCAGGTCGTCCAGCTCCTTCCGCTCCTCGTCGCCGACCGACGCGTCGGCCACCAGCAGCGAGCCGACGAGGAACGAGGCGACGGAGTAGACGAGGGGCATCCAGGCCGGCACGCGCTCCACGCCGGCGGCGTCGCCGAGGTAGCCGAGCAGCGCGGGGACGCCCACGAAGGAGAAGACCGCGAGGGCCGGGAGCTTCCAGAGGACGCCGAGGTCGGGGCTGAGGCCGCCGTCGGCGAAGGCCAGCGCGGAATCCGCCTCGTCGGCGAGCCCCGCGTCGACGAGGTTCTGGTGGAAGGTCCGGAGGTCGTTGTCGCTGTTCCGGTACGCGTCGAACACCTTCCTGGCCAGCGTCGCGAGATCGTCGTCCTTTGTGGTCGTGCTGGGCTTGTCCTCGGTGGCGTCGGAGCCGCCGCCGGGTTTAGAGCAGAGGCGTACGTGGCGGTGGCGGTGGCGGGGACGAGGGGGGAGCTGGAGAGAGGAGCGGAGGCGGAGCGGGGAGGAGGAGGTGGGCGTTGGGGTGAATCGGGGGGAGAGGAAAAGAGACTCCATTGTTTGTCTTGGCTGCTCAGGTCCCACGGCCGCGAGGGGATTATTTTGGGATGGGAGACGACAAATTTGTGGATTCGTGGCTATCCGTCTGCTCAGCTCGGGTCTACCCCTTTTCTTCCTGTTCGTTTTGCTTTATCTCTGCTAAAGAATCGCCGTGGAAGGTGAAAACGCAACTGAACTGAACATTTTCGTGAAAATCGATTCCAACTTTACCGAATGTCAAATGACAAGTCCTAACATATGCGTACTTCAAAATAATAGGATGCAAAAAGGACCCGTTTATCCCACATTTTGTGCATAGCTAGTATAAATATTTGAAGCAAAATTTTGTACTAGCTATACACAAAATGTAAAAAAGTGGGACAAACGGGTCCTGTTTGTGCATCCTTACTCCAAAATGAATGAACTAGTGAGGTAGCCGCCTGCAGAAGAGTCAGCACTGACAAAAGACATCATGTGACCTATGATAGACGATAACCTATAAATCAACAATTTTACTTCAAATTATCAAATGAGAAATATTAAATCATAGGAGTATTATTACAACTTGTGATAATTACACTCTTATTTCATTGAATCAATTAATTATTGTATGACTAGACTTTCTTTATTTATTTTATTTTTTAGCCCATCAAATAACACAAACTATTATCATAGAGGTGATTATGCAAATAAATGAAGACACCCACTACCTCCCTTGTCGTCACTGGCGAGGGATGCTCCATCCCCTGCCTCCCCATCACCGACGAGAGGACCTCCCCCTCCTACTCCCCGCCGCTGCAGCGAGTTTCGCCCCCTCCCCTACCTTCCCGTGCTGCCTCTGAAGGAGATATGCCCTAGAGGCAATTAATAAAGTGTTTTATTTATCATATCTTGTTTGTTCATAATACGTTTTTATATCATGCTATAACTGTATTAAGCGGAAACATTAATACACGTGTGGTACGTAGACAACCAGGTCCCTAGTAGCCCTACGTGACTAGTTCATTGTGCAATCGATGGTCGAGGTTTCCCGATCATGTGACGATGGTGTCAGTTGACAATGGAGTCATATATGATGTGATGGACATACCCAATATTTGTAGGACGTAGTCATTACGCCTTTGACCATGAGATCAACTCTTATCGCTATTCCTGGAACATGCTTTGATTGCATCAAACGTCATATCTTATATAGTATGACAATAACGGTGTCCCTCTCGGGTATCGGAAGGGAGTATGTTGAGATGAGGGATCAAGAGCGGGATTTGACAATCCGCATAGCAGGATAGATACTCTAGGGCCCACTCGGTGAGATTATGTCAAATAAGCTTGCAAGCATGTGACTAGGTCACGGGGACATATTATCACGGACGAGTAGAAGATAGTGTTGTCGATAACGAGATCAAGCTAGGTATCATGATATCTATGAACGAGTCTCGGACACGCTAAGTATCGCCAGGCAAAAGGTTTAAGACTCGACGTCTAAGGTTCGAATGACAAAAGTTATTCGTTATCTCAGAGGGATTAATTCTGGATATCCAAGGTCCACGAATTAGTCATTAATCGGAGAGCGTGTCTCGATTATGTCTGGCGAGATCTCGAACCGCTAGGGTAACACACTTAAGGGAGGATGACATTTATAATAGATTGGAAATAGAAGAGAAAATAAAAGAGAGCACCGGAAGTGTTCCGGGAGAGTTCCGATGGAGATCGGAGAGCAACAAAATAGTTTTCGGAGCTGGAATTAATTAGATAAAATGTATTTGATATTAATTAGCTGAATTAATGATTAAATATATTTTTATTTTATTAAATTCGAATTTTAAAGGCTGCACACCTAGATGGGCCTAAAGAGGCCCATGAGGGGGGGAAGTCCCCCCTCTTGATGCGAGTTGGGAGGGGGCCAACCTAGGTGGGCCGAATGGGGCCCACCTAGGGCCGGCAACCCCCCTTGGTGCGGCTGCACCATGTGGGATTAGTCCCACATGGCTAAGCCAAGGGGAGTTGCACCTCCCCTCCCCTTTATATAGAGGTGCACCCATGCCTTTGAAAACACACCATTCTCTCTCTCTCTCTCCCGTTTAGTCGTGACTCCGCAATTGGGGTCGTGCACGGGTTGAGTGTTTCTCCACCATAAGCACACCGCTGTGCTGCTAGTTTTCCGGTCCAAGTCTTCCGCTGCTCGTCCCTGGATCGGAGCCCGGAGGTCGTCATCTTCGCCTACGTGTGCAACTCCCTGCGAGGTGCCACACCTGTGGCGCTCGAAGGTCTTCTTCCTCTACACGACCTTGAGGTCGGCTACGTCGGCTTCATTGACAACGCTTGTGCGGGAGCGTGATCCCCGCTTTTCGGTCTACAAGGGTATGTATATCGATCTCCTGCGTATTACTATATCAGCATAGTATAGATCCTGGCTAGTTTAAGGTTATCGTTGTTAGAATTTTTTGTTTTCTGTCTACGATTCCCTTCAGTGGTATCAGAGCCAATCTATGCGTAGATATAGTTGTACGCTTTTAGAACCCGTGTTTATCACGGGGGCATCGTTCTTGTCGCAGCAGTGGAACACGGGGTTCCCCTAGTGCTGCCAAAGTGGGTCCACCCCATGCGGGACCAAGATGAAGATGGACAAGACCAAGACTCAAGTCAAGCTGGCGGGTTCACCGTCAGGACACGCAAGGCCTACGTCGACAAAGGGCTCCGGTCCTGGGGCCTGCCGGGTCCCCGAAAAAGAAAGAAGGCAAGGAAGGACCCGAGAGCCCGAGTTCCCGGCAGGAGGCCAGGCTCCCTCCCGGTACTTCCCCACGTCACTGTGGATAAGCTCTCCACCTCACGCTGAAAGACCTCAGAAGACTTGGGAAGCAAGGCGAAGGCAGCGCGGGCGGGAAGCACAACCCGTGGTGGTGTCAGCTCCTGTCCACCCCAAGGCGGACGCTCCCACCTAACCCAAAGGAGACGCTAGGCTGAGGAGAGGCCACGTCTCCCCCTAAACTAGATGAGGAGGGTCCTTCACCCCGAAGGTCCTCGTGCCCCTCACGTGACCCTGTGGCAACCCCTTAGCCTATAAAAGGAGGACCAAGGCACGGATGAAGGGGAAGGTCGAACCAAGGCACAAGTCAACCAGAGCAAGACTAGACTAGGGCTGCGAAGGTAGAGGGGAAGGTGATCTCATCCGGGTCAGGATCTGTCCTTCTTCTACCTCCAGCCAAAACCCTTCCGGGTACCCCATCCGGGAGGTTCCATTGTAAGCCACACTATGAAGAATCCATCAATCCAGACATGCAGGAGTAGGGCTTTTAGCCTCCGGGCGGCCTGAACCTGGGTAGCTCCTTGTGTCCCTTTGGTTGCATGCTTTGATCGTGGAGAGGAGAGCTTGATCTAGACTCCGCCCAGAAGACGATTCTCAGCCTCCTTCGCGCCCCGTGCCGAACCTAAAAGGGGGTATCCTATACTCCCGGTGTCCGTGCATCGAGACACGACATCTGGCGCGCCAGGTAGGGGGCGCAAGCGCTGGATTCGTCTTTTTCTTCATCGACCTCAAGTTCAGCGCCAAGTTCATCGTCAAGTTCATCGTCAAGTTCTGCGTCGAGCTTCTCGTCCGTGGCAAGATCTGCTCCAAGACCCCCAGCGCCTTCGGAGCAGCGTTAGTTTCGGCTCTCACGAGAGAGGTGCCGAATCCGACGTCCAAGATGACAAAGAAGAGAAAGGGAAAGGCAGCCTTGGAGTTCCTGCGGTACCCTGGCCTCGGCTTCGTTCTTGACGAGTCCTCGCCAGCACCTGCAGCTGAAGATCGCGCCTTTGGAGTCCATTTCGTTCCTCCCACCGCTTATGTCAGCTCTCTGGTCAGCGAGGAAGACCTGAGGAAGGTGCCACGAACATTGATGTCCCTCTTTCCCCATGGACGCATGGAGTGAATGAGGAACTCTGTTCCGACGCACCAACCACAGTGCCGCTTCCGGAGGAAGAAAACCTCGACCAAGACATAAAAGGCGAGCCTCGGCAAGAAGATCCTCTCATCTACGTGCCCCAAGAGCTCAAGATTTCTCTGCGCAAAGATGGCCAGCCCGGAATGTGGTGCATGTACCACAGATCTGATAGACATAGTCTGGAAGATTGCCGACAGTTCAACGACATCCAGATACGCCAGAAGAACGGTGATTGCTATACATGTGGTGAACCAGGACATATCAGCCGAGATTGCCCTCTCAACAAGAAGCCCAAGAAAGCTAAGGGGAACGCCACAGCTAGGGTTCCTCAAAGGGGAAGATCTTTCGGACTTTCGCCAATGCATCCACTCAGACTGAAGAGCCCCCGGAACCTTGCCCACTACCGGCGCCCCACAGACACAAAGCAGTCAAGGGCAAACTGCAGCTAGCTGGGATCAAACCTTTATCTGCGGAGATTTGGCCACGGGAGAATGGGATCTCCCGAGTCACATCGTCACAATACAGCCAGGACCAAGTGGACCCCCTCAGAAGTACCGGATTGCTAAGTGGCTGGCATCAGGATCCCGCGGGTGAAGCAGCTTCAGGGTCTCCGGACCGGCACGAGCCAGCAAGATTGACGGGTCATCAAGCAAGGAACATCCAGGTCCAGAAAGCTAAGACAACCGTAGGGTGTCGGACCGGCGTCTCTGATACGCCAGCAAGTCGCCGTATCACCAGTTGGGTGGTCTCCGGGTAACTCGAGCGAGTAACACAATGGTCTCCGGACCGGCGCAAGCCAGTCAGTCATGCCCCTGGTCGGCATTGGAGGCTATCTCGGTTGGAAACCTTGTCCCCGCCAAGAATTGTTGGGCAAGGCAGAATTATATCTGAAATACAGCATAGAAGACCGCCTCGGCGGCAGCGCGACTAAACGATTACCGAGGTAGCCTGAAGGAATCAAAATGCGAGCTAAGTATAAACGTGCTTGCACGGGCTTGTTCCCGGGTACATATGTTTTATGTGCTTTGGCTAAGGCGAAAGCGGGCGTTCTCCTGGGGCAGCGCCTTCGCGATGACACTGTCAGTTTCCCTCGGGCAGTGGAGTCGTGGGCTGAGGTCCGTGCGGTCAGGAAACGGTGGGTCCTTTGGGGGGTTGCGCCCTGTGTCAGCATTTCGGATCAGTCTGAATGCCCACGGCTGGTTAGCGCTCACACCTTTGGATCCTTCCCGAGAGCGTTAAGACCCCACGAGCACAATAAAACTTATATACTTTGGGAAGAAGTTATTTACATTCAAAAGCATGAGTTCATAAGCCAGTTGGCAATATCAGTACAAAAGCATGGTTCACGGCCCTTGGTATTGTCCTTTTCAGGACTTCACAGGTTCACGGGTCGTCTTCGCGGGAAAGGCGTTCCAAGATTTCCTCCACCTGGCGGGATACGTCTGGAGGAAGCGGCGTCTCGGGTTCAGGCGCCTCTAGCTCGGACAGCAAAGAAAGTTGCGGATGCCGCTGACGAAGCGCTGTGACAAACCGTGTCGTCGCCTGCCTCACTGCCTGTTCCCCAGCAAGGCGAGTGGCTCTGCTAGCCTGCTCCTTGATACCCTTGATGAGCGAGGCCACGTACTTCAAGAACCTGGGATAGCGGACGAAGGAAGTGGAATGGTCGGCCATGAGAACAGGCGGAGAAGGCACTCCCAAGTTCGTGAACTCCCTCACGATATCCAAGGACCCGTGGTTCATCTGGAGCAAGATGTTGTTATCATCGCGGCGGTGGAGTGTGAATCGTCGTTGTTCTTTCTCAAGTGCGCCTTTTGCTTCCGCCAGCTCGACATGCACTACCTTCAGCTGGTTGGACATCTGCTCGTGTTGATGCCACGCAATCTGAGCTTGAGATTTGGACGCTTCCATCGCCGTTCGCCCGTCAGCCAGCTCCTTTGCCTCCTTCTTGCGAAGGACGGTCATGCGCGCATCTTTGTCCTTCCAGAAATCGTTCGCCTCGCCCAGTTCCCGGATCCTTCTTTCCATGGCGACGCGGCCAGCCGTGGCCTCTTGCTTGAACTTCTCAGCTGCATTGAGAGCCTGCTTTGCGCCTCGGTCGTGGCAGCCATCGACTCGACCCGGCGGACAAGCTATCTCTTTCGCCCCTAGCTCTCTGGAAATCCTTGGCGGCATGTTCCCGCCTCTCCCTCTCGCTCTTGAGCTCGCTCTGGAGCTTGGAGACCTGCTTGCCTAGTGACGAGACGGCTCTGCTTTTGGCTCGAAGGTCATGTTCGACCTTGCTGCGAGCCCAGCTAGCCACGTTCTCCAGGCCCTGCTCAAAGCGGTCCTCGTCCTGCTCCATTCTTATCTGGAGCCCCTCAATGGTGCCGAGGTAGAGGCGCTCTTCGTCTTCCAGCTCGGTCTTTCGTCGCTCCAGCTCCTTCTCGCGGCTGGCCACTCTCTGTTCCCAAGCGTAGAGCAGCTCTTCGTCCGCCGCCAGCTTCAGCTCTTTGGCGCCAAGAGCATCCTCCCCCGAGGAAAGCCGCAGCTCGCGAGCTTGCGAATGCTCCCCGCCGTCGGAGGTCAGGGCACCAACCGCGCCAGTTCGGCGCGGGCAAAGGACAAGAACTCCGAGACGCTGGAGAATGTCTTGGAGAACCCGGGGCCTTCTTCAACTCTCCCGGGTTCAAGGCAGGGGTCAGCGTTCCCGAGGGCCGAGCCCCTGGGGATGAACCCGCCTGCTTCAAGTCTGCGCGATTCTGAGGCCGCCTGGGGATCCACGTCGCGCCTCTCCCCAGGGCCTTCCGCGCAAGCAGCTTCAGCCTCGCCTGCAACGACTGGAGCCACCTCCCTGATCCTTGGGGCGGACCGGGGGCTCGGGGCTCGGAGTCGCCCCCGTCGGAGGTGTCGGTGGAGCTCGTCGCTTCGGCATCTTCGCCTCCCCGAGCCGTTTGCTTGGCCACTCCGGCGTCGGGCTCCTGTGCAAGAGACCAGAACAAGAAGTCAGGACGATGGCAAAAGGGAAGCAACTCCGCATTCAAGGCCAGTTGACAGCGAAGCTTACCGGTGGGCTCTCTTCGATCCGAGAAGCTCCATCTCTTCTTCACCAAGTCATCAAAGAGGTCAGGCAAGGACAGGCTCTCTTCCCCAACCTCCACGTCTGCAAGGGAGGAGGGATAGCCTCCGACGCCTGGTCAGACTCCTGCATCGACGGCGAGCCCGACGGCACTGGCTGCTCCAGAGGTCCGTCTCCCGGCGGGTTTGTCGCCGGCCAGAAGGAGCGTCGGGGCCTCCGCACCCGCAAGGCACTCCCGGAGGAGCCGTCTCGTCGCTTTCGTCATCCGAAGACCTAGGTTCTTCAGGGGAAACATCCCCACGGGCAAGGCTCTGCCCCCTTGGCCTCTCTCCTCGAAGGCTGCATGCTTTGGGTGCCGGTGCGGGCTCAATCTTGGTAGTACCCGTCACCCCGTACTCATTGCACGCTGGCATTGAAGATCGGATGCCGTCGGCGGCTGGATCCTCGAACAGCGGCAAGACCTCATCCTGGAATTTGAAGGGTACCCATGGCAATACATAGCCCATGGTCAGAGCCCAGGTAGTCTCTGTCAAGTGGAATCTGGACCGTGGAAGGCTGCTGCCCACCTGAGTAAGTTCCCAGAGCGGGCGGCTCTAGAATTGCAAAGGGGCAATCCCTCTGTAAAGAAAGTCTGCCAGGATCATGGCGCCCGTCACTCCCCTTGCACGGAGCGCAGTCAGCCTGTTAATGGCCGAAGCCAGGGCTTCCCCTTGAGAGCTTATTTCCTTGGAATGTGCCAATCGCTCCGCTGGATAAAATGGAGTCATCAGATGGGGGTTGGTCCCATCAGCTTCGACAAAATACCAGTTGTGCCTCCATTCTCCAACTGAGGCCTTGGTGAATGTTTCCGGGTACTGGTGCGCCGCATCACTCCGGAGGCAGAAAGAGACACCGCCAGCGAACCACTTGGACTTCCCAAGGCGTGTGATGCATGTAAAATGCATACATGAACTTTGCATTATTTCTACTTATATTCCAGTCATATTTGCATCATATAAGGGTTATATCACTGTTTTATAATGATTTTGGGAATATTTGACATGTTTCCTATTTTTATGGAATTAACCCTGCGCAGGCAGAAAACCCTATTTCTTTCCTTTTATGTTTCAGGGACCCAAACGACGTCCAAATGACCTACAAATTTACGGGCGTCAATATTTGGAAGGAAGAAGACTTGTGGGCGAAGGAAGCGAACAAACGGAGCCACGAGAGCCAAAAGGAGTTGGCCCACGTGGCCCATGTACCTGGCCGCGTGGGACCCCCCATCTTGGGCCTCGGAGCTCCGCTGCCGTCGATCTTTCCTTCACCGACTCCGTTTTGACCTAAAACGCCTATAAAAATTATCCCCCGACGTTCTCTGGAAGGAGCACCACAGAAACACAGAAACACCGAAACAGAGACCTGGAGCTGCAGATTGGAGGGGGAAAACTCCGGCGGGGCGCTACCGGCGTGGTCTCCATCTTCTCCAACGACTTCTCCACCGTCTCCATGATGAAGAGGGAGTAGTCCACCTCTGGACTATGGGTTTGTGGAAGTAACTTATGTATCTCTATCTCTCGAGCTTCACTAATTAGTACCGTATGAGCTGCTGAACATGATTACGGTCATCTATGTAATACCTTTGTGGTGGATCTTTTTATGAGTTAATATATGTTTGAGATTGCAATGGTTTTGTTTCAGTTATGAAAGTTGATGCATATTATGTACCCGTTCTTATTTACTTGTTAGGATCAAGCATGTTTATGAGAGCGCGTGAGGGGGAACGTGTGCATTAGTTGGAGTAACGGGGGGTGGCTAGTGCAGTGAACGTGAGAGAAAGTTCTGCGATCCACTTGGGTGTTTTACCTTACTTTGTTACCTCACTAGGGATAAAAAGAAATACCATGCTACCGGAAATGTCGGTGTGACCATTGCCACTACTCCATGACTAGATCTAGCATGTTCTTATTTTAACTTCATGTCATGATACTTATTGCTATACTCTGAGTTATCTTAATTATCGAGGTGTTATGATTTAGTTCGCATCTTGGTGGAGTATAAGAGAGACTAATAACCAAAAGGTCTCTATGTTAGGACGTGATGCCCATATAATTATAACTTGTCATTAAACTGCTGTGTTGCAATCTCATATGTCAACTCTAGTGTTCCATTGTCTACCACGTTATTAAAGAGAGAGTGCATTTGTGAAACCATGAACCCCGGTCAATTTTTAATCATAAGAAACACCTTTCCAACCACTTTTACCACTTTTCCATTTTCTGCCATTATAAAATCCGAAAATACAAAAACACTTTTACATCTTGCATTCATCATAAAAAACCCAAAAATATCATTTATCATTGCTACCACCATCCTTGCATATTTATTTACCACCATTGCATGTTTATTTCTTGTTTGCATTGCATATTATCTTGATATCATTCTAACACCTTGTGTTTGACAACCACTAGGTGAGGTTGAGGACCAAAACATTTACTTTGTTTTGTAGGTAACCAAAAGAAGGATAGGAAGATAAATCTACACTACTGATTCCCCGAGAGTTCGATATTAAACCCTCGAGTCACCCTCGTGGAGAAAACACGTCTTCCACTTATTACACACTCTGCACTTGGAGTCTCAACCTAACCCATTTACTTTTCACGCGGGTACCACGCGAAGGGGCTAGCAACTGTTTTCTGGCGCCATTGTGGGGTAACTACGTGAAGGGCCATCAACGTGGAACGCAGAAATGGCGGAACAAGGCCACCGAGGGCATGACGCCCGCGAATGCCTCGCAGGCATAGGCAAAGGTTGCAAGCATCATCACGGCATTGGGATGCAAGTGCAGCATGTGCAATCCATAAGCCTCCAAGATTGCCGCAAAGAACTCGGAGAACGGAGGAAGAAGGCCGACGACGGAGAAGTCGTGGAAAGTAATCACCTCTCCTTCTCGTTGAGGTCCGCTCCCAGGGCGCACCACCACTCCCTCAGCACCGCGGAAGCTCGCGGCCAGGGATTGGCGGATGCGTTGAATGGCTTCCTCTGACGCATACTCGCTGGGAGAAAAGAGGGCTTGAGTCACCCTCCTTGAAGGCGGCGCCTCGGCCAGAGAAGTTTCCATCGCCATCTTCTCAGCGGCAGATTGTGACATCTTCCTCACCCCTATCCTATCCCGCTTAGGCGGCATGGGCTGGGGCAAGAACAAGGAGCGGCGGCGGATTGCGGCGGCCGAGGCGGGGAGCGGCGCTTGGCGAAGTCAGGGACAAGGAGTCTCCTGCGCGGCGATTTGGGATTTCGGCGAATCTGGAGAAGTAACGGCTACAGTGGAAGCCAGTCGTGGCTTATAAGGCATCCCACACGTCGCGTCGCGGCCTCATTACTCCGACGGACGTGGGGATTGAGGGGGCGTGCCGATTTCTGCGCGTTTCGCCCCTTGGATTCCAAGATAAGCACAAAATCCGTCTGAATCGCAACGTTCGCCGCGATTCAGTCAACAGGACCCGGGGCTCGTCTCTACCTCGCCTCGGCGGGTCCCCAACGGAGCAGAGCAAGGAAGACCAGATACCCGGGGACCCACTTTGACCTATCTTTAGGCCATAGCCCCGGCAGCTGGAGCAAGAGCCGCCGGGACCATGCCCGGGGGCTACTGTCGCAGCAGTGGAACACGGGGTTCCCCTTGTGCTGCCAAAGTGGGTCCACCCCATGCGGGCCCAAGATGAAGATGGACAAGACCAAGACTCAAGTCAAGCTGGCGGGTTCACCGTCAGGACACGCAAGGCCTACATCGACAAAGGGCTCCGGTCCTGGGGGCCTGCCGGGTCCCCGAATCAAGCAAGAAGGCAAGGAAGGACCCGAGAGCCTGAGTTCCCGGCAGGAGGCCAGGCTCCCTCCCGGGTACTTCCCCACGTCAGTGTGGATAAGCTCTCCACCTCACGCTGAAAGACCTCAGAAGACTTGGGAAGCAAGGCGAAGGCAGCGCGGGCGGGAAGCACAGCCCGTGGTGGTGTCAGCTCCTGTCCACCCCAAGGCGGACACTCCCACCTAACCCAAAGGAGACGCTAGGCTGAGGAGAGGCCATGTCTCCCCCTAAACTAGATGAGGAGGGTCCTTCACCCCGAAGGTCCCTCGTGCCCCTCACGTGACCCTGTGGCAACCCCTTAGCCTATAAAAGGAGGACCAACGCACGGATGAAGGGGAAGGTCGAACGAAGGCACAAGTCCAACCAGAGCAAGACTAGACTAGGGCTGCGAAGGTAGAGGGGAAGGTGATCTCCTCCGGGTCAGGATCTGTCCTTCTTCTACCTCCAGCCAAAACCCTTCCGGGTACCCCATCCGGGAGGTTCCATTGTAAGCCACACTATGAAGAATCCATCAATCCAGACATGCAGGAGTGGGGCTTTTAGCCTCCGGGCGGCCTGAACCTGGTAGCTCCTTGTGTCTCTTTGGTTGCATGCTTTGATCGTGGAGAGGAGAGCTTGATCTAGACTCCGCCCGAGAAGATGATTATCAGCCTCCTTCGCGCCCCGTGCTGAACCTAAAAGGGGGTATCCTATACTCCCGGTGTCCGTGCATCGTGACACGACAGTTCTTTTATTTGCTACCCTCTAGCGTGCACTTGCTTTTCCGGCGGCATTGAGTTGATGAAGCGGCCCGGACCGACTATACGCGTACGCTTACGCGAGACTGGTTCCACAACTGACATACGGCTTGTACCGTATATGTGGCTGGCGGGTGTCTGTCTCTCTCTCTTTAGTTGGTCTTGCATTTTCAATGGAGGGCCCGAAAGGGATAAATAAACATGCAATTATTTGATCATTGTTGTGGTCATAGGTTCGTAGGTATGAAGCGGTTCTATTTACGACAGCCCCTAGCCACGTAAAATACGTGAAAGGACACGGATGTCGCCTAGAGGGGGGTGAATAGGCGATTTAAAATTCTTTACGGTTTAGGCTTGAATAAATGCGAAATAAAACTAGCGGTTAATTTATCAAGCGCAAAACCTAAACAAGCTAGGTTTACCTATGTGCACCAACAACTTATGCAAAACAAGATATACAACTAAGTGATAGCAAGATATATTACTTCAAACTCGATGGCTATCACTAAGTAAATTGCATAAGTAAGAAGCTCGGGTATAGAAATACCGAGGCACTAGGAGACGATGATTTATCCCGAAGTTCACTTCCCAATGGAAGCTAGTCTCCGTTGGAGCGGTGCGGAGTCACAAAGTGATCCCTGAATAGCCGTCAAATGGCACACCGTAATCTCCTTCGTGCCTCCACCAATGCGGAGTGCCACGAACCACTATGGGACACTTGAGGGTGGTCATCGAACCCGTACAAGGATGAGGCACACTCCACAACTTAATTGGAGGCTCTCACCGAATTCCCGTGGCTCCCAAAGCCACAAGAATCACAAGGTTGGGGCGCGACTCCACAACTTAATTGGAGGCTCCCAACTATCCCGCGAGCCACCAAAACTCCGAGATTAACAAGGACCGTCTAGGGCACCCCAAGTACCCAAGAGGACAAGCTCTAGGGCACCCCAGTATCCAAGAGTAACAAGCTTCTCAGCTTCGATTTCCACGTATCACCGTGGAGAACTCAAACCGATGCAACCGATGCAATGGGCAAGAACACAAGAAGCGCTCAAAATCCTTCACTCTCAAATCCCACCAAAGCAACTAATGTTATTGGGGGGAGAAGAGAGGAAGAACAAAGAAGAACACCAAATTCTTCAAGATCAAGATCCAAAAAGCTTCCCCTCACTTAGAGGAGAGATTGATTGGTGGAGTGGTAGATCTAGATCTCCTCTCTCTTTTCCCACTAAATGGAGGCAAGAATCATGGAGGGATAGAGAGTTAGCAAAGCTCAAGAAGGTGAACAATGGGGAAGAACACGAGCTGCAAGAGTTGGCTGGCTGGAGGTAGGTGGAGGGGTATTTATACCCCTCCCAGAAAAAGAGCCGTTGCAGACAGAAACATCGGATATTCCGATTCAAGTGAGTACCGGATAATCCGATACAACCGGATAATCCAGAACAAATAGAATCGGATATTCCGGAAAACTTCAGTATGCAGTTGCTTGTAGACCATAGCCGAAATCGAGCAATCCATGATGATCGGATAATCCGAAACAACCAAATCGGATAATCTGGAAAACTCCAGTATGCAATGCTTTTAAAGTCCTTAGCCGAATTCGAGCAAAACATGAGAATCGGATAATCCGAAACATCCTTGATCGGATATTCGAAAACTTCAGTATGCATTGCTTTTAAAGTCCTTTGCCAAATTCGAGCAATCCTTGAGGATCGGATAATCCGAATCAACATTGATCGGATAATCCGATTCCCCTGCTTGAGCAAAACAGACAGAAACAGGAAAACCTGAAATGCAATAACTTTCTCGTTCGAACTCCAAAACAGATGAATCCAATTCTGTTGGAAAGGTAGCGACAAGAGGGATACCACACATGGGAAGGTGTGGAACTTTCCTCACGGATAAACCGATAATATTTCCAACCTGAAAACGCAACAAGTTTTCCAAACGAAATCCGTTTTCGGAGAACTTGGGCTTGTCATGAAGATCACAACAAGCACCAAAACCCAACAAGGAGAAAATCCAAATAAGAACCAAGAAAGATGATGAAGGCAAGTATGCAAAGGTTTGAGCTCTCTCCAACTGATACGCTAAAGCTCAATCGAGAGCCCCTCTTGATAGTACGGTGTCTATCCAATAACCCGGTCTCCCGACTAACAACATGAGACCGGTAAAATAGAAACCCTATCAAGATCATACCTTTGCCTTCGCATTCCACTTGACTAGATGATGGCGATCTTGATCTTCTCAAGTGGATCACCTTTCTTGATTGTGCTTCGCTTGGTGAAGTTTCACATATTGCTCCCCCATGCTCCACTATGGGAGAGCCTTCCTTAGGCACATCTTCACATGACCATTATCTCCAAATGGGTGGAAAGCATCAAGCATATGATATCTTCAAGATACTTCTCTTGAACACTTGCACTTCTCAAGCTCGATGACGAACACCACTTGACGTCATCCTTCATGGGCTATATGAATTCTTCATTTGATGCAAGCCCATCGAAAGATACCTAACCACACGTAGAAATGCCACACACATGTAATGGGTTAGTTTACAAAGCTATATGGGCAATTACTTACCACACCAAGAGATACATGATCCCACTTGGTACATCTTGGAGCTTTGTGTGTTGATCAATCTTGATCAACCTTGTATCATTACTCTTTTGAATAGATTATGTCTTGAAGATAACCATGAATGATCACATAATCCTTTTCTTCAAGACATACTTGCAATATGCTCAACTCACATATGACCAAACACCGGATAGCTTCTCGAATAACAACTTGGTCATCACATATTCTTCTTCTTGATCATATCAAATATATATCCATACATGTCGATGATCTTGATGCCAAATACTTCACTATATCAATATATCATGGCATGAACCTTGAATCCAACATATGGAGTGCAAGCATTGCTTATGGACAAACACTACAAGTATAACTCAATGCAACCATTAGTTCATAGGGATTGTCATTAATTACCAAAACCACACATGGGGGCGCCATGCCCTTTCAATATGCAAAAGATAAAATAGAAAGCGTCTAACTTTATTTTGCAGGGGCAATATGATATGGTGATGGTCCCGAAGAGCAAGGCCTTGATACATGCAAAAGCAAACGGATTAGGTTGAGACTCCAAGTGCAGAGTGTATAGTAAGTGGAAGACAGTTTTCCCACGAGGGGTGACTCGAGGGTTTAATATCGAACTCTCGGGGAATCTGAAGTGGTAGATTATCTTCTTATCCTTCTTTTGGTTACCTACAAAACAAGTTAGATGTTTTGGTCCTCAACCTCACCTGTGGTTGTCAAGCCATTGTAGAAAGAGTGTAATATGGTCCATTCATTAACTCCATGTGAGGGACAAGTTCTAAGCATAAGTTTTATCCTATCCCAAGCCATAGCAACATGTTCATTTTCATTTTGCCTAAAAGAAAGGATGTTGTTTCTATTTTGCAAAATTTTAACAGGGGGATAATATTTCTTAATGAAAGCTTCTTTTAGATCATCCCAAGAATTAATACTACCAGATGGCAAGGAATGCAACCACTCTTTAGCTTTTCCTCTAAGTGAAAAAGGAAATAATTTCAGTTTTAGAATATCACTTTCCACATTTTTAAACTTTTGCATGTCACATATTTCAACAAAGTCATGAAGATGCATAGAGGCATCCTCCATAGCACTACCACCAAATTGTTCCCTAGTTATCAAGTTCAACAAACTAGGACTTACTTCATAACTCTCAGCATTTATCTTAGGTGTGGCAATAGCTCTCGTGATAAATTGATCATTAGGAGTGTTTGTGTAGTCACACAACTTAGTTCTTTCTCCCATTTTAGCAAGTTTTTTTTGGTATTTTTAATTTTTTATGCAAAACTGAAATAAATATGATATGATATGCAATGACACTAACAAAACAAATAAATTGCTTTGTAAGTAAAGATGATAAGATGGTGCTCACGTAGGTGCAACCTCCCCAAGCTTAGGTGTTAGCACAAGTTGGTGACGTTGACTTTGTTGTGAGATGAATGCGATGATGCACACCCTTGGATAAATCTCTCAGCTACGATTCCCCGGCAACGGCGCTAGAAAACGTCTTGATGGTCCCGAAGAGCAAGGCCTTGATACCTGCAAAAGTAAACGGGATTAGGTTGAGACTCCAAGTGCAGAGTGTATAGTAAGTGGAAGACAGTTTTCCCCCGAGGGGTGACTCGAGGGTTTAATATCGAACTCTCGGGGAATCTGAAGTGGTAGATTTATCTTCTTATCCTTCTTTTGGTTACCTACAAAACAAGGTTAGATGTTTTGGTCCTCAACCTCACCTGTGGTTGTCAAGCACAAGGTGTAAGAATGATATCAGGATAGTTATGCAATGCAAACAAGAAATAAATATGCAATGATGGTGGATGCAATGATAAATGATATTTTTGGGTTTTTGAATGATGTATGCAAGATGAAAAGTATTTTTGTATTTTCGGATTTAATGATGGCTGAAAATAGAAAAGTGGTATATGGTGTTGGAAAGGTGTTTCTTATGATTAAAAATGGACTGGGGTTCATGGTTTCACAAATGCACTCTCTCTTTATAAAGTGGTAGACAATGGAACACACACAGTTAACATATGAGATTGCAACACAGGGTTTGATAACAAGTTACTTAGATATATGGGCATCACGTCCTAACATAGAGATCTTTTGGTTATTAACCTCTCTTATACTCCACCAAGATGCGAACTAAATCATAACACCTCAGTAATTAAGATAACTCAGAGTATAGCATTAAGTATCATGACATGAAGTGAAAATAAGAACATGCTAGATCTAGTCATGGAGTAGTGGCAATGGTCACGCCCACATCCCCGGTAGCATGGTATTTTAGTTTATCCCTAGTGAGGCAACAAAGTAAGGTAAAGATACCAAAGTGGATCGCAGAACTTTCTCTCACGTTCACTGCACTAGCCACCCCCCGTTACTCCAACTAATGCACACGTTCCCCCACACACGCTCTCATAAACATGCTTGATCAAAACAAGTAGACAAGAACGGGGTACATAATATGCATCTATACTCATAACTGAAACAAACATTGCAATCTCAAACATATATTAACTCATAAAGATCCACCACAAAGGTATTACAACGGTGACCGTAATCATGTTCAGCAGCTCATACGGTGCTAATTAGTGAAGCTCAAGAGAGGAGAGATACATAAGTTACTTCCACAAACCCATAGTCCAGAGGTGGACTACTCCCTCTTCATCATGGAGACGGTGGAGAAGTCGATGGAGAAGATGGAGACCACGCCGGCAGCGCCCCGCCGGAGTTTTCCCCCTCCAATCTGCAGCTCCTGATCTCCGTTTCGGTGTTTCTGTGTTTGTGCGGCGCTCCTTCCAGAGAACGTCGGGGGACCTTTTTTATAGGCGTTTTTAGGTCAAGACGATGTCGGTGGAGCGAAGATCGACGGCAACGGAGCCACGAGGCCAAACGGGTGGGTCCCACGCGGCCACAGTACCTGGCCGCGTGGGCCACCCCGTTTGGCCTCGGCCTCCGTTGTTTGCTTCCTTCGCCCACAGGTCTTCTTCCTTCCAAATATTGACGCCCGTAAATTTCCAGGTGATTTCGTTGACGTTTGGGTCCCTGAAACATTAAAATAAGAAAACGGGGTTTTCTGCCTGTGCAGGGTTAATTCCATAAAAATAGGAAATAAATGAATATTCCCAAAATCATTATAAAACATTGATATAACCCTTATATGATGCAAATATGATTGGAATATAAGCAATTAAAGTGCAAAGTTCATGTATGCATTTTACATGCATCAACATCCCCAAGCTTAATCCATGCTCGTCCTCGAGTATGAAGATGATAAAACTAACATGGACTTTGCAATTTAATACTTAACAATGATATCAAAGATGATTACTATTGCTACATATAGTCAAATGATTCATTCTTCAAAGGAGTAGCAATATGCAAATAGTTTATGAAGTGATATCAAGTATTCAAGACAAGGATGTTCATTGATAGTTCACAAAGTGTAACATGTAGCAAGTAATATGGAACACATGTATGCATAATGATAAGTAGAACATCCTACAATGGTCATAGAGTGTAGATGAAAATCTGAATATGATAGGTGTACACTTTGGAAAGATGTATATGTGAGTAGAGGTAAAGCATGCATAAGTTTCATCCAACTTCCAAACTCTTCTACTTAAGTTAATGATTGCAATAAGGTATTCATTGGTGTCAAGCTCTCATTGCCCCTATCATAGCATCTTGAATGATTAAGGTTAAAGTGAAAGCAAATATGAGTAGTGTGCTTGATAAAGAATGGGTTGAATGTCTCATGCCCCTTGAATACAAGTACTTACACCATGTGTTACTCAACTTGGGAAACAAAGCAAGTTCAATTAAATATCATTGTAAGCATAATAGTATCATCAAGAGCGTCAACTGGGGTACCTCTTGTCCCAAGATATGGAACAAGCCCATATCAAAATGACAAGACAAACAAACAAAATGAACAATCTCAACACCCTTTTTATTTACCATTTGGAATAGTTTTTTATTGCAAGGTGTATCACAGAAGGTTCACCATAGTATGTAAGTAAATTTCCACCATGAATGATGCATGGCTTAGATTAGCGGCCCAGGCGTCTCTCTAACCATTTACACAAACTCATTTAAACTCACTCTATTTCCACATTTATTTCAACATGATAAGCATCCATAGACAAAAGCACATGATATCAACTAAATGAGATGAAGAGCGTGTTGAAAGCTTGCCATGTGACAGCACATATGGGCTAACTTCCAACCCAAAACATTCATCAAGCCACAAACATCATAATCTTAATCACAATGGGTCAAGTTTTATTATGCAAATAAAAGAACATTGTGCATCAAGTTCGTGAGAGCTATATAACCAATTTTTTCCATTGCAATCAATAACATAAACATTTTCATTCAGAGGTAAGATAACACAAACAACATGTTAAACATACTCGGAATAGCATAAAGCCAATAGGTAGATATGGTGGACTCACTGGAATAACTTTGGTTGAAGGTGTTGGAAACAAGTTTTTGCTTGTTGGAGTTTTTGGGCTAGCAAAAGGGAGAAAGTTGACCATCTAGATGCATGCATGAGTGTCCATAGAACTAACTAATCCATGTTAAACCAAGTAAAAACAATCAGCACCAAAACATGAATAAGTGATAGCTCTACAAAAAGAATTTGCAAACTATTACTCATAAACAAGCTCATGAATCATGCAACTATATGTATCATTAAAAATCAAGTCAAACATCCCTTTTCCCAATCTTATAAAAGCATCCAACATATTTCAACCCATATTTCCAGTAGCTCTCTCATATATAATTGATAGTGTGGTGGTCTCTCAAGACTCAAACAAAAACAAAAACGACGCTCCAAGTTTATGCGATAAAGTGTTTCGATCGAAAAACAGAAGTTGGACGTGTGCAAACCGAGAGTGTGTAGGTCCAGCGGGGTTGTCTTCACATCCCCAAGCTTATGGTCTTCACCATCCTTGGATAGCTCTTGGTGCATCTCCTCCAATCCCTGTGAAAAAACTTCAAAACACCGTTTCTCCCATCTCTTTTCTGTGGGGTGCATTAATAGTGATAAACAAATAGGTTCCTTGCTGCATATAATCCTTGAACAAAAATTCATATGACATGTCCAGAAAGTGTATAATGTTGTATGCCTACTCATAAACTCAATTGGATCAAAAAGATTCAACTTAAAAGCTCAAAGCATGCATCAAACAAAATGGGACAGAATCTGTCCAGAAAAACAGCAGCAGCAAAACGTATTTTTCTACCCTACCAAACTTTCTCGAAAAATTCCGAAAAAATTCATGCATACAGAGGATGAAAAGTTGCAACTACAGTTCAAATATGAGCTCATTCGGAGTTACAGAATAAGAATTAAAAATCATACCGTGCACTGACTCGTGCAGGAATAAAATCTCCGAACGCTATAAGCAACTTTTTCAAACCAAAAAGGGTAAAACTTGGCACTTTATTAAAAACTCCAGAACCTAACTAGACACAAAATCTCTTGTTACAGCAAGAGGACACAAAGAAAAATCACACACAAAAATAACCGGGTTGCCTCCCGCAAAGCGCTTTCTTTATAGCCATATAGCTAGGCTTCTTACTTGTTGTTTTATTGTGGACGAAGCTCATGAGGGAGCTTGAACTTTGGTGGTTCCCTCTTCCTTGGAAAGTGTTCCATGCACTTCTTGTGTGGAAACTGAAACTTTACATTCCCTTCCTTTGAATCAATGATAGCACCTGTGGTACGAAGAAAAGGTCTTCCAAGAATAATAGGACTAGAGGTTTTATCCCCATGTCCATGATTAGAAAATCCACAGGCACAAAAGTCATATGTAACTCTACCATAACATCACTTACTTTTCCCAAAGCATGTTTAATAGAGTCATCAGCAAGTGCTAGTTCAATAGAGCATTTTTCAAGATTTTTCAATTCAAGCACTTCATATAGTTCTTTAGATAAAACAGAGACACTAGATCCTAGATCAAGTATGGCATGGTGTGTCTCTTTTCCAATAGTTACTAGTACCTTAGGTATCCACATATCCCCAAGCTTAGGTGGTATCATAGCCTCTTGGTTGTACCTAGCAATCTTTTCTTTCAAGACATGATTAGCAATATAAGAACCAAAACCTGCTTGGTTAGTGTTGATGGAAGGATCACTTGCAAATTTTTGTAAGATAGATATTAATTCATGCAAGCTACAATTTTCTAAGTCAAGCAAAGGATCCTTGACTTCATTAAGCATTTTAACTTCCTCAACTTCAACCTCTTTCATTACCCCAATAGATTCTTTAGCAACTCTCTCTTGCTCATGAATGTGTTCCCAAGACTTATTGATAACCTCTTGGCAATATTTTATTGTTTCCTCATGTTTTTGGGCTGTAATGATGCTCTTTAATGATGAGACTTCCTTAGTAAGCTGATCTACCCTTTCAAACAAAGCATCTTGTTTTTCAAACTTAGAGATAAATTCCTTATTAAGCTCTTTTTGGGTAGATATAAAAGATCTAATGGTGTTTTCCAAGTCACTAGAAACATTACCACTAGAAGCATATTTATTTGGCACATATGGGGGTTTATTATAAGAGTTATAATTGTTGTTACCATACCCATTATTACCATAGTTCCTAATGAAGTTGACATCAATATTTTCAGAATTGTTTCCAACTAGTTCTTGCAAAGGAACATTTTCAACACTAGGTTTATTAAGCAAAGCAAGAATAGTATCCATTTTAGATGACAAATCATTAGTTTCTTCAATAGAGTTCACTTTCTTAGAAGGATTAGGTGCCCTATCAGTATGCCATTGACTATAGTTTTGTAAAATGCTTTCCAATATATTTTTAGCTTCTACTATAGTCTTACTCATAAAAGCACCTCCAGCAGCAGAATCAAGTATGTTTCTAGACATGTAGTTTAAACCATTGTAGAAAGAGTGTAATATGGTCCATTCATTAACTCCATGTGAGGGACAAGTTCTAAGCATAAGTTTTATCCTATCCCAAGCCATAGCAACATGTTCATTTTCATTTTGCCTAAAAGAAAGGATGTTGTTTCTATTTTGCAAAATTTTAACAGGGGGATAATATTTCTTAATGAAAGCTTCTTTTAGATCATCCCAAGAATTAATACTACCAGATGGCAAGGAATGCAACCACTCTTTAGCTTTTCCTCTAAGTGAAAAAGGAAATAACTTCAGTTTTAGGATATCACTTTCCACATTTTTAAACTTTTGCATGTCACATATTTCAACAAAGTCATGAAGATGCATAGAGGCATCCTCCATAGCACTACCACCAAATTGTTCCCTAGTTATCAAGTTCAACAAACTAGGACTTACTTCATAACTCTCAGCATTTATCTTAGGTGTGGCAATAGCTCTCGTGATAAATTGATCATTAGGAGTGTTTGTGTAGTCACACAACTTAGTTCTTTCTCCCATTTTAGCAAGTTTTTTTTGGTATTTTTAATTTTTTATGCAAAACTGAAATAAATATGATATGATATGCAATGACACTAACAAAACAAATAAATTGCTTTGTAAGTAAAGATGGATAAGATGGTGCTCACGTAGGTGCAACCTCCCCAAGCTTAGGTGTTAGCACAAGTTGGTGACGTTGACTTTGTTGTGAGATGAATGCGATGATGCACACCCTTGGATAAATCTCTCAGCTACGATTCCCCGGCAACGGCGCCAGAAAACGTCTTGATGGTCCCGAAGAGCAAGGCTTGATACCTGCAAAAAAACGGGATTAGGTTGAGACTCCAAGTGCAGAGTGTATAGTAAGTGGAAGACAGTTTTCCCCACGAGGGGTGACTCGAGGGTTTAATATCGAACTCTCGGGGAATCTGAAGTGGTAGATTTATCTTCTTATCCTTCTTTTGGTTACCTACAAAACAAGGTTAGATGTTTTGGTCCTCAACCTCACCTGTGGTTGTCAAGCACAAGGTGTAAGAATGATATCAGGATAGTTATGCAATGCAAACAAGAAATAAATATGCAATGATGGTGGATGCAATGATAAATGATATTTTTGGGTTTTTGAATGATGTATGCAAGATGAAAAGTATTTTTGTATTTTCGGATTTAATGATGGCTGAAAATAGAAAAGTGGTATATGGTGTTGGAAAGGTGTTTCTTATGATTAAAAATGGACTGGGGTTCATGGTTTCACAAATGCACTCTCTCTTTATAAAGTGGTAGACAATGGAACACACACAGTTAACATATGAGATTGCAACACAGGGTTTGATAACAAGTTACTTAGATATATGGGCATCACGTCCTAACATAGAGATCTTTTGGTTATTAACCTCTCTTATACTCCACCAAGATGCGAACTAAATCATAACACCTCAGTAATTAAGATAACTCAGAGTATAGCATTAAGTATCATGACATGAAGTGAAAATAAGAACATGCTAGATCTAGTCATGGAGTAGTGGCAATGGTCACGCCCACATCCCCGGTAGCATGGTATTTTAGTTTATCCCTAGTGAGGCAACAAAGTAAGGTAAAGATACCAAAGTGGATCGCAGAACTTTCTCTCACGTTCACTGCACTAGCCACCCCCCGTTACTCCAACTAATGCACACGTTCCCCCACACACGCTCTCATAAACATGCTTGATCAAAACAAGTAGACAAGAACGGGGTACATAATATGCATCTATACTCATAACTGAAACAAACATTGCAATCTCAAACATATATTAACTCATAAAGATCCACCACAAAGGTATTACAACGGTGACCGTAATCATGTTCAGCAGCTCATACGGTGCTAATTAGTGAAGCTCAAGAGAGGAGAGATACATAAGTTACTTCCACAAACCCATAGTCCAGAGGTGGACTACTCCCTCTTCATCATGGAGACGGTGGAGAAGTCGATGGAGAAGATGGAGACCACGCCGGCAGCGCCCCGCCGGAGTTTTCCCCCTCCAATCTGCAGCTCCTGATCTCCGTTTCGGTGTTTCTGTGTTTGTGCGGCGCTCCTTCCAGAGAACGTCGGGGGACCTTTTTTATAGGCGTTTTTAGGTCAAGACGATGTCGGTGGAGCGAAGATCGACGGCAACGGAGCCACGAGGCCAAACGGGTCCCACGCGGCCACAGTACCTGGCCGCGTGGGCCACCCCCGTTTGGCCTCGGCCTCCGTTTGTTGCTTCCTTCGCCCACAGGTCTTCTTCCTTCCAAATATTGACGCCCGTAAATTTCCAGGTGATTTCGTTGACGTTTGGGTCCCTGAAACATTAAAATAAGAAAACGGGGTTTTCTGCCTGTGCAGGGTTAATTCCATAAAAATAGGAAATAAATGAATATTCCCAAAAATCATTATAAAACATTGATATAACCCTTATATGATGCAAATATGATTGGAATATAAGCAATTAAAGTGCAAAGTTCATGTATGCATTTTACATGCATCATATGGTCAAGGTAGGTTTATTAAATTTTTTATAAACTGTGGGCGCGAAGGAGACCATCGGCGCAAGACCATACCATGTCGCATTACATTTGATGTTTTTGAGTGCATCTTATATTGTGTATATATATATATTGTTATATATTAGTTACACGGTGGTAGTAATATAAGATGATCCCTCCAAAATACCATTAGTGTTCTCTCTTTAGCGTGCACCACCAAGAAAGTTCTACGTGATGAGGCAGGCCGTGACGATCGGGTGTCAGACATATCGTCGTTCGCATACAGTGGGTGTAAGACATGTTTGCACAAGCGTTTACGCTGGAGGTTATAATGGTGAGCCTAGCATGTACAGACATGGCCTCGGAACACAGTGACCGAAAGGTCGAGCATGAGTCACAGAGTTGTTGTGATTGACATTCCGATGTCTACCTTTGAAGTTGTGTTGCCGGCTCTGACGATGAGGGGTTTCACAATGGATTAGGGTCGTGTAATCACTGAAGCGATTAGAGGGATATTCGTTTGAGTGGGAGTTCTTGTAGTTTATTTTCTAAAACTTGAACTCAATTAAATTTATGAACAAAGTCTTATGTTTTTGCAAATTCCATTGTAGATGTCTCGCCCCACTTTTAACCTAGGCCTGTTCCTTGAGAAAGAAAATCTTAAGACCAATGGGTCTAACTTCGTGTCCTGGTTCCGCAACCTGAGGATCCTCCTCACTTCCCACAAGGTGGCCTACGTCCTGAAGGCCGACATTGGTGATAAGTGATGACCCACAAGTATAGGGGGTGTATCGTAGTACTTTCGATAAATAAGAGTGTCGAACCCAACGAGGAGCAGAAGGTGTTGACAAGTAGTTTCGGTCAAGGTTTCACTGTAAACACTAGTAGACAAGTTTTTAGAAGTTTTTGATATAGCAGATAAATAAAATACAAGTAAATAAAAGACAGTAATAATAGTTGCAGCGAGTGGCCCGATCCTTTTTAGCGCAAAGGACAAGCCGGTTAGTTTACTTATGATGACAAAATGTTCTTGAGGACACACGGGAATTCAGTCAAGTGTTTCGCTTCATATAGTTGATTAATCTTTATTGTTTTGATAAGTGTTGTGTGGGTGAACCTATACTAATGCACCGCCCTTACTTGGACTAATACATACTTGTGATTATACCCCTTATAAGCATCCGCAGTTACAAGAAAGTAATTAAGATAAATCTAACCACAGCCTTAAACTCTGAGATCCTACGCTCCCTCCTGCACCGGTTTACTAACGGGGGTTTAGGTTTCTGTCACTCCGGCAACCCCGCAATTAGCAACCAACTACACAATGCATTCCCCTAGGCCCATAAAGGTGAAGTGTCATGTAGTCGACGTTCACATGACACCAGTAGAAGAATAACACCACAACTTAAATATCAAACCATTATATATTACTCAACATAATTCACTACTAGCAACAAGACTTTCCCATGCCCTCAAGAACTAAACGAACTACTCACAAGACATCATTTGGATCATGATCAGAGGTGATATAATGATGAATAACAATCTGGACATAAACTTTAATTCACCGATAAAACTCAATAGCTTCAGCCACAAGGAGTAATTAACACCGGGAGAGTTCCCCCTATGAACTAGACAAAGTACAGCCCTAGATATTACAGCGGAACGAGGTGGAGCAGCGGTGATGATGGTGATGGCGGTGGAGATGATGATGATGATGATCCCGATGAAGTCCAGCATGATGATGATGATGATGGTGATGATTTCCCCCTCCGGGAGGGAATTTCCCCGACAGATTTCTCCGTGCCGGAGAGCTTTTCTCTCTCTGTTGTTTTCGTCCCGTGGAGGCGGCGGAATATTTTCTCGGGCTCCCCCTGGAAGATTAGTGTTGAGGGGATGATGTACGCGAAGGGGCGACGCCAAAGGTGGGCTAGGGGCCCCACACAAGGGCTCGGCGCGGGCCCCATGGTGGCCGCGCCCTTGGGTTGTGTGGGCCCCTCGTGGCCCATCTCATCCTCCCCTTTTGGCTACCTCCGTCTTCTGATAAAATAGGAGCTTCTGTATATTTGACGCGATTTGTAGAACTTCAGAAATATAGTGTCTTGACGGTGCTTTTTCCAGCTGAAATCTGACTCCGGCATTTAATTCTCCAATAATTATCAAACATGCAAAATAAGACAAAATAACATAAGTACACATCTTAATATGAAATATATCAATGAATAACATTAAATTATGGTATAAAATAGTGATGCAAAATGGACGTATCAACTGTCCCAAGTGAAAGCTGAGCTCAGTAAACTAGACCACTGATTTATGGACTGAAGCGTCGATAATAAAGAATACGGACAAGAAGCATCAGTATTTACTTAACAACACAAATCATTTTAAACAACAACTACTCTTCATATAACTTAACTTGAACATGAGTAATGAAACAACCACAATAAAAGTGCACGAAGGAAATTATAAATTAGTGATGGCACACTTCATTCTTAGTCATAGAACAATAAACAATTCAAACTTATCTTTCGAAAGGAGTCTTTATATTAGAGCTTATATTGCAGAACTTACATACTCAATTATCACACCCTCCTTACAGTCATTGATAACTTTCAAAGTTATATTCTTAGAGGCAAAGGTCTTTGTACTAAGACAAGGAAGGATAAAAGACATGATTGAAAATATTAATGATATATATGGTTGAATCACAACAACTCAAATGCTTGCTCAAGGAGGAAGGAAATAGGTGTACTGACTCAACATGAAAAGTAAAAGAAGGGCCCTTCGCAGAGGGAAGCAGGGATTAAGTCATGTGCTAGAGCTTTTTAGTTTTTTGAAATCACATAGAGAGTAAAAATTAGGTTTTGAGAGGTGTTTGTTAATTGTCAACGAATCAGTAGCAGACAGTACGATATTACCCTTGCCAACCAGACTTTTTAAGAGCGGCTCCATGAAGGACGTTATTTCTACCAGCAAGGCAGATCATCCCTCTTTTCTCTTTGTTTACACATGCAGATGTTTCACTGGTATTATTGCTTGACTGATAAATCAGGGCAAAAATGTGAAGAGAATTAAGCGGTTAAAGTTGTAATTAATTGGGATTGGGCACCCCGTTGCCAGCTCTTTTTGCAAAATTAATAGATAAGCGGATGTATATGCCGCTAGTCTGATGGTAAAGTGTAATCAGGCGGTTGAACAACAGGAGCTGTGATTAAAGCCTTTTTCAGAATTTCGAAAGCTTCTTTGCAGTCATCATCAAAAACAAAAGGTACATCTTTTTGAAGAAGATTAGTGAGGGGTTTTGAAATTTTAGAGAAATCTTTAATAAATCTCCTATAGAAACCGACATGACCAAGAATACTACGAATACCTTTAACATCCCTAGGACAGGGCATTTTCTCAAGTGCTTCAACTTTAGCTCTGTCCACTTCAATACCTCTTTCAGAAAATTTGTGTCCAAGGACAATTCCTTCATTAACCATAAAATGACATTTCTCCCAATTAAGAACAAGATTCGTTTCCTCACATTTCTGCAAAACCTTATCAAGATTGTGCAGGCAGTTGTCAAAAGAAGTTCCATAGACGGAAAAATCGTCTATGAATACTTCCACAATTTCTTCACAAAAATCATGAAAATAGCAGACATGCATCTTTGAAACGTAGCAGGGGCATTACTCAAACCAAAAGGCATACGTCTATAAGCATAAGTTCCATAAGGACAAGTAAAAGTAGTTTTCTCTTGATCTTGCTTTCTAACAGCGATTTGTGAAAATCCGGAATAACCATCAAGAAAGCAAAAAATGAGTTTTCTTAGACAACCTTTCTAACATTTGATCAATAAAAGGGAAAGGATAGTGATCTTTCTTAGTTACTTTATTAACCTTTCTAAAATCAATACACATCCTATATCCAACTACTACTCTTTGAGGAATAAGTTCATCATTTTTATTTGTCACAACAGTAACTCCTCCTTTCTTAGGGACACAGTGCACAGGACTTACCCATCTACTATCAGCAATAGGATAAATTATACCAGCATCAAGAAGTTTCAATACCTCATTTCTTACCACTTCTTTCATCTTAGGGATCAAACGACGCTGATGCTCAACAACTGGTTTCGCATCAGGTTCAATGTTGATGGCGTGTTGACATATAGTAGGAGAAATCCCCTTTAAATCATCCAAAGTGTATCCTATAGCTCCTCGATGTTTCTTCAATACTTCTAATAACATCGCTTCTTCATTACCTGAAAGTTTAGAACTAATAATAACAGGATATATTTTCTTTTCATCAAGGTGAACATATTTAAGATTATCAGGCAAAGGTTTTAAATCGAAAACAGGATCTTCCTTAGGAGGCGCCGAGGTACCCAAATCTTCTACAAGCAAATTATGTTTAAGTATTGGTGGTTGACGAAGAAAGATATCGTCAATCTCATTTCTTTCTTCCATAAATACCTCACTTTCGTGCTCCTCCATGTATTGCTGCAAGGCATTGTTAGGAGCAATAGCAACAGAAGCAAGTTGTTCAATTTTAAATCCTGATTAGGTAATTCGGTTTCATAAAGATTTTTACCAAACTTAGAAAAATTGAATTCATAAGATTCTCCATCAAATTTAGTATAGATTTTCTCTTTCTTACAGTCTATAATTGCATGATACGTCCAAAACGTATCTGTAATTTTTGATTGTTTCATGCCATTTTTATGCTTTTAGCACTTGTTATTATATTAAGTTTATGATTTATTTGGACTAACCTATTAATAGTTGCAAAAGTGCACAATGTTCTTGTTTTACACTTTGGTGTGTAGGAATTATCAAGAATACAAGAGGAAACCTTGTTGGAGTCGAATTGGGACTTTCATGAAATCTGTCTGAAAACTACTTTCGAAGATGGACCCGTTTCGGCCCGAAGCTGACGTCAAATGGAAAAAGTCTAGTCGCGAAAGTTGCAGGGAATTTTCTGCTAATAAATCTGGACTTAAACTTAGGCCCAATCGGAGTCCGGACGCTCCAGATATCGCCGTCTCACTGCAACCCTAAACGGGATGACGGAAATCCGAGACTCCATATAAAGGAGGAAACCCTAAGTCGTGGAGAACACCCCATACCCACGAATTTCCAGCCACCAAAGCCACGTTTTTGCAGGGCTCCCAAGAAGCCATGAAGGAAGAGGGCTATGAGGCGGCGCATCCCCTCCATGCCGGCGACGCGGGAGGAGTTCTCCGCGCCACCGCTGGCGCCGGCGCCGCCCTGCGCCTCTCGCTGCCCTCTCCGCCGTCTTCACCGCCATCTCCACCGCCAATTCCTCCTTGTATACAGTGGTTCATCCTCCCACAAACCTCTGTACCGCTCTATGTAAACATGGTGTTTGATGCTATAATATTTATCCTATGATATACGTTATGTTTCCGTAGTTTATTTGTTCTTAGATTGAATGGTTGAATGTCTTTGGGTCATTAGAGTTGTATGTCGATATGGTACTGTCCTTTGGTGTCCATTTATATTTGTGCGCGCATGGATCAACATCTTAGGGTTAGTAGTATGTGCAAAGGAAGGGGGTAGTCCTGCCGGAGTGACAGAAACCTAAGGATTCGAACCGGTTGGTTGCACGTATGGGAGTAAGAGGACCATGAACTTAAGGCTATGGTTGGGAAAACCTTAATGCATTCTTAGTATTGCGGATGCCTGCTAACAATCCAATCATATAGTACTTGTAATCCCAAGTAGTGGAGTGCATGTATATTTAGCCTCTCCCACATAGAAAATTGCATCGAAGACAATGAACCAAATATCTTCACTAATTAATCTTGGACAAAGCCATCACAATTACCACCACTTTTCCACACTCATGGTACTGTTAGTTTATGGTTACTTAGTGTAATTTATTGCTGCAGCACTAACATTTACTTTCTTGTATTTATTATCTCACGAAGCTATCTCTCATACCCATATTGTAGTCTAGTTTTATTTCCTAGATGAAGTAAACGTTTGGTGTGCTAGAGTTGTATCAGTGGTTGATAGAACTTGAGAGAATACTTATCCTACCTTTAGCTCCTCGTTGGGTTCGACACTCTTACTTATCGAAAAGGCTACACGTGATCCCCTATACTTGTTGGTTATCATTGCACCACATATATTTAAGAAAGGTCTACCAAAAGTAATGGGACAGGTTTTACTAGCAGCAGAACCAAGTACTAGAAAATCAGTAGGGTATTTAGTCTTACCACATAAAACTTCAACATCTCTGACAATACCAATTGGAGAGGTAGTTTCTCTATTAGCAAGCTGAATAACCACATCAATATCCTCAAGTTCACAAGGACCAATTTCATGCATAATTTCTTTATAAAGTTCAAAAGGAATAGCACTGGAACTTGCACCAATATCACATAAACCGTAATAGCAATGTTCTCCTATTTTAACTGAAAGCACAGGAACACTTGCTTTCCTAGCTCTACTGGGATGTGCAACAATATTAGAGGCATCTTCACAAAAGATAATATGTCATCCTTCTACATTTTCAGTTACCAAATCCTTTACTATTGCTACTGCAGGTTCAACAGTTATTTGTTCATCAGGTTCTAAAGCTTTCTTTGTACTTTTATTAACCACACTAGCTATTATAGAATGTTCCTTAACTTTAACAGGAAAAGGCAGTTTCTCAATATAAGGTTCTGGCAAGATGCGATCAACAGTATGAACTTCAATGTTTTTAATAGTGGCAAAATTAGTATTATCTTTATAAGGCGCGTGGTACTTATTGCACTTTTCTTTAGGAACATCAAGATAAGAGGCAAAAGCCTTATAACCGTTTGCAATAACTTGAGAATCAAGACCATACATATCATAGAGATTACGAAAATTATCAGTATCCATAAAAGTTTTAATGCATTCATAATCATACTTTATACCTGATTCTCTACCTTTGTCGTTCTCCCATCCTTCAGTATTTTCCTCAATCCGGTCAAGAAGGTCCCATTTAACTTCTTCTTTATTACGTGTAAATGATCGAGAACAAGAGGTATCCAATAGAGTTTTATCCTGAAGAGAAAGCCTTGCATAGAAGTTATCAATAACGATATTACCCGAAAGCTCATGAATGGGGCATTTGAGCATTAATGACTTCAATCTCCCCCATGCTTGGGCAATACTCTCTCCATCATGAGGCCAAAAATTATATATATGATTCCGATCTTGATGAATTTCACTAGGAGGATAAAATTTAGATTAAAAGAGAGGTACAATCTCCTCACAGCCAATAGAACGGCCATTCTTCAACATCTTATACCATTTCGCAGCTCTACCCGTCAGTGATATAGAGAATAATTTCTTCTTGACTTCTTCCATTGAAATACCTGCACACTTGAACAACTCGCATAATTCATGTATAAATAACAAATGATCTCCAGGAGGGACAGTTCCATCTCCTACATAGCGGTTATTCGTAACACGTTCAACAATTTTCATATGTATTTTAAATGGAATTACTTGATCAGGTGGTGCCTTGTCTACTACCGTAGCAGTGGTAGTAGCATTCCCGAACAGGTATTCAAATGGAGATCTCTCCATGATAAAATAAAGTAGCAAGCAGAAATAAAAACAGCACTTACAGTAAAAGTTTTCCTTACCAATTCCACTTACCAATAGCGCTTCACTCCCCGGCAACGGCGCCAGAAAATAGCCTTGATGACCCACAAGTATAGGGGGTGTATCGTAGTACTTTCGATAAATAAGAGTGTCGAACCCAACGAGGAGCAGAAGGTGTTGACAAGTAGTTTCGGTCAAGGTTTCACTGTAAACACTAGCAGAAAGTTTTTAGGAGTTTTTGATATAGCAGATAAATAGAATACAAGTAAATAAAAGACAGTAATAATAGTTGCAGCGAATGGCCCGATCCTTTTTAGAGTAAAGGATAAGCCGGTTGGTTTACTTATGATGACAAAATGTTCTTGAGGACACACGGGAATTCAGTCAAGTGCTTTCGCTTCATATAGTTGATTAATCTTTATTGTTTTCATAAGTGTTGTGTGGGTGAACCTATACTAATGCACCGCCCTTACTTGGACTAATACATACTTGTGATTATACCCCTTATAAACATCCGCAGTTACAAGAAAATAATTAAGATAAATCTAACCACAGCCTTAAACTCTGAGATCCTACGCTCCCTCGTGCACCGGTTTACTAACGGGGGTTTAGGTTTCTGTCACTCCGGCAACCCCACAATTAGCAACCAACTACACAATGCATTCCCCTAGGCCCATAAAGGTGAAGTGTCATGTAGTCGACGTTCACATGACACCACTAGAAGAATAACACCACAACTTAAATATCAAACCATTAAATATTACTCAACATAATTCACTACGAGCGACAAGACTTTCCCATGTCCTCAAGAACTAAACAAACTACTCACAAGACATCATTTGGATCATGATCAGAGGTGATATAATGATAAATAACAATCTGGACATAAACTTTAATTCACCGATAAAACTCAATAGCATCAACCACAAGGAGTAATTAACACCGGGAGAGTTCCCCCTATGAACTAGACAAAGTATAGCCCTAGATATTACAGCGGAACGAGGTGGAGCAGCGGTGATGATGGTGATGGCGGTGGAGATGATGATGATGATGATCCTGATGAAGTCCAGCGTGATGACGATGATGATGGTGATGATTTCCCCCCTCCGGGAGGGAATTTCCCCGACAGATTTCTCCCTGCCGGAGAGCTTTTTCTCTCTCTGTTGTTTCCGTCCCGTGAAGGCGGCAGAATATTTTCTCGGGCTCCCCCTGGAAGATTAGGGTTGAGGGGATGATGTACGCGAAGGGTCGACGCCAGAGGTGGGCCAGGGGCCCCACACAAGGGCTCGGCGCGGGCCCCATGGTGGCCGCGCCCTAGGGTTGTGTGGGCCCCTCGTGGCCCATCTCATCCTCCCCTTTTGGCTGCCTCCATCTTCTGATAAAATAGGAGTTTCTGTATATTTGACGCGATTTGTAGAACTCCAGAAATATAGTGTCTTGACGGTGCTTTTTCCAGCTGAAATCTGACTCCGGCAGTTAATTCTTCAATAATCATCAAACATGCAAAATAAGACAAAATAACATAAGTACACATCTTAATATGAAATATATCAATGAATAACAGTAAATTATGGTATAAAATAGTGATGCAAAATGGACGTATCAATAAGCCTGCAGATGTCGCCTCTGAAGATGAAAAGAATGTCTATCACTTCAAGGCGGAAGTTTCCTCTTATGTCCAGAGTGGCATGCTCTTTGCCATGGAGGCTGACCTGCAAAACCATTTTGAGAACAAGAGTGCTTATGAGATAATCACTGAACTCTTTGTTGTTTTTGCACCACAAGTCAAGGCTGAGAGATTTGCTGCTTCTCAGTTGTTTTTCTCAGCCCAGATGGAAGAGCACGGTAACATAAGCGAGCACTTAGCCAAGATGTCTGGCAGCGTTCAGCTCCTGAATGATCTGGGATATGGGATTCCAGATGAGCTGGTTGTTGATAGGGTGCTGCAATCGCCGCCCCCTAACTATAAGGACGCAATCATGAACTACTACATGGAAGGGATGTCAAAATCTCTGTCTGAAGTTTTGATGATGCTCGAAGTTGCCAAACTGGAAGTTAAGATGGAAAGGATGGTGCTGACTGTCAAACCAAAGGCACGCAACTGCTTCTTCTCGCGGAGGCGATGATCACTGGAAGAATAGCTGCCCCAAGTACCTGGCAAAGAAAGGCAAGATTGCCTTAGGAAAAGAGAAAGGTATATGTGATATACATGTTATTGATGTTTACCTTACATGCGCCCGGAGTAATACCTGGGTATTTGATACCGGTTCTGTTGCTCACATTTGTAACTCTCAGGTGGAGTTGCAGAATAAACGGCGCCTGGCGAAGGTTGAGGTGACGATGCGCGTCGGCAATGGATCAAAAGTTGACGTGGTGGCTGTCGGCACTCTCCCTCTGCATCTACCATTGGGATTAGTTTTGGTTTTAAATAAATGTTATTTTGTACCGTCCTTGAGTGTAAACATTATCAGTGGGTCTTGCTTGTTGCAAGACGGATATTCGTTCAAATCAGTATCAAATGGTTGCACTATTTCGATGAATGATATCTTTTATGTTAACTAGCAAGGTGGCCCTCGCAAATGCGAGGGCGTTGTCTTTAGCGTAATATACTCCCTCCGTTCCAAATTAGATGAATTACATTTGTTCAAATGTGGATATATCTAGACATGTTACATGTATAAGTACATCCACGTTTTGACAAATGGAAGTCATCTAATTTAGAACGAAGAGAGTATATGTTTATGAAATTAATTTTGATACATACAGGAAAGACGGAAATTTAAATCATAACAATTTATAACTGATCGTAAATATTATGGTAGATAAAATATCAAATGTGTGGAATCTTTTAATTTATGAAATCCTTAGCTATTCTTCCATATACAAAAAGTACCATGTCACATGTTTTAGAAATTCATTTACTTATTGTAGACAACTTTATTTTATGACCTCCGATCCACATAAGATGTGTCGCAGTTTAGAACTAACCTTAATTCAAAACTGTGACACTTATATTGAATCGGAGTGAGTATTTGTTTTTACTATCTTCCTGCCATCACCCGTCCATCATTGTAGTCTCTTGCCGACACGTTATTTTTTGTCATGTAACAATGGGTACATAATTTAGATTCCACATGAAGTTAAAAATTTACTTTGATCGTACATTGTTTTAGCATTTTAATCAATCAACAATTCACTTCAAATCATCTCACAAATGAATTGCACCACAAACTCTAGCCAACGGGTCATTATTCCTCCGTGCAACATCATCATAAACTCAATACTTTATGCCGATTATTTGATTTGCGTGATCTAACACTCTTCCTACTAAACCCACTCTACAACCCAATAATTATATGATTATACTCACTTGTGTTTGTTGTGTCATGGAACATGACTGCAAAACTATGAAAAACATTGTTTTGGCATTTTCATCACTCATATATTTTTCTACATGTATGCAAGTTCTAGTTGTGTATCAAATTAAATTTTAAGAATAAAAACCAAATAAAATTCCTCAAAAAACCAAACAGAAACTCACAGTTGTAATAATACATCATAGGAAAACGATACGAAGTCATTAGACACGATTCATTTCCAAAGTTTATACTCGAAGCATTTATTTCATTTCGTGTTGATTCTGATTATAGAAATATATTTTTGATTTCTAATTTTAAAAATTAAAAATATTGAATCTATAGAATATTTATAAGAATATTATTTTATAATAACTCTAGAATTAGTTCCAGGGAAAATTTTAGCATGTGACATTTGTAATAGAAGTTCAATAGTATCTATGACCTAACGTGAGAACAACCCATCTTTCATAGTTCGACATAATTCTTCAAACTACAATCATTTTTTGATGTTTATATACCATGTTGAAGTAAATTTGTGAAGTCTTTCATAGTATATCTTTACGAAGATGCATTGTTTGTACAATTATCATGATCTATTGACCAGGAGTTTCTTCAAGTACCACTATGAAAATCTATTAGATCGTAATTCGTTCAAACACAATTACTCGCGGTATATTCTTTAAGTGAAGGGACATTATCATCCCCGTGAGAATACGTGTTGACTCGGACCTGTGTATATCATTAAACCGGTAATTTTAGTGTAAGGGGTGTTTCCATAGATAGTGTGATTAATGTTGTGACTTCATTAATCTTAAAATTCCATGACTCCAAACTCCGGACTTCCGCAGACGTTTTGTGAGAGTGTTGGTCCGATGGCAGTCAAATAAGTCATTTATGTGTACTCAATTGTAGAAACAATGTACCCATCCGTTCACAATTACCCTGCGTTAGGGGTTTAGTCAAAATCTTACCTTATAAAGATTGATCAAATATATGGAAAAATTAACATTTAAAATCTCAAATCATTATCGTTAGAGTAATCCAAAACTATATCTTCAAATTAGACAAAAATGTTTTATGAATGTTGATATTTATTGCTATATCTATGGTCAATATTTACAGATATTGCCTTTGACTAAATTCATAGCGTATGCTAAATAAAACAAAGTCGAGAAAATACATACTGATTATAATTTTTTCTGAACTGGTCATATCCTAACAGCTCCTAAATACCCTTGGACACCACGTTGCAGGATTTTTTTTTCTTGCAGCTAGCTAGTCACGTACGGCTGTGTCATCATGATTAAGAAGAAAAAAAATCTTTTGCTCATGGCCATCCCGTACCGGCCAAGGTCTCATACACGGCCGGTGTTTTAAACAGACGTGTCAAATATGTTTCATTACTAAACACCAGCCGTGTGAAATATGTTACGTAACTACTAATTTGGCTTAAAATCTCAACCATATATTTTGATCTAACTGCTAAAATTAATTTAGATGATGTGGATTAACGTGGTGTCTCTGTTAGACTCCCTCATTTTGCTTTTAGTATATAATAGATGCTGTCGTGTCTCGTTGCACGGACACCGGGAGTATAGGATACCCCCTTTTAGGTTCGGCACGGGGCGCGAAGGAGGCTGAGAATCGTCTTCTTGGGCGGAGTCTAGATCAATCTCTCCTCTCCACGATCAAAGCATGCAACCAAAGGGACACAAGGAGCTACCCAGGTTCAGGCCGCCCGAGGCTAAAAGCCCTACTACTGCATGTCTGGATTGATGAGTTCTTCATAGTGTGGCTTACAATGGAACCTCCTGGATAGGGTACCCGGAAAGGTTTTGTCCCGAGGTAGAAGAAGGACAGATCCTGACCCGGAGGAGATCACCTTCCTCTCTACCTCCGCAGCCCTAGTCTAGTCTTACTCTGGTTCTAGCTTGTGTTCGTCCTCGCTCTACCTTGTCCTTCCTTGTCCTTCCTTGTCCTTCTCCCCTCCTGTGACTTGGTCCTCCTTTTATAGGCTAAGGGGTTGCCACAGGGTCACGTGAGGAGCATGAGGGACCTTCGGAGTGAAGGACCCTCCTCATCTAGTTTAGGGGGAGACGTGGCCTCTCCTCAGCCTAGTGTCTACTTTGGGTTAGGTGGGAGCGTCCGCCTTGGGGTGGACAGGAGCTGACACCACCACGGGACGTGCTTCCCGCCCGCGCTGCCTTCGCCTTGCTTCCCAAGTCTCCGTGGTGAGGTGGAGTGCTTATCCACAGGAACGTAGAAGTACCCGAGAGGGAGCCTGGCCTCCTGCCGGGAACTCGGGCTCTCGGTCCTTCCTGTGCTTCTTGCTTGATTCGGGGACCCGGAAGGTCCCCAGACCGGAGCCCTTAGTCGTCGTAGGGCATGCGTGTCTTGACGGTGAACCCGCCAGCTTGACTTGAGTCTTTGTCTTGTCCATCTTCATCTTGGGCCCACTTTGGCAGTACTAGGGGAACCCCATGTTCCACTGTTGCGACAGTAGCCCCCGGCATGGTCCCGGCGGCTCTTGCTCCAGCTGCCGGGGCCATGGCCTAAAGATAGGTCAAAGTGGGTCCCGGCACCTGGTCTTCTCAGCTCTGTTGGGGACCCCCCGAGGCGAGGTAGAGACGAGCCCCCGGGTCCTGTTGACTGAATCACGGCGAACGTTGCGATTCATACGGACCCCTTGCTTATCATGGAATCCAACGGGCGAAACGCGTAGAAATCGGCACGACCCCCTCGATCCCCACGTCCGTCGGAGTAATGGGGCCGCGACGTGACGTGTGGGATGCCTTATAAGCCACGACTGGCTTCCACTGTAGCCGTTACCTCTCCAGATTCGCCGAAATCCCCAAATCGCCGCCCAGGAGACTCCTTCTCCCTGACTTCGCCAATCGCCGCCACCTGCCTTGGCCGCCGCCGTTCCTTGTTCTTGCCCCCAGCCCATGCCGCCTAAGCGAGATAGGACGGGAGTGAGGAAGATGTCGCAATCCGCCGCCGAGAAGATGGCGATGGAGGCTTCCCTGGCCGAAGCGCCGCCCTCGATGAGGGTGACTCAGGCCCTCTTTTCTCCCAGTGAGTATGCGTCAGAGAAAGCCATCCAACGCGTCCGCCAATCCCTGGCCGCGAGCTTCCGCGGTACTGAGGGAGTGGTGGTGCGCCCTGGGAGCGGTCCCCAACGAGAAGGGGAGGTGATTACTTTCCACGATTTCTCCGTCGTCGGCCTTCTTCCTCCGTTCTCCGAGTTCTTCGCAGCAATCTTGGAGGTTTACGGAATGCATATGTGATACGTCTCAACGTATCCATAATTTCTGCTGTTCCATGCTTATATTATACCATTTGCTACATGTTTTGTATACACTTCGTATCACTTTTATGCATTTTCTGGGACTAACCTATTAACAAGATGCCACAGTGCCAGTTCCCTGTTTTCTGCTGTTTTTGGTTTCAGAAAGTTACTTTCTGGAAATATTCTCGGAATTGCACGAAACAAAAGGCCAAGTCCCTATTTTTCCAGCACGTACACGGAGTCCGAAGGAGAGACGAAGGGGAGCCACGAGGTGGCCAAACCACCTGGCGGCGCGGCAGAGGGCCCCACCGCGCCTGCCTGTGGTTTGGGCCCCTCGGGGGTCCGCCGACATCGCCCCTTCGCCTATTTATTCCCCGAGGCGTGAAAACCCTAAAACACCGAGCCTTTCATCCAGAACATATTCACTGCCGCCGCCGTCGTCAACCCTAACTCGGGGGGTTTCTGAAGCTCTTCCCGGCACCCTGCCGGAGAGGGGAATCATCACCGGAGGGCTCTACATCGCCATGCCCGCCTCCGGAGTGATGCGTGAGTAGTTCATCTTTGGACTATGGGTCCATAGCAGTAGCTAGATGGTTGTCTTCTCCACTTGTGACATCATGTTTAGATCTTGTGAGCTGCCTATCATGATCAAGATCATCTATTGTAATGCTACATGTTGTGTTTGCTGGGATCTGACTTATATTGATACCTATGTGGAGCTGAATATTATATTATCCTGTCTATATCATTTGTGATCTTGCATGCTCTCCGTTACTTGTTGAAGCCTTGGCCAAGTGAATACTTGTGACTCCAAGAGGGGGTATTTATGCATGATAGTTGGGTTCAACCTCTATTTAACCTGGGATAGTGACAGCAAGTTCTAAGGTTGTAGATGTGTTGTTGCCACTAGGGTAAAACAGCAATGCTTTATTCAAGGATGAATGTATTGTTTACATTACGCACATTACTTAATGCAATTGTCTGTTGCTTGCAACTTAATACTGGAAGGGGTACGGATGTTAACCGGAAAGTGGACTATTTAGGCATAGATGCATGCTGGATAGCGGTCTATGTACTTTGCCGTAATGCCCAAATGAATCTCATAATAGACACCACAGCTCACACATGCATGTTATATGCACTTATCAATTGTCAATTGCCCAGCTGTAATTTGTTTACCCAGCATGTTAGTTATCTTATTGGAGAGACACCACTAGTGAACTGTGGACCCCGGTCCATTCTTTTACATCTGAAATACAATCTACTGCAATCATTGTTCTCTACTGTTTTATGCAAACAAACATCATTTTCCATTCGATACGTTTAACCCTTTGTTTTCAGCAAGCCGGTGAGATTGACAACCTCACTGTTAAGTTGGGGCAAAGTAATTTGATTGTGTTGTGCAGGTTCCACGTTGGCACCGGAATCCCTGGTGTTGCGCCGCACTACACTCCTTCACCAACACCTTCGAAGCAACCTCGTTTTCCTACTGGTTCGATTAAACCTTGGTTTCATACTGAGGGAAAACTTGCTGCTGCACTCATCATACCTTCCTCTTGGGGTTCCCAACTGACGTGTGACGTACAAGCATTGTTTCTGGCACTGTTGCCGGGGAGATATTCCCTCGTCAACTTAGAGCTAGCAATATGCTGCACTTGCACCCCAATGCCGTGATGATGCTTGCTACTTTTGCCTATGCCTGCGAGGCATTTGCGGGTGTCATGCCCTCGGTGGCCCTGTTCCGCCACTTCTTCGTTCCACGCCTGGGGAAGTCCAAGTGGATCGCTGGCGGTGTCTCTTTCTGCCTCCGGAGAGATGCGGCGCACCAGTACCCGGAAACATTCACCAAGGCCTCGGTTGGAGAATGGAGGCACAACTGGTATTTTGTCGAAGCTGACGGGACCAATCCCCATCTGATGACTCCATATTATCCAGCGGAGCGACTGGCACACTCGAAGGAGAGAAGCTCTCAAGGGGAAGCACTGGTCCAGTCATCAACAGGTTGGCTGCGCTCGCGCAAGGGGAGTGACGGGTGCCATGATCCTGGCAGACTTTCTTCACAGGGGGATTGCCCCTCTGCAGTTCCGGAGCCGCCCGCTCTGGGAACTCAATCAGGTGGGCAGCAGCCTTCCACGGTCTAGATTCCACTTGACAGAGACCACCTGGGCTCTGTCCATGGGCTACATATTGCCATGGGTACCCTTCGAGTTCCAGGATGAGACCTTGCCGCTGTTCGAAGATCCGGCCGCCGACGGTATCCGATCTTCGATGCCAGAGTGCAATGAGTACGGGGTGGCGGGTACTACCAAGATCGAGCCCCCGCCGGCACCCAAAACACGCAGTCTTCAAGGAGGTAGGCCAAGGGAGCAAGGCCTTGCCCACGGGGACGTTTCCCCTGAAGAACCTGGGACTTCGGATGACGAAGGCGACGAAGCGACTCCTCCGGGAGTACCTTGCGGGCGCGGAGGCCCCGGCGCTCCTTCCGGGGCGGCGACAAACCCGCCGGGTGACGAACTCCCAGAGCAGCCTGTGCCGCCGAGCTCGCCGTCGTTGCAGGAGTCTGATCAGGTGTCGGAGGCCATCCCTCCTCCCCTTGCTGACATGGAGGTAGGGGAGGAGAGCCTGTCCTTGCCGGACCTCTTTGACGACTTGGTGCAGAAGAGATGGAGCTTCTCCGGATCGAAGAGAGCCCGCCGGTAAGTTTTGATGGCATCTGTCTTTGAAAGCGGAGTTGTTTTTCTTCTGCCGCCGTCCTGACTTCTGACTTTCATTTCTTGCACAGGAGCCCGACCCCGGAGTGGCCAAGCAAGCGACCCCGGAGAGGCGAGGACGTCGAAGCGTCGAGCTCCACCGGCACCTCCGACGGAGGCAACTCCGAGCCCCCAGCCCCCAGTCCGCCCCAAGGACCAGGGGGTGGCTCCGGTCGTCGCAGACGAGGCGGAGGCTGTCGGCGCGAAAGGCCCTGGGGAGAGGCGCGACGTGGATCCCCAGGCGACCCTCGGACCGCGAGGACTCGCAGCAGGCGGGTACATCCCCGGGGCTCCGCCCCGGGAACGCTGACCCCTGCCCTGAACCCGGGAGAGTCGAGGAAGGCCCCGGGTTCTCCAAGACGTTCTCCAGCGTCTCGGAGTTCTTGTCTTCTGCCCGTGCCGAACTGGCGCGGCTGGTGCCCCCGACCTCCGACAGCGGGGAGCACTCGCAGGCTCGCGAGCTGCGGCTTCCCTCCGGGGAGGAAGCTCGTAGCGCCCGTGAACTGAAGCTGGCGGCGGACGAAGAGCTGCTCTATGCTTGGGAACAGCGAGTGGCCAGCCGCGAGAAAGAGCTGGAGCGACGAGAGGCCGAGCTGGAAGATGAAGAGCGCCACTACCTTGGCACCATTGAGGAGCTCCAGATCAAGATGGAGCGGGACGAGGACCGCTTCGAACAAGGCCTGGAGAACGTGGCTGGCTGGGCTCGCAGCGAGGTTGAAAATGACCTTCGAGCCAAAAGCAGAGCCGCCTCGTCGCTAGCAAGCAGGTCTCTAAACTCCAGAGCGAGCTCAAGAGCGAGAGGGAAAGGCGGGAACAGCCTTCTCGGATTTCCAGAGAGCCAGGGGCGAAAGAGATAGCTTGTCCGCCCGGGCTGAGGCGATGACGGCCACGATTGAGGCGCAGAAGCAGGCCCTCAAAACAGCTGAGAAGTTTAAGCAAGAGGCCACGGCTGGCCGCGTCGCCATGGAAAGGAAGATCCGGGAACTGGGCGATGCAATTGACTTCTGGAAGGACAAAGATGCGCGCATGACTGTCCTTCGCAAGAAAGAAACAAAGGAGCTGGCTGATGGGCGTGCGGCGATGGAAGCGTCCAAATCCCAAGCTCAGATTGCGTGGCACCAACATGAGCAGGTATCCAACCAGCTGACGGGAGTGCAGGCAGAGCTGGCGGAAGCGAAGGATGCACTTGAGAAAGAGCGACGGCGATTTGCTCACCACCGCCGCGATGATCACAACGTCTTGCTCCAGATGAACCACGGGTCCTTGGACATCGTGCAGGAGTTCACGAACTTGGGAGTGCCTTCTCCGCCCGTCCTCATGGCCGACCATTCCACTTCCTTCGCCCGCTATCCCGGGTTCTTGAAGTACGTGGCCTCGCTCATCAAAGGTATCAAGGAGCAGGTTAGCAGAGCCACTCGCCTTGCTGGGGAACAGGCAGTGAGGCAGGTGACGACCCGATTCGTCACAGCGCTTCGCCAGCGACACCCGCAGCTCTCCTTGCTATCCGAGCTGGAGGCGCCTGAACCCGGGACGCCGCTTCCTCCAGACGTGACCCGCCAGGTGGAGGAGATCTTGAAGCACCTTTCCCGAGAAGATGACCCGTGAACCTGTGAAGTCCTGAAAAGGACAATACCAGGGGCCGTGAACCATGCTTTTGTACTGATATTGCCAACTGGCTTATGAACTCATGCTTTTGAATGTAAATAACTTCTTCCCAAAGTATATAAGTTTTATTGTACTCGTGGGGGCTTTACGCTCTCGGGAAGGATCCAAAGGTGTGAGCGCTAACCAGCCGTGGGCACTCAGACTGATCTGAAGTGCGGACACAGGGCGCAACCCCCCAAAGGACCCACCGTTTCCTGACCGCACGGACCTCAGCCCACGATTCCACTGCCCGAGGGAAACTGACAGTGTCATCGCGAAGGCGCTGCCCCAGGAGAACGCCCGCTTTCGCCTTAGCCAAAGCACATAAAACTGATATACCCGGGAACAAGCCCGTGCAAGCACGTTTATACTTAGCTCGCGTTTTGACTCCTTCTGGCTACCTCGGTAATCGTTCTGTCGCGCTGCCGCCAAGGCGGGTCTTCTATGCCGTGTTTCAGACATAATTCTGCCTTGCCCAGCAATTCTTGGCGGGGACAAGGCTTCCAACCGAGATAGCCTCCAATGCCGACTAAGGGCATGACTGGCTGGCTTGCGCCGGTCCGGAGACCATTTGTGCTACTTGCTCGAGTTACCCGGAGACCACCCAACTGGTGATCCGGCGGCTTGCTGGCGTATCAGAGACGCCGGTCCGGAGACCCCACGGTTGTCTTAGTTTCCTGGACCCGGATGTTCCTTGTTTGGTGATCCGGCAATCTGGCTGGCTCATGCCGGTCCGGAGACCCTGAAGCTGCTTTACTCGCGGGATCCTGATGCTAGCCACTTAGCAATCCGGTACTTCTGAGGGGGTCCACTTGGTCCAGGCTGTATCGTGACGATGTGACCCGGGAGATCCCATTCTCCGTGGGCCACGTCTCCGCAAATGAAGGTTTGATCCCAGCTAGCTGCAGCTTGCCCTTGACTGCTTTGTATCTGTGGGGGCTCCGGTAGTAAGCAAGGTTCCGGGAGTTCTTCAGTCTGGGTGGATGCATTGGCAAAGGTCCGGAAAGATCTTCCCTTCTGAGGAACCCCAGCTGTGGCACTCCTCTTGGCTTTCTTGGACTTCTTGTTGAGGGGCAATCTCGGCTGATGTGTCCTGGTTCTCCGCACGAATAGCAATCACCGTTCTTCTGGCGTATCTGGATGTCGTTGAACTGTCGGCAATCTTCCAGACTGTGCCGGTCAGATCTGTGGTACATGCACCACACTCCAGGCTGGCCGTCTTTGCGCAGAGGAATCTGGAGTTCTTGGGGCACGTAGATGAGAGGATCTTCTTGCCGAGGCTCGCTTTTTGTGTCTTGGTCGAGGTTTTCCTCCTCCGGAAGCGGCACTGTGGTCGGCGCGTCGGAACAGAGTTCCTCCTTCGCTCCATGCGTCCATGGGGAAAGAGGGACATCAATGTTCGTGGCACCTTCCTCAGGTCTTCCCGTGCTGACCAGAGAGCTGACATAAGCGGCTGGAGGGACGAAGTGGACTCCGAAGGCGCGATCTTTAGCGGCAGGTGCCGGCGAGGATTCGTCAAGAACGAAGCCGAGGCCGGGGTACCGCAGGAACTCAAAGGCTGCCTTTCCCTTTCTCTTCTTTGTCATCTTGAATGTCGGATTCGGTATTCTCTTCACGAGAGCCGAAACTAGCGCCGTTCCGAAGGCGCTGGAACAGATCTTGACACGGACTGAAAGCTTGACGCCGAACTTGACGATGAACTTGACGATGAACTTGATGTTGATGAAGAAGAAGACGAATCCAGCACTTGCGCCCCCTACCTGGCGCGCCAGATGTCGTGTCTCGTTGCACGGACACCGGGAGTATAGGATACCCCCTTTTAGGTTCGGCACGGGGCGCGAAGGAGGCTGAGAATCGTCTTCTTGGGCGGAGTCTAGATCAAGCTCTCCTCTCCACGATCAAAGCATGCAACCAAAGGGACACAAGGAGCTACCCAGGTTCAGGCCGCCCGGAGGCTAAAAGCCCTACTCCTGCATGTCTGGATTGATGAGTTCTTCATAGTGTGGCTTACAATGGAACCTCCCGGACAGGGTACCCGGAAGGGTTTTGGCCCGAGGTAGAAGAAGGACAGATCCTGACCCGGAGGAGATCACCTTCCTCTCTACCTCCGCAGCCCTAGTCTAGTCTTGCTCTGGTTCTAGCTTGTGTTCTCCTCTTGTCTTCCTCCTCCTCCTCCTCCCGTGCCTTGGTCCTCCTTTTATAGGCTAAGGGGTTGCCACAGGGTCACGTGAGGGCATGAGGGACCTTCGGGGTGAAGGACCCTCCTCATCTAGTTTAGGGGGAGACGTGGCCTCTCCTCAGCCTAGCGTCTCCTTGGGTTAGGTGGGAGCGTCCGCCTTGGGGTGGACAGGAGCTGACACCACCACGGGACGTGCTTCCCGCCCGCGCTGCCTTCGCCTTGCTTCCCAAGTCTTCCGCGGTGAGGTGGAGTGCTTATCCACAGGAACGTAGGAAGTACCCGAGAGGGAGCCTGGCCTCCTGCCGGGAACTCGGGCTCTCGGGTCCTTCCTGGCCTTCTTGCTTGATTCGGGGACCCGGAAGGTCCCCAGGACCGGAGCCCTTAGTCGTCGTAGGCCATGCGTGTCTTGACGGTGAACCCGCCAGCTTGACTTGAGTCTTGGTCTTGTCCATCTTCATCTTGGGCCCACATGGGGTGGACCCACTTTGGCAGTACTAGGGGAACCCCATGTTCCACTGTTGCGACAGATGCTACCAAGAGTAATGGCTTATTCTTGTTGAATCTCAATCGTAGTTCTCACATTCAATGGTTCTCACATTGAACCTCCTGTGTTGTATTGGACTCGTGTGGGAGGTCATCATTTTGGTGACTTCAATAGAAAATCGAAAATCACACCATAGGGGTTCTCCCCTACGGTAATGCCCTTCAAAAAAAAAAGTTCTCACATTCATAACATAGATGCCAAGAGGATTAAAATTAGTGGCGATACCGCCATGTATATGTGGCATTGCCGTCTCGGTCATATTGGTATAAAGCGCATAAAGAAACTCCATACCGATGGACTTTTAGACTCGTTGGATTTTGGATCCCTCGACACATGCGAACCGTGCCTCATGGGCAAGATGACCAAGACACCGTTCAATGGTTTCATGGAACGGGCGTCGGACTTGTTGGGAGTCATACATACAGATGTGTGTGGACCAATGAGCATGTCGACACACAATGGTTATCGTTACTTTGTCACCTTCACTGATGACTTGAGTAGATATGGGTATCTCTATTTGATGAAACACAAGTCTGAAACGTTTGAAAAGTTCAAAGAATTCCAAAGTGAAGTTGAAAATCAACTCAACACGAAAATCAAGCACCTTCGATCCGATCGTGGTGGCGAATATTTGAGTTTGAGTTTGGCACACATCTGAAGGCCTGTGGCATTGTGCCGCAACTTACGCCGGCTGGAACACCGCAACACAACGGTGTGTCCGAGCGACGTAATCGTACCCTATTAGATAGCGTTCGGTCTATGATGTCTCTTACCGACTTGCCCGTATCGTTTTGGGGATATGCGTTAGAAACAGCCGCATTCATTTTAAATAGGGCTCCGTCCAAATCCGTAGAAACGACACCGTATGAGATATAGCATGGCAAGAAACCCAAGTTGTCGTTCCTGAAGGTCTGGCGTTGTGAGGCGTACGTTAAGAAACTACAGCCCGACAAACTCGAATTGAAATCGGAGAAAGTCGTCTTTGTAGGGTATCCGCGGGAAACCATAGGATACACCTTCTACAACCAAGCCGAGGGCAAAATGTTTGTCGCGAAGAACGGCACCTTTCTCAAGAAGGAGTTTCTCGCCAAAGGAGTAAGTGGGAGGAAAATACACCTCGACGAAATCGTTGATCCTGAACTCGAAATTCCGAGTGGCGCAACGGAAACTGTTCCGGAACCGTCCTCCACAGATGGAGTGGGAGCAAATGTCGAGGATGTTATTCAACCTCGTAGGACTGGAAGGACCCGTACCACTCCAGAATGGTACGGCAATCTCATTTGCACCGTCATGTTAATTGAACAAGACGAACCTACGAACTACAAAGAGGCTATGGAAGGGCCCGAGTCCGAGAAATGGCTCTTTAAGAAGAAGACTGATGCTGACGGTAATGTGACCGTCTATAAAGCTCGGCTTGTCGCAAAGGGTATCCGACAAGTTCATGGAATTGACTACGATGAAACGTTTTCACCGGTAGCGATGCTAAAGTCTATTCGGGTTTTGCTAGCACTTGCTGCATATTACGATTATGAGATATGGCAGATGGATGTCAAAACAGCGTTCCTAAATGGCAACATTGAGAAAGAGTTGTATATGGTACAACCTGAAGGTTTTGTCGATCCAGAAAATGCTGGCAAGGTATGCAAACTTCAGCGTTCCATTTATGGACTGAAGCAAGCATCTCGGAGCTAGAATCTCCGCTTGATGAGGTGATCAAAGGTTTTGGATTTGTCCAAAATGCGGAAGAGACCTGCATTTACAAGAAAATGAGTGGGAGCTCAGTTGTGTTCCTAGTTCTATATGTGGATGATATATTACTAAATGGGGATAATGTGGATCTTCTGAATAGCGTGAAGAAATATTTAAACAGTAAATTTTCGATGAAGGACTTAGGAGAAGCTGCATACGTATTAGGCATTAAAATCTATCGTGATAGATCAAGGCGTCTATTAGCGTTAAGTCAGAGTACTTATCTTGATAAGATACTGAAATGGTTCGGTATGGAGACGGCAAAGAAAGGTTCTCTGCCTGTTATCAAGAATAAGGTATTGAGAAAGTCTCAGTGCCCTGTGACGACACATTATAAAAGCCGAGATGGCTAAACATCCCTATGCTTCAGCCATAGGTTCGATCATGTATGCCATGTTAAGTACTTGACCCGATGTAGCATTGGCTCTTAGTTTGACGAGTCGGTTCCAAATTAATCCTGGAAAGGATCATTGGATAGCTGTTAAGAACATTCTGAAGCATCTCAAGAAGACAAAGGAAATGTTCCTTGTGTATGGAGACTGTGAAGAAGAACTTGGCATCACAGGTTACGTTGATGCAAGTTTCTGCACAGATCCAGATGACTCAAAGTCACAGACAGGATATATTTTCAAGGTGAACGGTGGCGCTGTAAGCTGGAGAAGCGGGAAGCAACCCATAGTGGCCCAATCTACAATGGAATCGGAATATATCGCTGCTTCGGAAGCCTTGAATAAAGCTGTCTGGCTAAGGAAGTTCATCATCGAGCTTGGAGTGTTCCCTAATGCGCAAGACCCCGTAAACATCTACTGCGACAATATGGGTGCTATTGCTAACACGAAGGAACCAAGGTCTCACTCAACCGCCAAACACATTCTCCGACGCTTCCATGTGATACGACCGTATGTACAGGAAGGCGATGTGAAGATTTGCAAAGTGCATACGGATCTGAATGTGGCAGATCCTCTGACAAAGCCTCTTCCATTAGACAAGCATGTGAAACACCAGTGTGCTATGGGTGTTAGACTTTTACTAAGTTGAATCTAGAATAAATTGTACTCTAGTGCAAGTGGGAGACTGAAGGAGATATGCCCTAGAGGCAATTAATAAAGTGTTTTATTTATCATATCTTGTTTATTCATAATACGCTTTTGTATCATGCTATAACTGTATTAAGCGGAAACATTAATACACGTGTGGTACGTAGACAACCAGGTCCCTAGTAGCCTCTACGTGACTAGTTCATTGTGCAATCGATGGTCGAGGTTTCCCGATCATGTGACGATGGTGTCAGTTGACAATGGAGTCATATCATTAGTAGAATGATGTGATAGACATACCCAATATTTGTAGGACGTAGTCATTACGCCTTTGACCGTGAGATCAACTCTTATCACTATTCCTGAAAGATGCTTTGATTGCATCAAACGTCATATCTTATATAGTATGACAATAACGGTGTCCCTCACGGGTATCGAAAGGGAGTATGTTGAGATGAGGGATCAAGAGCGGGATTTGCCAATCCGCATAACAGGATAGATACTCTGGGGCCCACTCGGTGAGATTATGTCAAATAAGCTTGCAAGCATGTGACTAGGTCACGGGGACATATTATCACGGACGAGTAGAAGATAGTGTTGTCGATAACGAGATCAAGCTAGGTATCATCATATCTATGAACGAGTCTCGGACACGCTAAGTATCGCCAGGCAAAAGGTTTAAGACTCGACGTCTAAGGTTCGAACGACAAAAGTTATTCGTTATCTCACAGGGATTAATTCTGGGTATCCAAGGTCCACGAATTAGTCATTAATCGGAGAGCGTGTCTCGATTATGTCTGGCGAGATCTCGAACCGCTAGGGTAACACACTTAAGGGAGGATGACATTTATAATAGATTGGAAATAGAAGAGAAAATAAAAGAGAGCACCGGAAGTGTTCCGGGAGAGTTCCGATGGAGATCGGAGAGCAACGAAATAGTTTTCGGAGCTGGAATTAATTAGATAAAATGTATTTGATATTAATTAGTTGAATTAATGATTAAATTTATTTTTATTTTTATTAAATTCGAATTTTAAAGGCTGCACACCTAGATGGGCCTAAAGAGGCCTATGAGGGGGGTAAGTCCCCCTCTTGATGCGAGTTGGGAGGGGGCCAACCTAGGTGGGCCGAATGGGGCCCACCTAGGGCCGGCAGCCCCCCTTGGTGCGGCTGCACCATGTGGGATTAATCCCACATGGCTAAGCCATGGGGAGTTGCACCTCCCCTCCCCTTTTTATAGAGGTGCACCCATGCCTTTGAAAACACACCATTCTCTCTCTCTCTCTCTCCCGTTTAGTCATGACTCCGCAATTGGGGTCGTGCACGGGTTGAGTGTTTCTCCACCATAAGCACACCGCCGTGCTGCTGGTTTTCCGGTCCAAGTCTTCCGCTGCTCGTCCCTGGATCGGAGCCCGGAGGTCGTCATCTTCGTCGTACGTGTGCGACTCCCTGCGAGGTGCCACACCTGTGGCGCTCGGAGGTCTTCTTCCTCTACACGACCTTGAGGTCGGCTTCGTCGGCTTCATCGACAACGCTTGTGCGGGAGCGTGATCCCCGCTTTTCGGTCTACAAGGGTATGTATATCGATCTCCTGCGTATTACTATATCAGCATAGTATAGATCCTGGCTAGTTTAAGGTTATCGTTTTTAGGAATTTTTTGTTTTCTGTCTACGATCCCCTTCAGCCTCCCATTCCTCGCGTCGGTGGCATGCATGGTCCTCTCTACTTAGCCCTTGTCGTAGATTCAGGTCACCAAAGATCCCGAGGAGGTACTAGACATCCTGTGGAGAGTAGGCGAAACTCAAGCTCAGCATGCTTGCGGTGGGACTAGGCGCCGATGGAGGTGGGGGTGAAGGCATGGATCTCATCTCCACCGGATCCGTGGCCGCGGCCAACACGATGTCTATTTTATCATTTAATTCGTGTTAGTGACATGTTTAAGGGTTTCCGGGTAAGTGTTGGTTGTGACTTATACTTCATATGAGTTCTAAGAAAATGGTTGATTATTCTTGTGATCTACTTTGATTTGTGAACCATGCATTATTTTTTGCCTTTGTTCTTGTTGAGACCAAGGAATTAATTTTTTTATGCGAATATTTTGATTCTGATGTTTCTTGTTCACATTTCCTAAACGCCACTGCTTTATTTAATGACTTTAATGTAGTAGCATAAACATTCAAAGTGCACTTTTTTTGTCTTCTTAAGAATTGGGACAAATATGCTTTAACACACAAAAGAACTAAAGAGCTAACGTATGGTATATTCAGAAGAAACCCACTTGTGTAATCAATATTCTAAAGAAAGAACTTGTATACTAGCAATTACAGGTTACAGTCTTTGAGTACGTAGGTGTATGAATCTTGGCTAATTGGTTTAACATACAATTTATTCCTATGTGTATACCCGATTTAGCTTATGAACATGTCTCATCCTAGTGCCTTTTGTGACATCATAAATATCATATGTACGATACTATTATGAGTTGTATGAGAAATTAAGTGTGATCAATTATTGCTTTGATAACATGTCATTTTTATTAGTAGTTGTGTAGACCCTAGAATATTTGGCTAAGTGGTAGCTAAATTTTAAAAGAATATTCTTGATAATAATAGTAATTCTAAATTTAACTTTGTCAATTTGTAGACAATTCACACCCTCCTTTGCATCTTATACTAGTTGAAAACTGGAACACAACATATAGCAGACTGTTTTCAGAATTTGCCCAGTCATTCAGATATTGAGCTATTTCGGTTCAACAGGTTTTGGTGAACATAGATAAACAAAACATGCACATGATGTGTCTTATTTATCTTGTCATAATAAGTCTCGATCATCGCGAGTTACACGCTTCATCACGATATGTATTTTTCTAAATTGACTGAGTAATTTTCTGGAGGCATATTGGTGGAGTTCTGTCGTGTAATTCTAGTACGTCTTTTGGAGGATCAACAAATATTTTGGAGTCCAAAATATTTTCTGATTGCACTACGTATGAACCCATTCCTTGGCTTTTCAAAGCATTCCTGAGCGTGTGACATCCAAAATGTTTTTGTTTTGCAGAGATCATCATAAATGTTTTAGGTATATAAATCCCAATACTTGCCTTTTCAGTGAAAATCTTGTAAATTATTGAAGTTGGGCTTTTGCGAGTCTATTTTATTCATCGAAGAAAACCCGAAATGTTGAAGTGTTTGAAGACGGACTAATGTTTTTTTTACAAGACTGATGTATTTTCTTGCGTGTGGTAAGTACCAGTACTCGAAAAAAAACGTAGTCTTGCTTGTTCGAGAGCACAGCAGAGTGTGCTTTCGGAAAGTAGAGCCATATATATACGATTGTCCATAGAAAACAACTTGGGCTTTTCTATTCAGCCTGAAGGGGCCGGCCCAATCGTGCAGCCGATGCACACCGGAGCAAAATTCACGCAACGCAGCGGGGCAGCGCCTGCAGAAAGATAGTACCACCTCGGAAGTTTAGGGAAGTTCGCACCAGGTTAAATAGCGTGATCTGCTGGTCAGTAGCACGACCTTACTTGAACAGGATCTGTTCTATAGGATCGTACCGTTGCATCCTTGACTAATATGGAGGCAAGCACTTAAGCTTGGTTGATGACATCTGACCTGTGGGCCAGAGCGTGATTAACGGCTTGGGTCAGTTGCTGATCCATTGGCTGTAGAGGATCGTTCCTGTTGAGCTTTGGCTGAATCAGGGTGGCTCACAGGTTGTCTGACAGGCTCCCCATCCTTTTTAACGTTCTGTTCCATTTTCCTAAAGCTACAAATTAACCTCTTTTTTCTGCACAATCAGACTAACGAGATTTACCAGTCCCGAACCCAAACACAAGTTACCATGAACTTTTTACCTCGCATGTCGTAACTGTCAGGGCCTAGATGAACAACATGGACTAATGCAATACTCCCTCCGTTTTTTAATACTCCGTATAAGATGTTTTAGCATTTGTCCACATTCACATGTGTACAAATGTATTTAGACATATTTTAGTATGTGTGTCCACTAACTTTACTATGTATCTAAACAACATGTGCAACCCCTAAAACATCTTATATTAAAAAACGGAGGGAGTACAAGTGTACCACCATTGGAACAAGGCCACTGAGGAAGAGCATGCAACTACCGCAGGTGATCCTCTGATTCATGTGTTCGGCATCATGAGATCCCATGCCAGAACACAGACAATGCTCAAGCCTAAAAATCAAGACAAGACTCGTTTCAGCAGGCAGCTCAAACCTTCAGAGCACTGCCCGGCGCAGCCAGTTCGCCAAAATCTGGCATTCTCGCCTCTCGGGTGCACTTTTCCCAGGAAATGAACAATCCTGACATCTTGGGTGAAAGATATGGAAATCACTATAGTTTGCAGGAGTTACGGGGAGTGGTTCTGTTGCAGTGGGTTTTTTTTTGTTTTTTGTTTTTTTACATACGTCCCCCCAAGGGAGGCCGGGTTCCATTATTAACAATAACAGAACAGAGTTCGTGCCCACAGGCAAAATAAAAGAAAGCTGAAGAAAAGGCAACGAACTACTCCAGGGGTACGATGCGCTCCTCAAAAGGAAGAACACACCAAAAAACCCTGGAAAACAGCAAAGACTAGCCCTATCACCACTAAGGGAAAGCTCAGACTTTTTAGTACAGAGAAACATGCAAAAGACTGGTGGGCACACCCGCCACAACACCAGCCCAGCAAACCAACTTCTACTTTTTACTCCCAGGAACCTTATTACACCAAGGTTTACTGATTAAGACAAACATCAAGAAGAGCTCTTAGCACTGCAAACACATCACGCCTGGTCTTCACCATCAGCAGCATCATCGATTCTTGCTCCATATCTGCTAGCAACTTCCTCTTGACCTCTGACGGCTGTGTTTTGAATCCTGTCAGCTCCCTCCTCCACCACGCTTCTCATCTCTCCAACTTGCATTCCTGCCCAATAACGGAGAATAGCACACATGTAGCAGATCAATTCTACTGGTGAGGAGATGAACTTTTTCTCAAAACAAGCTCTGTTTCTAGTTTTCCAAATCGCCCAGCAAAAGGCAGCGATACCGACAACATGTAAATTGGTGCCAGAGGGAAAGAAATCAGCAATCCAGGCAAAAAACTGTGTAAAACACGTAGGTCTGGTATTTGCCCCAAAGGAGACACTGACCACACTCCACATATAGACAGCAGCAGGGCATTCGAAAAAGAGATGAGAAATCGACTCAAAAGCAGGACAAAAACGGCAAGAAAAGTCTCCCACCCATTTACGTTTTTTCATATTGTCCTTTGTAGCAATCGCATTGTGCCAAATAAGCCATAACCAAATTTTTATTTTCAGTGGAATTTTTGCTTTCCAAAGATGTTTAAAAGACCTGTCTAGCCCTACCGAGGAGAGCTTTTCATAAAGGGATTTAACTGTGAATTTTCCGAATTTTCCGGATTTCGTGAATTTCCACTTGTGTTTATCCCTGCCATCTGATAAAGCAACCGTCGCAAGAGAATTCCTGAGTTGCCCCAACTGATTCTGCAATTCTGGATCAAGCCACCTTCTGAAGGTTAAGCTCCAGCCACTATCCCTCATTTCTTTCACAGTGCGAATTTTCTGCTGACACACATCCCATAGTTGTGGATACAAGTCACAAAAGGGACTAGTGCCACACCATGCATCATGCCAGAAGTTAGTCTCACCTCCACCGTGGACCATCATAGTTCTACCTTGGAGATAGATGTGTTTAACTTTCAACAGATCCTTCCAAATTGCTGAATCGTTTTGTCTTTTTGATACTCTCCAAATTCCATGCTGGATCTTATACTTAGATCTAACTAGATCCTGCCAGAGACCATTTTCACTTTCCAACCTCCACCACCATTTGCATAATAAACTGACATTGAGCAGCTTCAGGTTTTTAATACCCAGTCCACCTTTTCTCTTTGGTTTCGTGATTAAGTTCCACTTAACCATGTAATACTTCTTTTTTGTAGCCGTACCTTGCCAGAAAAATCTTCTCATTGTTTTAGTCATTCGCTCTAAGCTTGTATCATGAAAGAGATACATCGACATAAGATAGATTGGTACCCGCTCAATGAAGATTGGATCAAAACATATCTCCCTCCAATTGAGGAGTTTTTCCCTTTCCATCATCTAAATGTTTTCCCAACTTTTCGTGCAAGGGTTCCAAATCGGCAACCATCAACCTGGAGCCACTAATAGGGACTCCAAGATATTTCATTGGCCAAGACCCCGTTTGGCAGTTAAACATCTCAGCATAGAAGTTGCATTTAATATCATCTTCTATAACCATCAGCACTTCGCTTTTCAGGAAGTTGATTTTCAGACCAGACATGGCCTCAAACATATATAGAATCAACTTCAGATGCCTCACCTGATCTACATCATCTTGCACAAAGAGAATTGTATCATCAGCATACTGGAAAATAGCCACCCCTTTATCAACCAAATGGGGCACTAACCCTACTATTTGTCCAGCATTTTGTGCCTGTTTGATTATTTAGCAATACCTTCTGCGGCCAGATTAAAGAGGAAAGGAGAGAAAGGATCACCCTGTCTCACACCTCTATGACTCCCAAAATCTTTTCCCCTTGTGTTGTTAATTTTCACACACAGGGTGCCATCTCTAATTATTTCACCAATCAATCTGCACCACAATTCACTGAAGCCTCTCTGTGAGACACACCTCATAAGATACGACCAATCTACCTTGTCGTAAGCCTTCTCGAAGTCTAGTTTCAGCACAACACCCTGTTGTTTCTTTCTCTTTGCTTCCTGCAGAATCTCATGCAGTGACATAATACCATCCATGATATTTCTCCCTTTAACAAAAGCAGTCTGACACGAAGAAATGAGTTTTTTCATCACCGGTTCCACTCTGAGGGTGATAACCTTAGTGATGATTTTGTAGATCACCTGCAAGAGGCAAATAGGCCTGTATTTCTGTATACAATCTGCATCAGGAGATTTTTGCAGGAGGATGATCATACCAAAGTTTAGTCTATAAAGACCCAATTTACCATGATACCAATCATCAAACAACGCTACCACTTCGTTCTTAATGACAGGCCAACAAGATTGATAGAACTCAACAGGAATTCCATCAGGACCCGGTGCTTTATTCTTCACCATTAGGTCAATAGCTTCCTTAATTTCTTTCTCAGTAAACGGCCTATCTAAGAATTTATTTTCCAGCAAGGAGAGTCTCTCACTCTCTTCCCAAACATCAGTGTTAAACTGTATCTTATCGCCCTCACCATGACCAAACAAAATCTTATAATACTCAGTTGCGTGGGATAGAAGCTCATTTGTCCCTTGAATTTGCAACTCTCCGTCCTGTAGAGTATACATTGTACTCCTTCTTTTTCTACCGTTAGCCACCATATGGAAGAAGGCCGTATTAGAGTCGCCCTGCAGCAGCCATTGCTTGCTAGATCTGCTAAACCAGTATTTTTCCTCCTCTTCATATATTTTCAACAGTTCAAACTGTATTTCACCTTTTCTCACATACTGATCAATATTCAGAACTCCTGCCTCCTCTGCTAACTCCAAATCTTCCAGTTCTACCAGTAAACATTTTTTCCTCTTGATATCGTCACCTCTAACGTTAATACCCCATCCTTTCAAACTATCTTTTACTTTTTTCATTTTAAATTGGAACATACCAATGCTATCTGTGGCTACACCAGAGGAAGCCCAAGCACTCTGGACCCTCCCAAGGAAGTCCGGGTGTGAAATCCAAGATTTCTCAAAACAAAATTCTTTACTCTTAGGAGTAATCATTTCTCCAGTATCAACAATCAAAGGATTGTGATCCGAAGCAACACGAGGAGTTTTCCTAACTGAAGTCATTGGAAAAAGAGTTTCCCATTCAGAATTCACCAGGATTCTGTCAAGTTTCTCCAGAGTGGGATCCTTTTGATTGTTGGTCCACGTGTACTGGCCGCCCGAAAAATTAATTTCCCTCAAGGCATGAGTGTTGATGATTTTATTAAACATATCAGAAAATTTTGTAACACCACCTTTTTTATTTTTCTCAGACGAAAAACGAAGAATATTAAAATCCCCCCAATGATAGTAGGCAAAACAAGATGAGCACAAAGCTCCGCCAAATCCGATAAAAAAGCAAGTTTCTCAGAATCTTGAGCCGCCCCATAAACCACTACCAACAGCAAATTTTTATGGTGTTTTTATCAAACACCTGAGCTTTCACAATGAACCTATCCGTAGTTGCATTAATGATATTAAAACGAGAGGATTTAATACCGCATAAAATGCCTCCAGACCGTCCCACAGAGGGAGACCAATGCCGCAAGTATGCATTATGTGGATCTATTTTTCTCCACACCTGGTCAGTATAATTTTTCTTCATTGTTTCCTGAATACCAATGTAATCAAAATCAAACTCGGCAATCAAGTCTCTCATCCAAAAGGAGAAACCCTTCTTGCCCACCCCTCTGCAATTTAAGAAGAGACCTATCATTTAAAACGTTGGGGTTTGTTACGTGTTCTAGGACCAGACACAATACCACTCAAAGGGTGATTTGCCTGCGTCCTACTCAGGGTTGATGCATCACAAAGGGATGCCCCTCTAACAGAAACTTTCTTCCCAAGCGATTGCCTTTTTAAATTTTTCTTAGACCTTTTAGATAAAACCGGAGTATATTCCTCTCCCGAAGAAACTTCTTTATCAGAACTAACATATGGTTCATTAATATTGTCATTCCCAGGATGACACATCGTATCTGCCTCCACTGGCTGATTTAAATCCAACTCCACCGATGCACTAGATTTTATGGCAGGGACAATCAAGGGCACATTTTGTACCGGGTCCCCTTCAGAAGAATTTTTCTGAGTATCCAGTAGGATTTGATTTTTCCTAGCAAACATAAGGCTACGAGCATTTTCTAAATCTTTGAACATATGAACAGTTTCTAAAGGAATGGAATTAACATCAATACCCAATTCCAAAGCTTTCCCAAGAATATAATCATCAGACAAGACAGAAAAAGAGTTAAAGGATGTTATTATACCTCCCATTTCTCCTTGCAATATTAGCAGCAGCCCTCTGATACACCAAGATGTTCCCTTGTCCATTCGCTTGCATCCTAGCACTTGCCCTAGTAGGGACAGGCTGATTTGGAGTTATGGGAATAACAGGAGTAGGATCCACAGGTATATTTTCACTGGCACCAGAGGATCTAACGGGGCTTGGAGCCAATTCCGTGATCTGCACAGTAGAGGAAAACACCTGTTGAGCCGATCCACCTCTTCAGAAACCCCATCTTCATTAGAACTTGCATCCACCGACATTTTGTCACTTTCACTTGAGTGTGCCGGCGATTCCACCACCGGCTCAACTGCTACACCAGGAATCTGTTTCAGTTTCTCCGACCAGATACAAGTTTTATCTCCACCAGATTTAAGCAGCTGCCTCAGGAACTCCTCATAGGACAACTCATTTTTAAGAGGCTCGTCAGGATTTTCCACCACCCCAGCTTCCAAGAGTTTTGGCTGAGCCAAGTACTTGATATACATAGCATAATAATCCACTGCTGGATCCAGCTGAGTTCTGGCACTACTAGAGCTTGGGCCTGAAACCTGCCCCACTTGCCTCTGAGCATAATTAGGATTATACCCAAGCTGGTGAATTCTGGACCCAAAAGATCTGTCCTCATCGCTGTCAGAAGAGGAATCATTTGTCTCAGGAGCTTTCCGTTTCCCTGCATTTTTATCCACGACATCCTCCTTTGATTTTAACAGAAATTGGCCAACGTCAGACGCTTCATAGGAACGTCTAGCGTCTCTCATGAAGCCAACAGGGGCAGAATTGGGAGCTCCGCCTCTGCCATTAGTATTATCTTGCCGAATTCTCATTGGAGTTTGTTGGTTACCCCTAGCTACTTCTTCCCTTGCATCTTTTCCTTTATCATGAGCATCAACAGCTGCTTTTGCAGCTTCTTTTTGCTGTCTGGCTTTAGGTATTTCTCTGGTAAACTCAATATCATAGAAACAATCACCAATATTGACATTGGATACAAGAGGAGGGACCAGAGAAACATCCAAGTTGCCAATCAAAATTCTCACATAGTCAACATTATTGAGACTGTGCCTATCCACCAGAAGGGTCCTACCTACCAAACTGCCTGCAAAGGAAGCAGTGGGACAGTTTCTATTCTCAAGAGGAATACCCTTCACTTGAAACCATGCAATATCAAGCTCTCCAGTAGCACCAAGTTGAGGAGCCCAATGGCTCACTTGAACAGCAACACCTAAAGCCAGACAGTTTCTATTCTGTTGCAGTGGTTACACTGAGATATATGCTCCTCTTTGAGCAAGATAGTTTCTGATGGAGATGGAGCTGAGCCTTTCTTGGGGTCAGATGTTGATGTCGTAAGCAAGAAACATGAGTCGAGAGGTTAAAATCATTGGACGCCAGAACGGATATCGAATGGCAACTCTTGCCGGCAAGAAGTGCCGCTGAACTTACTGCTTTCGTCTGCTGTCCCAGCATGTACAGAAATTAGGAGGCAGAAAACAGTGTTTGTTCCCTGAAAAGTATCCTTTAGCTTGTATGTCCATCCGGTAAGACAAGATTTGCAACTCTAGCCTTCGATGCAGATTCTGACTAAATGGAGATACTTCGAATTTTGTGGTTCGCAAATGACAGTAGAAAATGTTTGCTAGCCCATTGGTAGCACTTGTCTTTTTAGTCTGCATAACGATTGCAATCTCTGATACTCTTCTGAACAGTTCCCAGGAGTACTTCTGTGCGATACACACTATTGCCTGATCTCTACCTTCCTAATGCAAACACCATCGTAAGCTCTAATCCCTACCCGTAACAGTTCTTCTATTTACTGCATGGTTTGACAAAACCGAGCACTGTTCTTCCATATCTTACAAGGCTTAATCAAACTGAACATTGCCATCACTGTATCTACTTGGTCAGGTCAGTCATCATCTTCTTCCTCGTCATCCTCGTAGTACTCCCACTCATCATCGTCTTCCTCCTCCTCCTCATCGTCTTCATCTTCTACCGACGAATCCCTGGCGACGGACAGCGCGTTCCAGTGCCGGACGGCGAGCTCCCACCCCACCGCTGACCCCGCCTCCTCCCGGGCGTCCCACCTCGACGAGAAGAACCCGTACTGGGAACCGAGCAGCCCCGCAGCAAACAGAACGGCCGAGCCCGCTTTCCCGGCCCACGCGGGCGCGTCCGCCGCGGGGCTGGCGCCGCTGTTGAGCACCGCCAGGAACACGGCCTCCGCCGCGACAGCCGCCGCAGGGAAGGCCAGCATTCGCCACATCATGTCGCGCCTCATCTCCTCCGACAGGTCCAGGCCCAGGCCGAACGGCGACCGCCCGGCTCCGGCCGCGCGCCATTCTTGGCGGTTCTTGGCCACCGACGCTGTCGTCGATGCGGTGTCGGTGGTAGCCTCGACATTGCCGGAGCTGGACGATGGACGGAAGGTGGTTGTGGTGGAGCGGCGGAGGGAGCCGGTGGGGAGGAGCGGGACGGAGACGGTGGCTCCAGAAGGGAAGAGGAGCAGCCCCATGCCGGACGGCCAGCTGCTCAGGATGGTTGAGTGAGTTGTGACCGTTCGTGCGAGGACGAGAAAAGAGTGAAGGCCGCGCATGCGTTATCTCTGAAGCTGCAACGTGAGATATTTTCCTGTGAAAAAAAAGAGTGAGATTTTTTGCTCTGTTTTCAGGAATCAACTTTTTTAATACTCCGTAATACACTTCTCAATCATCATTTGTCAGGACTTTTCGGGGTAAGTTGTTTGGCTTGAGGATTTTAATGCACGGGAAAGCTCTCTAACATGTGCCATTTGGTTAACTGATCACTTGGAATTTCGTAGGATAATGTTAGAAGGATTTCTTTTCAAGGGTGAAGGGCCTCGTTTTCAATGCAATTATGCAAAGGATTTTCACATAAATGTTGAAATATTTAGGAATTTTTTCTTTTGTGGGTTGTCTCATTAATAGGTTTGAATCCGATAGATGTTTTTCTAATGGTTCCTATGCATTATATTTCACCCCAAACCTGTTGGAAATAATCTTTTTCTTTCGTGGTACAATCGAACTTTTGTGAAAACAAAATCATGCATGATGTGAACGTGCGTGTAATTTCAATCGTGCATTATCTATTCTCTCGATTTTAGAATCCAACAAATCAAAGAGGCCCGTAAGAAATTTTGTGGATAGCTTCATATTACAACTTCCTTGCATGCTCCTACACTTCCTTGAATAATTTGTAGTGCTTTCTAAATTTTCCAGAGTTATGTTTCTCCTTGAAATCAAAGAACAGTAACATTACAATATATTGTTCTATTTTAGTATTTTTTTAATTCGTGTATTCAGTTCCTGCAAATAAAAAATCATGCATACAGAAGCGTTGGCGTGAAAGATGGCCCTATCAAAGGGCCGATGGGACCGAAGATAGCCTACCGGTTACAACTTGGAGAGAGAGAGAGAGAGATCCTACATCTTGCCTTTAGTGAGAGGAAGAGAGTGACGCCAAAAGACCGTTCCTAAAAGGGTTAGTCACTTGTCCGACACATATGTTCTTAAAAAAAAGAAAATACAGTATTTTCAATATTTTAAATAAAATATTAGTAATAATTTCAATAAAACTAAATACTAAAAATTGTGAAAGGTCACAAAAATGTTCAATCCACTTGTTTATTGCGTGCATACGATTTAGAAGATTTTGTCATGTATACTAAATAAAATGTCCATGTTACCTCTGAAAAATGTTTGTAGAATCACAAAGAATGGAATCCACCGTCAAAATGTTTGTAGTATCACACAAATTTTTTCCCGTATAAGTTTTTGTGGAAAATCAAGACAAATATTTCTTTGGTTCATGCTAAAAAAAGATAATTTACTAAGGAGAGGGTGGATAAGAAATGACCGATTTTCATTTATTTGGACATAAAGAGACAGTTGATCACATATTTTTCGCTTGCATTTTTTGGGGGGTGGGGGGGGGGGGGGAAGACATGTGCACTTGCTGAACGCGGATTGTCATGCGTGCCTTTGGTCTCGCTAGACCTCCTGAAGGTGCGGAGGACCTTGCCGGCGCTTGGCTAAATTCATTTCCATTGTCCCATCGCACATTGGTGCTTAGTAGGGGAGAAAATATTTATTGGGCGAGTTTGAAAACATAAAATGATGCTTGGTTGTAAAAACTAAGAGGCTTAGGTTTTGATCAAAGTTGATGATGGTGGCTGGATCTCGCAACCATTTGGTATTTGTTTCAAACTTCTCTCAGTTTACTGGTGACTTTTTCTTAGCCGGGAGCACCAGATGATATAATAAGTAGATGGCAGCTAGTTTTTTTTAATCTTTTGAGAATGGTTAGTTCTCTTCCAATTTTAATTTTAAACTTTTTTAATGACGTATGACGATTTCTTTAGCGAAAATCAACGAGGGAGGCTCGTTGGATCCGAAAAACAGTAAGAAAATTGTACCTACAAAATTGTAAACACAATGAAAAAATGATAAATGTAGAAAATGGGTAGTAATTTTCCGATGTGGGTTTTGCAGGAAAATATGATCATATATTTGAGGGTTGTGAACAATCATAGAAGAGTAACTTTCTATGTTGTGGCAAATGGTTATACTTTTGTACCCGGATTAACATGGAGATATTTCTGTCTACTCTTTGTATATATGTTTTTTTTTTCGAAACTTGAAAGATATCTTTTTTTGTTAGATTTAGAGATAACGAGATCATATGTCTGCGTGTGTTCGTTTATTTATTAGCACTTTACCTTTCCATTGTTTTCCAATGCTCATGTGAATAATGGAAAGAAGATCCTGTAAAATGTGTAGATTCTGGTGGGTCAAAGGGACACAAAAAAAAGGGACAGTAGCACATGTTTGTACCACTAGTAGAAAAAGGGGCAACAAAACCGGTTCTATAGGGCCTTTAGCACCGGTTTGTAAGCAACCGGTACTAAGGCCTCCACGTGGGCAGAGCAGAGCGCGCGCAGGCGAAGGACCTTTTAGTACCCTGTTCGATCTGTGCCCACGATCTGATGCATACAACGTACTACTCGCTCCATTTCTGTTTTTTCTTCTTCTTTTCAAATGGAAATAATAAGATGTTAACTATGTGATGATCGAGCTACACTAGAGTGGCTCCACCACACCAGATGCAGCTTGGAGATCTGCTAGCTCATCCGGATCTCCTCTACGTGCTACTAGCATCCAAAAGCATCTAACTGACGCATCTTCTTTTACGCAAATCATTTGTTCTTTTTTCCTCCTACTAGCTAGCCCTCGTGTATTTGTAATTGTATGGCTGTACACGTGCGCGCGCTAATCTGACAGACTGATAACCCGTACGGATCCTATGCTGATGGTCCTGCTTTGATTAATCTTGATCCTCGAACATCGCCGGAACATCTTGTCAGGAAAAGGTTATATCAGTGTACTCATTGTACTTAAGCACCGCCATGGGAGTGCGACACTGACATGATCGCTGTCTGTCTCAGACAGCCTCGTGTGCACTCCCATCAGGCTTTGTTCGGATTTCTGCCTCCACTTTCTTCAGGTGATGATTTGAAGCATGAACTACCCGGTTGCCCATGGATGCAACGAGCATGGACACTAGCAAAACTTGAACAGTTGTGAGATATCTGCATCGCAAAATGCAGCAGTACTTCAGTTGCACCACGCCAGATGATACCAAGCGATCGATCGATAAATAGAATCTAATGAAAGCACCACAAATTTGTGGCCACTAATCCGCAATGCTATTATTAATCACAGCGACGCAAGAGGGATCGAATTCACAGCAAGTCACCATGCCAACTCCTCCACTACAGAATCAAAGAATCTTACGGCCGGTTCCATGGATCCATCGCTCAATCGACCCGATCAGCCATCGATTAGATGCGCCGCGGCCTCGGGCGCCGCGGCGACCACGGCCAGCGCCGCGTCGGCGGCGTTCTTCCTGCTGCTGGCCGGCTCCGTGCGGCCGAGCTTGGGCACGCCGTTGACGCTACGCCCGCTCCTCGACTGGCGGCCCTTGCCGAGGTGGTGCTCGCAGAGGGAGTATCCGACGAGTGTGGGTTGGCTGCAGCGCCACCCGCGCCCGTTCACGCGGCTGCACCGTGACCCCTCCAGCAGCACCGCCGGGCCGCGCCGCCTCTTGGGGCCGTCGCTCTTGACTGCTGTCCCTTCCTTCACGTTCAGCTGGGGGGCCGTGGACGCTGCCAATGGCATTGCCAGCACGACTTGTCCGTTGTCGAGACGTTCTCCGGCGGCGTTGGTCGCCGGCCACTCGCGGTCGTCACCATGTCCGTTCTCCAGGCTGCAGTGCAACAGAAAGCATTCTCGTTAGCTACAGTTAACGAGACTAAAACCCAATTAATATAACATTCCCAACAATGCAGAGCTAATGCGCTAATGCCCAATCAACACTAATCATGTAGACACACGCATACAAATGGCTAGTCACAGTCAGGCACACACGCATGGTCCATGCATGTCTCTCGAAACATGGGGTGTGCGTTGCACTGCACTGCATTGCACCAAATGGATGGTAGTACAATACAGATGCAGGCAAGCAACGTGGGCATGGGGAGGAAGAGGACAAGGCAAACAGGCTGTAAGGCCATGATCGCGGCCGAGATCGATGGTCGTACTACGTCAACAGTACAATACAACAGGCGACCAGAAAATGGCTGAACCAAGACTCATCGCTGATCGCTTCATGCCTAGGGTAAGCTACACTGCACTACACTAACACTAGAGAAGAAGGGCCGGGGGTCTGACAAGCAAATCAAGGAGGTGGTGGTGGTGGCTTTAAATCGGTTGGACCGGAGCGTATGATGCGCCCAGCTGGCATCGCATCGCCCACGGCATATAAAAACGGCAGGCAGGCAGGGAGCGAGGCCAACAGAACAGCACGCCCAGCGAATGGGAAAGCGGCCTTGGATTTTTAAATAATATTTTTTTAAACAGAAATTCGGAAAATAGCGCGCGTTTTCCAGAAATTTGGAAAATAGCGCGGCGTCGGCAACGGCCGGGCCGAAACCTGCCTTTCGGCACGGGCCAGACCGAAACAAGGCTGATCTGCATGCGCACCAGGCTTTCGCGTAACGGCGGGGCCGACAGGCATGTTTCGGCACGGCCCGTGCCAAAAGTGGCATTTTACATTTTTTTTTTTGTTTTTCCCGACTGTTGGCCCATATATTCACATTTCCCGCCACCGCTAATGTTGCCATTATTTTCCCGCTCATATTATCCGGCTCCGCGCATATTTTGGTTCCCGCCATTTTTTGCATTGATCGTATAAATTTGTGTCGCGGTGAATTGTTCCCGCTTTTTTTCTCCCGCCATTTTCCTCCCGCCCTTTTTCTCCCGCCATTTTGTTCCCGCCATTTTTATGCCGTGCGTAATTTTCCCGCCAAACTTGCTCCCGCCTTTTTCTCCCGCCAATTGGTCTGTGCTCGTCCTATAAAAACCCCGGGAGGAGATGTCGAGTTGGTAAGCATAGTCCACTCACTCGAACATGTCGAGATACAATTCAGATGGTAGTTTCCCGGCAGGAATGTCGGCACTCCTCTTGAAGTTTACGGCCGAGTTCAAGGTAGACAATAAGGAGATCCCATTCGAAGATATTGTTAGTCATCCACCTCATCTCCGTGAGCTATCAGCGAAGCTAGCTAGGCATGGGTGGCCATGGAGGAATTACAAGGAAATAGAAAAAGAACTCGTGAGGCTGCATGCTAGGTGGCAGAAGAAGAAGCTAACATATCCCACTGAAGCATATATGTTGGATGCTTTTCATCATCCGATGTTATGGGTCGAGGAGAGCGAGGACGAAGATGATATCTTCATGCCCACTGAAGCGAGCAAGAGAGCTGCAGCAGCGGCGGCGGCGTCGAAGGGCAAGGGTGCAGCGTCGTCGAAACGCAAGGCTGAAGCATCGTCGAAGGGCAAGGGTGCGGCGTCGTCGAAGGTCAAGGGTGCAGCATCGTCGAAGGGGAAGAGTGACGCGGGAGGCTGTGTCGATGGTAGATGACTTTTCTTTTTCAATTTATGTTGTGTTGTCGGTACTACCACTTTTCTTGCTGTCTGTGTAAGTTGCAATGTTTGTTTAATAATGGTGGTTTTCCATCTTGCGTGAACTGTATCTATGACCCAAACCTCTCCTCTAGAGCCTTCTGCTTAGCTCTCCAGGCCTTTCCGTACTTAATGGTGGTTTTCCATCTTGCGTGAACTGTATCTATGATGTGCTTTGCTACCATGTCTTTCTTGTTCACTATCTCACTGAACAAGAGACGTGCAATGAGAGTTGACGTCAGGTTTGGGTGATCTGTCAGCAAACTATTAATTTCACATGTGTGTGGCACGACGTCTGTCACCACCCACACCACGTCATACTTCGGCAAGTGACCATGCACCCGTGACGGACAACCAATGTCAACACAGCTCATTGTCAAATATTGCCTATTTGACACGTCAGTGCGGAAAACCCTTTGCGTGGACAATGCCCACTGAATCACGGCTTCCCTTAACTGTTGCTCCGTGCTGTACTGAGCCCCGATTTGAATGTTATTCATGTGGTACTCCCAGGACGATTCATGGACATCAGGCACGGCCGTGATGGCAGAGTTGTCCTGATTCCAGTAATTGGGAATAGGCACATCTTCATCATTGTTTTCATCAGAATCATCAGAATCAATATCTTCTGCGACGCCATCCTCCTCGTCTTCCGCCAATATCTCAGCCTGTACTGTACCTTCGTGCTCATCCGCATCAGCCTCCCCAATTTGGGCAGGTCCTGCTGACAGTGCTGGTTCATAATGAAGAGGAATTTCTGACAGTGATGGTACATAGCCAACAGGAATTTGAGCATGTCCTGCTGACGGTGATGGTTCATAGCCAACAAGAATTTGAGCATGTCCTGCAGACGGTGATGGTTCATAATGACCAGGCATTTGGGCACAATGCGAACTAGTTGCTTCACTAGTCTCTCCAGTCTAAACAGCACCGCCACCTATTTCAAAATTATTCTGCTTCAGAACAAACGACACTAGGACTTCTGGTTTTGTCCCTCGACGTTTGCATGATGTTAGCCAAGAAACCCACTGATTTGTCCGATCAAGTGGCAACAACTCCCAGCGAATATTTGACCGGGATTTGGTCCATACCGACTGAATCCTAACAGTCCAGTAATTAGGATCATACCCAAAATTCACCGTAAAATACCACTGGACACCGCTGATTTTCACTTTCTCTGGCTCTGTCAACTGAATCTCCACATTTTCAAATTCACTAAGATCAACCCCTGACTCAGATGTACGGACTGTACCGGCACCGTAGTGCACAACAACATTGATCACTTCCATTACCTAAACAAATTTATTCAATCATTAAATACTCCACAGCGGATATATCTAAATATTACGACCGCCGAAAATAAATATGACGACCCCCGGTAAAATAAAGACTACTCAAAATATACAATACATCTAACCGACAACATACACTAATCCTGACACATCCACCGGCAAACTATATTAACATCTAACCGACAACATATACTAATATGACCAACTAAAATATGCCGACCAACTAAAATATTACCACCACCTAAAATATGACCACTAACTAAAATATATCTACACTAATCCACACATATGTCATGCATCCACCTTTAAATTATATTAACACTTAACCTAAAAAATCTAGAGATTAGGGTTTACCCTTGACGCGTGCGTAGCTCCCGCTGCCCGGCTTCAATCTAGCACCACCACCGCCGCACCACGCCTCTGCCTTCCCCAACACCGGCACACACCACCACTATCCACCATTGTTGACCACCATTGCTCCACCTCCACTCCCCCAAACACCTCCACGAACAACTATCCCATCAGTAGATCGAAGATGCCCTAACCCTCCTCGTCCCTATTCTTGAGTATGTGGGCTTGTGGGAATTTTTTTTACCAAGGAAGGAGAGAGAGGAAGAAGCAGCTCGGGCGAGAGGAAGGAGAAGGCCGGCCGAGAGGAGAGAGGAAGAAGCAGCTCGGGCGAGTGAGGCTATCCCGTCGCCTTTCGGCACGGGGGGTGCCGAAACCCCTGCTTTCGGCACGGGCGGTGCCAAAAGTGGCCAAAGCAGCTGGGCCGCCCCTGCTGCTGCATGTCGCGGCTCCTTTCGGCACGGGTAGCACCGAAACACGAGGTTTCGGCACGGGCGACGCCGACGCCGCGCTAGATTCCGAAATTCTTCAAACCGCGCGCTATTTTCCGAATTTCAGTTTAAAAAAATATTATTTAAAAAAAAATTCCCTTGGATGCTTTCCATTTCCACTTGATATTACCACAGCTGGACTAGTGATATGGTACCATCACTGATCACTCTCACCACCCACGAAGATGGACTCTCCTGTTCTGTTGATGCATGTTCCGGTTTTAGTTCGTGGCCACAGTGACTGGATCACGTACCTCCCGTGGCCATCTGCCATGCCCTGACGTTGTGCACCACCACCACCGCGACCCGGGGAGTCGTCGCCGCTGCGTCCCACCACGTTGTTGCCCTGCCAGAGAGAGAGAGAACGGGGACGGGCCGACGGGGTGAGTCAGCTAGATCTGGGGGGCATCCATCCATCCCAACACCCACCCCGAGGCGAGGTGCAACGGAAATTAACAAACCTTCCTCTAATAATATTGCAGCAGCAGCAGCAGCAGCAGAATTCGGAGCTAGTATGAATCAAGGGAGCATGTACGTAACCGGTGGAATGTATGTGCGTTTGTGCGTACCTGCGGATGCGATGGGGCGGCGCGTCTCGTCGGCGGGGAGGGCTCGTCCCCGAGATCCGCATTTGGTGAGTACAGGTGCAACTCATCCGCCTCCTCCTTGTATCGCGGGAGCCAATGGCGTTGGTTTGGCGGTGGCGGCTGGGGCGGCGCGGTGGATGGATCTGAGGAGGCCTGCTGCTGCGGCGGGTAGCGGGAGGGGATCGGTGCCTGCGCCTGCGGCCTCCGCCGGATCCTCATCGCCTCACTGCCGGGACTTGGCGAGAGCAGGGAGGCAATGGAGATTTGGGGATGGTGCAAATTGACGGGGTGCTCACTCGCCTCAATGCCTCATGGATCGATGCATTTATTTATGGGAGGGAGGGAGGGAGGACAAGGTGCCAGTGCAGTGCACCAGATTGGTGCAGCTTCACTCCGGACTGAGATCCCATGCCCCGCGTGAGGCAGGGCACAGCGTGACCTGAGGCACTCCATCCACCGTCCATCCAAATCCAACGGACTACAACTAGTCAACGACTTTTGGCACTGGTTTTGCTCGTTTGCTTCATCGTTCTCACGCGCGAGACGCAACAGACGGCGGGAAACAGAGGCTTGCACAGAGACTTCGCGGGCGGGAACTGCAGGGGGCTGCGCCGCCGTCGCCGCCGTCGGGAAGGGCGTCATGGGATCTCCGGCGGCGGCCACCGGATAAACGGCGCCGGTAATTTCATCCGTCCCCACGGCCTTTTCATCCCCGCCTCGCTCCGACGAGCTCCTCGTCCCCGCCGTGAAGATCTCCGACGAGCCCGATCTCAGCTCCGTCGACCGCGTTCGCACTCTTGCGCCCTCTCCTCGACCGCGGTTCTCCCCTGTGACCACCCCAGCAACGAGCAGGTTAGTCCTCTGTAGAAACGAGCAGGTCAGATTGCTGCTTCAGGTTTTCTTGTCTTGCTTCCATCTTCACTGTCACTGCTCTTCTTCACTCTAGCCCGCAACAGGTTTGCTTCCAGCATTCAATCTGATAGAAAAATTCAGAAAACTCAAATTAACATCTAATAATTCAGACCAAAAACCGAAAAAGAATCGATCAAATTTCAAGGAACGGATTTTCTTTCCTCCGGCGATCAAATGTCGACGGAGCTGAGATCGGGCTCGTCGGAGATCTTCACGGCGGGCACGTCGCAGCGCTTCTCCGGGAACCTGAAGCCGACGGCGGCGCCCATCATCGGCCTCTCCGGGAAGCTGGGTCAGGGCGGCGGGCGGAGGAACCACCACAACCCCCCCCCGCGATGTTCCCCAAGAAGGCCAAGACCGGCGGCGGCGGGCGCAACCCGAGGCCCGCGGTTCCGGAGGACGAGCCCAGCTCCCCCAAGGTTTCTTGCATCAGGAAGGTGCTCTCCGAGCGCGAGAGGGCGCGCCGCCGGCCGCGCCCACCGCCGTCGGAGAAGGCGCAGCGGCCTCCCGACGGCTGCTGCCCTGGGTTCGGGTTCTTGATGCGCCGCAGCCGCTCGCGGAAGGGAGCCGTGGAGAGCGTCGACTGGTCCCCGCCTCCCCCGCCCCCCGCGGCGAGACGGAGGGAGGCGAAGGCGTTCGAGGCGGAGGAGGCCGACCCAGCGCCGGCGCCCGGGCTGGCAGGGGTGATGCGGTTCGCATCGGGGAGGCGGGCGCCGGATTGGGCGGCCGAGTCTGTTGCGTCTCGCGCGTGAGAACGATGAAGCAAACGAGCAAAACCAGTGCCAAAAGTCGTTGACTAGTTGTAGTCCGTTGGATTTGGATGGACGGTGGATGGAGTGCCTCAGGTCACGCTGTGCCCTGCCTCACGCGGGGCATGGGATCTCAGTCCACTCACTCCAGCACTTGGCTTGAGATCGGTATGAGGGGAGAGGGCGGAGCGGAAGGCGTGATGTGAGGTTGGTTTGTTGCGCTCGCCCTTGCTCTCGCTCTCGTCTCGCATGCGATGCGATACGCCATGTGCGTGCGTGCGTGCGGTACAACTGGTCTTGTGTGCACTCCTACTCCATACGACGTCACATGTGGACAAATGGAAGTCAATTAATTTGGAACGGAGCGAGTAGGTTCTTGTACGAGACAAATCCTACAATCGAGAGGCGTCGTATTTCCACATGTGGACAAATGGAAGTCAATTAATTTGGAACGGAGGGAGTACGTGCGTATTTGCATCCGTAGCTTGTAGGATCCTCCTCATAGCTGGAGGCTCGGGGGCGAGGGCGTGTACATATCCTATACGTGCAAAGCTAGCCCACGCCGTTGCCGGGTCGGTACAACGCACAAGGAAATGGCCGAAAGATACTTGTGACATTCGATGTTTTTCATTTCGTCACTTTGAAAGCCAAGCCTAGAACTTAGGCTTATCACACTTGTGTGTGAAAGGATCTTGGCAATGAAACTCGATTGAACGGTCGGAACAACAAATAGACCGACACTAGTGATAAAAAAGGATCTTGATATTTATCGTGGAACAGAAATAATATCACAAAGTTGTAGACTATTGTCAGGCAATTTTGCCACAGTTATGATGGTCATTTTGTTCGACAAACCTTTTTTTTGGTACACGCACACGTCTAAGGCTGTTGTAGCAAAGTTAGTCGCCAATCAAACATGTTTGGAATATGTAATTCAAATATGCATCCACAATATAGGAATGTAAACGATGTGCTCTACTTGTTTTTACAAAAGTTAGCGGGCATGAAGCACACCGTTTGGAAAGGATGAGCGCCGCCAAAAGGTACATTCCTCTTCGGTTGTCTCTACACATTATGGCGGTGGCGTGTTGGAGAGCGCTCACATCTTATATTGCAATGTCGCTTCATGATTCGCGTTTGGGGAATGAAAAATAGACTGGCTGGGGTTGCATGTCCCTCCTCCGACACGACAGGATAGGGGGCGAAAAACTACAAAGGGTTGTGGGTCAAACCAACATCTCGGCAAAACGACAAATATAAGTCAATGTACTTATATTTTGAGACGACCCATCGTGCTATAGGTTGTGCTTGCTAAGATAAAGGCACATATCATTAATCAAACATGTCTGGCATATAGAACTCGCGCACCACTTTTTGTCTACAATAGTTGGTTTGTATGTCAACAAATATCTTAATAGGCATGAGCCAACATGCAATGCACCATTTGGAATGTCAGAGCATGGCGACAAGGTACATTCATCTGCGGATGTCTTGTGATGCAAAGTAGAGTGCAGACAAACTAGACGAGAGGGGATAGCCAAATTGTTGTCTCCGCACGTTACACAAACAAGTGCCAGAGAATGTTCGCATCTTACATTGCAAGTCCTCTTCATGATCCACACAGGGGTATGAAAAAGAACTAGCTAGAGTTGCATGTCCCTCCTCCGACATGGCAGAATTGGCGGCGGAAAACTCTGAAGTGGTTGGGTTAAACCAACATCTGGACAAATGGCAAAAAAAAAAAATCATGGCCTCATAATGATAAAAATATGTGAATATTCGGTGGCATTCCATGATGCAACAAATCTTCCTTAATAAGATAGAACAAGGCAGTAAACTTGGGTCTTAGTCGAGCCGGTGCTAAGCACCTAACCATGCATGTCAGAAAAAAGTAGTTTTAGCTTTCCATAATTCGCTTTCATTTCGCACTACAGACTTAGGAAAATATTTTTCCTCCATATTAAAAAGACACGGTAATGTTATACTCAAAGTGGAAACAATTATACATCTAAAATGACAGGAATTTCCCCTTTGTGTGAAACGAATTAACGAAATCATTTTTACTGGAACGTTCCTTGTGCATCAATCTTTTGTGGAACACGGCTCACATGCATGGTAAGCAATGATCAATCCATGTGACTCGGTGTACTACGAAGAGCTAGCGGTTACCATTATGTTTTTGCATGGGCTGTCACAGGTAGAGAAGTTTTCAGAAAAAGGAAGTTTTCAGTAACAGATTTTTCTTTTCTTAGAGGTGAAATTTCTTCAGTTACAGCCATTAATCATGATCCGTAAATTCGCACGTTACCACTGACTTTTTCATTTTTTTTCAGGGGACGCTACCACTACTCATCAAAACGGTCGCAGCTCTTCCCGGCAGCTGACTGGCAATTGTCCCTAGTGGGCCAGGCCTGCCTTGGGCCCGTTAAAGTGGCACTGTTCCTTTTTCCTATTTCAGAATTCGAGGATGACACGGGTAAACGATTTTTTTTTTGTGAGGCTAACCTTCGTGTAGTGTATCCCCCACATGGCGTGATATGCAACTTGTAATCCAGGAAGGCAGAGGAACAGGTGAATGGGTTGGAGTTTACGGGCAGAGCTAACACGGCAGGGGCACAGTGGCATGGCCATCACACGCAGATGCGCCAAGAGACGATTCAGATGGTTCGGGGATGGGCACCGAAAAATCCAGATTCTGGACGCATCTCATGCCGGCATGCATGCATGTGGAATGCAGGCTAGCACACATGCGTTCAGAACTCGGCTTAACAAACACGGCCAAAACAAGAGAGATTCAGTTAAATAAACATGCAGTGTCAATACCCAAATTGGCACAGAAGAAATGGTTAAACACGGTATCGGAAAAGGTATGATCCGTTGATCCATGTGTGAATCTCAGGGTAAGTTTACTACAAGTGTCATTCGTACGATATATTTAAAGGGCAACTAATATTTAGGCGGATGCCATGCGACAAGGGAAAGGACCAGGTTGCCTGAAATAAACAGGGGAGAGGACCAGCAATCAGATTCAGATCGAGGGTCGAGGTGGAGGACACTAGAGGACAGCAACCTGCTTTCTGATGATGACAAACGTTTCCAATCAAACGGTGACCACAGATTTAGTGTGCGGCGTATGTATCATCTGCAAAAACGCCCTTGAAAACGGAGAAGCAACCGTGTTCAGTTCAGAGTGACGTACGGCAGAACTGATTTGGACTACTTAGTGGAAAAACTTGCACACAATGAACAAGTTGAGCTTAATTTCAGGAATATATTTCACAGCCGATGAAATTTCACCTAAAACTGTTAGCTCATTTGTGCGATTCATTGCGATTGCTTATTGAACACTTGACACTGTCCCTGTTTGTAGGTGACATTGTGGAAAATGTTGAGTGCTGAATTAGAGTTGGGCGTAAAGATGTGTACATCAGAGCAAAAGGCGGCAATGAACCAAAATCAGTAATTTAATCATGCACAGAAGGCGTACGTGCGATCAGGTTTTTGCACACTTGTCGTGTTTATTTGTAATTCCATGCCAACCCGATTCAGATTCAGACACAACATGAGTAATGTACGGGCTACACTATTTGCGGCGCCCCAAAACCTAGAAGCCTTAAGACCGTCAGTAGCAACGTGGCACATCTTTTAGTACGGCAAGTTTTACGGTACCTTTTACTAGTGCTGAAATATGACCAGTATGGTTTGATCTAACGGCTGAGAAAGATCTGACCCAGTAGGCCCATTAGTGGTATTTCGGAGGAGAAAAAACAATAACCAGCTGTCAGCCTGACAGTTTTTCACAAACAAAACAATCCAGAAAGCCTCTCCGCTCTCATTTAGATACAAATTAGTATACGACCCAACAACGTTAAGAAAGAAAAATAGGGTGCTCAGCGATTGGCCACAATGGAACACAAAATAGGTGTACATTGTACAATAGTTTTGCTTCGGGTCAGTTGAATAAGCAGTGGCGGAGCTTAGTACGTCAAGGGGGAGGGGGCCAATGCCCCCTCCCCTAACTGTGTACTAGTTTGTGAAATTATTTTCTAGAGAGAGTTAAAATTAGTCTTTATGTCCTCCAAATATTCATAGTTTATCTTTAGCCCCTTAGAAATTGTGGTCAAGCACCACCACTTCTGTCAAGATTGGAAAGTGCACGTACAAATGTAACGAGATCTAAGGATGAACCGCAATTGATATCAGAAACTTGCGTATACTCCGAGTGATAAACGAAATGTCAAGATTCGCCCAATAAACATCATGTGGTTCAGAACCCAGTTAGTTACCCATTGGGTGGAATTCATTGACTGTTGTGTTTGTGCACATACAAACAGCGCACAACCTTGAGTCAAATGTCACAAAAACTACTGGCAAAATAGCTTTTGGGTCGCCGAGAATCTCTGACGAATGGATGCTATATGAAAATATCACCATAAAAAGTGGCCTATGTTAAACACAAAAACATAGTGAATTTTATCCAACCACCAAACACCACTAACATATTGAACAATAGGCTCCCTGAAAGAAAATGTTCTTCGCGTCTCATTGGTAAAGAATAATAGAACCAAGGATTTTAGACATACCCTACTATCAAGTTCTCTTATTCTATCATGGTGGTGGTCGATTAGATCCACTTCTCCACCATAGAAACCAAAGCATCTAGTATGAATCGAGTGTGCTACGAAGCAACACAGAAACACTCTATCGTTTCCACATAAAGGAAATAAGAGACACCGCTGCTGGATGGAGTCACGTGGTCGCAAACGACTGCAATTTAACAAAATAAGCATCAACAATAATCCAGGTTTAATGTGTATATTAATTTGTCCCCTAAAAAATCGCCAATAAGGCCCCTCTTGGGTGCTTGACTTTTTTTTCTCCCGTGGTAATTTCCTGGTGTTTCTTTCGGCGTACTAAAATATCGGCAGGTTTTTACGTCATGCGTGTGTAAAAATATGTGAACGAATACGCAGGTAAATGGCCGTGAGTGGATTTTAGAACCACAAACCAAGCAGGCTTACATGCCATTATTGGAAATTTTCCACGGTCCAAAATATACACCGGTTTTGGCCTAATAAAATACCAACCAAGCGGTGCCTAAATTTCATGAACCAAAGGTATTTTACATATACAATCTAAACATTTCTTTTGGGGCAGTATATACAGTCAAAACATGTGGGAAACGAAGTAGATAAAATAGCACTACAAGTTTTCAACGACAGGTGACCACAGATTTAGAGTGCGGCGTATATATCCTCTGCAAAAACACCCTTGAAAGTTCAAGGGAGAAGCAGCCGCCGTGTTCGGTTCAGAGCGACGGCAGCACTGCTTTGGACTACTTAGTGGAAAAACTCGCACACGAACGTACAAGTTGAGCTTACTTTCCGGAATATATTTCATGGCTGATCGATGAAATTTGTCCTAAAACTGTTAGCTCGTTTGCGTGATTCGTTGCGATTGATTATTGAACACTTGACGATGTCCTTGGGTGATATTGTGGAAAATGTCGAGTGCTGAACTAGATTGTTGGGCGTAACAATGTGTATATCAGAGAACAAAAGTGCGGCAATGAACCAAATCAGTAATTTAATCATGCACAAGAGGCCTCCCTGCAATCAGGTTTTGGCACACTTTTCATGTTTATTTATAATTGCATGCCAACGCGATGCAGATTCAGACACAACAGTGAGTAATGTAGGGCTACACTATTTGTGGCGTCCCAAAAACTAGAAGCACTAAGACTGTCGTCACCAGCGTGGCACATCCTTTAGTACTTTCTTTCCTTTAGATACGAATTAGGATACAACCGGACAATGTTAAGAAAGAAAAAGAGGGTGCTCAGCGATTGCCCACAATGGAACACAAAATAGTTGTATACTATACACCAATTTTGCTTCGAAGCAGTTGAATAAGCAAAGATGGTTGTGTTTTTTTCTCTCCAAAGATGAGTTGATCAAGCTTAATCGATTCTAGTTTTGGTACTCATCATCACTGTCTCGAGGTCTCAGTAGAGCTCTAGGGATGAAGATTCGGCAACGCGTAGAGGTTGGGGCTGACTGACGACAATAACTGCTTGGATCGGTGGTGTATCCGAATTTGGGAGAGCATGCGTTGTTGGAAGGACTTCATCACTTCTATCTAAGTTATAGAATATGGGCTGTGAATGAATAATAGATTAAAACAGAGCAATATCAACAACATGGAAATAAAGGAGAAAGCAGCCTCACAATCCTTTAAAGGAGTCGGGGGGGGGGGGGGGGGGTGGGTGGTGGGGGGGGGGGGGGAGGGGAGGGGCATTGGCCCCCTCCCCCAAACTTTGGACTAGTTTGTCAATTATTTTTTGAGAGGGTCTACATGGATAAAATTAGTCTTTTAGCCCCCAAATATCCATATCTTGTCTTTAGCCCCTCAGAAATTGTGGTCAAGTTTCGCCACAACTCAGCAAGATTGAAAAGTGCATGTACAAATGTAATTGGTAGCATGTAGAAGAAGATTAAAGCATGAACCACAATTGGTATAAAAAACTTGCATATACTCAAAGAGACAAACATAATGCCAAGATTCTCCCAGTAAACATCATGTGGTTCAGGAGCCAAGTCAGTTATCCATTGGGTGGGATTCCTTGACGGTTGTGTCTGTGCACGTACAACAGCGCACCACCTTAAGTCAAATGTCACAAAAACTATAGGCAAAATAGCTTTTCGGTCGCTGAGAACTCGCTGAAGCTCGGATGCTATCTGAAATACAAAAAAAGTGGCCTCTATTAAACCCATTAACATAGTGAATTTTTCTGAGCCACCAAACCCCATTAACATAGTGAACAACTAGAAAGATACCCCGCGTCTTGCAGCGGGAACTTTTTATTAAAATTGTAATATAAAAAAGGACATATGACACATGCAACAGGAAAATTTCTTGGAATTATTCGGGAATCGATTGGGCACCATAATCGAGAGTCTAGATTTAATCAATGTAGAATCTTTGTATATTTAACAACTAAAATTGATAAGGTATTGCATGGATAAAATAATTTATAATGCGAATAGTTTTCATGGATGGATGAAAAATCATTAATAATGTTTGATGACATGGATAAATAATGGCTCAAATAGTGGATGCTGTGGCGTGAGGAATAGATGATGTGTGATTAATAAGTATTAGTGGAGATGAAATGGACAATTGATTGGTTAAGAGAATGGATGATGTGGATAGCTTGCATGTTGAGATAGAAATAATTAAGTAGTGGGGTTTTCCTTTATAAAAAGTATAGATAGATAGAAGCTCCCTGAACAAAGATGGTAATTTTACACATGCGTATGGGTATGGATACCCACGGATACTGTACCATCATGGGGAGGGTATGGGTACAATTTTATACGCATGTGTAGTACCCTACATGTTAAGTCATGGGCAGTGCACGCATGTAGGCTTATATTAGTGAGTATACTCATACCCTGCCCGTTATATAGGCATGTGGTTTTAACCATGTAGCTCCAACATGTGCAGCCCACCAGCCCAGTAGCGCAAGGGCAAAGCATACCCAGCTAATCCCCTAGTTAAGCCTCACACGTAACTCTCCACAAGTTAAAGTTGTCTTCAATCGTCAATTCAATTTGAGTTAAGAGGATTTGCATGTACTCATATATCTGTTATTGAATTGAGATAAATATTTTTTGTCAAATGTGCTATCGGTAAATGTAAAATTGTGAATAGCTTATGTACTATTTGATCTACCTGTTGGTTATCCATGGGTATTGACACCTGTTGGGTATGGGTACGGGTAAAGTTTCGTATCCATGTATACGTGTATGTATAAAATTTTGTATCAGTTGACTATACGGGTATGGATATTGGTATTGCTCTACCCGCCCCATACGCTACCATTGCCTTCATTATCTCTGAAAGAAAATGCTTTTGGTGTGTCATTAAGTTTAACAGTGTTCTTAGTACCCTAGCCCAAAGATATCTGACAAGAGTTGTAAATTGCTGGCTTGTTCCATGATGCAAACAGACCATGTGACAAATGAATAAAAAACATATATATCCCAGAGAAATCTCACCAGAGTACTCCAACGTATTCAGGCTTCACAATTAGCCATACCTGACAGTGACAGTACCGTATGTCCGTGTGACAAGGAACAAGCCTGCCACTAGCCTCCATAGGACTATTAAATCAGTATGCAATGCAACAAGCACTAGGCATTAAGATCTGATTCAAAGATTGCTTTGTCCATACAGCCAGTTCTTGGCACTCAAAGAAGCTCGCTGCATTGCGTCCTAACAGTCAAGGAACAGAAATACAAGGATTGATGAAAAAAACAAAGACCTATTCCGAATTTCTGATGCTGTATAAATTATTCTTGTACCATGATGAAAACAGAACATGACCAATGAATAAGCAACAGTTTATATATCCCAGAGAAAATCTCACCAGAGTGCGACAGCATATTCAGCCATCACAGTTGGCCGTAATGACACAATCAAATCAGAATGCACAGTAACAAGAAGTAGACATTCAGATCTGATTCAACTGTTGCTAGGTCCATACAGCTACTTCTTACAGTATTATATGTCAGCTCAAAGAATGCTCACTGCAGAGCATCCTCATGCAGTCAAGGAACAGAAAGACACGGAATAATGGAAAAGACAAAGATCTATTCTGAATTTCTAATGCTGTATACACTATCCTCTGTTTCTGATTATCGCTAGCTGGACATGAATTTTACATCGTAAACTCCTAGGATCCTATACAGATTTCCTGTTGGTATCTCTGAGTCAGAGATCCTGCGAACTGCCTACTTTTCTCTATGCAAGGATGCCAAAATCCTTGCCTATCACTTTGTCAACTATATATGCCTTGACCACTTCGGCTGGGCTTTTATCCTAGACAAATTGTCCTTCCATAACAAACAACACTGCATGTACAGGAACAAGCAACTTCACACTTGGCCTTTATTGGTGTAACATCTGATGCTGCTTGACTAGAATCTGCGCGTAGAGGACCTCGTTCCACGAGTCCGGCACTCCGGGAAGGCACCAGTGGCTGCAGTCCTGGTATCGCTCAGGCGCCTTCTGCTCCTCCTCGCTCGGCTTCTGCTTGCGGTAAACTGAAGGGTGTCCCTCCTTCCTGTAGTCGGTCATCCTTGTGATGTTCAGGTAGGCAACGTGTGTTTTCATCCCGTCGAGCACCTCCTCCAGGATGCTCATCTTCTGTGGGTACGGAATGAGGTAGTGCTCGTTTGTTATAGGCTCAGTTTCCTTATCACAGCTGCCGCCTGAATTCCATTGACCCCCACTGCACAACACAAATACACACAGAGAGACATTTCCAAACATCAGTTACTCTGGTGGTGATACATCACCACAAACTGAATCTTCAGGAGCTCATAATAAGGATGTACGAACCTGAAGTGGGAAGCCGAGTAGCCTCTGAAAAAGACAGTTGTTCTCTTTGGATTTACATTAGAATCCACCCATTTGGCCCAGGTGTTAAGAGCTCTCCGATAGGCATCATGCACATTAAGCTCACTGTATACTTGGTCGCCTTCTTGATAGTAGTCTTTCCTGTAGCACATTAGACAACGGAACAGTATAAACCCTTGAAATGCAGAACACGTGACATGCACATCTTTATTGAATCAGACTCTGCCAATAAATGCTTACCCTAGAGAGGTTTTCTCATGTGTCCACCAGTGCCCAGTATTGAAGACAATGATATCTGCATTCTTGTACCTTGAGGATGAGGGATCGATTTTGTCAAGCCTGAGTGTTTCCTTGCTCGTCCCATGTTTGAGAGACACCTCCCATTCCTGAACAAGGAAAGGGGACCGGAAGAACTCCACAGTGCAATTGTAATCCTAGACAACATGAAGTTAGGACATAAGCTTTCATCCTAAATGATCAAACAAGCACATATAGCAAAATATCTCCTGCTGCATTTTTAGGAAGCGAAAGCAAACGAATGGCATATGAAAAGTATTGCATACCTGAAACAAGAATGAATAAGAGCCCTCAGCCCTGAACTTGTGGTTCCCGGATACCTCAAACACCTTCTTCTTGTCTTTGATAGAATTCCTCAAGATACAAACTAGTGATTCCCACATGTTTCTGTTGAGTGAATCACCAACGAACACAAGTCTCTTTCCCCTCAGCCTCTCCAACATATCAGTTGGGTTCAACCTAACATAAACATCAGCATCTTGCCATCACATAACTGAATTTCTCACGCAAAAAGAACAGACTGAATTCACACAAACTACATGGGTGTTCAAGTAGAAGAAAATTGCTTAATTGCCATCAAACAAACACACTTAGCTCATATGCCGTCACACAAACAAGATTCTGGTGACTTTGCCATGACAGTAACAAGCAAAGGGTGTGAAGTCTGTGGGTGAAAAAGACAGTCCTGTCCTCAATGGATATAAGCAAATACTTCTACAGCAACATGCCTCTATTAATGTGACAACAACATTTTATTAATTGACTCATGGATTTAATGACGCTAAAAGGAGCAGCACACGCAGGCTGTACCACTGATGACCGACAAACAGCGGCACTAATTCCTTGGCTGACTGCAACTTGTTGGATCAGAAGCTCAGAACCAGATGATAAACCGACACACACGCACTATAACTACGTACACAGGTAGTAAAGGTCCATGGATTACCATAATGTTGGAAAAATGGATACCTTGGGTTTGGATTTCTATGAACAAATGGATCAGATTAAGCAAACATACAGTATGCAAGTGGGACTGCTATTTCTAGGAGCAAAGCTGTTTGATGTCTGGTGTGGATTTGGAACTGTCCAGTACAGCATGCGTATTGATATGGTTTACATGAGCAATTTAAAAGAAGTGGCATTACGCCACAAAAGTAGAAAGAAATAATTGATTTAAAAGAAGCCAGTAACTTCATCTTTCTTATGTCATGGTTCCACAGTTTGATCTTACCTAAACGGCTATACCCCCACATCTTATCTACCAATTGTTACCGTAAATTTTGCATTCTATGCATTTGCTGGTGTTCCCATTATTTGCTAACTCGAAATAGGCTTTCGCCCCGCTTTATAAATAAAGCCACACGGCCGAACCGATACAAGGTGATGAGGAAATCCTCTTACAAAGCAGATCAAAGATAAAGAAAGAAAACAAAGGAAAACCGGACTTGCCACCGAGGACAACGGCGCGAATCGACAGATACCGAAACTCCACGACGACGCCCCCAAGAGGGTGACGACGCATAGCGTCGCCGCCGTCGAGACCAAGACGGTCAAGGGTTTTCACCCGGAAGTGTGGAAGGTAACCACAATGGCGCCTCCTAGAAGGTTACGACACTCGCGGGCGTCGCCGCCATTGACGCCGAAGCGTAGAGCTTTCGCTCGGATAAACCTTCACACCACTCGGTAGATCGAAACGCCCACATTCCCCGAGCCAGGCCTCCACAACACGATCTGGGAGCCGCCATTGCCGAAGCGCCGCCAACACCAGGACCTCCCTTCGCCCGCTTCTCGCCACCCATGTGGCCCGAGAAGAATGCCATCACCACTGTCACGTCACTTGCCGCAAAGTCCACCTTCCAGGGCCGCTGCCCCGGCATCCACGATCTCGCCACCACGGTGCAGCATAGGACATGACGGCAAGTCCACCGGAACGGACAGGAGAATGACAGCGCCGGCCAAAGCCCTAAGACAGCGGGGGTACAACGAGCAGTACGCAACCGCAGGTCATACCCGCAGATCCCGAGCAAACGGGACTGCTAGGCAGTCACCAGATCTAGGCCCTCCTGGCCCGGATCTAGCACCCCATCCACTTCATGGCGGGGGAAGGGTTCCCAGACACACCGGGAACCACTGAAACCACACTGGCAGCAGGGCCAACCCAGCCCGGATCGGGCCCAAACAGGCCTAGATCTGGGCCGGTAGCGCCACCGCCACGGGCCAGCTCCGCCGGCCACCGTCCCTGGGCCATGCCGCCCCGTCCGTTTCCGTCACCGGCTCCGGTGCCCAGCACCGTCGACCCTGCCGCCAGGACGCCGCGGCTGCGCCGCCACACCACCGCCATGACGCAGATCCGGCCAGAGCAACACCAGCTCAACCAACCGCCGCTCCGGGAAGCTCCTGGAACCGCCGTCGCCGACCCTCGGTTGCCCCGCCACCGCAGGTAGCCGCGCCGCTGCGGCCCATGCCCACCGCAGCGCCCAGGCCGGCACGCTCGGCCTCGCGCCGAGATCGCCACGCGAGGGAGCAGAAGACGCCCCGCCGCTGCCCGCGCCCGGCCTTTGGCCGGTGACGCCGAAGAGCGGCGGCGAGGAGGGGGAGGCAGCGGGGGAGAGACGACGGAGAGGGCGGCGCGCGAGATCCCTCCCGTCTCCCACGGGAGCGACGCGGAGGGACGAGGGAAAAAAAATGAAGCAACACACTAGGTTAATCCGTCGCTAACTAAACAGTTAAAGATCAACAGCTCTTACAGACAACTAAATAACCCCAATAATTAGCTACGGAAGGAATTAAACACTTGGCGTCGGTGGTGCTCTAGTTGGGGTGCTCACCAAGACGCCTACATGGCCGCGGCGTTCTTCTTCGTCGCCGGCTTCTTGTCGGCGGCGCGGGAGGAATCGATCGCCGCGCCGTCCTCTCCAGGGTTAGGGTTTGGGCCGCCGGTGGGGCGGGCGGGTGGGGGAGAAACCGGAGGAAAGGCGGAAGAGGACGTCAAAGGCGACGAAGTGGGAGTGGCGCGGCGCCGTACGGGCCGCCGGCGACGAGGGCACCGCCATTCGCGCGCGGTGGTGCGGGGTGAGGCGAGGGTGCGGTGCGGGACTGGGCGTGGTAAGGGGTAGTTTTGGAATTTGCAGAAACTACTCGCATGCCAAAGGGGTTTAACAGCAGTCCATCAACTGAAGACTGACAGAGATGGTACATCGGTTGCATCAGGTTTCAGATTGTCCCATGGCAGCACATCGATTGTTCGTTGATGCCAAACAAGCAAGCAATTCAAGAAAGTAAAACGTGGCTCACCTGGGAATGCTGCATCCGCTGGGCTGCCACCGGAGTCTCTGGTAATCCTTATCGGGCGGCCGTTGCGGAAGCAGTTGAAGGACTCGTCGACGTGAGGGCAGGATCCCTCCGGGTAGAGAGGGTACGAGTCGTCCCGGACCCAATTCCCGTGGAACATGTCACATCTGCCCATCTCCTCGATCGAGTGCGACTTCTTCTGACCACCGCCGGCATTGGCAGCCTGTTTCGCCGGCTGCACATTCCCCATCACCGGCACGGCGGTGTTATTGCTGGCCAGTGCTGCGTGGCGTTTCACCAAATTGGCACTCCTCTGAGAAGTTGCAGTTACCTCCTTCTGCAGATTCCTCGTACTGTTGCTTCCACCTGAAGCAGCAGCAGCAGCTCTGCTTGTGCTCTGCTTCTGATTATTGCCGGCCGCCGAATCTGGAGCGGTGCGGTTCTTGCTGGGATCTCCTCTTCGCAGGGGCGCATCACCGTTGACGTGCATCGCTGCTGGAACTGCAGCCCCGGTCTGATTGATGAAAAGAACAGATGCTCCGTTGCTTGTTGGGGCTTGCGCTGAACTTGCATTGATCCGAGTAGGCGCACCTGCTGTAGCCGTGGTGCCATTCTGGGTCGAACCGCCGATCGTGACCCCAGCCCTCGCGTCAGCACCGGCGATCCCTGAGGAGTTACCGCCGATCGTGACCCCAGCCCCAGCCTTCGCGTCAGCACTGGCGACCCCGGAAGAATTATTGCTCGCAGCACCGGCGAGCCCCGTGGAATTACTGCTCGCACCACTGCCGCCTCCGACACGATCATTGGGCGGCGCGTTGCTCTGCGCCGCCGAAGCAGTAGCATTACTGGAGGCGGAGATGTCGGTGCGAACTCCTCCCGAATCGCTGCCGCCTAGTACCCCGCCTCCGCCTCCCGATCGCTCGTCGGGCCGAACCGCACTGGACCTGTTGGCCCCCTCTCGCCCGCCACCGCTCGGCCCGCTCTGCCTTGCCGCGGCGACGCCGGGAATCTCCGGGGAGGAGGAGGTGGAGTTGGCGGGGAAGAGGGAGGAGAAGAACCCCGACACCTGCGCGCGGTAGGACGACGCGGAGGCGAGGAAGCCGTCGAACCACGCGGCGGAGCGCGATGACGGCGAGGGGGCGGGGAGCGAGGGCCCGAAGGCGAGGAAGGCCGCGAACAGCGCGAAGGCGAGCGCAACGCCGTAGAGGCAGAGCCTGGCCCCCGCGTGCCGACGCCGAGTCCCGCGAGCCCTCCGTCGCCGCTGACGCCGAGGTGGTCGGCCACGGCCGCCGCCACGCCGCCGTGCCCCTCCACGCGGCGCCCTTCATATCCGATCGCGGCTGCCCGCACGCACGCGCGGGCCCTGCCGCGGCGGGAGCGGGAGGCGGTTGGGGGTTTAGGGTCGGTGGAGAGGAAGCGGGTGGTTTGCGGATGAGCCGCGGCGGGTTGTTTTGTAGGGACGGGGAGGAGGCGGGGGTGGAGCCGGCCGAGGTAGTGGCGGCGACGGCGAGCGCGTGGTGGTGGCGTGGGTGCGGGTTGGGAGCGAACCCAACTGACTCGCTCGCTGGTGATCTCTTTGCGAGGAGCTTTTGAATCTCTGGCTGATTTTGGGTTCCGTGGGGACCCCTGCCTCCACCTCCACGGCACGAGAGTCGCTCGGGAGTTTAGGATTGGTGATGATGATGGGCTGTCAATGCAAGTCAAATCAGATCCCCCAAATCTTGGGTTTTTCTTGGGACGAAAATACTGGCAACGCCCGTGAAATTTGGCCACGGTTTTTTTTCTTCGAAACACAGTAAAAACACTACTCTCACATACATGTGCATACACTCATCAACATTAACGCACACACGTACATCGTACCTATGAGCTCCTCTGGTAGACCGAGCCGGTAGATCAGGTCTTGAGATTGACAAAATCATAACACGCGTCTCGCTGTCGACGGGAACGTCACCTCACACTGAAAAATATTCCACGTAAATGCGACACATAGGTGTCAAACCTAGGATTTGAATTCTAGTGGGCTGAGAGAAAAACCATTTTTCTAACCATCCAACCAGTTGGTTCGCAATTTGGCCACCGTCTTGCTTTGCGTAGTTTGACGTGCTACGACTTAAGAATTGGCCGGAAAATGTAACGTGTTTTCTCGTCTAGGTTCTCTGCCTTAAATACAGTAAATATGAATTTCATCATGAGCAAAACATAATATGTAACCATGTGATTGAAATACCAAGCAAAATTATGACTCAACGAACAAAATGAACATGGAAATGTTGAATCTGCATATACTTGTTAAATGCAGATGATGAGAATGTTGTGTAAAAACATGACTCACCACATCGAGGTTCGTTAATGAAGCTAGGGTGATCCTCTTTTATCAAAAAAAAAATATCGATCTTTCTCATGCGTGCACTTCATGTTGTCATGTGATTCTCATGTCACACGCTCTGCTAGCTCTCCCCCATTTCTCCTCTCATCGGCTAGCTCCTCCTTGAAACCCTCGTCTCGTCGGCGCTGCCACAACTCTTCCACGTCCCGTCGAGGTCGTGTTCGTGCCAGCCGGCCAATACCTCCCATGTACACACCTAGGTGAAGCCACTATAGGAATGAGAATCTATGCTGTCGGCATAGGCTATGCCGACGGCAGCCGTCGGCTTAGCTCCGTCGGCGCACGTGCCTGTAGGCATAGCCCAGAAAGCCGTCGGTAATAGTGTCGTTGGCATTTTTTTTGAATAATTTTTAATTTTTTGAAATTTATTTTAACTTTTTTTTGAACTTTTTTAATTCTATTTCCAAATTTTTCACTTAGCCACATACTTAATCTCTAATTACTCACTTAATCATAAGTCAAAGTACTTATCCTGATCAAACTTTCATTCGGTCACCCATCCTGAAACTGGTCCAGCCCAAGCACGCTTAACTTTTGAGTTCATTTCAAATTAGCTTCCAAATGAGAAGTTAGAACTTACTGATATTAGTATCCTATCAATCATATTAACCCCTCGATTACGATGTTACAGTTTTTCATTGTTTAAATTTTAAAACTTTGTTTGATTATGTAATAGTATATTTTGAATAAATAACACCAAAATGAATTTTACTTTATATTTTCCTTTTTACATTTAATATGAAATAATTCATATCTTTAAATCCGTAAATCGAAATTTGACAAATAAAGTGTCTAAGTCGATTAGAAAAATGAGAGGAATCCAAGTATGAGATCCATATCATCTTTTTCATCATCCATATGACTTTTTGCAACATATTTTTGTACTTGCTTAATAAAAAAAGTCATTTTGGCACTTAAAAAATGGAAAAATGATATTTATAAAAATATTTTGAAAAAACTCAGTTCTGCAACATTGTTTGCCATACCAAGATACACCTATGTGTCAAATATGGGAACATTATCACAAATTACGTCACGGGAATGATCATATCTAGGTCATTTGACTCGAAACTTCTACATGTTTATAGATGATTGAACTTTTTGTGAAGAAGTTTTTTGCAAACTTTGTCAAAACTCAAGTTTATCATTTTTTCTAGCAACTAGTACACATAAAAGGACTCCATGCCAAAGGATTTCATTTTTTGAGTATTTTTCACTTTCTTTTATTTGTTAAAAAATGGTCAAAATGGACGTTGTGCCTATTCATCGAAAGGGGTCGCATTTTTCAAAACTATCGACGGTTCTGTGATATAACCACTACTGGTGTATCTTAAAATGAATTTTGTAAAACTTTCAGAGCAAACTATCACACACTTGTAGTTCGAAATTCAATTACTTTCGAAAATAGACATAATGTCATTTAAATAGGCGAAATTAGGTAGAAACCAGAAAAATTCCTAATATTGCTGGATTATCCATAAATATGGTCTACTTTGAGTGATAATTGGATGGGTGCAATTTTCCACCATATTTTTTGTACTTGCTTCACAAAAATGTCATTTTTACAATTAAAAAATGAAAAATGATATTTATAAAAGTATTTTGAAAAAACTCAGTTCTACAACATTGTTTGTCATACCAAGATACACCTATGTGTCAAATATGGGCACATTATCAAAATTACGTCACGGAATGATCATATCTAGGTCATTTGACTCGAAACTTCCACATGTTTATAGATGATTGACCTTTTTGTGAAGAAGTTTTTTGCAAACTTTGTCAAAACTCAAGTTTATCATTTTTCCTAGCAACTAGTACACATAAAAGGAATCCAGGCCAAAGGATTTCATTTGTTGAGTATTTTTCACTCTCTTTTATTTTCTTGAAAAAATGGTCAAATGAACGCTGTGCCTATTCATCGAAAGGGGTCGCATTTTTCAAAACTATCGACGGTTCTGTGATATAACCACTACTGGTGTATCTTAAAATTAATTTTGTAAAATTTTCAGAGCAAACTATCACACACTTGTAGTTCAAAATTCAATTACTTTCGGAAAATAGGCATAAAGTCATTTAAATAGGCGAAATTAGGTAGAAACCGAGAAAATTCCTAATATTGCTGTATTATCCATAAACTATGGTCTACTTTGTGTGATAATTGGATGGATGCCATTTTCCACTATATTTTTTGTACTTGCTTCACAAAAATGTCATTTTTTACTATTAAAAAAATGAAAAATGATATTATAAAAATATTTTGAAAAAACTCAGTTCTACAACATTGTTTGTCATACCAAGATACACTATGTGTCAAATATGGGCACATTATCACAAATTACACCATGGGAATGATCATATCTAGGTCATTTGAGTCGAAACTTCTACATGTTTATAGATGATTGACCTTTTTGTGAAGAAGTTTTTTGAAAACTTTGTCAAAACTCAAGTTTATCATTTTTTTAGCAAGTAGTACACATAAAAGGACTCCATGCCAAAGGATTTCATTTTCTGAATATTTTTTCACTTTCTTTTATTTTGTTGAAAAAATGGTCAAAATGGACCCCGTGCATAGTTTGTGATAATGTGTCACATTTGATACATAGGTGTGTCTTGGTATGGCAAAAATTGTTTCCAAAAACAATTTCCAAATTATTTTTATAAATATCATTTTCTATTTTTTAAGTGCTAAAAATGACTTTTTAATTAAGCAAGTACCAAAAATATGTTGCAAAAAGTAATATGCATGGTGAAATGATGATATGGATGTCATATTTGGATTCCTCTCATTTTTCTAATCGATTTAGACATTTTATTTGTTAAATTTCGATTTACGGATTTAAAGATATGAATTATTTCATATTAAATGGAAAATAGAAAAAATGCGAGAAACCTATGCCGACGGCTTTGCCCTGTGTTGAACGGTTTTTCTTCGCGGGCTCTATGCCGACGGCCCCGACAAAAATCCGTCGGCGTAGCCTCTGGCCGTCGGCATAGATCATCGTTCCTGTAGTGAGCCTGTGAAGCTCGCCATTGACGCCATCGAAGAGCTTGCCGGGAGGGAGGGACAACGAGCTCCCGAGATGCCGCCTGACGGAGGACCTACAGAAGATGACGACCGTGATCGGATTTCGTCGAGATTCACCTGATCTAGCTAGATGGTTATCCGGGGTGACAAATTTGTGGCCAGCGAGTTCAAATCAGCCATGTCGATGCCTCCACGCATGATCAACGGTGAAGGTTAGTTTTTTTCTGGAATTTTTTGATGTTTTAAAAGGTGTTGCACGCGACTTTTTGGTACCAATGAGTATAATGTTGCGCATATGCTACAAAAAAGATTTCTTCAATGTTATAATTTTTAAACAGGTTTATTTAGGGCATGTTTACTTGGTGTATTAAAGTTGTCACTATTTGCCATGTTCAAGCATGTATAATAGTAGACAACCAAAACTAACGCTTCACTGTGTCACCCCCTAAGAGAATCTTGTTACACTTTTTTTTAGTGAGTGATGTGGATCATAAACGAACAGTAACGAAATCTTGGTACAGGTGTGGCACTGAAGCAAACGGGTAACTACCTTGATCACATTTTCAAAGTTGTGTCGTGGCAGAGTATGGCATGGTTAGTATCCAAACCAAACATGGTGGTAATGATGCGTGTGGCACATTTTATATATGTTGATTACTCCTGAAAGATGCACGGTGGAGTCAAAATTGCAATGCATTCACAAATATTGTGGCACAAGTTAGACGGACCACTCATACATTTCTAACTCTCCTTAGTGGTGCATCATGTGGTGACAAACTATGATACATTTGTGGTGATGCAGCACATATAAAAAATATGTCTAGATCCATTTGGGACCAAAATTGCTAAAACATCTTACTTTTGATACGGAGGGAGTACATGGCAAAAATGAGCTTAACTACATGGAAACAATGTTTATCCATGATGTAAAAGTAGATTTAGAAATCCCTGAATAACGTAGATTTAATACTTTATACTACCTCTGTTCTATAAAGAAGTGCAGATAAATTTTATCAAAAGTAAAACCATGTGAAGTCTGACCAAGCTTTTAGAAAAAAATTCAATCTCTACAATGTCAAAATCGATTTTAGTAGATACATAATTAAATGTTTCATAATTTATCTAAAAAATATTATATTTTTTATAAGTTTTTATATAAACTCCGTCAGTATTACATTATTATACATCAAAATAAAATGTATCGGTGTATAATTTAGATTTGTTTTACCCGTAGGTTAATCTTAGGATTTTTTTTCTCGATTATCCTAGTTACCTGGCAAGTACATGTAAACAAAATAAAAAAGAGATCTAATTACGCAGTAACGTGACAATAAATAACGAGGTCTAATAATGTATTAATATGCAAAAACCTGGTCTAACATGCTAGTGACTAGTGAGGTTGACAATTTGGAGATTCTCTTGTATGGACAAATCATCGAGGTTGCAACGCAACTCAACTAGATATTAGGAGCAAGGAATTACCTACTACAAAATTGATACCCCATATGTGAGCCTTCCTTTGAAGGGGTGCATCTAAATTAGCACAATGTTTAAAATGTTAAAATTCAACATCTGGTTGCTAAAGAGTGGACCGAGCTCGAAGCTAATCCCCATCTAACAAAAAAATAGCAGTCATGATAAACATTTTTGATGATAAATCTATATTATTCCATAAAATTTATTTTTTATTCATAAATGATTAAGGAATACTCGTATATAGTAGTAAGGGCGTGGTCTCTGGGGTCTTTTTAATAATTTGAGATTGTGGATTAAACATATTTACAATCTTAAAATGTGTAAAATGTACACATAGACTCTCGTGATATCATAATCCAACGGGGATGTGCTGGATGGGCTGAAGCCGGTGAACTCACTATATCGTTTTGTGGTCTTCCAAAGCAAGAATATTACAATATAAGTAATTACGGAGGAAGCTCCAACCGAAAGTGCCAATACCGACGACATTCACATACACATGCCAAGTAAGCTTCAAGTCCATGGCTCCAACATCAGCACATGCGATGATTGCATATCTATTTGTCTCGAGAGCTCAGATCTTTGGAACCATGGCATAAGGTAAGAATATGATTTTATTTTATTTTTCTCTCACGTGGAACTAAGAAAGATCTATGGTAAAAAAATTAATTAATAAATTTTTGTCATATTTATTTGAGTTAGTATTTTGGAGTATGTGCAGAACGTGACCGCACGACAAGTAGCATTCAAATCAAAACATGGGCTAATTCCAATGGAGGCTCGATGAACCTAATCACTCTTTCATGAGCTGCAACATGTTAACCATGCATAATTCCATCCTGATTGACTTGCATTATTTCGCTCTTCGATGATGCTTGTGTGTATGGGGTGGGGAGGGGGGGGGGGGGGGGGCAAATGCCCTCCCCCATGAGCTCATCTTGTACAACATAAATGAGGCAAGGAGTAAAACACTCGTTTGTGGATGGATAGGGGGTATAAGAGTGAACCTACCCTTGATCGAGCTAGGGCTATAACCTAGCAATTGATGCACGTATAGAATTTGAGGAGGTAATGCTCTTCACTTCTACTGTAGCACAATATAGTTTGATTTCTTATGCTCATTTTTTGGGGGAGGGGGGGAGCCACACCAGCCATACATTAAGCAGCGTCCAACAAGATTACTTCATTGAATACAACATGTAGAATAAAATTGGGTGGATCACCATGCCAGCTATAACTAGTATTTGTATCGTACGAATGCCTCGCTAGATGATGTGCTACCTTATTACAATCTCTTGGGCAATGCTTGAACTTTACTTCTTCGAAGGTGTGTGCTTGCATACAACACTCCGATAGGATGGCTGTATGAGGATTCCACACCTCAATTTCTGCATTACATGCTTGAATCAGGTCTAGGGAGTCTGGTTCCACCGAGACGAAAGAACTCCAAGTCGTTATAGCATATCTAGGCATTTGAATAGTGCCAATGCCTCTGCAGCTGCCGCACTACTCACATGATCCACTGGACATGCGTAGCCAGCTTGTGCTTCTCCTTTCCAGTTCTGCAGATCCTCCCCAATAGCACCAGACCATTTTCAAAATAAGTTGCATGTGTGTTCAGTTTATAAAATCATTCCTTAGTGTTTGGCAGTTTAAAACAAGTTGCATGTGTGTTCAGTTGCAAGGACAAAGTTTGATGTTATCGCGCCTGTATCGCAAATGATGTTCGAGTGGGGGTTGCAACTACATCTCCCTTGATAAATTCTCGACGTTGCCACCATATATACCAACGCGCTACCGGTATCAATTCCTGGACATTAATCATACCCAACACAAGAGCTGGTTTCTTCACTCTACATATATGTTCTTCAAGCACACAAGATCCCGGTCGATCAGATCATAGGGCTTCTTCAATGATTGCTTCTAGTATGTCGGATGTGTTGGGTTTTTTCTTGCAAATGGTGACACAATGTTGTAAGAGCATCTCCAACAGACGCCCAACGTTCCGGCGCCCTAAATTTTGTTTGCAGCGCGAAAAAGGTGTTTTTCCGCGCGTGGCGTCTGTTTTGCTTTACCAGACGCCCTAAAATATAGCGCCTCAAACACAGCAGTTTATCAGACGCACTAAAAATACAGCACAAACATGTTTGTTCAACAAATGGATCCCTGAAACTTACGAAAAGATCGCTGCAAGTATTTCAATAAAAGCAATTGAGTCCTTCCCGTCCACCACCATGCCATGCCTGCTCCGGCGCAATTCCGGCGGCCGTGGCAAGGAGGGGAGGCTAGCTCGGGACGGAGGCGAGCTCGGGCGGAGGCGTGTTGGGGCCGGAGGCCGTGGCAAGGAGGAGGCGGCGAGCTCGGGGCCATGGTCGCCTTGGCCATGACGGGGGCGGGCGGCAGGGGGTGGGGGGCAGGGGAGGGCGGCGACGGGCGGCTGGGGGGCAGGGGAGGGCGGCGGGCCGTAGTCGAAGTGGAGGTGGCCTCCGTGGCCGCCGGGGCCGTGGCCGTGGTCGTGGTGGCCATGGTCGTAGTGGCCGAGGTCGCCGTGGCCATGGCCATGGCGTGGGAGGGCAACGGGCGTCAGGGGAGGGCGGCGGCAGGCGGCGGAGGAGGGCGGCGGGCGGCAGAGGAGGGCGGCGGCCCAATTCCAGCGGCCGCCGGCGGTGGGCGTGGCGATTTCGGGAAGTTTCAGTTGGCAGTTTCATTCGCGCGTGAGCTCTGATTTGGCCCAGCGCGCTGGGCTGCACGCTGCAAATATGGTGCAAACTATGCAGCTTTGTCCAGCGCGCTGGGCAACTTTTCTAGCGCGTTGGGTTATGCAGCTTCTGCTGGAGCGCAACTTTTAGCCCTGCACGCGCTAAACTAGCGGTTTTTTGTGCGTGCACCATATATAGAGCCTCTGTTGGAGATGCTCTAAGTTTTCAATTAACATGCTGCTTAACGCGATCATGAAACTGATGGTGAAAATGATAGATTTTGTTTCGTTTTACGTACTGGTGTACTGCCGCTGACGATCATGTTATCGGGCTACCCTGTCTCTGGCCATTTTTATAACATTCTAATTTCACGGCCGGCCGGGCACATTGTTGACAGAATGGAACAGGTGTTGCTTTCTTCAAAATTGCTGTGATTTTATTTTTCACTAAACGAGTCAACAATACATCCTCCCTTTTGGGTGTCATTCCAGTATTTTTGAAGAATAGCAAAAAATAAACATGTCGTGTACTCTGGTATGGAGGAGGTACTGGCTAAGTACCTTAATTTGCAACTTGAGATCAGTAGAATGTGAGTAGCGCGATTAGAAAAATCGTCCACAGCAAGACTACGCACCACCCGTTTCGCTTTCCCCTCCCCTTGCTACAGTTCCAGGAGAGGAGAAAGAGAGGGTGTCTCCGTCTTCCTCCCGTTCCCGCCGGCGAGGCCGTGGGTTCCCTTCCCCTCCGCCGGCCGCTTCGGCGGCGGGAGGTGGGGGGAACCTCGGTCTTCTGCTTTGGCGTGTATATAGGGTGTGGAGTAGAGTTCTTGCCGGCGGCGCTGTGGAGGTGGTGGTGCTGCCGGAGGGGAATAAGGTGTCGGCGTGCTTCCCCTCCTGCGACGGCGGTCTCCGGGTCTCCGGCGTGGCGCGCTCGACTTGTGGTGGCCGGGGATCTACGGATCCCGTGGTCTGTTTAGTCTCCGGGGGTGACTTCCGTGCCGGAGGCGGAGGTCACGCTGTGGAGCTTTTGTTTCCTGGCTCCTTCTCCGCGACGGCGAGGATGGCTCCGGCCTCGTCGTGGAGCCTGGGAAGCTTGCGATGCAAGTGGAGCAGCCCTGCAGGCGTGCGCCTCTGGCTCCCCTGGCTGGCCGTGGTGGCGAGGGGTGGAGCTGCAGTGGTGGCGTGCTGGCTAATGGCGTTTCTGGCGCTTCGTTTCTTCGTGTCTCCTCCGGCCGTCCGTGGAGGAGAGGGGAGGTGGCTCTGGGAGGTGAAGCTCTGGAGCGGAGAGGTTTGGTGCTTGGCTCGGGCGCAGGGAAGTAGGGCGCGAAGATGGTGGTCCTGGCACGGCTTGGCCGCTCCGGCGGCGGGTGGTGCTGGTGCTGGACGTGCGGACGGCTTGGCCGTGCTCTTTCATCGACAAGATCTCGTCGCTGGCGTCGAGTGGCTCATGCGGTCGTCTTCAAAGTTGGAGGTCTTCCCTCTTCCAGTTGGCAGGAGGTTTGTTCTCTTCTCCTCCGGCGTTCGTCGGCGAAGTGGAGTTCTGATGGTTCAGCTGTTCTTCGCTGCTGTTGTGCTCTCTGCTGAGTACCTTCTGTATAAGTTTGCGTCTGTTCTTTATGTTTGTTTCTTCTGATTGTACGCAAATTTGTACTCCTCTCGTTCAAAAAAAAAGAAAAATCGTCCACAGCCTTATCGTGTACAGTAAAAGCATAGGCACACAACGTTACTTGCGTCGACGGTTGACTTCCGTCTCTATAGGAGAAGAGAAAACAAAACAGAGCAGACAAACAGAAAGTAGATCATCATCCGTGTTTACTACAGTAAATTGGAGAGTGGATGTAGCTCCACTTGCTGCATGCCTAGTGCGTCTCTCTGACTTCCGTTCGGCCGTCGCACACTCGGAGTTCCGTACGTCGATCTGCCTTTCTGGTCTGGGTTTCTGGCGCCGAAGCACTTGCCGTACGAACTGCCACGCAGCCGCGCGCGCATTTCCTAACCTAGCGTAACGACGGTGATACTCTTCACCCACTACTTTGATCCTGGCCGTCCATCTGGAATCCGACGTCTGGCGGTGACGACCGCTCAGAGACGGGTAGATCGGATCACGCTAAGTACATACTCCCTCCGTTTTTTAATATAAAATGTTTAGTTAAATCGTGGTTAAAAAGGTAATAAAAACTCATTTTACTTACTACAATTGTCTTTTTTATGCAAATCACATATGAAAAATATTTTGACGCAAATTTGATCATACGTACTAGACATGCATGCGTACATGTATGCTCTTTTAAGAATTTTGTGAGACACAAACATATTTTTTTGATTTTTTCTAAAAAACGAGATCACTGGAGCCAAAAGTGTGTTTCGGACTGAGCTGCGATCCGTCTGGTATGATCTGATCTACTTTCGTTGTTTAATTAGACTAGTGTGATTGGTCGCTACGTAGGAGTACTATATATGCGGACTCTCGAGATCTAGAGTTGGCCGTGTTTGTGCAGTCGAACCATCCGCACGTTGTATGCAGAGAAGTGAAAAAAACTACAACAGGTTGCAAGTTTTTAATAGGGATGATCGTCGGGGTACTAGTGCGTGTTACTGCCTACTAAATACATTCACATACTAAAATTGAAGATAAAGTGCATGCGTTGCGACTGTCTTGTGAGAAAGGAAAACTAAATCGATGAACAATCAAATTGAGATTCTCGTCCATTTGCAGTTTTTTTAAAAAAAAATTCCTCGTTGCAACAAAACTCTGATGTATATATCCTATATATACTGTATGTGTTTTGTTTTCAGGTGAGTAATTTAACTACCCAATCGGGAACAGCCTACGATTTATATGTAATATAACACAGTGAACTGAAGGCGATCGACCCTGCCTAACATATATACCACGATGGAGAAACAGAAAGACAGTGGAAATAAGTCGAGTTGGGTATTTGTTCACCTTGAAGCTAGCTACGCTCAGCATGCATATCGGATTTGCTCGATCGTGTCAGTGCACCTCTCTCTCTCTCTCTCGCTGCTGAAAATCTCGAATCGTGCTTTGCAAAGTTAAGATGGACAGATCAGTCAGATGCTGAAATGATCGGAGCCAAGTGCATCTTTTTTCCAAAGTTCAGTCTTACAGATCAGATGAAACACAAAAGCTAGGCGGACCGGAAAGATCCATCCATGTAGTGCGAGTTAAGCAAGGAAGCAAGGGTGTGTAGCTCTGTTGCAGGTAGTTACTGTGGGGCCGCTGCTTCGGCAAAAAAAAAAAATCGTTGGGGCCGAGAAAGGGAAACAGGCCGGTAAAGCCATGCACTCAGCGTGCAGCGGCTATGCATGCTAGGCTAGGCTAGGCTCGTACAGTCGTACTACTACCATGGTTTTGGTTACCGGTCGACAAATATGGTTACCGACTCGGAGAATGGACATATCGGACGAAAAATCTCGAAATTTTAAATTTTAACGATTTTTTTGTAAATGGTAAAATTGGAAACAAAAAAATTGAATTTTTGAATTTCAAATTTCAAATTCGTCCGGTAACCGGTCGGGATTTTCCGATAACCGCGGTAACCGAAAATCCCAACCATCCTCAGGATTTTTTTCTACCGGTAACTAAAACCTTGACTACTGCACAAGGCTAGCCGGCTACACAAGTATCGCCTAATCGCAGCGACGTTGCCACAAAAGACAAAACCGCCGTGGAACGGGACGGACTAGAGAGCCGTGCAGGCACTTGCACTCCAGTCGAGCATGAGTCTCGAACTTGATTACGTACTACTTTTGACGAAACGCTACCTATAATTGGCTAGCGCTGGAACATATGCCGAGCTATTGGGAGCGCTTCTTCTCAGGCGCTTACATTTCAAAACAAGATAAACATACAAATCTATCTATTATATACTAAAAGCAAAATGAGAGAGTTTTTAGAGCCACCACGTTAAGCACATCATATAAATTAATTTTAGTGGTTAGATCTAAAATATATGGCTAAGATGTAACAAGAGGTTTATTGTTACGTAGCCAGTTAATCCAATTTGACACGTCCAGTCTAGGTCTACCCAACATATTAAGACGTGATCCAAAAAAATGGCGGTTCAGGTTTAATACGTGAAAGGTTACAACACATATTTGTGCATGTACGTGCCAGCATAGTGCACGTGAACTTTTCAAGAAAAAATAAACTGGTTGGACATTAGCTGTGTATTTAATCTAACTTGGACTCTCTTTTTTTAATGAGAATTCTAACGGATCAATCGTGAAATGCAAGGCAGGGCATAGAAATAGGGGTACAGACCGCAAAAGGTTATTTCAGGAAAATATATTTATAAGTTCATAAAATCTTTAAAAAAATCGTGCATGTTCTCAATAATATATGTTACAAGCGTGCACAAACCCAATACGAAAATGTCTTGGAAATCAGAAACTATACTCAGAACTGTTCATTTGTCTTTTTGTGTACTTCAAAACGTAAACAATTTGCATTGAGATTTTTCACGCTTGAAAGATATAAAATTGCGAACATGCATGATATTTTTCAAAAGAAAACTCATTTTTTTTTATATTTTGAAATAGTGAGATCACTGAATCCTGGGAGCACCAAATCTGCAATGGAGCACTCCACTGCGGAAAGTTATTTTGGCTCCTGAACTCTAGTGATCACACACACACCATCGATGACAATGTTATTTTCCGTTCAAAATATAATCTGCTTTAGTGATACACCTGCCGATATTTGTTATTAAATGTATCCAAATGTTGCCAACTCATAGTTATTGTAAAGTAAAATTTAATTTTAATGCGGGTAATAGAACAATATAGATAAATTGCAACAGTTTGATAAAAATAATTTTAAAGAACATGAGCAAGAGTTATTTGCATTTCAAACAAGCCAGCAGAGATTCCGAACCCTATTACACACAGGCCGCCAAGTTCCCCCGTCCGCCTCCCCGATGATCATGCCGACAGAGGATTACAAATTGTTGGATCCTTCATTAGGGTGAGAAGACATGTCTGTGAAAAAATTATAAATGGTGGCGTAGCAAAGGGGAGGAAGATGAAGTCGGTGCAAAAGCTTATGTTTGATCCCTGATGGTTTTGGATGTTTCAACATCGACGAAGCTAACACTAAGCTATCAATCGGAACATCAACTTCCATTTAAAAGATAATCACCCTTAATGAGACACACATGGTAAAAATTAAGGGGGTTGTTATGTGGTGATTAGAGATTTAATCACCTCTCTATCCGTCCAACCACACAGTTTAAGACATCTAAATTTCTAATTTCAAGTTTAAAACATAGAAGAGTATATGAATGGTCTGAAAACCGACTTATGAAACACATTCTTCTCAAGGCTGCACATCTTAGTGTCATGCATGAGACGAAATTTGAAAGTTCCACACCGACATAAGAAACACACAATCTTAATGAATTTTAGTTTAATTAGGAAAGCATGGGCCTTTGTTAACTTTAGGCATCTAAACCATATGGGCACATCACATTGATTAAATAGCGAACAACAAAAATAAGCATGTTTTTCTCAAGTTAATTGTTATGTGATAAAATCGTAGTAAAACTTGAAATACAAAGAGATATCCGAAATTCCTATAAAACCGACAGGCTTTCGGTTGTCGATTTGTTGGACTTTTAATCTTATTTGTAGACCCTAAGTAATACATATTCATAAGTATCACCACCAATACATTATCTAGGGAAAATACTTTAACACATTTATATTCAAAAACAGACGTGCCACAAATTAGGAGTCACATAGGATGCATACCTAGAACCAAAAACCTTCACGGAATATTTGATGGCCACGCATACGAAGTGACAAAAGGAATGGAGAGGAGTTGTGATGAGAGGCTAAGTATAACCTAGGGTTAATAAAGGTTTGGCATGGAAGCCTAATGAATATCACAATTCTCATATGTTTATAATTATCAAGGGTGTTGAAATGTTGTAATTAGTACAAGATCCCTTCTAACCATCCAAGCATACATTTGTTCTGTAAGAAATCTACAGTTTAAATTCTAATTTCAAAACATAAAAGAGTATATGAATGATGAATCTTGAGTACACTATTCTGTTTGTGTACCCCAAATAATATTTCTAAAAAACTATATGTATACAAAATAATAACCAATTGGTCATCATAATTGTAGATATTAATTACTGCACCTAAGGAAAATAAGTTCGATAAAAGATCACGGTAACATCAGCTAGGCGTTGGCCTGCTCATATTGTTATTTCAGCCACAACAGGAAGGAATTTTGTAACTATATATGAAATGCCAACATTAACTCTCACCTACAAAAACCATATGAATATTTAGTTATTTTACTAATTTTATATGAAGCACAAATGAAATATATATTGTGTTTACAAAAATGACACAATAATTCGTGGTCTGGAAATTAAAGATTTTATTTACCATATCATTTATGTCGACGTTAGAGGCATACTTATTCTTCTCACATAATGTGATATCCATAACACAATCTCATTTCTCATAAACTTTCAACATACTAAAATCGATGAACTCACAATTCTTATTGTTAATTCAACAAAAATATGAAGACTTTTGTAACTATGTAATACTGATATTAACCCCACCTACTGCACCCTAGAAATAAATTTATGTTTAATAATCTAATATAGCAGACACAAATAACATATATGTATGTTTAGGGAAATGACGTCATAATCCTTAGCCTGAAAATTACTGTTGATTAGAGATACTACATACCTACATATGTCATATCTAAATTTGTGGTGGTGGTGGTAGAGCTGTATGACCTCTTAGGACATAATATGATAGCAGATTAAAATAAATTTAATTCTTTAGATTCTTCAACATGCTAAAGACGACGCCCTCGCATTTGCGAGGGCCACCTTGCTAGTTTATAAAAGCAGAAAAATCTATTTAAAATTTTAAGACATTTACATAATTTAACGAAATTTAAATAAAAACCTAATCTAGCCTTGGAGGTAGTGCTCGAACACGATGTAGTCATCCTAGTTGCTGTTGCTGGACCCTTCGCCGCCCCGCTAGACCCTTCGCCACATAGCCACTGATCCGTGCACGTCATTGTTGTCGAAGTCGAGGTAAAAGAAGTTGTCGGCCTCGCATGCCGACCAAGCCAGGGCGATGTTATTCCTCAAGATACAAATAAGTGATTGCCACATGTTCCTGTTGAGTGAATCACCAACGAACACCGGTCTCTTTCCCCTCAGCCTCTCCAACATGTCAGTTCGGTTGAACCTAACATAAGCATCAACATCATGCCATCACATAACTGAATATGTGACGAGAAAAGAACACGATTAATTCAGACAAGCAGCTTGGGTGTTCAATAATAGAAAATTTCTTAATTGTCAGCCGACAAACTAACTTAGCTCATATGCCATCATACAAACAAAACTTCTCGCGGCTTTGCGATGAGGGTGAACTAACAAGCAAAGCGTGTGAAGTCCGTGGGTAAAAAGACAGTTAATGTCCTCACTCCACAAAAGGTATACAGATACGTCGCATCCCGTGGCTGCCATTTAGGCCACATGCATGCTAAAAATCCCACTCCACAAACACATGTGTAGTTCAGTTGGTCGCTACTCCTACTCGTTATACGGTCTATATATATTAGTCTACGTACAGATTCAGTTGAAATCAGTGAACATGCTACTAAGCTCTCTGTCTCTGACGCTGATTTTCTCCAAGGTCTCGAACCGTGGTTTGCAAAGTTGAGATCGGTCGATCGATCGGTGAGACCGTACGTGTCGCGTTCTTGCTAGCCAACACAAGACCGTTAATGAAATGGTCAGAGCCAAGTACATATATTTCCGCCAAAAGTTCAGTCGTTCAGGTCAGACTGAAACACGAAAGCTGCGCGGATCGGAAAGATTCGATCCATGGAGTGTGGGTTAAGCAAGGAAGCTGTTGGTTACTGTGGGACCGCCAAAGGGAAACATGCAATCCTGGCCGGTAAAGCCGATGCATGCAGCACGAAGCTATATACTGTATGTGCAAGGACCTAGGCTCCTACTCTTTACAAAAAGGGCAGGGCTAGGAGCTAATCTAGATTGGCCGGCATGTAGCGCCGGCACATCTTAACGGCTCAAAAGTGGCGGCCGACGTTGCCACTTAACCGCCGTGCATGGAACGGGACGAAGCAAGGAGTAGAGAGCGCGTAGACACCCTGCTTGCGGTCTAGTCGAACAACAGTACAAGAGACGTTGGAGCTTGTCAGCTTGATGATAGTGGAGTATTCGTATTCTGTTTGTCCCACCAGAACTCAAGTTCAGGCTTGCTTCCCTTTATCTGTTCTGTTGGTCGAAAGGGAGCACAGACTACTTTTGTTTTTTGAGAATTCAGATACTAGTTGGACGTCCATTCTGCTCCGTTTGGGCCTCCCGCATTCGGAGAATTGAGCCCCACTTACGCGGGGGAGGTGCTATACACCGCTTATTAGCGATGCAACGAGCGAGCGCCGCCTGCAGGACTGGCTCGCGCGTGTTATATGGGCTCGGCCCAAAACTGTTCGAGCAAAACTGCTTCATAACGGTGCCTTTGATCCGTTGAACAATTTTCGTGAACAATTTTTGAAAATGAATAAATTTCGAATTTGAACAAAAAATCAAATTTGAATTTTTTTGAAAATGAACAAATTTCGAATTTGAACAGTTTTAAAAATGAACAAATTTCGAATTTGAACAAAAATTTCGAAGAGCAAATTTCAAATTTGAACAAATTCAAATTTTGAACAATTTGAAAATTTTCGAAAATTAGCAAATTTCGAATTTGAACAATTTTATAAAATGAACAAATTTTGAATTTGAACAATTTTTAAAAATGAACAAATTTCAAATTTGAGCAATTTTCAAAAAGTGACAAATTTCGAATTTGAACAATTTAAAAAATGAACAAATTTCTAATTTGAATAATTTCTAAAAAGAAAAAAAATTCAAATTTGAACAAATTCGAATTTTGAAAAATTTGAACATTTTCAAAAATGAACAAATTTCGAATTTGAACAATTTTATAAAATGAACAAATTTCGAATTTGAACAATTTTCAAAAAGTGAACAAAAATCGAAATGAACAAATTTGGAATTTGAACAATTTTAAAAATGAACAAATTTCGAATTTGAATAAAATTTCGAATTCGAACAAATTTCGAATTTGAATAATTTTCGAAAATGAACAAATTTCAAATTTGAACAATTTTCAAAATGTGAACAAATTTCGAATTTGTAATTTTTTATAAAATGAACAAATTTCGAATTTGAGCAATTTCAAAAAGTGAACAAATTTTGAATTTGAACAATTTTAAAAATGAACAAATTTTGAATTTGAACAAAAATTCGAATTCGAACAAATTTCAAATTTGAACAAATTCGAATTTTGAACAATTTTAAAATTTGAAATTTTTCGAAAATGAACAAATTTCGAATTTGAACAATTTTATAAAATGAACAAATTTCGAATTTGAACAATTTTCGAAATTGAACAAATTTCAAATTTGAACAATTTTTGAAAAGTGAACAAAAATCGAAAATGAACAAATTTGGAATTTGAACAATTTTAAAAATGAACAAATTTCGAATTTGAACAAAAATTTGAATTCAAACAAATTTCAAATTTGAATAATTTTCGAAATGAACAAATTTCAAATTTGAACAATTTTAAAAATGTGAACAATTTCGAATTTGAACAATTTTATAAAATGAACAATTTTCGAATTTGAACAATTTTCGGAAATGAACAAATTTCAAGTTTGAGCAATTTTCAAAAAGTGAACAAATTTCGAATTTGAACAATTTAAAAAATGAACAATTTTTGAATTTGAACAAATTTCAAATTTGAACAATTTTATAAAATGAACAAATTTCAAATTTGAACAATTTTCGGAAATGAACAAATTTTAAATTTGAACAATTTTCAAAAAGTGAAAAAAAATAAAAAAAAATGAACAAATTTGGAATTTGAACAATTTTAAAAATGAACAAATTTTGAATTTAAAGAAAAATTCGAATTCGAACAAATTTCGAATTTGAATAATTTTCGAAATGAACAATTTTCAAGAAGTGAACAAATTTTGAATTTGAACAATTTTATAAAATGAACAAATTTCGAAGTTGAACAATTTTCGAAAATGAATAAAAATTTAATTCGAATTTGAAACAGAAACAGAAAACAAAAAAGAACGAAAAAGAAAACAAAAAGGAAAAGAAAACGTAAAACAAAGAAAGAAAAAAACAGAAAAGAGAATTTTTTTAAGGACGCGTGCGCCTTCCTCTATTGGGCTGGCCCAGGTAGAAGGTCCCGTTAGCGGCGCGACCGATTCACGTCGCTAGCGGGCGGTATATAGAATATACCCTTACGCGGTTCATTCTGGGCTCGGAAAACCAGTCAAGCCCTACAAAGAAAAGAAAAAAGCTCGACCAAATCCGGCCGCACGCAAAGATCTGGAGATATTTCACGACCCAGTAGGACCCAGAGGCCGACGCTTTTGTCTCGGAATACGGATAAGCCTCCGCTCCCGCGCCGTGCCTTACTATTCAGAGCACATCTCTGATCTTACCTCTGCTCCTCGCCGCGCAATCTTCGATCCCGCCACGCCTACACCACACCACCCGCTCGAATTCCACAGCCGCAACTCCGAATTCTGCTCACCATCCACCGCGGCATCCGGGAGCTAGCGAATCGATGGTCTTGCTCGCGCCGGGCACACGCGTGCTCTGCCGGGACCTTTGCGCCGGAGCGCGGGAGACGGCTGCGGCGGCGGTCCCGTCCTCCGCGGCGGCCTGCTCGACCGTCGGCGGGGCGCGTTCGGCCCTGGGTGTTGGGCTGTGGAGAGGCGGTGGTCGCGGGGCAAGTAGGAGCAGAGGGGGAGGAGGGGTGAGGGCGGAGGCGGCGTACCTGTGGGACGCGTCGGTGCCGGTGGTGATGGACGAGATCGACAGCATGGACAAGCTCGACGCCGCGCTCGCCACCTCCGTCCACAACAACCAGCCCGTCATCATCGACTGGTACCACCTCTGAACTCTGATTATGCCCTAACCTACCAATGCTTTGCAGCTGCTCTGTTTTTTTGTCAGCGTGTTGCTCTTCAACCATTCGTCTTCAGTCCTCGGATGATGCTGAGGTTTTACTGTGTTTCTTGCCAGGATGGCTAGTTGGTGTCGAAAGTGCATTTACCTGAAGCCCAAGCTGGAGAAGATTGCAGGAGAATATCCAGGGTTGGTCTGACTGAATCCCTTGGAATTATTTTATTTTGTATTTGACACAATTATATGGTATTGAGATTATTGAGATCCGGTATCCAATCCAATCAGTTATCGTGCCACGTCTCCGTGTTTTCAGGATACCAATTTCTTGATTGGGACTGAACAACACATTTTTGTTTCGTTTCTTTTGTAGAGTGAGGTTTTACATGGTGGATGTCAATAAAGTTCCGCAAGCCGTGGTAAAAAGAGGGAATATAAGTGTAAGTAATTTTTTTTTTGAGTTTTCTTGATTCTTACTCCCTGTTCTACTTGAAGGAAAACTAAGCTTGTCTTTGTAATGTACTAATCTGTCACTTTTTCCCAATTTGGTTGTGCTTCTCCCTTCAGAAAATGCCCACTATTCAGGTAACATCATATACATTGTTTGCAAAGAATATTTTTTTATGTATAGATGAAATTGTGAAATTTGGATTTCAATGTTCTTATTCATTTGTAGTTATGGAAAGATGGAGAATGGAAGGAGGAAGTGATAGGCGGCGATAAAGCATGGCTTGTGATGGATCATGTTAGAGAAATGATCCAGAAGTACAAGTGACTGATTACATACTAGTAGTATACTGTATATAGAGATTCGAGGTGATCTCTTCAGACACTGTAACCTGATCGATAAAGCTATAATTTTGATCCTTAATACAGCAGAGCTGGCTAATACTGTTGGTCTGTTTACAAAGCTTTACTTGAGTAGTACTTCAGTGCTGTATTGGTGTACTGATTAGAAGGTTGAATAAGTTTGCAATATGAAATAGCAATCCAAGAACCGTAATCACATCTAAAAGATAACAAATCCTGAAGAGCTAAACAATCCACAATCACAACTATTTCAAAGAATCAAATAATGCATCCTCCCACAATTCAAGTCCACAAACATATCTACAAGACCAACCTATTATATTTACACGAGAATTCAGATACACCATTCTCAAATCTCAAACCACAACAGAAGCATACCGATTACGTACAGTTCAGAACGACCAAGCTAGCTACACATCTGGTGAGAAGAACTAATTCGTGCTCCGAGGCGCCTCTTTAATCCTGGCGGTTACCCAGCGGCGCGAGGACCAGGATCTCGACAGGTACGACGGCGAAGGCGGCGTTGAGCCCTGCTCGTCGGTGCCGACGGGGACGTCGGAGAGCGGCGCCAGGACGCGGCGCACGCTCATGGACCGCATCTTCTCGAAGCTGAGGGACCTGGGAATCTTGTCCTTGGAGAAGACGTCGGACGACTTGGTGAGGATGAGGTAGACCAGCCCCTGGACGAGCAGGAACACGGCCACCTTGGCCAGCACGTCGCGGAGCTCCGGCGAGATCGTTAGGGCCTCCTCCATGCCCACCGGCGGCGAGCAAGGGATCGGTCGAAGAAGCTGGCTGGCAAACGGGCTTGTTTGCGTATACGTTGGTGATGATCGATGGAGCTCTTTTGTTTCGATGATTGGATTTGTGGTCTTCGCCTAGCTACTCTCTTGCTCTTTATATAGAGCGCGCTTTGCGTGGTTGCGAGCTGTGATTGATTACTAATTTTCTCGTGTATACGCAAGCGGTGAAGTGCTGTGCTGTGGGTCTCGGCTCTGATTGGCCGCGTTGCTTTGCCAGGAAGGTGGCGCAGCTGTAGAACAAGTCCTGATTCTTCACGCTTTCATTTTTTTGATAATTTTGGATCTTGTTGTAGTGTTGCTGTGTCAACGTCTCTCGATGTTGGATGGATCAGTGTCTTACTTGGCGGGATATGTGTCGTGTCGGAAGGCCGCTAATTAAATAGGATTTGGACGACGGGTCTAATAGCGATCCAACCCTAGCGCCGCCAGGCTCTCCAACCGGCCACCGCCTCTTCAATCTTGCTCCTCGCCGCCTGGAGATCTCCTCCCGGGTCGCCTCACGCGGGGCGGCTCCGGAGGCACCCAGCCCCTAGAGAAAAGTCGTCGGACTCGGCCCTCCCTCGCCGCAGCTGCCGCTGTCGCCGGCGGTGGTGGCGGCCCCCGTTCGCGTGCACTCTTGGCGGCGGCGGGTTTTGGTGGGCACGACCTGACGGCAGTGCTTCGCGCGGAGCGGTGCCGGAGCTGGGCGTGCACGGCGTGATGGCATGCGGGGTTGCTCGTCGCTTTGCGGGCGTGGATCGGGCGACCGGGATGGCCGGTTGCGTGGGGGCTCGGCCTGAATAAAGGCTGTGATCCTAGGGTTCCGCTTGCGACAAGGCGAAGATTGGCCTGACGCATGTCCTCCTTGGTCTGGCTGGAGTGTCGGTTTCCGGAAGGCTCCGTCGGCGGTCTCCCATGGGCGTTTATGCCTAGAGACTGCTGGATCGGGTGGGATTCGGTCGCGCCGGAGGGAGCGATGCGAAGCTCTACTTCTGTTGCCATCATGGGCAAATCCATGATGAAGTCGGAGGCGGAGAATATCATGGAAGCGAGATTGGAGGACTACAAATGATGATTCGAGCCTTTGAAGGCGATGAGGAACTTGCTTGGAGTTTCAGCACTCGTAGTCGCGGTATGCAAATGGGGGCGACAACACATGTGAAGTTCAAAACTTTACCTTTCAAGGTGAAAATCCAAGATCTGGCCTTAATTGGTTGTGCGTGGCAATGACCTTGTTAAATACATTGTTTTGAGAGCAGGGACTATCTTCAGGGTGAAAACTCAAGATCTCGATCGGACGACGACGCTTGTGCACTGTTTCCTTCTTCAAGACGTTGTCTTTGAAGAGTTTGGACATCAGGTGTTGTCTTGGTGGTGGTTGTGCTGCTGCTGCTGCTGCTGCAAGAACTGTAACTTTGTAGCGGGACTTTTCTTTTTTAGTTTCTTCTTATTGTCTTTCGGCTGTGTGCATCCGTAATAACTTCGGTTATTGCGTTGTTTGCAGAGTCTGGGTGTAATTGGTATCTCCGTGATATTAATATATACTCTTTATCAAAAAAGATAATTAGATTCACTTTTGAAGACGGTAAAAAGTTGAAGGCATCGCCAAGCAATATATCAACTTTCATCACCATCCTCGAAGCAGTGGTTTCGTCCAGTACACGGAGGTAATTTAATTCGTTGAACACGTTTCTTGATCGGGGCGCAAGGTGTGTCTGATGAGCTGGCTGTCGCAGCGCGCGCGCCAAATCTTTGCCGCAGATCGGAGACCGGACGGTGTACGCGCTTCATATACCGTTTTGAATTGGTCCGTAGCAAGACACACCACTTGATGAAGAAAAAAGGATTCTGACTGCGCCACTTATAAAAATGGGGATTCTGACTGCACTGGTAGATGCATCTCAGCAAGTTGACAACAGACTCGCTTCTCTTATTCCCACATTCAGCGGCGCTTCCTGTGCTATCTTGATTTACTTGGAAATATTCTTTTTCAGGAGGAGACTGCTGTATAGTGGCCGCTAGAGCACGGCCCTGTTTTCTTGCCCGCGCGGGCAAAGCACCGCCGCCAGCCCGCCACCGACTGGCCTCTGCCAAGATAAGGTCAGCTCAAGGTCTTAAATGACGCGGACACGCGGCTTGCAAGCCAAGCAAAACGTGCGCCGGCGCCCGAAAACGGTTTGAGGACCCACACATCCTTCCCGACGAGTTTGATTGCTTGACTCGTGGAAACAAATGCACCAAAGAAGAAATGGCACCGGAACGTGGTGTCACAGATGTATGCCACACAAGCATTACACTATAATTAAAAAAGATATAGAAGTATTTAATTGTTGGGCCCGAAAAGTGCAAAGGAGTCCGAGCTAAATGTAGCTCGTTTTGAAAAGCAACCAAAATTGGTATTTTTGAATTTCAAAAATTCGAAAAAATCTCCTACATTTAGATAATGTAGAGATCTATCAGCATGCAAAATTTCAATCTAAATTTGTAAAAAGGGACAATTCTGGCAAAATTTCATGTTTTTAAAACTTTATATTTTGTATCGACCAAAATCCATCCATTTCTCTTTTTTTACCAGGCTAAAATATAAAGAATTCCTAATTATATTTGTGCACATTGATAGATCATGTTGCCATCAACACCTGCTTGGCGACGCTCGGTGGTGGATCAAGGGGAACGACATAATCGTGTTCGCGTGCACCAACGACGAGCACCGCGCCCTCACCGCCATCTAGCACATGCCTCGCGTCCGTGGCAACATCATGAACCCTGGGAAGCTCGACAAGGGGAACAGGTGCCAAGCCTGATCGCACCGGTACCTGATCACGGGCTAGAGTAATGATCCAGAAGTACAAGTGACGGGTTACACACTAGTACTATACTGTAAATAGACATTCGAGAAATCGAGAATACGCCCGCGTCCGCTCCCAGGGGGGCGGCTCGGGCGGAACCCTAGCCGCCGCCCCCCGCATCTCCTCCACCCCAACCGCCGCCGCCGCCGGAGGAAACCACTGGGGGCACAACCACCCGCGTGGTGGACGGTGGTTGGCAGGCCTTCGTCTCCTCGGCTCTCGCGCCTCGGCGTGGCGAAAGGAGGCCTCCGGCCGGAAGCGTACGTCCGCTCTGGACGGCGCGCGTGGACGGCGGAGCTCGGACTCCGGGGCGGCGGCCCTGGTTTCCCCAGGTGGTGGCTGGTCGTCGTGGCTGCGTGGGCGGCCGGCGCTGGCCCGGCGGTGGTGCCGACGGCGTGGCGGATTGTTCCTCGGGCCGGCGGGCTTGCGGATCAGCCTGGCTGCGGCGTGCGGCGGGTATGAGGGCGGCCTCCTCGTCAGCGAAGACGGGAGGTCGAGCGCGGATGACCAGGTGGCGGCGCGCGAGGGATTCGGGTCCTTTTGCCCGGATCTGACGGTCGCGGCGGCGGCTGTCGTTGTATGGGCGACAACAGCGGCTGGCGTGGCGGTGGGTGCTTCCTGCAGCGCCCGGAATCGGGGCGGCGGCCCTCTTTCTTCGACGGTGGTGGTCGCCGGGGTCGTGTGGGTGACTCGGAGACTGGATCTCGAGGTGGTGGCGGCGGTATGGGACGTCCCCTCCATCAACAGATTGGGTTCGATGCGGATCGGCAGGTAACACATGCGTCTCTTCAGACGCGTCAAGCAATGTCTGTCACCGGCTGGTGAAGCCTCCGGCGGATGCGCCGCCGGCGGATGCTATGCACGACGCCTCATGCGGAGGCGTCAAGTCATGCCTGCTTCCGGCAGGTATTGCGCGGTGCTTCTGGAGGAGTTGTCATGTTTAACCTGTTGATGCTGAATCGAAGGTGGTGCGACAGTGACGGGAGGCAGGCGGTATGGGACGTGCTGTCTTTCGGTGTCTTCTCCAGAGGTATCCGGTTATCGTGGCGTCGGTAGCCGGGTAAAGGTGGAGGGTGCAGACGGCTTCAAGGAAGACATATGCACTCCGGTGGAAACACAAGATCTTTGATCAGGCTATGTCGACGCGCGCTTGCGTCGTTTCCTTGCTGAAGGTGGTGGACTCAAGTTTGGGGGATGAGAATCTCGAGTTTCAACATAGTGTTGGACTCGCCACCATCGGCGAACGTGCGGCGATTCCTTCTTGAAGGCGTAGCCTAGGAGTTGTGTATTATTCGTTGTTTTCGTCTTGTATCATAGGGTTAGTGGCTATCTGGTGGAGCTACTGTTGCGAGGCATGCGGCCTCAGGGTTTCTTTCCGTGTCGATGTTGTTCGACTGCTGGATTCTGCTTTCTTGTACTCCATCTTTTATATTAATAAAAAACCGGCTGTGTGCACCATTTTGGTGCAGAGGCTGGGGGTAGGACCTCCATTTCTAAAAAAAAAAAAAATCGAGAAATCGAGATGATCTCTTCAGAGTTCAGGCACTGTAACCTGATCAATTATAAGCTGTATTTCAGCTCCTTAATGCAGCCGAGCTGAAGTTTACTGTTGGTCTGTTTACAAATGCAAATTTGGATAGTACTTCAGTATTGTATTGGCGTACTGTTTACAAAGCTGAAGTTTGCAAAATGAAACAGCAATTCAAGAACCGTTATCACAACCAGAAGAAAACAAAACCAGCAGATTTAAACAATCACAATCACAACTATTTCAAAGAATCAAATAATCCATCCTCCCATAATTCAACTCAGCGAACATATCTAGTACAAGACCAACCTATTCTATATTTCTATTTACACGTGAGCTCAGAACTTCAGATACACCATTCTCAAATATCAAACCACAATTTTAGCAACCGATCCAGCCTCCAGGGCGCATCAATCATCGCGGTTACCCCAGCGGCGCGAGGACCACGATCTCGAGAAATAGGACGGCGAAGGCGGCGCCGAGCCCTGCTCGTCGGTGCCGACGGGGACGTCGGAGAGCGGCGCGAGGACGCGGCGCACGCTCATGGACCGCATCTTCTCGAAGCTGAGGGACCTGAGGATCTTGTCCTTGGAGAAGACGTCGGACGACCCTCTGAGGATAAGGTAGACCAGCCCCTGGACGAGCAGGAACACGGCCACCTTGGCCAGCACGTCCCGGAGCTCCGGTGAGATCATCAAGGCAGCATCCTCCATGGCCACCGTCGGCGAGCGAGAGATTGGTCGAAGAAGCTGGCTGGCAAACGAGCTGCCTATGCGTATCAAAGAGATCGGCGAGATGATGCTGCTCTTGTGTGTCGATGATTGGATTTGTGGTCTTCGCGTACTCTCGCTTGCTCTTTATATAGAGCTGTGGATGTGGATTGATTGTTAGCATGTGTGATTGCGAGCTGTGATTGATTAGTTTATTCTCGTGCACGCAAGCGGTGAAGTGTTGCGGGTATCGGCTCTGATTGGCCGCGTTGCTTTGCCAGGAAGGTGGTGGCTCTGATTGGATTTGCTAATTTGGATTTCGCTGCGGTGTCGCCATGTCAACATCTTTGCAGCGTTGGATCGGCGTGTGACTTAGAAGTACATGTGTCGTGTGATCTGAAGGCTGCTAAGATGATTCGGACGGCCGGGGTTAGGTGATTAGGTTCCCTTTTGGAGACAGTGAAAGTGTGAACGGGAGACGTAGAATCCCGATAAGATTCTCCGGCCAGATAACGACTAGTCTCGCCTACGCTTCTCCAAGCAAATCATCCTGGGAGAAGCAGTGGTTTTCCTCTAGTACCGGTTTAATCCGTTGAACACGTTTCTGGATCGGGGAGCCACGGTGTGGCTGGTTTAATCCTGGAAGAGCTCTAGCTGATGAGTTGACCCAGATCGGAGACCGGCCCGATGTTGTACGCGTTTGAGATGCTGATTCGAATCAGTCCGTAGCTACAAAAGACGACTCGGCGAATTGTTTTGTTTTCCAGAACCACTTGAAGAAAATAAATAGGATCCCGACTGCACTGGTGGACGCATCTCCCGGCAAATTGACAACAGGCTCGCTTCTCCGATTCCCAGAGAGATGGTGCTGTTCGTGAGAAGCTTCCTGGATTCAGCAGCCCGGTTTTTTCTTTTTCTTTTTGAAAAGCATTCAGGAAGGAGACTGCTGTACAGTGCCCGGGAGAGCACGGCCCTGTTTTCTTGCCCGCGCGGGCAAAGCACCGCCGGCACCGACTGGCCTCTGCCAAGATAAGGTCAGCTCAAGGTCATCGATGACGCGGTTTGCAAGCCAAGCAAAACGTGCGCCGGCGCGAAAACGGTTTGACGGCCCACATATCCTTCCCAACCAGTTTGATTGCTTGACTCGCGGAAACAGATGCCCGAAAAGCAGAAATGGCACCGGAACGTGGTGTGTCCTAGGCTCCTAGCTGTGTGCCACACAAGCATTACACCATACATCAATGGAGATACAGAAGTAACAGATTATTTGGCCGGAAAAATGCAAATGGAGGCCGATTCCATGTTGCTCGTTTAGAAATAAATAAATCAAAATATGAACTTTTTGTTACAAGAAAATCGGAAAACATCTTACATATAGATAATGTTGATATCTGCCGGTGTGTAAATTTTCAATCCAAATAGTATACTCTTGGTACACAAAAAAGGCCAATTCTAGCAACAAAATAAATTTGTTTTGAAACTTTGTACTGTTCATCAACCAAAATCCATCCATTTCTCTCTTTTGTCCAGACTAAAATATAAAGAATTTATAATTCAAATGTTTATTATGTGGCCGTCTACATCTGTTCGGTGACGGCTCGGTGGTGGACATCAAGAGGAACGACATGACCGTGTTCGTGTGCGCCAATGACAAGCACCGCGCCCTCACTGCCGTCTAGCACATGTCTCGCGTCCGTGGCAACATCGTGAACCCTGGGAAGCTCGACGAGAACGGTGCTTGAAAGGCGATGGTACCTGATGGGCTACAGTAATGATCCATAAGTACAAGTGACTGATTACACACTACTACTATACTGTAAATAGACATTCGAGCTGATCTCTTCAGAGTTCAGACACTGTGACCTGGTCAATTATAAGCTGTATTTCAGCTCGTTAATGCAGCAGAGCTGAAGCTTACTGTTGGCCTGTTTACAACACTTGAATAGTACTTCAGTAATGTATTGGCGTACTGATTAGAAAGCTCAAGTTTGCAAAATGAGAGAGCAATTCAAGAGCCGTTTTCGCAACCAGAAGAAAACAAATCCTGAAGAGTTAAACAATCCACAATCACAACTACTCCCATCTATCTCTTATATTTTGATACGGAGGGAGTAATAATCCATGCTTCCTCCCATAATTCAACTCAGCGAGCATATCTACGCTACAAGACCAACCTATTCTATTTACACGAGGAGTTCAGAACGTCATATACTCATATACACCATTGCCGAATCTCAGATCAATCTTGTCAGAACTAATCCGTGCTCCAGGCGCCTCTTTAATCCTCGCGGTTACCCCACCGGCGCGAGGACCACGATCTCGAGAAATACGACGGCGAAGGCAGGTCGTCAGTGCCGACGGGGACGTCGGAGAGCGGCGCGAGGACGCGGCGCACGCTCATGGACCGCATCTTCTGGAAGCTGAGGGACCTGAGACTCCTGTCCTTGGAGAAGACGTCGGAGGAGTTGGTGAGGATGAGGTAGACCAGCCCCTGGACGAGCAGGAACACGGCCACCTTGGCCAGCGCGTCGCGGAGCTCCGGCGAGATCATGAGGGCAGCATCCATGGCCACCGTCGGCGAGCGAGGGATCGGTCGAAGAAGGAGCTGCGTATACCGTGTACGTATCAAAGATATCGGCGAGGTGAGGTTGCTCTTGTGTGTCGATGATTGGATTTGTGGTCTTCGCCTACCCTCTCGCCCTTTATATACAGCTGTGGATTGATTTGTGGTTGCGAGGTGTGATGTGGTTGATTGATTAGTTTTCTCTTGGTCGTGTACGCAAGCAAGCGGTTAAGTGGTGTTGGTTTGGGCTCTGATTGGCCGCGTTTGCCGGGAAGGTGGCGCGCGCGGCTGTAGAACAAGTCGTGATTCTTCACGCTTTCGTTTTGCTAATTTTGGATCTTGTTCTAGTAGTATGTGTTGTTGTGTCAACGTCTCTGACTCTCTGGATGTTGCATCGGTCTTACTTGGCGGTACATGTGTCGTGTCTGAAGGCTGCTAAGAGGAATTGGACAGCCGGCCGGGGTTAGGTAACTAGAGGTCCCTTTTGAAGACGGTGAAAGCTAGGGTGACATACCGAGTGACGTGGAGTTGCGGTTCTCCAGCAAGAGAACGATCTATCTGGTGAATTTGCTCTTTCCTTATAGATAGATACATAGATAGTTTTTGCCTTCTTTACTGCCCTCTTTCCTGTAATTCAGACTTCGCTGGCATTTGTCCCAGCTTTTTTCTTAATGAAAACGAAGCAGCGCCCGCTGTTTTCCCTCAAAAAAAAAAATCTATCTGGTGAACTCATCGGCAAGCAATATCATCACCGTCTGGAAGCAGTGGTTTCCTCCAGTACGTAGACAGACGTTTAATTCGTTGAACACGTTTAACTTCTCGATGATCTGGGGCTCAGAATCAGATCGGAGACCCGGTGGTGTTTTGAATCGGTCCGTAGCAGGACGAGACGACGACTCGGCGTATAGTTTTCTTTTCTAGAACCACTTGAAGAAAACAAAATCGAGATTCTGACTGCACCGGTCGACGCATCTCAGCAAGTTGGCAACAGGCTCGTTTCGCCGATTCCCATAGCTTGTGCTGGTCGTGAGAAGCTTCCTGGATTGATCAGCACTCCAAGCATGTGCCATTATGATTTGCTTGAATTTCTTTCGAGAAGAAGACGGCCTTGTTTTCTTGCCTGCACAAGCAAAACAGCGCCGGCACCGACTGGCCAGCCAAGATAAGGTCAGTTCGAACTAGCATGGCCGTCATGACGCGGATTGCAAGCCAAGCGAACGTGCGCCGGCGCGAAAACGGTCCGAGGGCCCACGCATCCTGACCTGTTTGATTGCTCGACTTGTGGCACGACATGCCTGAAATGCAAAAGGGCATCGTGTATAAATGTGGCTGTGGTGTTCATCATACTGAACCAGCTGATAAACATCATTCAACACAACAGCTGCAGAGAAACACACGATCACGGTACTGCCGGCGCGAGGACCAGGATCTCGAGAAATAGGACGGCGAAGGTGGCGCCGAGCCCAGGTCGTCGGTGCCGACGGGGACGTCAAAGAGCGGCGCCAGGATGCGGCGCACGCTCATGGACCGCATCTTTTGGAAGCTGAGGGACCTGAGACTCCTGTCCGTGGAGAAGACGGTGGAGGAGTTGGTGAGGATGAGGTAGACCAGCCCCTGGACGAGCAGGAACACGACCACCTTGGCCAGCGCGTCGCGGAGCTCCGGCGAGATCATGAGGGCAGCATCCATGGCCACCGTCGGCGAGCGAGGGATCGGTCGAAGAAGGAGCTGCGTATACCGTGTACGTATCAAAGATATCAGCGAGGTGAGGTTGCTCTTGTGTGTCGATGATTGGATTTGTGGTCTTCGCCTACCCTCTCGCCCTTTATATACAGCTGTGGATTGATTTGTGGTTGCGAGGTGTGATGTGGTTGATTGATTAGTTTTCTCTTGGTCATGTACGCAAACGCAAGCAAGCGGTGAAGTGGTGTTGGTTTGGGCTCTGATTGGCCGCATTGCTTTGCCGGGAAGGTGGCGCCCGCGGCTGTAGAACAACAAGTCGTGATTCTTCACGCTTTCGTTTTGCTAATTTTGGTTCTTGTTGTAGTCTCTGGATGTTGCATCGGTCTTACTTGGCGGGACATGTGTCGTGTCTGGATTTGGACGGCTGGGGTTAGGTAAATCAGGTTCGCTTTTGAAGATGGTGATAGCTTGGATGACATACCGGGTGACGTGGAATTGCGATTCTCCAGCAAGAGAACGATCTATCTCGTGAACTCATCGCCAAGCAGTATCATCACCGTCCTGGAAGCAGTGGTTTCCTCCGGTACGTACACAGACGTTTAATTCGTTGACCATGTTACCGTGCTTAATTAATCTCGGGCTCAGAATCAGATCGGAGACCCGGTGGTGTTTTGAATCGGTCCGTAGCAGGACGAGACGACGACTCGGCGTATTATTGTTCTGTTTTCTAGAACCACTTGAAGAAAACAAAATTGAAATTCTGACTGCACCGGTCGATGCATCTCATCAGCAAGTTGGCAACAGGCACGTTTCGCCGATTAATTCCCATAGCTTGTGCTGGTCGTGAGAAGCTTCCTGGATTGATCAGCACTCCAAGCATGTGCCATTATGATTTGCTTGAATTTCTTTCGAGAAGAAGACGGCCTCGTTTTCTTGCCTGCACAAGCAAAACAGCGCCGGCACCGACTGGCCAGCCAAGATAAGGTCAGCTCGAACTAGCATGGCCGTCATGACGCGGATTGCAAGCCAAGCGAACGTGCGCCGGCGCGAAAACGGTCCGAGGGCCCACGCATCCTGATCTGTTTGATTGCTCGACTTATGGCACGACATGCCTGAAATGCAAAAGGGCATCGTGTATAAATGTGGCTGTGGTGTTCATCATACTGAACCAGCTGATAAACATCATTCAACACAACAGCGGCAGAGAAACACACGATCACGGTACTGCCGGAGCGAGGACTCAACCAGTCACACAAGACGGCCGTAGGAATTTTTGACAAAAGAAACCACTTACGTGAGTGAACTGTCAAAAAACACCACCTCCAAAATATATTTCCAAAAAGGACCACCTTCTTTGTGGCGGCCTTGTGGCTAGGCGACACGTGGCATATGCCGCCACGGTCGCTGGCAGCAGGCTGGTGCGAACAGTTTTCTAGCATCAGAATGGAAAACACGTGATCGTGTGGGACCAGCCGCCTCGGCAGCCGACCGTGGCACTGTCCACTGCGACGAAACCTGCCCCATGCATGCATGCTAAGGCTGCGCGTTCGGTTAATATGGTTAATTCGGTTCAGTTTATACATTTTTTTATTTATACGGTTTCAATACTTCGGTAATACGGTTTTGTACAAGAATACAGTTCGGTTTCGGTAATAACCATTAAATTTCGATTCGGTTTCGGTAATAACCAAATTAACCTAAGGTTACGCGAATTTTAAAATGACAATTTCTTTTTGTGGCCATATATTACAAAATAACGGAATAGACTATAAAATTAATAGTCACATAATCCAAAGTAACCAAATAATCCATAAAGTTAATAAAAGTCTATACAAGTAGCAAATCACATGCTACAAGTAACCCGTAAAGTTAATAAAAGTCAATGAAAGTAGCACATTAATAAAAGTTAATAGGCATTTCGGTTTTTTGGTTAACCATTTGGTTTTTGGTTATTAACCGAATTAACCGCAAGGCATATGGTTAGCTATTTTACTAACCGTAACCTTAACCGGAAACCAAAATAACCAGAATTTCGGTTCGGTTTCGGTTTTTTCAGTTCGGTTTCTCAGTTTTCGGTTAACCGTGCACAGCCTTAATGCATGCACCGTTTCGAGAGGAAAAAAGAAAACAATTAAGAACGCATGCATGCATGCAGTTAAGGCCCCACACGACCACGTTCTCGGTTTTGCATACGTTGGAAAACAGTTCAGGCCAACGTGCCGCCAGCGGTGTGGCGGCAGGTGGCCATGGCGGCATATGCCACGTGTCGCCCGGCGACAAGGCCGCCACGATGAAGGTGGTCCTTTTTGGCAATATATTTTGAAGGTGATCTTTTTTGACAATTCACTCGCGTAGGTGGTCTCTTTTGTCAAAAATTCCGGCCGTACTGGACGCGCTAACAACTTCGTAGCATGTTTCGTACAATGTGTCGATCGGCTGAACAAAATTTTGTTACGGCGAACAAGACCATACGAGTATCTCAAACCCAAGACGTTTTGGTATGCTAAATTAGCCTACTAAAACGTCTTATATTAAGATACGGAGGAGTAGCTGAAGTGTTTTGTTATTCCTTGGCCGATTTTTCCGAGCGGTAGGAGCATAACAGAGAGAAATTTTGGGAGGATTGGAGAGTAGCAGAGGAAAAAACAGAAGAAGATAGGATCGGATCAATGTACTTATTTCTCAGCACTACTACTTGACAATCACGACTATCAAATCAGGTTTTATAGGTCAAACCCGTTGCTGCGGCCCCACTTGCCAGACATAACTCAGACTGCCCCTAGGGAACGGACGCACGCACAGGTAAAAAGGTAGCCATCGCTTGTCCTGCGCCGTCAATCTCAGTCTGTGCATTCCACGCGAAAAAAAAGAGAGGCAAAACTTGGGACTTTGGGTCGGTTCTCTATCTGGGCTGGTTTCATCCCGGGCCATCTCTCCATTTTTCTTACTCGGGTCGGGCCGGCGCGAAATCTTTGTTTTGTAGGAATCCACGATCGCAGAGAATGAACACGAAATCCCCGCCCCCTCGCGTCGTTTCGACATGTACAAATTCGCGGCCCGGGCAAGTTTTTTTTTCGACTCAACATAACTTCATTACTTAATCAGCGGGCTTACAATCATTCTCAAGGCATTGACTAATAAATCTAAGAATAAAATTTATCCACATGCATCTACGCCTATACTCCGATGCCTGCTTAGCACACAAGTGCGCTCCTTCGTTGGCCTCCCTGCCAATGAAGTTTAACTCAAAGGACTCCAGAATGCCGCTCAGTTCTTCAATTTCCTGGAGGATTGCAGTGATCTGTGATCTTCCTTGGTTCCTGTTCTTCCTCCAAAGGTTGACCACCTCCTTCGCATCCGTCTCGATTACAACCTTTGCAAACCCTCCTACAGAGGCTACCCTGATGCCATCCCGAACTGCTAGCGCTTCCATAGTCAAAACATTTGCAGCATGGGCACACCATATCGATTGGCCACGCATCATAGCGCCCTGGTGATGCTCCTTCCCCTGAGCATTCCAAATAACTCGCATCTACATTGATCTTCACCGTACCTTCCTCCGGAGGCTTCTAGCGTGCAGGCGATTTCAGCGGACGTGAAGACAACTTCTTTCCAGAAATCGAGATCCATGGCGATGTCAGCTGTCCACTTGATGGACTGCGCAATTGTTCGAGAATGACCGTCGTGATCCCGAGCGTTCCTCTCCGCCCACACAGCCCAACTCCCACATAAAATGATGGCTGCATCTTCACTTGACACACGATCACTGTCTACCACATCAAACGCCCAAGTATCTGGATGAAGCTCCGGTATTTTCACAGACGTGGTCATCCTAACCTCCTGCCAAAACAGTTTCGCCCGGGCAAGTTGACTTGTCCACTCTATTCGATCTGTGTTTCATAAGCGTGTTGTTGCGTGGCACTGAGCGAGCAGTGCTACACACATGTCTGTGTGCTCAAAGTTTTACCTGCATAATTTGGTTCAACAAGAAACATGGCTTACACTGAATCTACTTATTGCCAATGTACTGAACCAGCTTGCCAAAACATATTATATTGTGAAACGGAGGCTATACTGTACTAATTAAGTAGTTATCAGGAGTAGTAGCTAGTAGTGTCGTCGTCGTAGTTCCGACTAATGGCTTAAACAAAACCGGTGTAGCTTTCGTCTCAAATGCATGTGTGCAGGCCACTAATGGATCGATCGTGCCTGGCGGTCAACGCACTAGTAGAAACCGGGGCTTTCGTCCAACCCGAGAATGAGCTTCAGTCCCTGTCGCGTTACGAACCGGGACCAAAGCTCACACTAGTCCCGGTTCGGGTGGCTAGGAGGCCGAACGCCTTTAGTCCCGGGTCGTGACAGACCTTTAGTCCCGGTTTGAGCCACAAACCGGGACTACAGGGGGTGGGCCAGGCTACATCCTGACGCAGCCTCTTTAGTCCCGGTTCGTGTCTCAAACCGGGACTAAAGGTCTGTCATTAGTCCCGGTTTTAGACACGAACCGGGACGAAATTTAAAACCTATAAATCTCCCGCCGACGGTGCGCTTGGAAGTTGATCAAGCCGCCGTTTTGATTGTGCTTTGGAAGATGATCAGCCCGGCGTTGATTCATACGCGAATTTAATCCCTGGCGCCACCCGCCGGCCTCCCTCTCCGCCCTATATAAAAGCTACACTAATCCATGGCCTTAAGCACACATAATCTCTCTCTAATCCTTTGCAAAAACTCTCTCTCTCTCTCTCGATCCCTCTCTTCTATTCCAATGGAGCCACTCGCGCGCGTACCTCCGTCTAGGTTGTACTATTTCATCAAAGAAGATATGCACTTCAAGGTATGGGTCACCCTCCGTGCATCACGCCTGGAGAGGTGGATCCGCGACGTGAAGAAGTTCTTTCTTGACGCCGCACCGATCAAGTGCGTTGGACTCGACTGCGAGTTCACCGATCCTCTCCCGGGTCGACAGAGGGATCTTCCACCCGAGAAAAGGCAGCGCGCCGCCGTCCTTCAAATCTCGGTGGCGTCCGAGACTCTTGTCTTCCAAATCTGCAAGGCTGATGGGGTGCTGCAGCTCCTCGTGGATTTCTTAGGTGACGAGACCATCGACTTCTACGGCGTGGCTATCCACAATGACGTGCGGATGTTGCGCTACTACAGAATTGTTATTCCGTCCGCGGTCGACCTCCAGAGGGATAGCCGGAACCCAACCGACAATCCTACTCTGAGTCTCTATGCTCTCTCCAATGCTATCATTGGGACAAAACTTGAGAAGAAGAAGAACAACAAGAAGGACAAGAAGAAGGGCAAGGACGACGACGACGACGACTTAGAAGACCTCCAAATTTTCGGATGGGGCAACGTTCCATTGAGCTACGATCAAGTCTTGTATGCCGCTCTGGACGCTCGCCTCGGCTTCGAGATTGCACGGAAGTGGGATAGTCTACATGGCTATAATACCAATGACGATCGTCTTAATGTCGTTCATGTATTCGGTCAATTCGGTCCATTCGTTTACCTAAAACTAATGACCAAAATATTTGGATTCATATCATTTTTCTGATCGATTCATACATATTATTTGTCGAATTTCGATTTACCGGTTTAAAGATACGAATATTTCCATATTAAATTGAAAATGACAAGAATAATGTAAAATTGATTTTTTTTTGTTATTTGAATTCAAAACTATTAATACTTAATCATTAACGTTTATGTTAACATAGGTTTGGACTTCAAAAAAATAATATGATTTGTAAAGGACCTCTAGTCCCGGTTCGTAATACGGACTGGAACTAGAAGTGCCGGGCCACGTGCGAGACACCTCTAGTCCCGGTCCGTATTACGAACCGGGACTAGAGGTCCTCTGCTCTATATATGTCGCCCCTGCTCACCCCTCTCTCTCTGTTTTTTTCCAGCATATAAGAGGTGAGAGGTGTGTGCTAGTTTGTTGTTCCTTCCTATGCACAAGAGGTGTTCGATGAAATGCCCGAGCTAGCCAGCTTCCTTCTCCTCTGTTCTTCACCACCGAGCTCGAGTTTATCCCCGTTTTCTCCACGATTTGTCAAGATTTGGCGGCACCACCTCGATGAGCCTCTTGTTTTTATCTTTTATTTTAAAAAATCTTAGTTGTATGATTTAGATGCATAATTATTACTTGCATATAATTTTCTTAGTTGTATAATTGTTTTTTATATATAGTGCCATGGTTTTGACATCTGTCCACACCGGCTCTCGTCCGCTCTATTATTCGGATGTGGTATGATTGTTTGTTATAAATATTTGTTTCATTTCGTGTTTATGACAATTATGCCGACCAACTTGACATAGATATATTTTTTATCTAGGAGGTAGTTGAACCGGAAATTCCAACCGACCCTATTGTCGAGTTTTTTGAAAAAGAAAACAATGATTTGAAAGCAAAATTGAAAAGAAGTGAAGATCTTCGTCTCCAATGCTTAGAAGAGAAGATGAAATTGAAGTTCAAGCTTGCCGACGTCGCCGATGATCACGAGATCAAGATGAATGCAATGCGCTTGAAGCTTAAAAAGATTAGAAATATGTCATTAATCAAGAGGCTTGGTATCATTATGTTATTGGTTCAATAATTACCTTAGTTGCGATTTTGATCGCATTTGTTGTTGGATTTAAATTCTTTAGATAGTTGTATGTTAGTTTTAATTAATGTATGTTTTATGAGAACTATGTATTAGATTTGGTCACTACTCTACTTTTGTTTTAATGTGGCGAACTTGTATTAATGAATTTGGTCAGTTCTCTATTCTATTCATGATGCAGTGTAATTGGTCGATTATGTTCGTTTACCGTAATGGGTTTTAGCGGTGATTGCGTTTGATATACTTATATAATGTAGATGAGCCATCCATGGATGTCCGCTGACCGACGCTCTAACGAGTACATTCAAGGCCTGCGTTCTTTTCTCAATGTGGCTGAGGCAAACACGCGGAATGGTTTTATGTGTTGTCCATGCAAAGTCTATCGGAATGAGAAGGATTACTCTTCCTCAAGAACAATTCACATCCACCTGATAGAGCATGGTTTCATGCCAAGCTATAATTGTTGGACCAAGCACGGAGAAAGAGGGGTTATAATGGAAGACGATGAAGAAGAAGAGGATAATGACAACTATCCTATGTTCAGTGAACACGGTGGTACTACAATGGGGGAAGACGAAGCTGAAGAAGAGCCCATTGTTGATGAGCCCAATGATGATTTTCGTCAGGCCATTCGTGATGCACAGATAAACTACGAAAGTGAAAATGAGAGGTTGAAGTTGGAGCGCATGTTAGCTGATCACACAAAATTGTTGTACCCAAATTGCGAAGATGGCCAGAAAAAGCTGGGTACCACACTGGAATTCTACAATGGAAGGCAGAAAATGGTAATTCTGACAAGGGATTTCAAAAGTTGCTGAAAATATTGAAGAAGATGCTTCCAAAGGATAATGAATTGCCCTCTAGTACGTACGAAGCAAAGAAGGTGGTCTGCCCTCTAGGATTAGAGGTGCAGAAGATACATGCATGCATCAATGACTGCATCATCTACCGCGGTGAGCACGAGAATTTGAATGCATGCCCGGTATGTGGTGCATTGCGGTATAAGATCAGGCGAGATGACCCTGGTGATGTTGAGGGCGACGATCGCCCCAGGAAAAGGGTTCCTGCCAAGGTGATGTGGTATGCTCCTATAATACCACGGTTGAAACGTTTGTTCCAAAACAAAGAGCATGCCAAGTTGTTGCGATGGCACAAAGAAGACCGTAAGAAAGATATGATGCTGAGACACCCCGCTGATGGGTCGCAGTGGAGAAATATCGACAGAGAGTTCTCGATATTTTCAGATGACGCAAGGAACTTAAGATTTGGTCTAAGTACAGATGACTTTAATCCTTTCGGGGAGCAGAGCTCCAGTCATAGCACCTGGCCTGTGACTCTATCTATATATAACCTTCCTCCTTGGTTGTCTATGAAGCGGAAGTTCATTATGATGCCAGTGCTCATCCAAGGCCCGAAGCAACCCGGCAACGACATTGATGTGTACCTGAGGCCATTGGTTGAAGAACTTTTAGAGTTGTGGCGTGAAGAAGGTGTATGTGGGATGAGCACGAACAAAATGAATTTGACCTACGAGCGTTGTTGTTTGTAACCATCAATGATTGGCCTGCTCTTAGTAACATTTCAGGACAGTCAAACAAGGGATACAATGCATGCACACACTGTTTAGGTGAGACTGAAAGTATATATTTAGGTAACAAGAATGTGTACCCGGGGCATCGTCGATTTCTTCCAACAAACCATGCCGTAAGAAAGAAAGGAAAGCATTTCAAAGGTGAGGCAGATCACCGGAAGAAGCTTATCCTCCCTAAAGGTGATGTTATATATGGCATGGTCAATGATTAAAAAGTAATCTTTGGAAAGGGTCCTGGCGGACAATCTGTTCCGAATGACGCAGACGGACACGTACCCATGTGGAAGAAGAAATCTATATTTTGGGAGCAACCCTATTGGAAAATCCTAGATGTTCGCTCTGCAATCGACGTGATGCACGTGACGAAAAATCTTCGCGTGAACCTGCTAAGCTTCTTGGGCGTGTATGGGAAAACGAAAGATACACCGAATGCACGGCTGCACCAGCAACGTATGCATGAACAAGACGACCTGAATCTAGAGAAGTATGAAGGTCCTGCCAGCTACGCTCTTACGAGAGAAGAGAAGGAGATATTTTTTGAAGTCCTGAGCAGTATAAAGGTCCCGTCTTGCTACTCGTCGAATATAAAGGGAATAATAAATATGGCAGAGAAAAAGTTCCAAAACCTAAAGTCTCATGACTGCCACGTGATTATGACACAATTACTTCCGGTTGCATTGAGGGGTCTTCTAATGGAAAATGTTCGAGTACCCATTGTGAAGCTATGTACATTCCTCAATTCAATTTCTCAGAAGGTAATCAGTCCAGAAACTCTACAAAGTTTACAGAAGGATGTGGTGCAATGTCTTGTCAGCTTCGAGTTGGTGTTCCCATCAACCTTCTTCAATATTATGACGCACCTCATAGTTCACCTAGTCGAAGAGATTAGGATTCTCGGTCCTCTATTTCTACACAACATGTTCTCCTTTGAAAGGTTCATGGGAGTCTTAAAGAAATATGTTAAAAACCGTGCTAGGCCAGAAGGAAGCATATCCAAGGGCTATGGAACAGAGGAGGTCATTGAGTTTTGTGTTGACTTTATTCCTGACCTTAAGCCGATCGGTGTTCCTCAATCGCGCCATGAGGGGAGACTGCGTGGAAAAGGCACGCTAGGAAAGAAAGAAACAATATCTATGGACGGACATTCTTTCACTCAAGCACACTCCACAGTTCTACATAATTCCAGCTTGGTGGCTCCGTATATCGTGGAACACAAGAATATTTTACGCTCGAAATACCCGGAGCAACCTGAAGATTGGATTGATGGAGAATAGCTATACTTGTTGGCCAAGCAACCATCTTCGACTATATTGACTTTTCAAGGGTACGAGATAAATGGGAATACATTTTACACGGCCGACCAAGATAAAAAGAGCACCAACCAAAACAGTGGTGTCCGCTTTGACACAACAAACGACTATGGGCAAAAGGACACATATTATGGTTACATAGAGGAGATATGGGAACTTGACTATGGACCTTCTTTTAAGGTCCCTTTGTTTCGGTACAAATGGGTCAACCTGACAGCTAGCGGGGTAAAGGTAGACCCGCAGTACGGAATGACAACAGTGGATCTCAAGAATCTTGGGTACCACACCGAACCATTCGTCCTAGCCAATGATGTGGCTCAGGTTTTCTATGTGAAGGACATGTCTACCAAACCGGAAAAAAAGAAAAGATAAGCAAGCGAATACATCATACGATGAGCCAAAGCGCCACATAGTTCTTTCAGGGAAAAGAAACATCGTGGGAGTGGAGGACAAGACAGACACGTCAGAAGATTACAATAAGTTTCATGAAATTTTGCCCTTCACAGTGAAAACTGACCCAAGCATCGTGTTAAATGATGAAGATTGTCCATGGTTACGGCGCAATCAGAAAAAAGGGACACAAATGAAGAAGAAGTTTATACCACGACAGTAGAGATCGATGTTGATGGTCATGTGTTATAATGTATGAAACCTTTTTATTTAACTGCGAAGGAAACTCTAATCACTGATTTGTGGTTCTAGCTAAATACTCCAATGGCTTACAAGCGCTCGAGAAAGTTGGAACAAAACACACGGTTTCCCCTGCATACAGTCTAACAGTGGCTCCTGAGTGCCCGCATATCACATGCACCGTTGGACGTATGCAATGAATCCGAATGATTTGTATTCGGTCGATGAACTGAAGGATTTGTAGATAGAACAAAACACACAGTTTCCCCTACATACAACCCGACGGTGGCTCGTGAGTGCCCGCATATCAAATGCACCGTCGGATGTATGCAGGGAATCCGAATGCTCTGTATACCAAATGAACTACAATGAGTACACACTGAGCGCCGAACATGTCCGAGAGGTGGGCTATATATAGGGTCGTGGGGCTCACGAAGTGGTCATGATAGTGCTGATCCAACAGCTCACAAGCCCTCAGAAGAAACACACCCCTGATCCAACGGCTCACAAGCGCTTGAAATAAACACACGATTCGTGTGCTTCTTTAGTCCCGGTTGGTCCAACCGGGACTAAAGGCGGGCTTTACGGTCACGACTCGTGTCAGTCACGTGTCCTCCCCCAGCGCTGCCCTAGCCACGTGTCCTCCCCTAGCGCTGCCCTAGCCATGTGTCCTCCCCCAGCGCTGCCCTAGCCACGTGTCCTCCCCCGGCATTGCCCTAGCCACGTGTCCTCCCCTAGCGCTGCCCTGGGCACGTGTCCTCCCCCAGCGCTGCCCTGGAGGTCTTTATATATTGTCGCCGACGGGGTAAACCCTAATCCACCGTTCCGCCTAACGCGCGGGCAATTTTGTAAAAATTGCCGGCGCCATTACCCCTAGTCCGTTTATGTAATAATGTAACAGTATTCGGAAAACTGTTGGTGATGTGTAATAATAAGCATGTAAATCCGCAGTACGGAATGACTACAGTGGATCTTAAGCAAATGCCCCTCTCCGGCGAAACCCAAGACCCGCTGGAGAAAATCCAAACTTATACGTCTACACCCAGTACAAATTCAAACAGAAAATTTTCTACCCTACAATCAAAAGGGGGTAGAAAACTGAAACTTTTCATGTTCATCCTAGAAAGATATTCAAATTCAAACACTTTTCATGTTTAAAGTATTGTCAGATTCAAAAATATACAAACAAAATTAGTTAATGCATTTTTAATTGAAAATGGCAAAATGGTTAATAGTTTGAATAGTTAAAATAATTATTTTAGAAAACAAAAAATGGTTTTGGATTAGTTATTCAAATTCAAACAGTTTTCATGTTGAAATTTTTGTCAGATTCAAAAGTATGCAGAAGTTATTCGAATTCATATTCAAACACTTTTCAAATTCAATTTCAAACACTGTCAGTGAAAATTTGGCGGAAAAAACACCTCTAGTACCGGTTCGTGGCTCCACCCGAACACACCTCTAGTACCGGGTGGAGCCACGAACCGGTACTAGAGTGAACCCTCACTCTAGTACCGGTTCGTGGCTCCACCCGGTACTAGAGGTCCCTGGGTATAAATACCCAGGCCTCCTCCACGGGTCGAGCCACGACCTGGGACAGAGGAAGAAGGAGGCCGCCACGACGAGATTGACGCTGCCAGGCTGCCAAATCCGCCGTCGCTCCCCTCCGCCGCGCCCGCGCCCGTCGCTCCCCTCCGCCGCGCCCGCGCCCGGCCGCCGCGCTCCTCCGCGCCCGCGCCCGCCGCGCTCGATCCCCTCCGCCGGAGCCGCGCTCCCCTCCGCCGGAGCCGCGCCGCTGAGCCCACCGCTCTCCTTCGCCGCCGCTTGGTGAGTTTAAGTTTAGGTTTTTTTTGTAGTTTAGGTTTTTGTGTGTAGTTTAGGTTTTTTTTTGTGTAGTTTAATTAGATATATTTGTGTAGTTTAGGTTTTTTTGGTGTAGTTTAGATATTTTTTTGTGTAGTTTAATTAGATATATTTGTGTAGTTTAGGTTTTTTTTGTGTGTAGTTTTTTTAGTGTATGAAATCCTATCTAGTGTTAGCAAAATATTTAGGTGTTAGTAAAATATCTAGGTTAGTTGTTAGTACTAATTTTTTTTGTTTTGTAAAAATTATGTTTTTAGTTTATTGTTCTCGGCGACGATGTCCCTGTTGGACCAGAGGGGCGATGTCCGGGACTGGGCTCCGCCGGACTGGCACTGGGAGGTGCTATCTTCCGGGACGCGTAGCTGATAACCCCCAAGAGCAGGGGATCACTGTAGCACCTCTCAATGTGGAAGTAAGGTATCGATCCGTAGGAGCAAGAAGGAAAAGTTATCTATTCCCTACAACTAAAGTGTCACAAGTTTTAGTTGATTATGCACTAAACAAGTTTAAGGAAAAAGATGGTTGATTTAATGGATGGAAGTTTAATGCAACAAAACAAGAATGTAAAAGTGTCCCAATCCTCTTCAATGCAAGAGGACAAGACAAAGGTTTTCTCTTATAGGAACAATGGACATGGGTTCATGGGTTCACTTAATCCTCTCTCTCATCTATGGTGATTATCATGTTATGGATAAAGTACACACAATTGTCATGTTTTAATGGTAACTTTTATGACGGCTATATGTCCTAAAACACATAGTTGAAAGAAGTACTCATTTGTGTTGCTATGTCACCCTCGTAAGGCTAGCGTGGTTGCTGTCACTCCCACATCATACTCTTCCTTTTTACCCCCAGATAAAGGATGTTGGGCTGTATTTCACATGTCACTCAATACATATGCCGTGTCACGTCGGCCATCCCGTACCTACATACATCATACTTCATAATGGACAATATTCTAAACACTAGTGCAATGATTCATAATTCGTGTGCATGACCACATCTCTCTCATCTATCCACACTTGGTGGTGTCAATCACCTCATGACAAGGATAAACAAGGCATTATGCATAAATCAAACCATCACATGCATCATAGAATATCTCCAAAGTATGACAAATCATAAAAGTTCCAACACAACAGTAAATGCATAACAAATCATCTCATACCACAATATCCACCATAGTAATTACATAGATGACCGTAATCATGTTCAGCAGCTCATACGGTACTAATTAGTGAAGCTCAAAGAGAGGAGAGATACATAAGTTACCACCACAAACCCAAGTCCAGGGGGTGGACTACTCCCCCTTCATCATGGAGACGGTGGAGAAGTCGTTGGAGAAGATGGAGACCACCCCGGCAGCGCCTCGCCGGAGTTTTCCCCCTCCAATCTGTAGCTCCAGGTCTCTGTTTCGTGGTTTCTGTGTTTCGGCGGCGCTGCTTCCAGAGAACGTCGGGGGCTATTTTTATAGGCGTTTTTAGGTCAAGACTATGTCGGTGGAGCAAAGATCGACGGCCACGGAGCTCCGAGGGGGAAAAGAGGTGGGCCCACGCGGCCAGGTACAGTAGGCCACGTGGGACCCTCTAATTTCCAGTCTGTTGGGATTCTGGGCTTCAATTTAAGCCCATTGCGTTCGTCTTGAAAATTCTGAACCGTGCTCTTTGGCCTTGCCCTTTTTGGAGTCCTGAAGCTCCCGGAAAGTCTGAAACACTAAAAAAGACGTTTTCTGGAAAACAGGGTTAATTCCAAATAAATGGGAAAACTATGAAATATTCCCAAAATCATTATAAAACATTGATATAACCCTTATATGATGCAAATATGATTGGAATAGAAGTAAAATAATGCAAAGTTCATGTATGCATTTTACATGCATCAACATCCCCAAGCTTAACCCATGCTCGTCCCGAGTATGAAGGTGATAAAACTAACATGGACTTTGCATTTTAATACTATCAATGGATATCAAAGGTGATTACTATTGCTACATAAAGTCAAATGATTCATTCTTCAAAGGAATAACAATATGCAAGATAAATTATGAAGTGATATCAAATACTCAATGTAAAGATGTTCAATGATAAATTCACAAAGTGTAACATAGAAGAAAATACTATGGACCAAATGTATGCATAATGAAAAGTAAAAACATACTATGGTGGTCATAGAGTACTTCTTATGCAAACTGAATATAAAAGGTGGACACTTTGGATAGATAAATAAGTAGAGGTAAAGCATGAATAAGTTTCATCTAACTTCCAAACACTTCTACTTAAGTTAATGCTTGCAATGTGGTAGTCATTGGTGTGGAGCTCTCATTACCCCTATCATAGCATCTTGAATGATTAATGTTTAAAGTGAAAGCAAATATGAGTGGTGTGCTTGACAATGTATTGGTTGAATGTCTCATGTCCCTTGAATACAAGTAACTACACCATGTGTTACTCACTTTGGTCCACAAAGTAAATTCAAATAAAGGTCATTGCAAGTAATAATAGTATCATCAAGAACTGCACTGGGGTACCTCTTGCCCCTTGACATGAACATGCCCATGTCAAAACAACAAGACAAACAGACAATGAACAATCTCAGCACTCTTTTATTTACTATGGGTATAGCTTTTTATTATGAGGTGCATCACGGAATGAACATTATGGTTATGCTGTAAATTTCCACCATGAATGATGCATGGCTTAGATTAGCGGCCCAGACATTTCTCTAACCATTTATACAAACTCTTTGAACTTACTAAGTATCCACATTCATTTCACCCATGATAGGCATCCATAAACAAAAGTACATGACATCAACTAAATATAAATAAGTGCAATGTTGAAATCTTGCCATGTGACAGCACATATGGGCTAACTCTCAACCAAAACTATTGTCAAGCCCACAACTTCATAATTTTAATCACAATGGTTCATTCTTATAACATGATAAACATACTTGGAATAGCATAAAGCTAATAGGTAGATATGGTGGACTCACTGGAAAAACTTTGGTTGAAGGTGTTGGGAAACAAGCTTTTTACTTGTTGTAATTTTTGGGCTAGCAATAGGGAGAAAGTTGACCATCTAAATGCATGCATAAGTGTCCATAGAACTAATCAATCCATGTTAAACCAAGTAAAGTTAAAATTCAACATCTAAACATGGTAAAAGATAGCTCTTGACAACACACTTGCAAATTAACATTCATTCAAAGCACATGAATTATGCAACTATATGTATCTTTTAAAATCAACTCAAACATCCCTATCCCAATATATTTAATAGCATCCAACATAATTCAACCCAAACTTCCAGTAGCTCTCTCATATATAAATGATAGTGGTGGTCTCAAGAAAATAAAATCAAACCGAAATAACAAAAAGCAAAAAAAGACGCTCCAAGTTTATACGATAAAGTGCTTTGATCGAAAAACAGAAGTTAGACGTGTGCAAACCGAGAGTGTGTTGGTCTAGTGGGGTTGTCTTGACATCCCCAAGCTTATGGTCTTCACCATCCTTGGATAGCTCTTGGTGCAGCTCCTCTAATCCCTGTGAAAAAACTTCAAAACACCGTTTCTCCCATTTCTTTTCTGTGGGGTGATATTAGTAGTGATAAACAAATAGGTTCCTTGCTGCATAAAATCCTTAGGCAAAAATTCATATGAATGTCCAGAGAGTATATAATGTTGTATGCCTACTCATAAACTCAATTGAATCAAAAAGATTCAAGCAAAAAGCTCAAAGAATGCATCAAACAATATCAAGACAGAATCTGTCCAGAAAAACAGCAGCAGCAAAACGCATTTTTCTACCCTACTTAAACTCGTCAGAAAAATCTGCAAAAAATCACGTGTGCAGAGGATGAAAAGTTGAAGCTACTGTTCAAATTACAGCTCAATCGGAGTTACAGATAAAAAATGAAAAATCAAACCGTGCACAGACTTCGTGCAGGCAGAAAACTCTCCGAAAATGAATAGCAACTTTTCAAACCCAAAATAGGTAAAACTTGGTTCTTTATTAAAAATCCCAGAAACAAAACTAACAAACTACTCTCTTGTTACAGCAAGAGGACTCAAAGAAAATCTCAAACAAAAACAACCGGGTTGCCTCCCGTAAAGCGCTTTCTTTATAGCCATATAGCTAGGCTTGATAGTTTTAATGATGCTCACATAGAGAAAAATATGAAACACATTTAAGTCTAACCCACTTCCTATGCATTGGGATCTTGTAAGAAAATAAATCAATAAAGCACAAAGTGACTAGCATAGGAAGGCAAAGCAAGTGCAACTTCAAGATTTTCAACAAAGAGAGAGGAGACTTAATATTATTGTGGTATATGAAGTCATGTCTCCCTCTCTCATAAAAACTTTCAGTAGCATCATTGATAAAATCTACAATATAACCATCACATGAAACATTCTTACCATGATCCATATGCATAAAAGTATCAATATTTTCCACATAAGCAAAGTTCTTATTATTAATAGCAATGGAAGTAGGATCATTGTAAAGAACTCGAACATGATAGACAAGTTGTATATTAATTGGATGGTTTTGGGTGATCCTTCCATAACTATGACAAGTTTTATGAGGATGATTGTAATTATTAGCATCATCATTTTCAGAATTAGTACCAAAGAGATTTTCAATATCAAAAGTACTATGCTTTTCCCAATCATGATCACTACTATAAGTAACAGGCATAGGATCATCATCGAAATCAGACTCATCAGCAACAACTATAATAGGAGCAACATGCTTAGGGGAAGATACCGTTTCCTCTTTTTCATTAATAAGAGTAAAACAAACATTAGTCCTTTCATATTTTGGTAAAGTAGTTCCATCTTTTATAATATTTTGTATGTAAGTGTTGGCATGGCAATTATTAACACAATAGAGATAACATCCATGTAACACGCTATTCATATCAAAAGCACTCATATCTAACGAAGAAGTTTTTCTTGATAACTCTTCACACCCCAAAAATAATGTAAGTTCATCATGTTGATTAGGAGTGATCATGTTATCACAAAAGTCTCCCGCAATATCCTTATTAGAACCTGAGCATTGAAATTCGAAATGACCCTCTTTATAGCAAAGTTCACAAATAAAAGGATAGCGGGCACACACTTTTTCAGCCAAATCACTTAGAGCTCTGTACCATGTTGTAGTTTTTTCATTCCTATGATGAATACAATATTCCTCTTCGATTTTATTCTTTTCACAAGGTCTAAGTGCTCCACAAAAATTAACATGCTTATAAGAAATAGTATTTTCAGAAGTTTGAGCATGTTTATTGCAATCATTAGTAACAATTTCGGTTTCCAAGCAAGTGTCTTTAAAAGGTTCATGATACATGTCCCAATTCTCTTTAGGAATATTAATATGAGAAGCAAAGGTTTTACAGCAATCAACAATAATTTGAGAATCAAGACCAAATTTAGCACTAAGCCCATGAAAACTAGCAGTTTCAGCGAAAGACTTAATGCAATCATACTCAAAGTTTATACCTGATTCTTTACCTTTGTCGTTCTCCCAATCTTCAGTATTGCGTTGAATTGTTTCAAGAAGATCCCATTTAGCTTCAACCTTCTTACTTGTGAAAGAACCACCTGAAGAAGCATCTAGATAATCCTTGTAATGACCTGAAAGCCTTGCATAAAAATTAGTAACAATTATTTCCTTAGGAAGCTCATGGTTAGGACATTTGAGTATTAATGTTTTCAGTCTTCCCCAAGCTTGAGCAATGCTTTCTCTATCATGAGGATAAAAATTGAAAATGTAACTCCTAGCTAGATGCACTTCATGAAGAGGATAAAATTTAGAGTAAAAGAGAGATTCAAGCTGTTTCCAATTCGAAGGACGATCATCCAGCATCCTATACCACTTCTTTGCTTTGTCCTTAAGTGAAAATGGAAATAATTTCCTCATGACATCTTCTCTTGATAAACCTGCAACCTCAAACAACTCACAAAGTTCTGTAAGTTTCAACAAGTGATCATGTGGATGGACTGTTCCATCCCCTGCATAACGTTCATTCATAACCATTTCAACAATTTCCATAGGTATTTCAAAAGGAATACTTTCAGTAGTGGATTTAGAATATCACAAGTATCATTAGAATTATCACATATAGGAGACAAAGTATTATCAAAGCAAATTTTCTCCTCCAAAGCTGGGGAACTACAAGGATCATTTTTATAAAAACTAGCTTCCCCAAGCTTAGACTTTTCCATAGCATTAGCAATAGTGTGCAAAGAATTTATAGTAATAACATTGCTACCATCATGCAAATGATTTTCCATAGATTTTTTAATTTTCTGCTCAAACTCATCATGTCCTAACTCAAGATAAATTTCATAAAGCTCTCTAATTTTTTTGTTGTTTTCCATTTTCTAATTTTTATGGGTTTTTGATATATATAAAACTAATGAGAAACTCACAACCAAACAAGTTTAAAGGAACCTCCCCAAGCTTAGATGATTGCAAGATATAAAACAAGATAAAATAAATCTAAGTCTAGTGCACACAAGAATAGAAACTTAAGCGCTACGCTCCCCGGCAACGGCGCCAGAAAAGTACTTGATAACCCCCAAGAGCAGGGGATCACTGTAGCACCTCTCAATGTGGAAGTAAGGTATCGATCCGCAGGAGCAAGAAGGAAAAGTTATCTATTCCCTACAACTAAAGTGTCACAAGTTTTAGTTGATTATGCACTAAACAAGTTTAAGAACAAGATGGTTGATTTAATGGATGGAAGTTTAATGCAACAAAACAAGAATGTAAAAGTGTCCCAATCCTCTTCAATGCAAGAGGACAAGACAAAGGTTTTCTCTTATAGGAACAATGGACATGGGTTCATGGGTTCACTTAATCCTCTCTCTCTCATCTATGGTGATTATCATGTTATGGATAAAGTACACACAATTGTCATGTTTTAATGGTAGCTTTTATGACGGCTATATGTCCTAAAACACATAGTTGAAAGAAGTACTCATTTGTGTTGCTATGTCACCCTCGTAAGGCTAGCGTGGTTGCTGTCACTCCCACATCATACTCTTCCTTTTTACCCCCAGATAAAGGATGTTGGGCTGTATTTCACATGTCACTCAATACATATGCCGTGTCACATCGGCCATCCCGTACCTACATACATCATACTTCATAATGGACAATATTCTAAACACTAGTGCAATGATTCATAATTCGTGTGCATGACCACATCTCTCTCATCTATCCACACTTGGTGGTGTCAATCACCTCATGACAAGGATAAACAAGGCATTATGCATAAATCAAACCATCACATGCATCATAGAATATCTCCAAAGTATGACAAATCATAAAAGTTCCAACACAACAGTAAATGCATAACAAATCATCTCATACCACAATATCCACCATAGGAATTACATAGATGACCGTAATCATGTTCAGCAGCTCATACGGTACTAATTAGTGAAGCTCAAAGAGAGGAGAGATACATAAGTTACCACCACAAACCCAAGTCCAGGGGGTGGACTACTCCCCCTTCATCATGGAGACGGTGGAGAAGTCGTTGGAGAAGATGGAGACCACCCCGGCAGCGCCCCGCCGGAGTTTTCCCCCTCCAATCTGCAGCTCCAGGTCTCTGTTTCGTGTTTCTGTGTTTCGGCGGCGCTGCTTCCAGAGAACGTCGGGGGGCTATTTTTATAGGCGTTTTTAGGTCAAGACTATGTCGGTGGAGCAAAGATCGACGGCCACGGAGCTCCGAGGGGGAAAAGAGGTGGGCCCACGCGGCCAGGTACAGTAGGCCACGTGGGACCCTCTAATTTCCAGCCTGTTGGGCTTCTGGTCTTCAATTTAAGCCCATTGCGTTCGTCTCGAAAATTCTGAACCGTGCTCTTTGGCCTTGCCCTTTTTGGAGTCCCGAAGCTCCCGGAAAGTCTGAAACACTAAAAAAGACGTTTTCTGGAAAACAGGGTTAATTCCAAATAAATGGGAAAACTATGAAATATTCCCAAAATCATTATAAAACATTGATATAACCCTTATATGATGCAAATATGATTGGAATAGAAGTAAAATAATGCAAAGTTCATGTATGCATTTTACATGCATCAGTAGCTTGGTGAGGAATCCGGGTGACGTCGTCGACCCGGATCTTCTTTGGTGGTACGTCGCCGTATCAGGGAGGAGGACGAGCACGTCCGTCGGTACATGTATTTGTTAGATAGGCAGTATGATAGTAGGTGGTCGTTTCTTCAGAGGGTTCCTCCTCACGTGAGCTATGCCCTTGTGAGGGTTCCTTCTCTTTGGATGCGCAACGCCCGCGGCTCCGCACCTCACGGCTCAGGACCCGGTCGAAATTAGTTTGAGAGGTTCATGCATAGGAGAGGAGATGTATTAGTGATATATTATTCGTGATGTATTAGGGTTAAATAAAAATGGACGAGTTTGGTTCATGGGATATGTATTGGTGATACTTTTGCATACTTGATCAATGCTGCTTTTGTAAAGTGAGGAAAAATAATGTTCCCTACCTTTGAATTATTTTGCTAATGCTAACATTATTTTATCTTTCTTTTGTATTAGTTAAGCAATGGATAACTTCAACAGCAGACACGGTGAAGAGGACATTTTTTCCATGATGCGGCAACCCGAGGGTGGAACAGACGTCGGTGGAGCAGAAGACAATAGAGCAGAAGATGGCTCACAGTTTTTGACCGATTCCGGTCCGGGAATGGAGGTGGACCAAAGAGACGAAGCGCAAACGAGCGTCGAGTGCGATGACGACTCACAAATTGGTGGACATCCGTGGTCTGGCGAGGTATATTAAGCCTCTGTTGATCAGATGCAATAATTGATTTGTATATGTATGTATATTAACAAATGTTTCTTATTTTTAGACCTCCGCTTCGACCCAATCTGGAGGAAGTAAACGAGGCCATGCAAAGGTAGAGGGAGTTAGTTATGTCAACGACAGATTGAAAGATGTGCTTTGGGACAAGCTCATTGCACATTTCACCCTACCGGTCTTGGATTCAGAGGCAAGGACCAAAGCCATGACGAACAAAGTCAAGCATTTCGCTCTTAAGAAGATGGCTGAACAATTCAATAATTACAAGAACAGATTATACCGTGAGTACGTCAAAAAAATAAAATTCCAGATTTCAGTGGCATACCAGAGAGGCAGCGGGCTCACTGGAAATCATTTCTGGAGTACAAGGATGGGGGCAGGTGGCTACATGTCGGAAAAGAATAAGATAAATGCCCTCTGGAGAGACCAAAGATGGGGGCAAGTGGCTACATAAGTGCCGAGCCTAAGTGGGATGCAGCTGAGGCCGCCATGCGCGAAAAAGGGATCACTCCAGCTACAGAGCACTTTCCCCATAGGGCAAGAAACTGGGTACTTGGGCATGGGCGCAGTATGACACGGAAATGGGGAGTTAATAGTTGATGAAAAGAAAGAAATTCATATACCCCAGAAAGCAATTGTTGAAGTAATCGCCGAGGTTCAAGAGGGAAAGTTTATTCCCGACAGAGAGAACGACGAGCTGTCAAAGGCCCTCGGGAACAAAGAAAAAGGGGGACGAACACGAGGCTTAGGAGCTGACACGCCGTGGAATATTGGGTTTCCCGAGGACCGTGAAACTTATAGAAGCAGACTAAGAGCAAAGAAGAGGAAGGAGAAGGAGGACTCAGACCGGTTGAGCAACCTAGAAAGAATCGTACAGCAACAGCAGAAACAACTAGATCAAATGTGCGAGCAAGGGGGAACTCATCAGCTGCAGCAAGAGAGTCAAGGCGGCCCATCTCAGCGGAGAAGCAGCGTGGCTTCCACGGAGCTCGGTGCTGATGAGGCAACGGCGTTTACCTACCCCGTGGATTATATCACGGAGAAGACAAGTTGTGAGCTACATGTGCAAGTGAGGAACTTATCCCTGAAGGCGGCGGACGGCTATGCTTTAACTTGTGAATCTACAACACTGTGGTCTGGCAATGAGATTCCATATGGCTATGCTCGTGTCGGCGTGGATCGAATTGAACCAGGATATGAATCACTGGAGCTTGACATCCCTGGAGCTGATGATGAGAGGACACTGGGAGACGTCGGGGGTGGTATCATTCTATGGCGCAAGAAATACATCCTGTTGCCAGGCTCGGTGCCAAGGCCACCATCATCTCCTCCGAGTCGGCATGGATCACCTCCAAGTCCACATGATGATGAGAGAGACGACCACCACAACACGAGTCCATCTCGATCTCCGCCGCCGCATCAGCCGACTCCGCCGCCTCCGCCCACTCAAGGCCAAAAAAGGAATCGCGCCGTTTCGTCGATGGGTTTCCGACGTGGACCCCGACAGGAGCCCCTCCCAAAAGTACCGAAGGTTCCTCCCCCGAGAGCTTACGACAGGACTGTAGAGGAAAACGTCGCGATCGTGGCTGCCGACGTGAAAAAACAGCTTGCACCGAAAAAGCGCGAGCCAAAGCCAGTATATACGGCTGAGGAATAAAATTGGGCTAAGAACTTTGTTGAGCATCCATCGCAAATTGAGATAAATAGGCCAGATGACTATTTACGCTACATGAGGAGAGCTAGATCCCACACGACGACAAGTACTAGTGCCAGCGGGAAAAGAGACATTGCCCAGCTCGGAGAACAGGCAAAACAGTCGATCTCCCCGCTCCAGGTACCCACTGGTCAGGGCTCCGCGGCGAACATTGATTTATCCTACGCGGCGCAATTTGCTGCAGAAGCTGGTATTACACTTTCTCAACTGGAAAGCGGTGATATTCCCAATAATTTGGATGTAGTATGAAAATGAGAACACGGAAAGCCTCTGCTACCAGTTGAACAGATCGAGCTTCTACCAACACGAATGCGAATGCTACATGGCTGGTACTTGGAAGCCACAAAGGTTTTACAGCTCGAAGTTCTCCCTGTGAAAGTTACAGAAGAACATTACATAGGTCAAGACCAGGTGCAAATTTATTTTGAAGAACTCTATATGTTATACAAGCTTGACGCCCTCGACTTGAGTCTCGTCAGTACCTATTGTCTGTAAGTGATTTAATTCATTTATTTCTAAAATAAAATCTCTAGCTCAGCTCGGTCATTACCTGTAGTAATTATGCTCACTACGCTATTATGCAGAATGAAGAGTGATGAATGTGACAGAAAACAAATCTTTGACATTGGGTTCATTGACCCAGTACGAGTTAATGAAAGATTGCTACAGCAATACCCCAAGGAAACAGAGGCCAACTTGCTAAGGTTCATACAGAGGCAATATTACAAAAAGAAGATACTGTTTCCTTACCACTCTGAGTAAGAGTGTTACTATCTTGTACACATTAATTTTTGCTCACTCGATGTTAAGTGTAACTGATGAGTTACTGACGTATATAAACGTGTGCAGCTTCCATTACATTCTGCTAGTCATTGAAGTTGACGTTGGAACAGCTGAAATCTACGACTCAAAGAAGTATCCCGAAGAGAAGTCCCAAGGCATTAAAGATGTGCTCCAAAGGTAATTTAAATCATTATCGCACTATATCGATTTCTCTTGTTCATTTCCTGAGATATCAAGTAACTAATAACTCATTTATTCATTTTTTTTTGCCGGGCAGGATTTGGAAAGATTTCAAAAAGAGGACAACTGGTGAAATTGCAGAGGAACTTACTTTTCATCATGATGAGGTAAGTAGTACGAGCTAGCTAGGTTCGCGCATCTCTTTAATTATAATTTCAATACCATTATACCATGCTTGATTATTATTTGATTGAATTCTATTCTCGTAAAGAACTGCGATACGCAGCCACCGGGGACCAATTTGTGTGGATACTTCATTTGCGAGTGGATTCGCCAGGAGGTCAGCGAGCGGAACCGAGCGTTATTTGTAGAAGTACGTGAACAAATATATTCATAATTCTATTTTATTATCATCAATTGTGTTGAGTGTCCTTCATAATTTTTGTTATGATGATTGATATTCATATTGATCTCCTTCTTTTATAGTTGTGGGCTCACCGGAGGAACATGCAACTAAAGGAGCGCTTTCAAGCAATTCAAGAGGAAATTGCAGGATTTTTGCTGGAGCATGTCATAAACCCAAAGGAAAAATACAATGGCACGTACTACTTACATTGAATCCCGGTTATGATCTCCATGTAATCGAATAGAGGGGCTCTAGTCCCGATGTTATGCGATCTCCATGTAATCGAATAGACGGGCTCTAATCCCGGTTGTGATCTCCATGTAATAAAGTATATTTTTATTAGATATATATTTATTTTATGAACATTTTAATAGGCTATATGTATTTTTCTGATTTTTAATTAATTAACCATATATTTTGCAAGATTGATCATAGTTTTAAATATACAATAAGGCGGGAATACAAAAAATCCAGACGCTGCCACTTACGACCCGGGACAAAAGGTTCTCGACCACGCGCGCAGGCAGCGGCCACGTGGATAGCCTTTTGTTCCGGTTCGTAACTGACCCGGGACTAGAGGGGGGGGGGGGGGGGGGGGCTCTTGTCCCGATTTGGGGTCCCGGGTCGCAAGCCGGTATTAAACGGCCTTACCACCCGGGACTAGAGCCCTTGTTTCTACCAGTGATGCCGTCTCCACAACAACTCGGGGACGGCCGGACCTGGCTAGCTAGTTCTTGCGTGTAAGTTCCATTGATCGCCGGCCCGTCCGGAATGCAGTCGCGCCGGCGGCACACTGCCGCCATTCTCTCAGTCACGGCGCTTCTCTTCTTCGTCTGCATCCCAGCCAGCCAAATTGCGTTTCCTTCCGGCGCCATGCGCGCGCGCGATCTGCTCGGTCTTCGCGCCGTCAGTGGTGGAAGTGCAGCCACTGACAGTGCCAGCTCCGGCCACCACTTGCCGATGCAGCCGAACACGGAGGCCGTGTTGCTTCCGGAGTGGGAGGTTCTCGTGCTGCTCCGACGAGCAACCGCCACTAATGCAGGGGGCCTCGGGATCGGGAACGCCACGTGCGTGTTCCGTGGGGGAGCGTCGTCCCCGGCGCGCGCGCTTGGGTCGCTGCCGGCGTCCGGGCGCCAAGTTTACACCTGCATCATGCGGTGCCCGAGCATGCGCGGAGTCAACGCCACGACACACCACTCGTGGTATTCGACGCCTCGACGGCTATCACCACCGGCGATGCCGCACCAGGCCGCTTGATAGAATTGCTGAAGTGGAGTGACCGCATGGTGTACGAGTCCGTCGCGATCGCCGGCGGCGACGTGCTCGTGTTCGCCAAGGGCGTCAACACGAGGAAAAAAGTCAACCGCGCGGCTGCAGACATCCGGTGCCTGTACTACCGCGGCGACGCCGGTAACGTCGTGGCCTTGCTGCCGGCCACCGGCCCACCACTTCGGCGCAGCAAGTCTTCCGGTGCCCGCCTCCATCGGCGGCGACTTCGGTAGAGCACCCATCCCGAGAGCTCCGCGTCACTCTTGTCGTAGCCGGCGAGGAGCCCATCCCCTCACTGGACACCTATGATCCGCCACGTCGTCCCAGCTCGCTGGTGGCATCGTCAGAGGTGATGGGATCAACGCCGACGACAGGGAAGAGGCTCATTTGCGCCTGCACCATGGTCCACGACGGGGCCAAGTTCCTGCGAGAGTGGGTGGTGTACCACGCGGCCGTGGGCGTGGACCGGTTCTACGTCTACGACAATGGGAGCCAAGATGACCTGGCGGACCAGGTGCGCCAACTCACCTCGGACGGGTACAACATCTTCACCCAGACCTGGCCATGGCCCAAAACCCTAGAGGCCGGATTATCCCACGCCGCCGCGGTGCATCGAGATTCGTGCGAGTGGATGGCGTTCGTCGATGTCGATGAGTTCATCTTCTCCCCACATTAGACTCGCTCGGAGAAACCAACCAAATCCTTCCTTCACTCTGTAGTATCGGTGGAACAAGATGTTGGGCAAGTGTCCCTGTGGTGTGTCGATTTCGGACCCTCGGGCCGAACGACACATCCGAAGGAGGGGGTCACCCAAGGATACACATGTCGGGGAAAGACCACGGAGCGACGCAAGTCATTGGTCCGACTCAATGCGGTGGACCAATCTCTGGTTAACTCGGTCCATCATTTCATGGTTCAACCTGGGTTCCGAGACGAGTGGAACACTCGAGTTCGAGTGAACCACTATAATTACCAAGCTTGGGAAGAGTTCAAGGTCAAATTTCACCGTCGGGCGTCGACGTGTACACGGTTGACTGGACCGAGAAAGTGAAACTCAACTCCAACGACCGGACACCAGGTCTAGGGTTTGAGGCCGTCGAACCGACCGGTTGGTCACACAGGTTCTACGAGGTGAATGACACTCTGCTCCGGGATGTGACTCGAAGATGGTTCGGTGTTGGATTTGGAAATAATAATGGAACATGATCAAGAGATATTACTCTCATTTCTTTTTATTAGAGGAAACAATGAGTTATGTTGTGTACAAAAGCAGTAACTGGTCTAATGTTTTACAATTACCCGACCTGGGTATTCTTATATGTACCATAAATGTTCATTTCAACCAGATGATGGTATAGATGGCAAGCGTTTCACTGTGCGCTCTTCTGAAGCTGTCACCAGTACTGTTTCTGTGCATCTGGGCCACTTTTTCCCCACATCCGTCTCTTCACCGTGGCCTGAGAGTGTTCTTCGGGGCACTGATCCACGGGTGCCCGCGATCGCAAACCTCCATGGCGCCGTGACATGCTCGGGCAGCGCATAGTCAATGCCAACACGGGGGCCAACCAAAACGTTCTCTGGTTCCGGTGCATCCAGAACTTCCAACCCACCTGAGACAGGAAATAAATTGGTGAATAAAAAGCACCACAAAAATGCGTCAACGACATTTGACAGTTTCAGACAATATACTGAAAATCGATCAATCATACCGGGTGTATATAGGGGGTGGTTCGACCAGTCAGTGGAAAGCCCCAGAGCTTGACCGACCTGAATAAGGCATATAGTTATGATATAGCTCTCTAGGAAGAATCTGAATTCAGGAAATGGAAACTTTGTTATCGAAGGCCCTAGACCTTTCCTGGTCCTGTAAGTAAGATTGGTTTCTCGGTTTGTTGGCCACGACGTTGCTGAATGATTTCCAGTCCTACAGTAATTCAGGGCGAAGTAGCAACATTCAGCTGATGCTCAAAAAAAATAGCAACATTAAGCTTAAACAAAATGTTGCAAAGGGACGTTGATAGGAGATACATTAGCGTTTTTACACCGCCAAACACACGTGTTGTCAGTTTGCTACACAAAAATCATTTTATGGTGCAAACATGTGATTCAATTTGTAGAACTGGCAGTTCGATATGGTGTTCTACTCCAGCTGTCTAATAGAAACTCCTTTTACATATTTCTCAAGTTAGGGGAAGCACAGGATGAAGTTAGAATGGAATTATGAAACACACGAGGAAAGATGGGCCACATCTCCTACTTTAGTCTGCTCTTTTAATTAAACTCCCATCTTTTGGCAGCAAGGCGACAAAAGTAAACCTAGACATATGCTACATATACATCAGATACTTTCAAGAAACATACTCTGTAATTCAGATTAGTATAATTTCTCAAATAAGAAGTGTTATTCAGAAATCCTATGTGTGAAAAGAAGTTTAGGAATAAAAAGAATAAAGCAAGAGCCATAGGCCCTACCATTTAGGCAGCAAATTGTGATCACAGTATATCTCCTAATTTAAATACTAAAATGGGCACCAAATTTCAGTCAAAGTTCAAATGAAGTCACCCTAAACCTTATATATTTCACTTGTTGCTAGTTCATCTTTGCATGTATATGCAAAAGTAATCGCGGGTCGATAGTACGTGCGATTAGAGAGGAATGCATACCGCTAACAGGAGCGCATGATCGGATCAGAACAGCGGCTCCGATGCCGTCTTTGTCAGCAACAACATTGAGCATCATGTGGAGTCCATAGCACAGGTACACATATGCATGCCCTCCTGGTCCAAACTACACCCCGTAGATGGGGAAAACCTCAGCCAACCTCAATGTCAAAATACTCCGGAATTGATATCTGCCAAGCTTGACAAGGCAAGGAAGCACCGGGCTTACCATGGGAGCAGTTCTGGCGGTGGCGCCGAACCGGCCATGGCACGCGGAATCGTTTGGCCTGTAAGCCTCCACCTGGACCCAATGTAAAGAGTAAATCCAAAATCGGCACAGCTTGATAGCACATTGCTAAGTTTATCTAGGACGAATGTATATGGTAATGCCTAACTCAGCCACACAAAATCACACGAGATGCTAGTACATTTCAGTCAAAATGTCGGCAACAAAAAAAAATCTGATGCTATTGCAACGGTGAATAATTACGAAAATAATAAAATGCGCACCTCGGTGATGCGGAGGACGACTTGGTCGCGGCGCAGGAGCTTGCCGAGCAGGCGGGGGGCGAGGTCGAGCGCGTCCACCTCAAAGAACTCGCGAGGCAGCACGCGGCCTGCAGGAGACAACGCAGAAAACTCCGGCGATGCGGGGAGCAATGGTGTGGCCCTGGCCGCCACGGAGCCCCGCGCAGCCTCGGCCTCTCCGGCGGCGAAGTCAACAACGAGGCGGTGGCTGCGGGGCTGCTGTTTCTTCCTGGGGGAGGATCGCTTGAAGCTTGGGGGCGTGGCCGCCCCCGGGGTGTTGGTCGGCGATGGGTCTCCGGCTGCCGGCGGCCGGCGGCGAGTGGCGGCGTGGGGGAGGTTGGGGGCTTGGGGCTGGACGGCTGGGATGGAACGGAGGGGTTTCATCGATGTCAACTGTGAATCCCAGCGGCACAGGTCACGCCTCTTTGGTCTGAGAAGGTCAAGGCTAATGAAACAAGAGAAGAAGATTCGAGTCTCACTATTATTTTGGACAAGTTTAATTCTTTTATACATTCATCATTTTCATATTCGTAATCATTGGCTCCCGCTCCTTTGCACTACAAACAAAAAATGTCAACTTACATACTACAAAATGTCAACGGCCGCACCAAACTTTCTACTGTATAAAATTGCCACTAGTGGGCCCCATTGAGGAAGGTTGCACTTTTATTTGGATTTTGGAGTACTCCCTCTGATCCATATTAGTGGGCACAACTTTGTCTAGATACACATATATCTAGTCTAGATATTTAACTAGATACATATGAATTTAGACAAAGATATGCCCACTAATATGGATTGGAGGGAGTACTATTTTCTAGCCTTTGCATACTGATACGTCGTTCATAAACTTGGCCACGTCTCATATTGTCATGATACGCCATCACTCGTGTTTAGAGAATTTGGAGACGAATCACGGATAGATGGTTCCATCGTTGTACCTTCTTTTGATGGCACTAGGATGGTGACACTGAAGTGTTGAGAAGGGCAAAAGGAAATCAACACAACCATCAATCCGTTCACACACACAACATGATCATGATGGTACGATTCATTGTCCATCATAGGTTGTGAATGTAGGTGAAATTTGAAATGACTAACGTTACACCTACGGAGAATTATGCCCCCGCCAGACCGCCACTGCGTCGAAGCAAAGACCAAGACCGCGACTGGTGCGCACATAGCTCGCTAAGTGTCAAGTGTGAGTAATGGTGAAATCTCAACATATTGCATGCTCATCACGACAACCCGGGCACAAACTTTTCCTTGGGCTATCTTAACCTCTTTGCGCCATGTGTTTATTGGCATCATGTGGTGTGATGTTTGCATATCAGATATGTATAGGAACAAATGAACCAATTTTATATTTTATTCATCCATGACTAAATCATCGCAATATAATAACACGGGAAAAAAGACGACGGCGGGCAGAAATATAATCTAGAGGGTATTTAACTTCTGGCACATCATTATGGATGAAATATAATCCTGATGGTGTTTTGTGTTCTGGCCTCTTTTGGTTCTGGTCGCACCATTGTCTCCTTGATCAGGCACAACAAAAAATGAAAGAACACGAGCCGTCGATCAAGAAGATTCAGAGCCTCTTTGATTTGTAGGATTCTCAAAGCACAAAAATAGAAAAAAAACACAAGCTTAGAGTGTGATGTCGAGTTCTCTTGCATCTATAGGAATCCTATAGGAAATTTGGAGGATTTTGATTCTGTACACTGTTTGATTCGAAGGATTATATCCTTAGGAAAATAATTCCATAGCGTTGCACTGCACTATGTTTAGGATGGAAATGTCCATCCACTCAAATCTCATGTTATACTGGATTGGTTTTCCTGTGATTTAAATATTTCCTGACAAAAATTGATGTGCTCCATATCTTGTAGGATTCAATTAGACATGACATTCTAATTCTACATGTTTTTTCATTTCCTTTGTTTCAGCAATCTTTTAAATCAGAGAGGTCTAGGTCTTACAAGAATTTTCTATAAGAAGTGTTTGTATCATAGGAAAGCAAAGAGTTGTAACAAGAGTTTTGGCTGAATTTTTCTCTCTAAACATATTGCAATGCAATCCTATGAGAACAATTCTTTGGATTTTAATCCTACGAATCAAACGGTGCCTATAATGTATATTCTTAAGTATCAAAATCTTTCGAAATTCCCTTTTTTAAATCAAAATAGCCTCAAGGGTAGAGAGTTGTCCCGAACAGGGGGTTCATTTTGGTGGCACCTCGAACTCGAAGTCTCGAACTAAGCAGGCAAGGAGAGGCAGTGGCCTCCCTCCCCACCCGAAATCGACTCCCTTCGAGAGCAATTTTCCGGGCATCTCACCCACGGGCACTGTTCACTAGGAACAGTACTCGTACTGTAGCGGCAGTGTAATATTCTTTGCTGGTCTCTCTCAGCACGCGTTCAAGCCACAGCGATAGGAGTCACAAAACTCGTGGGGTTTGTATAGATCTGTAGGTTTAGCTTGCACAGTAGGGTGTGTGTGGTGTTGAGTGGGTGCGTGTGGTGTGAGTTGGTGTGTTAAGTTCAGATACTACACCTTTACCAATCCAGAGGCATAAAAAAAAAAGGCACAAAACCAGCATAAAAATATGAAAATATCAACCTGCTGAAAAGGCCAGGACGCTCTCACACACACACAGGCACACAGCCCAACACAGGAGCAGCCGGCCGTACGGTCCGACGACGATGGACGCCGACGACCGGAGCGCCCCGCTGCTGGGCAACGGCAACGGCGGGGTTACCCGCGCGCCCTCGCTCCGGCGCCGCGACTCGGCGCGGTCGCTTCGCAGCAGCTTTCTGTCGCGGCTGCCCGATAAGATGCGCCCCGAGCTGGACCCGGAGCGCGCCGCCGACGTCGACGTGGCCCGCGTCAAGTACCTCTCCCAAGGTAACCACCACCGAAGCCAACGCCGTGCCTCTTCCCTAGTTCACCTCTTAATCCATGGAGGACCGCCGCAACGACTTCGTCTTCGTCCCCCCTTTAATTTGTTTGCCGCGAGCAGGTGAGCGGGACTACTACAGGAAGCAGCTCGCCACTCTAAAGACCTTCGAGGAGGTAGAGGCCCTGTGCATGCCCGGCGAGTTCGACTCGGATGATGACCCCGAGGCCGCCGGCGCCGCCGAGGATGAGGAGCAAAGGCAGAGCGAGTTCGCCATGAAGATATCCAACTACGCCAATGTCGTCCTCCTTGCTTTCAAGGTGTTTGATCAATCGACTTCTCGCGAGCATGATGTACATGGTGCAATTGCGCGACGGAGCAAGCGAAATTAATCGGTCTGATTCGTTTTGGGTTGCTGGATTGCAGGTTTACGCGACGATCAGGACGGGTTCCATAGCGATCGCGGCGTCCACGCTCGACTCGCTGCTGGATTTGATGGCCGGCGGCATCCTCTGGTTCACGCATATCTCGATGAAGAAGGTGAACATTTACAAGTACCCCATCAGCAAGCTGCGTGTCCAGCCGGTCGGGATCATCGTCTTCGCCGCTATCATGGCCACTCTAGGTGTGATGTGAACCCCATATCTTTGAATAGATTCATGGTTGTTGCTGTGTGTCACCTGGATTGTGTGTTATTGAAGTGAATTTGCTCCTCATATATGTCAATTTTTCAGGTTTCCAAGTCCTGATCCAAGCTATTGAGCAGCTGGTGGAGAACAACCCCGGCGACAAGATGACAACGAAGCAGCTGATATGGTTGTACTCCATTATGCTCTCAGCAACTGCTGTGAAGCTTGCTCTCTGGTTTTACTGCAGGAGCTGAGGGAATAGCATTGTCTGGGCATACGCAAAGGTATATATTATATCTACCTTGCATGAGCTAATTTTGGAAGTTGGAACTATGGCAGCAAAATGATTGGGCGTTGCCATTTTAGCATCAGATTGTTGCCTTGTTGAGTTAGTGCAAAAATTGGTCCCCAGAAAAAGGGATGCAAGATTTTGCTATTCTAAAATTGGATTGTGCTTGGTACCATTGACATCCAGGACCACTATTTTGATGTGATAACCAATGTCGTCGGGCTGGTGGCTGCTGTTCTGGGAGACAAGTTCTTCTGGTGGATTGACCCTGCAGGGGCTGTGCTTCTTGCGGTGTATACCATAACAAACTGGTCCGGAACCGTAATTGAACATGCAGGTCACTTCCCAAATCTTCTGATTTTTCATAAGTGCTTTGGTTCTTCTCTTCAGAAGTTAATTTGAGATTGAAGTGGCTGATAAGAGAATGCAAACTAGCAAATGAAATGAGGATGCGTGGGACAGATAATCAGCACACTGCAATAGGCCCCTGAAGCTCTGAATTCTTGGTGCAGTTACGCTGGTGGGGCAGAGTGCTCCTCCGGAGATGCTGACCTACCTCGCCATGAAGCACGACGCTCGCGTGCAGCGAGTCGACACAGTCCGGGCTTACAGCTTTGGCGCGCTCTACTTCGTCGAGGTCAGTTCACAGCCATAGATAATATGCATGTGAAATTCAGAGTCATATATATCTTTTTTACCTTCTACTTATCCCCTTATTTTATGGTACATTCTGTTCCTGATTTGGCACCAGGTTGACATCGAACTTTCCGAGGATATGCGGTTAAGAGAGGCTCACGCCATCGGGGAGTCGCTGCAGGAGAGGATCGAGAAGCTGCCGGAGGTCGAACGGGCGTTTGTCCATGTGGATTTTGAGAGCACGCATAAGCCGGAGCACACGGTCCGGAGCAGGCTGCCGGCAACCGAGCCCTGTTAATACCTCCTACGATCCAACTATCTCTGTTCTTGTACAGTGGATATATACTGGTGAAGTTATATAGTGTTGTAATTGTTTTTCTATTTGGTCGACACTGAAAGAACAGACACAGACAACCATATCACGAAGGACACCAAGATAAGCTGACGCCTGCGTGCTGCCTGGAATATGGTTGTCTCGGTGGAATAATACAGGGTTCGCCATTTTTGGGAAGCTGACGCTTGTTCCTTGTTTGGTGTTACCCTTTTTCCCCTTTCGGAATGGTTGATATATGAGTATGGAATACGGATGTTGATAATACAGCCATACAGGACTCGCCATTTTGGGGAAGTTGGTGCCGATTCCTTATGCTCCTGTCAGCTTTTTTTCCTTCTGGGTGATTGTGTTTTCCTGCTTAGAAACAACCAAACAGTTGATCAGAAAGTTCTGCTCGTCTTGGTATTTCAGATGACGCGACAGTTCTTGGCTCCCTGAACAGTTGTGAGTGCCTCCTTTGCTGCAAATAGCACGTTTTCACTGTTCTGCAACGCAGCCGTATCTGATGTGGATGTCACAGACATTCTTCGGTGGAATTACACAGAGTGCCCCGTTTATGGGAAGAAGCGTATTCCTCATTTCAGTTGCCTTGTTTTCGTTCTGAAGGTTTTTTATTTACAAGTTTTTCCTTCTGAAAGTTTGATACTATCTGCGGCGGAATACAGGCGTCTTTTTCTTACGGATAATACAGGGCATTTCTAGAAAGTTGATTCTTTGTTCCCGCCATCTACGATTTGGTCGGCACCCGCAGGTGCCGGTGGAGGACGTCCTCCACGTGGCTGTGGTGTTGCCGCCCTCCGGCTCCAATGGTGTGGTGTGCTCTTATCGCCATGTCCGGTCGACTACCGCTTATGGTGGTGGAGGTTGTTCCCTCCCGGGTGGTTGTGGTACCGCCGCCCGTTGTCTACGGCTATTTCTCAGTGCAGTCCGGCCTCGCAGTGTTTTGCCATGGAGAGACGACGATGGTGACTTCAAGACCGAGGTGGCGCATGTTGGTAGGCGGCAAGATTGGTGTAGCGCTACGGATTGTCTGGAGATGTGGTTCCTTGGGGGTCGGGAGAAATCTCTGTCATCTTGGCACCGACGCGATGACGCTTGTGAGTGTCGCCATTCCTTATTGAAGAGCGTCGGGTGTACCCCTTCCCCACTCCCCATAGCGTACCGGGGGAAACCCAAGGACCAGTCCGGGCAGCAGCGTCGTCGTTGTCGCTTTCCTTTTTGGAGGTGTTGGTTGGTACGCGACGATTCGGAGTGCTAGGATCGTGGTGGGAATTCTCGGAGGGTGCAGCGGTTGCGAGTCATCTTCGTTTTTGTCGATCCGCCGATGTTGGCTTTGTTTTCTTTTATCTTCTCTTTTTTTTCTTTTGCGCTTGATTGTGCTGTTTTAGCCTCAGCAGTGGTTTCGGAGTTGTATCGTGTGGTTGTTATATTAATATAGCGGAGCATAAGCCTGTTTCGAGCACGATTTGCTCCCTAAAAGCCGCAGGGTTGCTGAAGCAATGAACGACTAAGCCTGCTCCATGGCAAACTACACCCGGTTGAGCTGAAATTTAGTCAGTCTATTGATAACCAGCGTGTTTGCTTTTCTATCAAACTAGCTGCATGGCCCTCTTATATGCAAGGGCGTCGTCTTAAGCCCACTTAATTTGTCCACGAAATATATTTATGGTTCTATAGATATTGAAAATAGAAATTTCTAAATGGTATTAGTCTAGAGCCACCTCAAATGGTTAAGATAATATCACTATTGTGTATATGTATCATGTTAATTTATGGGCGAGTAATTATTCTAGTTTCTTACTCTCATCCTGTTACCCCCCACGCTTCAATGTCATGTCCTATGTATTAGTTGTGTCATGTAACATGACTAGCTATGCCACTTAGATCACAATAACACTGTTCATACTACTCAATACTTTCGAAAATTTGTTCAATTCATTCACAATACTTTAGTTCTTTTTTGATTTGTGTGATTTAAAAACCACATAAATAACAAAAACTACATGTGCAATGACATGTTCACTTAATTCATAAAAAGTTAGTAACCATAGAAGATGAAGAGTGTACTCGATTATATCGTGGAAATTGTATTTATAAAATAAGTGAAAATATATCCATGAGAGAAGTGTCTATAGTATGTGTTGGCTAAGATTTCAAAATCTATGAATTAAGGCCCGCTGAAAATAAATTAGTTCCAACAACTTAATAAGGTTCATAGATCCATAAAAATATCGAGAATTTATCTGTTGTCTACAACATTTTTCTTAATTAAAATTTAGCTTAATTCTCCTTTTCTGGTCAGTTATAATACGTAATAATGATGTTTATACGAAAACATATAGGGAAGACATATTTTCGTTGCAGAACAACACTATTAAACTTCAGCGTGCAAATATAAATGAATAAGAAAAAAATACTTACAAATTGAACAAAAAATTAATATTTGTTCATGTATAGGCGAACTAGTAGAGATATATTTTACTTTATATAGATATCATTAATTTTCTTCATTCCTTTTATTCACCCTCTTTTGCTTTGAAACACGTGTCATTTTTTTTTAGAAATGACTTTCTAGACATGCGTGATTTCAAGATGCACCTTTGGCTTTCAGTTTGTATATGAATATGATGATAAAATAGTATGATGTACTTTTCAATATAAATTACGTGATTATTTTTTGTCGGACGGTTTCATTAATCTATTTATATACCAATAACCAAAGTTATGAGTATCTCTTCAAATGTTTAATTTTTTCTTGTATATCAAAATGGATTATATATAGAAATGGAAGTCAGAGAAGTTTAAATGTGAATTAACCATTATAAAACATAGGAGGTATTATTATTTTTATCTAATTTCATTAATTCTCCCAGCTATATCATGCTCTTCAAGACGTAACAAAAATACAACAACACCTCTCCAAGTCATTCTTATATTCGTTAACAATAGTGAGAAATGAATTCTTGAACAACATCCATTAGAAAATACATGATTTTACCAAATTATATTTATTTTTCATTGTTAATGTTACTCGTTCTATCAATAAAATGCATAGCTCCCCTACATTGATGGTATGAAAAGATGGCGCAGATAAATTAAATATAATTGCAATACATATCTATACCTTCCTTGATTCCCCACCAATGCATTTGGCATCCTCTAATTTTTCTACAAAAATATGTTCTAGTAAATTTTGAGTATACCTATTGGTTCTAGTGGATTTCAAATATATCGGTTGATTGTTCCTTTTCGCTAGCACTTTTGCATGGATTTGGTTTAGAACCCGCTTTTCTCTTCCCAATTTTTTCTGAGCTTTAAATTGCTCCCTTCAATCCAAACATTTTATGCGGAAACTTTGTTTTTTCTTTCACATACGAGTTCGTAACCTTGCTTTTTTCGACAAGTTTTGAAGGGGTGCGACTATTTGATATGAAGTCTATCCATACAACGTAGTCATGCGAATGGGACAACTTCCAATTTCTTGTGAAATTCTAGCCACCAATTACAGATCTAAAAAATCAAATTATTTAGATTATGGTCGATTCATATGCATGCCACGTCGAAAGTTACCCCTATATATTTGTTTTAATATAAAATATAATATAATAAATTTGGTTGAGTTTGGATCATTCGTTTGAGAGCGCCGACCCAATTATCAAAGGGATAGAATATTTTGACACCTCTGCTTTAAGGTTATGTGTCCTCTCTTGGTGGTTGTTGTTCCCGATTAGCAACATGGTGAAATGTGATATAAATTAAAAGGTTTTAGAGAAGAATTTGTACCCAAATTTTTTCATAGTTGAACTTGTTTGGCCCGCTTGGTACACAACCATATTGTTTTACTCCTCAAACCCCTTATGTCATCTATGCATGTGATTATGTTATTTCTGCTACCTATCTGTTGGTTGGAACAAACTTCAGTCTCGCAAATCAGAGCAATCATATTCATCACCAAATAGTTCATAGGCTAACCCGTAAAAAATGAGTAAGAATGTTCTACTCATTTTGATCTTTGCAATAACACATCAAGTCATCATCGATGAGCCTTGTTGCAAACATATCCACTTATTAAGAACGAGTGATTGTTTTTTAGTTGAACTAGATGGGCATAATTAGCCAGCCCGAACCATTTCAGTTAAATGATAGGCCCGGATACAACACAACAGCTACATGTCATAGCAGATGACACATACACAAGAGGGAACAAGGGAAACAGAGGAACAACCTAGGAACGAACTATGTTCTAGACACCACCACTGCACCATAAAATCATACCAAGAAGAGGATGAAGGAGTGTGGTTGGCTCAGCTGAAAGATATCCCATTGTCGAGACTACGAACAGAAAAACATCAACCTCTCTTGCAGCAAGAACCAGAGACCTCAAAAGACAAGGAGAGCCACAGACGCGGTGGAAAGGCATCAATTGATGGGGGCTTGAGGCCACGTCGCGCCACTAAGTGCCGCCGACACCAGTGAAGGGAAATGTACTACCGAGACAACAACTATACCACCTCTTGGCCTTGAACTCGACAGCCATCACCATACGAGCAAACCTGTGCATTGTACAATACAACAAAAACCTCATATGCTATAAGGACCTCGATCAACCGAGACCTCGCCATCAAGGGCGGAGCTCCCTTTAGGAAAGGTAGGGTGTCCTACCTATGTTGACTGTTGGGGGAAAATGGTTACACGTGTTTGTTCTGAACAATTTGAACGGTATTATGTTAAACAGAATCAATATAAAAAGTATGCTTGTTTTTAATGAACACTACACAAAATCGATTCCGAACGAAAAATATGGACTAGATTTAGTATAATCGGAGACTTTTTATGGATATTTCTCTAATTACGAGCATAACCATATATATAGGATAAATTTGTGCTATTCATTATTAAGCGCCGGGAATTGAAACATTAGAGATTTTTTTGGTATTTGAATGGCACAATATCATGTTTCCTACGGTTTATCATCTCATTTAGCTGTCATTTCTTGTACGAGTGGCGATGACAACATTTGGAAGGGAATTCTGGGGGACAAAGATCACCAAGACTGAGTTGCGCAAAATAATGTGCACGATAGCTTCTTGGCGACTTGATGATGTGCTATATCAAGGGAGGGATATCAAAAGTATTGATCGATAAAATTACAAAATATATGAAAAAAAGTATAGCTTTGCCATTGGTATGTTTACTTATATTCAAACATGTTTATATTTATATTGTACCAAGTAATTATGAATCATATATACTCATCTGATCCGTAAAAAGTGTCGTGGCCTAGAGTGGTACTCTGTACTAGAGTTGTACACGATACGCTAAAAGGACAATGATGTCGCCTAGAGGGGGGGTGAATAGGCGATTAAAACTTTTCCGGTTTAGGCTTGATAATTGCGGAATAAAACTAGATGTTTAAATTAACAAGCGAACAACCTAAATAAACTAGGCTCACCTATGTGCACCAACAACTTATGCTAAGCAAGACAAGCAACAAGGTGATAGCAAGATAGAATACTTCAAGCACGAAGGCTATCACAATATAAAGTGCATAAGTAAGGAGCTCGGGTATAGAAATAACCGAGGCACGCGGAGACGAGGATGTATTCCCGAGTTCCTCCTTTTTAGGGGAGTACGTCTCGTTGGAGAGGTGTGAACCAACACAATGGTTCAAAAACCACAAAGGTTTTACCTTCTTCTCCGATGAACCGCACCACAAAGGTTTGGTTCACCTTCTACTATCGGAATCCTTCGAGGCGGAAATCCGGAGCCTTTCAACAACGATCCGGGGCACAACCCACAACGGGATTGGGGACTCCCAAACAGCTACAAGTGACCACACAAGGGTCTCAACCACCACACGGGCGTCTAGGGTCCAAAGACCCAAGAGTAACAAGTTCACAAGCTTTCAACTTCCACGAATCCTCGTGGAGAGCACAAACCGATGCAACACAATGCAATGGCAAGAACACAAGAAGTGTTCAAGTTCTTCACTCTCAAATTCCAACAAAGCAACAAATGCTTATGGGGAATAAGAGAGGAAGAACAAAGGAGGAGAAATACCAAGAACTCCAAGATCAAGATCTACTAGGTTCCCCTCACTTAGAGGAGAGATGGATTGGTAGAATTGTAGATCTAGATCTCCTCTCACTTTCCCTCAAAGATATACAAGAATCATGAGAGGGATTGAGAGGAAGGCAAGCTTTTCCAAAGGTCAACAATGGAGGAGAGAGAGGGGAAAAACGAGCTCAAAGGATTGATAAACCATTGGGGAAGAAAGCCCCTTAAATAGGTCCTCTCAAAAATCTGCCCGTTGCAGACAAAACAGGCCGCAGCGGTAGTACCGGGCCGATCCCGGTAGTACCGAGCCGCGTTGACACGAAGAAGCAACGAAGACTGCGGGAAGCATCCCAGCGCTGGCCCGCTTCGGTAGTACCGGACCGGCCGGTCCGGTAGTTCTTCCTTCCCGGTAGTACCGAGCCACTACCGGGGCTACTACCGGTTAAAAAATCCTCGAATACAGAAAGCCTCCCGGAGATGCGGTAGTGACCCGGTACTGGCTGCGGTAGGGCCGCACGGCCAAAAAGTCGGGGTCACCCGGTAGTACCGGGCTTGGGTCGGTACTACCGGCCTAAGAAGAAACTGCAGAAACAGATAAAGAAAACCGCAATAACTTTTGCAAGGAAGCTCCAAATGAGATGAAACCAACGAGGTTAGAAAGGTAACGAAATATTAAGGGTCACAAATATGGAGGAGATATCACACATGGGAGGTGTGGACCTTATCTCGAGGAGGACCGGTAATATTTCCAACACCGAGGACGCAACAAGTTTTCCATCTGGACTCCGTTTTCAATGATCTTGGGCTTGCTCCGAAGATAATCACAAGCACTACAAGATCATGCATATACACATCATAGTCCATCATGTGAGGAGGATAACACAAGAGGAGAGTTTGACCTCTCTACAAGAGACGAACCGGTAAACCCTCCAACATTAAAAACACCACAAGATATCCAAATGAAATCCCTTTTTGATGAACTATAGCTTGGTATGGGGATGAACACAAGCTCTAAATTCTCACATGGATAAAAGCCAAATAAGAACCAAGAAAGATGATATGCCAAATATGCAAATGTTTGAGCTCTCCACAAAGATGCGATCAAGTTACTCACTTGAGAGCCCCTCTTGATAGTACGCCGTCTATCCTATAACCCGGCCTCCCACTAACACCACGAGACCGGTAAAATAGAAACCCTATCAAGATCATACATTTGCCTTGCGCATTCCACTTGAGGTAGATGATGACGATCTTGATCTCTTCAAGTGTACCACCTTTCTTGATTGCGCTTGCTAGCACATGCTTGATGAAGACTTCTCCAAATGCTCCCCCATACACCATTATGGGAGAGCCTCGCTTAGCTCCGTCTTCATGAATCCACTTGCGCTTCATATTCTTCTCTCGATATAGATGATGGCTTGGAGATAAATATGAATGTTCACTCAATCTTCTTTTCCAAGCCATGCTTGCAATAAGCTCAACTCTAGATGACCATTCTTCATATGAACCCATTGGAAGGAACCTTGGTCATCATATAATCTTCTAGAGTACAACATATGAACTCCAATCTTTTCCTATGGACAAGATCTACAAGTACATCTCAATGCAAACATTAGTCCATAAGGATTGTCATTAATTACCAAAACCACGCATGGGGCAACACATGCACTTTCATACGCGGCACATATATCGGATCGGAGGTGGTAGTAGTAATGTCTAGACACTATTTCATCCCTTGCATCATTTTTTTTAGTGTTTTCCCCATCTTATATTTTTCATCCTCCGCCACTGCTCGCCGCTAACACGACCATCACTGCGAGGAGGTCAAGGATCAAGAAGTGGGCCCAACTCACTTGGTTTGGAACGTGGATATACAACCCAATCACCCAGATTCAATTCCTCACGGACGTAGATTTGGCTTCTTATTATTAAAAAAAAACCGTTGTAGGGGCCTCCCTACCACATTCCTTTCAAAAAAAGGAGGTCAAGGATCTCGCCAAGAGCACACACAGGGATGGGGGAGGACGCCCTCAGGCGTCACAGTCACCCGCACTTACCCAAGCTAGAACGAGTGACTGTCAATCCATGTGACTTGGTTTCATGTGACATGCTTGTTATATCCACGTTTCAATTTTAGAAGGTTGGACCCAATGACAGCTATATGAATCGAGCAATCTAGCGTAACAAAGAAATATCGAGAGAGGCGTTTTGACTGCGGGTGCATGTGCACCCGGTATTTAAAATGCATTTTAAACTCATTTTAAAATGTCTAAAAACTTGCAAAAAAATGTATGCATATCCATTTTAACTTCCTATGTGGTCGCGAAATCATTTCAAGAAAAACTTACATTTTTTGTGGTATCTGTAAAAGACAAATTATTTTACTGAATAAGGTTGTTGACGAGATTTTTTTTTGTCTTTTTTACACATGCCACAAAATGACAAAAATATCGTTTGTTTCGTGAAACACTTTCTGAACACATAGAGAAGATGTATCTACAAATTTTATTTGGAAATGTGTTTTTTTAATGCCGGGTGCCAAAGTATATTTCACGGAAGCATCTTACTAACCTGAACCAATGGCTATGGTCACTCCCAGCCAAGACTACCTACGTGTTGTGCTGGTTGAAGTTGGATGGATCATGTAGTCAACCAGGATAAGGTTTGCATTAATGGGTATTGAAAAGGGAAAGAAAAGCGTTAAAGGCGTATAGTTTGAAAAGATCCTAAATGGTAAATGCAATGGTCAGATAGAAAAGAAACAGTACAAAAATATCTGAACATATCCAGATTGGATTTTAGTCATAATAAAATAATTAGAACCATTCAATAAGTGTATAGCCTAAATATATTTGAATCCTAGTAAGATTTTTCCATTAAATGTTACCACATGATATATATACCAATTCAGCAATTCTATATCCGGATAAGCATTCCCAATAAATAGAACATTTATGATGTTCTAATTTTTAGAGAGGGTGTTACATGCGGAGTTAATATGCACCAAAGTTGGCCGAAATTAATATGCACCAAAGTTAACTTTCATAATATAAACACGTTCGCAAAATAGAATTGACATGTGAAAATTACAAGTATATGTAAGCCTCATGTGCGAGTGCTCATCCAAACATTCCATCAAGTGGGCAAAAGATACCTCTAGTTACCGTAGAGCGATCGGCCTGCAAACATACAATCCCTGCCTTCACATACTCTATTATTGTATCAATGGAGGAAGTCGTAGTTTTGATTGTTGGCGCAGGGCCGGCAGGCCTCGCAACAGCAGCATGCCTTAGCCAATTCTCCATCCCCTACGTCATCCTTGAGCGGGAGGATTGCAGTGCGCCACTATGGCGCAAACGCACATATGATCGTCTCAAGCTACACCTTGCAAAGGAGTTTTGTGAGTTGCCACACATGTCTTACTCAGTAGATGCCCCAACATACTTATCGAAAGATACTTTTATCAAGTACTTGGATGACTACATTGAGTGTTTCAGTATTCAACCGAGGTATTTCACTGTTGTTGGGTCATCCACATATGACATCGATGGGAAATGTTGGTCCATCGTAGCACGTGACATGGCGAATGAAACAATAGTCAATTACATGGCTAAGTTTCTTGTTGTGGCAAGTGGCGAGAATAGTGCAGAGAATATTCCAATGGTACCTGGACTGGAAAACTTTCCAGGTGTGGCCATACACTCGTCAAGTTACAAGTCAGGTATCAGCTACTCTGGGAAGAATGTGTTGGTTGTCGGATGTGGCAACTCTGGGATGGAGATTGCATATGACCTTGGGTCTCATGGTGTCAATACTTCTATAGTTATCCGAAGTCCGGTATGTGTACTGTATGTGACTTTCACGGCATTTTTTAATATAATTTCCCATTTTATCTCACATGTTGCAAAAGATGTGTGACCCTTTTCATGGTTGCAGATTCATGTAATGACAAAGGAATTAATCCGATTAGGAATGACACTGGTCCGTCATCTTCCACTGAATATGGTAGATGGTCTCATTGGAATGATGGCAAATTTCAAATTCGGGGACCTATCTAGGTATGGAATCACGAGACCAAAAAAGGGTCCATTTGCCCTCAAGTCGGAAACTGGCTGTTCTGCTGTGATCGATGTTGGTACCATTGATTTAATCAAGAAAGGCAACATTAAGGTGAGCATGTTTTCGGTCCATTGATTTAATCAAGAAAGGCAACATTAAGGTGAGCATGTTTTCGGTCATGACATAGATAATATAACAAAAATTAATTCCATATGCCAAGTCATTTTTTTGAATATGTTGTAGGTTCAGGGAGGGATTACTAAGATCAACGGAAAAACAATTGAATTTCAAGGCGGCAACAAAGGCTCTTTCGACGTAATTGTGTTTGCTACAGGATACAAAAGCACGACAAGTATGTGGCTCAAGGTAATAGCATTACAGAGATTTGAATTTCCCCAAGTGTAAATACTCTAGATGCATCACTTGTCATATGTTTTTTTTGTTTGATCAAAAGGGGTTAAACTCTCCAGTTTCACTGAAACTGGATAAACAGTTCAATACATAAGTAGAAGTCTGCTTCAAACAAAAAGAAAAGGCATAGAACAGAGCCGGACTCGTTCCTGCTCCCCAAAAACTACAGGAACTACCCAGACGTTCTAACATGAGTGATAATTATGGGTGCAGAGTGACGAGGACATGCTGAATAGCGAGGGCTTGCCAAAGAAGAAATTCCCTGATCACTGGAAAGGTGGAAACATGCTCTATTTGCTGGGTTAGGGAGGAGGGGATTGGCTGGTATTGCCATGGATGCCAAGAACATCGCCGCTGACATTAAACGTAACATAGACTCTGTGTCAGTCTAAGTTAGCTTCTGTATTTCTTCTAGTAGGAGATGGTTGGAAGTTGATAGTCCAACAAGATCAGATGTGGTTCGGTTTGGTGTTGTAAAATTTAGTTCATGGAGTTTATTATGTGATAGGTATTACCCGTAGTGGTGTACCAGACTAGCAGTCGCATTCAACATTAGATTTGTGTCCCAAAAGATTCCGGAATAAGCAAAGGTGTTTTCTATCGGTTTTTATTTACTTATATCCATATTAAAAAATCTTCTGGAGTAGCGGAGTACTATATTTGTGCTTGTGGCTGCTGTTTTGGGTGAAATTCTTCTGGTGGATTAACCCTGCAGGGGCTGTATTCTCTTACGGTGTACTATAATACCATCGTGAACTCGTCCAGAACTGTACTTGAACGTGCAGGTTACGTCCCAACTCTGCTGCTTTTTCGCCAGTGCTTTAGGTATTTTCTTCAGAAGCTTACTTCAGATTGATGGCTGGTAAGAGGAGAATGCAAACTAGCACAGGCGTCTGGAACTCTGAACCCTTGGTGCAGTGCAGTTACGTGTGTGGGTCGGTGTGCTCCCCTGGAGATTCTGACCTACCCACTTCGTTGAGGTCAGCTCACTAGCAGAGTAGCAGTGTGGCCATTGGTTTTATGGTACATTCTGGATTCTGCTCTTGGTCTGGTACCAGGTTGGCATCAACTCTCCGAGGATATGCAGTCAGCGCAGGCTCACGCCATCGGGGAGTCGCTGCAGCCTGCAGGAGAGGATCGAGAAGCTGCGGCATTTTTTCAATTTGATTTCAAGAGTATTCATAATGCCGGAGGAGGCTACGGGCAACCTGAGTCCTGATTATGCTACCTCCCAACTGTAGTATTTGCCTGCTTCTGTACAGTGAAAACATACTGGCAAAGCTAGTTGGTGTTGTTATTTATATATTTTGCTTGTTTATTAGCCCTTTGGAATCTGGATGTCCCAGTGGAGTAATACAGGATTCACCATTTTTGGGAACCTGACACTTACTCAATCTTTTTGTTCATGGCGCATCTTGATTTTCTTTAGATTATAGGTGCATGCTTTCGTTTGAGGTCTGGATGCCTCCCTACTAAATAAAATATCGCATACATCATACAACATCTAAATCTGATAAGAATCAGGTACAGTTCAGCTCCAAAACCCCTCGCAAGGTTCCAAACAGCCGCAACGTCGGGCAGAAAGACAGATCTACCATGAAAAAATCTACTCGGTGTCCTTAAACTAGATAGATACATAGAAGATAAATAAGCCGCCATATAATTTCCAGATCAAGTGGGCATCCGTGGGCCCTCAAATTAGTCGGCAGCCGCAACCATAGCCGTCCGAGCAGTTGTGAAAGTTGAGATCAGTGCCCCAAGCTGCAGTTTATCATTGCAAGCGAAGGTTAGCCGATACCTGCACAGGAGAGGAGAAACCAGAGAATGATGTCAACCACGTTGCCGTCTGCTCAAAGAGGAACTGCCAAAAGAATTATCCTACTTTCCCAGCAGAATCATGGCCCCGATACTTGGGGAATATTAACACTCACGAAGGAATGGAAAAGGATAAAATGGTCATCATACTTTTGACAGTAGAATCGTAGCTCAAATATCTGGGGAATATTTCTGAGGATTGTTTTAGCATTTTAGGTCACTATCCAGTATCCAGCGCTATACCTCAAATATTCCAAATATGCAAAGGTTTTCTGTTTTCTATATGTATTGATTCATCATAACAACCACGGTTTTCACTTTCTGAAAGTCAATATATTCGACGCGTAGACAACTTAACTCGCGTGTGCAGTTGAGCAAATAAACTAATGCTTTCAAGTGTAGAGCATTTCAACATGGTTTCTGTGACTTAATGCTTTTCTTAGTTAACTGAAGTCTAAACGTATTTGAATGCTCTCAAGCCAGACTGACCATATTTTAATGCTAGACTCAGACCCATCACAGTTACTAAGCTGCAATAAGTACTTGTGTGAACTAAATAAATTCCTGAAGAACATAATATGGATAGCTCATCAAGACACATGACAATTTGACTTCTGGGAAGTGAGAATACATTGTTACAATTATAGTTAGATGCCAATCTGAGCAGAATCGTCAACAAAACACAACCAATCAATGATAACTTTCATTAAAATTCAACTTCAAAAGTAAAAGGACATACTCGATATCTGCCAAATCATTAATCAACTTTACTCGTACATCGGATGGCATTTGTATTTTGAACACAAACCTGCAAGAAATTTATTGAAACATTTAAAAGGAGGCTTATAAGGATTTGGAGAATAAGAAATCATAGAAGGAATGAAAGGCATGAGTGGGCACTTACATAGTGACCTCCCGTATGATATCAATCAAGGCCAGACCTTTTCTCATCTTCATATCAGATACATCTGAAGAAACAAGGACACAGACCGCATTAGACACACAATTAGACCATAGGTTATGAAAGTTAGCAGTGGTAATTAAGAGTACATTTGAAGCTGGTTGAAAATGGTTCATTTAGTAACCAAAACGCTATCTGCTCAATATCTTTAGGCATGGGGTTTCCCGTGCAAAGGTAGACAGCTTCTTCTGATATTTGCTTGGATGCCATGTGTGTTGACTGCAAATAAAAAAGCAACGTTCATCAGTGTCAAACCAAAGGTAAATCAGCGCATCGAACAAAATGACGGATATCAAGACAGCAGCTTTAGATTGCAAAAGAAAATACTTGAGATTACTAGGACGTAACCTGCAATATATTTAGAGCCTTCCTCATATCACCATTACTTAACCGCACTAGGGCTGTCAAGCCACCCTCATCGACAACAAGCCTGCAAGAACAAGCATAAATTAAATGGTGTCATACACGTGATAAAGAACACCTGACTTCTTAAGTCCCAACACAGTAATAAAGGAAGTCAACAGTTGTAGATTTCTAAAATATCTTACAAGAAGTGTAAGTGCTTACCCCTCAGATTTTATTATATGTTGAAGACGCTCGCTAACATGAGTGCCATCAAGTGGGGCAAATCTAAACCTAGTGCACCTTGATTGCAGTGCTGGGATGATTTTGTTCACATGGTTGCATATAAGTGCAAACCTTGTGCTTCTTGTATACTTCTCAATGACTGCAAGGAGGGGAAGAGTAAACAGATTTAATGAAACATTAAAATCACAGTAGGTAAAAAAAGAAAGGTCTGAACAGCAGAAAAACCTCTTCGCAATGCAAACTGTGCATCCTTGGTCATGGCATCTGCTTCATCCAATAGGACCAACTTAACAGCAGGCTTCGCTCTACAGAAATGAACAGCATTGTGAACAAGAGATAAGACAATATTATAATTGCTTGATACTACAATAAATCTTCATTCAGCAATAGCTCATTCGACTATACCAGCACCCAAAATGCAGCTAAGGAATCAAGCCTGGGTACCACGAGACACACACAAGTAAGCAACTCTAGGAAACTATTTAGTTCAGATGGTCATTGCATAGTACAAGATTACTTAAAAAAGATGTGACCCTAGGTTAAAACAATGGTACCTTTCTAGCATGCACATTAGAACAATGATAATGCTTATGACAGTGTCGATTACAAAAAAAAGGTATATTCACAATTTTTTGCTAATTGTAAATCTGAATCGTAGTGAATACCCGAAAGAGAGGCTGTGTGCACTAGCAAAGTCCTGTATCTGCTGCCTTACAACACCAATCCCACGTTCATCTGATGCGTTGAGTTCCAGAATCATGTTTCCATACTGTGCTCCATATATCTTCCTGGCGACAGCTAGTATCGTTGATGTCTTCCCAGTACCAGGTGGACCGTAGAGCAACAAATGCGGAAGCCTATTCTCATCTGTAAGTCTATCAACTACAACAATAAAATGACATAAATCGTTAGATCTCAAAAGATTCTATGTGTGGAAATTACAGAATCATGCATTACAGGTAAAAACAAAAAATATACAGTTTACATGGAGCTAGATTTTGGGGCGAAATGCCCATATGACAACAAATAAACACAAAATCACTTGAGAAACCAGTCCTCACCCGAAGCAACAGGCGGCATTAACATAATAACATGTACTAGTCACTAAAGCAAACAGTGCCGACTACCCAAAATAATCGAATAAGCCCTACGAGTATATGGCTAACTGCTATATTAGAGAAGGTCCGAAATCCTGACCATGTGGAACAACCAAATCTCATCAAAATTACTAGTAAAGCCATGCTGCATGACTATTCCACCGAATCCATAATCCATAATCCCCTGTTCTAAACAGGGGGTTCATAGTCGCCTCCCAGTCGGAACACTGAAACGCGGCACCCAGTCGGAGCAGAGCAGTTGAGGAACCGAAAAAGGCGTTGCCCGGAGCAAACGGGGGACAGCGGGGCACTTACTGGTGTCGACGATGTCGCGGTGGGCGGCGACGTCGGCGAGGGACTGGGGCCGGTACTTCTCGACCCAGGGCGAGGACTTGACGGCGGAGGCGGGGAGCGGCGCCTTGCCCTTGAAGGCCGGGGGCGCGGCGGCGTCGATGTCCATCGGAGCGGCGGCGGTGGCGCCCGCCATGGCGGAGGAAACCCTAGAGTTTTGGGGAGGGATTTGGGGGGGGGGGGGGGGGGGGGGATGGTTGGCGCCAATTCCAAACCCCTCTCGCCTTGTCGAGATCCCTCGGCCGCAGTCGGAGTGGAGTGGTGCGGGGCGGGGCGTCGCTCGAAGAGGAGGGTTAGCTCTGGGCTCAAGTCCAGTCCTGGGCCTGGGCCTGGGCAGAAGCCTATGTGTGCAGTGTCTCTTAGTGAGTTTCTTACTTGTATATTTTATTCCCTCAAAACAAAAACTTGTATTTTATATTCTGAGCTAAAAAAATGGCAAAATCTTGTATATTTTGGAATTTGAAAGTGTGTACATTTAGATTCACATATTTGTAATTTGTAGCTCAGGATATAAATTATCTCAAGTCGAGATTTTACACGTTTGTGGGATACATCATTGAAAACATGCCGGATTTTTATCCGATTCTTTGAAACTTATAAATATAACTTTTGATTTTTTTTAAGTAGAGGGAGAACTGAAACTCGGGAGCCATAAATCTCTACTCAGGAAATTTGCACAAGTATACATAACACGTTTATATATTCACATAATTGTTTTGGGTTTTTCTAAAACTTCAACCACCATTTTTTTTATTTCAAAAACTGAGCTCACTGGAGTTCGGGTGCCACAACTTGCCCCCTACGGTATTGCCTTCCCAAGTTTTCTTGAGAACACTATCTAAAAAACATTTTCTCGACAACAGTTAACCCCCTAAACTAAATGAACCTATTCTAATCACCCTAACTCAGGTTTTCTTCCAAGTTAAACTGATGTGGCCTATCATGATCGTCCTCTCTTGCCACGTTGGCTGACGCATCACAGCGGCTGATCGTTCGGTGTTGCAGTGTGATGACCTTTTCCCATTTCAGTTTATTTCACCCAGTTCTTTCAGTTCCTCTGGTTCTACTTAGCGCGATTGTCCACTTCACCATGCTGTGCAAAAACCACGACAGTGTTGGACAACCGTAGCTATTTTAAATTCTGTAACCTGTTTTGCTGTTACAAGCAACGTGCTTGTAAGAACTCAAGATGTCCAGGTGGAGAGGCCTAGAATTATCAGCGCATCTTCCCACTGTTTTTTCCACTTGATGCCCATCTATGCACTTGTGATGTGCCTTCTCAACAATGAAGGAGCCAAATGGTAGATAGCTTAGTATCAGTTTATTGACCGTATTCTTATACTCAACTAAGATCTACAGGCATATATTTCGCCCCATCATACACATGCATGTATGTTCTCAGGCTTTTATTCAAACATAGGCCATGGTGCAAAGTGCAATATGCCAATATTTTTGTGCCGGAACTGGTGCAAATTGAGAGGCCATGCAAAATCTGCTGCAAAGCCGAAAGAGTGCCAATCCATATGGTGTAAAGTGTTGAGATTTCACTTTATTCAGGTTTAAGGCAATGCTAAAACACTGGAACCTTGAATATTAAGTGCAATCAAAATTACCAAGACACTTGGCTTGGTTTTGCAAGGCCACTGATGCTAAATGACAGGACTTTGAGTTGACAACTAGACACTGCTGGAGGCCGAAACGTTGCACACCCACTCCTTATCCAACAGAACAGAAAGTAAATATGTGTGGCTAGGCGGTGTAAAGCACGAAACATACTTAGCTGCTATTCCAACTTACTCTTTGCAATTGATAATAAACCAAGTATAATCCTTTAATCGCATAGATTACTCAAAAATTCAACAGCAAAACAAGCCAACATACCTTGCTACGGGAAACAAAACCAAGTTTAGCTGTCAGCGCATGAAATCCAACTCAGTATAACACTTAATTAACTAAAAGTTAGCTGTCTATGGTACTGTTCAAATTCACTCATCAAAGTGTTCTGTTTGTGAGATTGTGCAGGTTATCTAGAATAGGAATCCTAAAGTGTAAAAGTTTAACGAACAGATGCATATGTCCCTCCAGTAATTATGTGACAGATGGTACCTGCTGCCTCATTTGGCAATTTTGAAGGTAACATAATTAGCAAAAAGACAGCAACAAAGTAGTAATCATATATTCTCTCGAGTACCGACAAAGACATTCCATCTACTTTTTTTTAGCTAACTTCCACTGTTATCTACATAATTAAAGTTTTTTCCACTGTTATATACTATTCATTCATTACAATAGATGAGACCATAATAGTTAAACACACTGATATCTGAATAAGGATCAAACACCATGGAATAGTGGTGAAATGAAGGCCGAAGTGAAAATCAAAAACTTTAATCAACCGAGAATATCTGTCAATTCAGTTCAATATTTGGTTCTTGGTTTAAGAGTGCCAACCCCCTTCCAGTACTCTGACAAAAGGTGCACAAAAAATAATAACCCAGAGTGACCACCCACCAGTTCAAGTGAGAACATAAGATGCTCTAGGAAACTAACTACCAAGCTACTAATATAACTTAAGAACTATGTTATCATGCCAACAGGCTTGAGGATGAGCTGCTCTTCTATGCTCTGCGCAACCTACTTGCCTTCTCTAACACGTCTATTAAGACAAAAGGGCAAGTTCGTTTCAGATTCGTGTAACCTGGGGCTGCCATCAGAGCATTCATCTCATCCATTGAGGAAATAAACTCAATGCACACATCCTTAAGTTTTTCACAGTTATGATGAGCAGCTAAAGCCAATGTAGTTGCCACAGTCTGCATGGAAAGGTTTTTCCCGAGGATGCTTTGGCATATCAACTTGAGCCTATCAATGGCATATCTATCTGCAGCCACAAGTAAATGTCGGATCATCTCATTGTAATCATCATCACCAATATCATCCACATCAGGCAACGAATCGGTATATATGAAATGAAGCAGGGCCTTGAAAGCAGCAGGCAGCATGTCTTCAACCATAATGCATTGTGCATTTCTCTCCTTCATCTCTCCATAGAGCTCAGCATCGAAGACAGGTGACCGTGCAGCAAGTATGTTCTGTGTGCGGCAAAAGTCTCTCCCCCAACACTGAAAGTCACGTCGGCTCCCTTCTCTGCCAACAACAACTTGCCCAAATTTTGTGATAAGTTTGGGGCGACACCTTGATTTCAGAGTTCCCTTTGGTTTTTACCACCTGCGATTTCTTAATGACGGAGAGTACACATTCAATCGTCAGGCAATCATCCTTAATGTAGCCTGATCTTTCCTGCTCCAGATGGTTTCTTTCGATGGACCCTCCATTCTGTGGGGAAAAGTAGTAACCATTCCTGAACATTGCCGGGAATGCTTGAGACCAAGTACTCTTTGGCAACCCAGTATCCTGGTTATTGGTTAACCAATCTCAGATCACAGGATGCCCGCGCCGCCTCCAGGTTCTTGCTAGAGAGCTCGCGACAGACCGACACGCAAACGCGATTAGCGCAGGATTCGTTGGCTCCATCGGGGTAGAAGAGGATAACCCAGTCGTAGCCGCCGACGGTGAAGCTCGCGGACCGGACGAACTTGCCGACACCCAAGCCCTTCTTGAGGCTGTACCCGACGATCTCGAAGACGTGTGTTCCCTTTGCCTTCTCCGTGGTACACCTCGACGCGGACTTTGATTCGAGTTCCATCAGCCCTGCAACCAAGAACAGATAATGCGGATCTGAGCATACGAGATAAAACTAGACAGCTTTGTCGAGGACGAGAGGAGTTGGAGAAGAGGCGAGAGGTGGAGTGGAGAACCCTGGAAAGTTGGCAGAGGGGAGAAGGTAAGCGGCGGCGACGGCCGAATGGGGAGGAGCAGCTGAGCCACCACGGTGAGGACACTTCTACAATCTGGACTTCCTTTCTAGTAGGTCCGCCTCAAGTGCCCTGGTGGGCCGTGGGTTGAAAAGAGAATGCGAGCTGCGTGTGGTTTGGCCAACTTATTTTTTTTTCATAGAATCCAAGATTTACCCAGTTTAAAAGAAAAGAATCCAAGCAATGTCATGAACTTGTAATACAAATGCGACAAGAATCTAGATTACTTGGGGTCATTGCTTTTAGGCAACATCTGTACACGGTCATTACCGCAGAAAGGCGCTTTACTCGACCTTCAACGGCCGAAAGAGGAGAAAGACAACGCATACCATCTCGGCGAAAAGTCGAGAATGAGATTCCCACCCTGTCCTATATCTTTTTCATTCTTTCATCGTTTACACGAACTTCACTAAGTTCGACTAGTTAACTGGTTGTAAAATGAAAAGCTAGGCTTGATCAGTGTTAACATATTGTACTCCCTCCATTCCAGACATGTGGTGTATAGCAAGTCAATTAAAATGGAACGGAGGGAGTACTTTGCCTAGTCAGTGAAAGCTAGACAAGGATTCGTTTTTTAAAGACTCGAGTGCACGTTCGGAACACGCGGGGTTTTGCTCACTTTCTGTTAGCCTGACCCTGAATCGGACGAGGATCTCTTGTAGAATTGTTGCGATTTTCATATCGTTCGGAATATAGTCAAAAGTTATAATATGATGAAGCACATGGGAATGTCTCGTGGGACAATTTTGATACTATATTTGGTACCAGAATTTAGAGTACTACTATTTCTGAAGTCAGAGACCAGTGCCAGCTAAATAGACTGAAACAATTTGATGGCTGAAAATGTAATACTAGACCTGTTCTTTATTTATATCACAACAACAGTTTACTGCAGTACTCTTACATATCCAATGCTATCGATACTAGGTTCTTCAGACAGCGAAGACGTACAAGCGACAGTCCAGACAACAAAATCCTGCTCGACCTGTCCACAATTTTCCTGCTCCAGCAGCGAAGCGCCGTCAGACTATCAAATGCGGTGCTCGCCGCGCCAGGCTAGCTGCAACGATCGGGTCCGACGGAGCTCAGCGGCGGTGGCGGTGGCGCCTGACGACGGGGAACCACAAGTTCTGGAAGCACGACTGGTAGGAGACGAGCAGCAGCACGAGCGCGAGCGCGAGCGCTACGCCCCACGGCGACGACCCGGCGCCGGCGCCACCGTCCCGCTGCTGCTGCTGCTCGTACCAGGGCGGGTGCTCCCCCGTCACGACCGACGGCGGAGCCACGAGCGACGACGATGAGTATGACGAGGACCGCCAGCGCCGCCCTGTCGCGGTCCAGTACTGCGCTGCGAGCAGGAGGACGAGCGGGGACAGGACGACGGCGACCCGAGCTGGTCGAACAGGCCCTCCACCGCCGACTCGCAGCTCGAGTAGAGCGTCGCGGCGCCCAGAGCAACGCCGTGGCCAGGAACAGGCAGAGGTGCAGCGACGTCGCCGCGGAGGACGCCGGCCTGCTGCCGAGAGAACGCGTAGCCGTAGCCGTCACCGTACGCGGCGCCGTATCGGTCGCCGTAGTAGTAGCCCGCGCCGGCGCTCGCCATGCTGCTCGATCGTGTCGCGTCACATGAACTCTCAAGAAACCCCGGGTGCTTCTAAGCTTACGCCTCGCTCCTCTGTTCTTGCTGTCGATCCGTGACACGTACGGGGAGGGGTGAGGGGAGGAGGATTATATAGAGCGGGAGAACGGAATGACGACGAGACGGGAAAGCGAGGAGAGGGACACTTGCGCACTGAGGTATGCTTACTTGGCGCGAGGGGATTCCGGCGTTGCACCGATGCCTTCACGAGGGGGTGAAGGCGAACCGCGCCGCCACGTACGCGTGCCGTGCGCCGCCGCTGCCGACCGGGCTGGCCGACGTAGTGGCCGTTGAATGGAGGAGTCAGGATGGGCATGGAAAGCGTCCGTGCCCACGTCGGCGTCGATGAGATGGACGTCCGCTTTTGAGATCTTCGTGCAACGTAGACGGTGGAGGAGGGATATACGTGGATCGATCGCTTTTTTGCACGATCTTTGCCGTGCATATTCTCGAAGATATTTGCTTGTTTGTTTCGACTTTTGAAACCGTATTTGTGATGAGAAGGAATATAGAACCTTGGAAGTCTTTGTCTACACAACACCGAAAGCAGAGCGAGCATCCATCTGCTGGTACCCACAAACACACACACACACACAAGAAAGATCGGCGGACATCTGCTGGTTCTGAGCTTTTTTTTTTGACAGTCACTCCCCACAAGAAACACGGCCTTTGCCGGGGGACGCAGCGCCTCTAATCGTACTACACCCTGGCGTCGAGGTCACTGACATGTGGCCTCCACGTCCGGCAGGCCCATATGTCAGTGTCCCCACGTCAACATTGTGCACTATCAGAGATCCAGTCCTTTGCCGTGTGCCTCAACACACGGCGGGTTTGCTCTCGGCACAAAAGCTTGACCGAGAGCATGCGCATGACAAACGTTGAAGGTAAATTAGGATGTGACTAGTTCTCAGTCGATTGAGAATTACGTTAATTCTCAGTCGAATGATATCAGCGTGTTGATTTCTAGCTCTTTACCGTTATTCCGATCGATTGATAGGCTAGCGGTTTTTAAACGATCGATTTGCTCAGTAACCACTATGTAGTTTTCCGGTAAAGTGAATAAGGCCACGATCTGTTGGGCCTTGGAGCTCATGGGCTTTTGCTTTTTTCCAATGTACGGTCCTACCACTACCTGAAACGTATGGAAACAATTTATATTCTTCGTTTATTGTCAAAAAAAAAATCTCGTTCCTCTGCTTACGGCGACAGTCTCAGTTGCAATCTATCTGTACCTAAAAGTTTGTGTTGTAAATCATTTGTAGGTGAATTGATTGCAACTGTGTAACTGGGAAAAATTTAGTTGCAAAAACGTTTCAACAAATTCAACAGGTATGACATCGTAGCTGAGGCAACGTTGGATCTACGCCTGAGTCATCAGGGCGCGTTAATGGCACACTGCTTCCTTCGCATCAGCTAGCGACGTCTAGAGAACCGTGTCAGCGGGCCAACCACGTACAAACGCCAACTTAAGTGTCCAACATACATATATAAGTGTCGGTTTTATAAACGTGGTGCGCACCGGTCCCTCCGGATCAATTGGCCGTCGCACTCTCCATTGGCTATTGACCATTTCACCTCCACGTTATCTCTCCAGGATCAGCCAAATGTCCAACAACGATGAAGCCACCGGAAAGCAGCAACGACAACAGGGGTGGCAACTAAAACTGAAAGAATTTCAATTCAACCTACTTACAATAAGAAAAAAAAAACACTTCAAACTAGAAAATCTTAGTTACAACTCCACTTACACTGGAAAAAAACTCTGATTCAACCTACTTGCAAATAGAAAAAAAAATCGGCTACAATTCGCTTGCAATTTGGAAAATCTCAATTGCAACTCAGTTGGAACTGAGAAAAAACTCAGTTTCAACCACACTTGCAACTAGAAAAAATCGGTTACAATCTGCTTGGAACTAAAAAATGTCAGTTGCAACTGCACTTATAAATGGAAATGAATTCAATTTTAACCCCACTTCAACTATAAAAAATTTAATTTGCAATCCGCTTGTAACGTGTAAATCCTAGTTGTAACCACACTTGCAACGGGACAAAATGTTACTTACAACCGAAAAAACCTCAGTTGCATCCCCGCTTGCAATTAGACAAAAAATCACTTACAACCGAAAAATCTCAGTTGCAACCCACTTGCAACTGGACAAAAAGTCACTTACAACCGAAAAATCTCAGTTGCAACCCCATTTGCAACTGGGCAAAAAGTCACTTACAACCGAAAAATCTCAGTTGCAACCCCACTTGCAACTGGATAAAGAGTCACTTACAACGGAAAAAATCTCAGTTGCAACCCCACTTGCAACCGGACAAAATATCACTTACAACCGAAAAATCTCAGTGCATCCCACTTGCAACCAGACAAAATATCACTTACAACCGAAAAAATCTCAGTCGCATCCCCACTTGCAACTGGACAAAAAAGTCACTTACAACGGAAAAATCTCAGTTGCAACCCCACTTGCAACTGGAAAAAAAATCACTTACAACGAAAAATCTCAATTGCAACCCCACTTAAAACTGGATAAAAAACTCACTTACAACCAAAAAATCTCAGTTGCAACCTCACTTGCAACTAGATAAAAAAGTCATTTACAACCAAACAAATCTCAGTTGCAACCTCATTGCAAGTGGACAAAAATTCACTTGATCCGAAATTCTCAGTTGCAACCCCACTTGCAACTGAAAAAAAAACACTTGCAAGTGGAAAAAACCCAGTTGCAACCCACATGCAACTATAAAAATCCTCAGTTGCAACCCACTTGCAAGTGGAAAAATCTCGGTTACAACCACACTTGCAACCTTAAAAAACCGAGTTTCAACCTGCTTGAAACTCGAAAACCTGAATTGCAACCCATTCACAACTGTCACGCTGTTACAAATCACGACGAGATGCAACGGCTCGAGAGTCCATCGAGATCTGATTTTAAACTTTGTCGACCAAGAATCGGTATAACTCATAAAAATTATAAAAATAGTAAGGTAATGAAAATTTTATTGATAATACTTTTTTATGCGCGATATCGACAAGGACTTTAAAAGACTGAAGTAAAGTATTTACAACTTAAAAATAAACTAAAATATTTTTTTTTCAAAAGAAGGTCAAAGTACTATTCTTTTTACACGGAACGGAAACCATTAAAAGACCATGCCCGTGTAGAGAAAAGCGGCCATGTACTCCACACACAAAAAAAAAAAACAAATCGGGGAAAAAAAGCCTCGTCACGGCATACCAGATCTAAGGTTGACGGTGATTAAAAATTAGTCAATTTTCAAGCAACTAAGATTTGGCAAAAGTAAATAGCAACACACAAAAAAGACTAGGATGACAAAAGGAAAACAATTTCTAATTTGAATAAAGTATCGTGAATGGAAAATACCTATCACATAAATCAGAAAAAGAAAACAAAAGCAAAACAAAAAAATAAGAAAAGGGGGAAAATACTACAAACAATAGTTCCTGCAGCCGTGAAAAGGGAAAACTTCTTGGTACCCATGGTACACAGCTAACTAGCAATGAGAATAAGTAACAGGAACAACAAAAAAGCAGCGAAAAATCTAGCAGGTGCTCACGGCCCAGGAAATAAGGACGAGCGAAGTAATGGTAGCGCAACACAATCCCCGTACGATTGAAAAGGCCCAGGATACGCTCGGTGAAAATCAGCGATCAGTTGATCATACATACTGTACTTCTTTGCCGACAGCTCTTCGTCAGGCACACGACAAAGGACTTGCCGACAGCTCTTCCTCAGGCACACGACAAAGGACTTGCTATGAGCCCTTTTCACCTGCTCGGAAAGAAGTGCTAAGAGCCATGAGAGGTTAACAGCAGCTCTGGCAGGCGCGACCCAACGTCACACCTTTGCAGCGTGTATTATTAGACACACGAAAAGTAGGTCCTGTGGAAGGCCTTTGCCGATTGTATCCAAGGGGATACACGGCAAAGCCTGCAAGTGGACCCCATGGCATGTCTTTGCCGAGTGTCAACCATTGGACACACAAATCTTCCAAGTGGATCCAATAATTAAATCTTTGTCGTGTGTCGGGCTTTGCCAAACGTTATATCATGGGCTCCATCTGTCGCGGCCGGCTGGAAGAAGAAGAGGGGGGGGGGGGGGGAGGGTCCTCCGTCTTTGTCGCGTCTCTCCTTTTTTCGTATATACTTTATCCTACATCTTTCCTTTATTTTGCGTGCATGTTTTCTTTGTCGAGAGTTTTTGTGTCGACCTAGGCAAAGATAGCTTTGTCGTGTGCCTCGACGTTTTACCGAGATCTTTGCTTAGCAACCTATTTCCTGCAGTAACAGGGGCCAGCCCTAGGAGAAAATAAGTCCACTTGTAGATCACATATATTTCTCAAAAAAAAAAAAAAAACGACTACACATATTTCTTCCTTAAACATAGGCCACCACACACTATATCGTAGACAAAAGAAGATACCAAACTTGGAACCATGGTGGTTAACGTGGGTACCTATATCCAAATATGTGTTTGTTATCTATGGTCCAAATATGTGTTTGTTACCTACGGCATACAGACACCACATCGCAGCAGCCGCTCCCAACCAATTCACTACAAAGTTGTCCACCCTCCAATAGCGTGTCAAAGACAATAGCTCGAAAACTGTGGAAAATTTCGTAAAAAAAAGAGAAAATTGTGGAAAATTCTAATTTTCAACGGAATTTAAGTTTCTATATTTTCAGAAGTTGGGGATCACATAGATTCCAGTAAAAAAAAAAGTGGATACATAGATTCAGCACTCACGAAGCCCCTTCCTCCGCACCTGCCTCCCACGCATGCATGTCCATGGCAGAAACTACCGTCTGCGAATTGCGATGCGCCCGTGCAGGAGACTCGGCTTCCGCCAAACGCTCCCCCGACCCCCCCCCCCCCCCCCCCCCCCCCCCCCCACGCGCGCGTACGTCTCTTCATCTCGAGTTCTCGATCCATCTTCTCCGCCGAAGAGGAACCATGTCTTAATTCATCACCGATCGATCTCCCTCTGCACTGCCGCGCGCGCCGACGTACGTCCAAGATGCACGTGTTGGAAATGGCGATGGTCGCCGCCGCCGCGGCCGTCCGTTGGGTCTACCGAAAGAAGAAGAAGATCAGAAACGGCGAGTGGCTCACCGAGTACCGCTCTCACGCCACCGATCGTGCCGGTCGTTCACGTTTGCGGAGATGAAGGCGGTTACCCGCAACTTCGGCGAGACGCGGGTGATCGGCTTCGGCGTGCAGGGGAAGGTGTTCCGCGGCGTCATCGTGGCCGTCGACGGCAGGGACACCGACGTTGTCATCAAGCGCGTCACCCCGTCCTCGCCGGGGCAGAGCGCCCTCGAGTTCCGGATACAGATCGAGGCGTTGTGCAAACTTCGGCATCGGCATCTCGTCCCCCTCCTTGGCTCCTGCTCCTGCAGTAAGGATGGCGAGACGATCCTTGTGTACCGGTACATGCCGCTCGGCACGCTGCGGGAGAACCTGTTGAGCGGCGTAGGTGCCAAGCCGGTGATGCCGTGGTTGCGCCGCCTCGACGCGTGCATGGGCGCCGCGAAGGGGCTGCACTGCCTGCACGCCAGCGGCGTCGTTCATGGCGCCATCAAGACGACCAATGTCCTCGTCGACACGAGGTGGGTCGCCAAGCTCTCCGACTACGGTCTCTCCATGGGCGCCACGATGGAGTCCGACGTCCAGTCCTTCGGCATCGTGCTCTTCGAGGTGCTCGTGGCCCGGCCGCCGGGGGACCAGGACGTCGGTTTCGCGCAGTACGCGCTGGCGTGCCACCGGAACGCCACGCTGCCGGACGCCGTCGACCCGGCGATCAAGGACCAGGTCGCGCCGGAATGCCTCGAGAAGTTCGCTCAGACGGCGGTGGAGTGCCTCGCCAGCAAAGGCACGGAGCGGCCGGCCATGGGCGACGTTCTGCGGAACTTGGAGTTGGCGATGCAGCTACAGCTGCTAAATCCCAAGAGGACGTGAGGCGAGCCGTCCATACAATAAAATTATAAATGTTTGCTGCATTGTGGTTTTGCTGCTGAAGTTTTGAATTTTGTTTTCGGTCGGTGCATGTAAAAAGGAGTTAGAACTTGGAAGTTTTAATCGATGAGCAATTACCGTATTTTATATAATACTAGTAATCGTGCACGCGCACACGCACGTATTGACTTATCGCAGTAATGCTACACCTACAAGAATTTTCTTATGGGAAAACAACTATGGGCTGACGTGGGTCCGATGTGGAAGCGCCTTCCCCAGATACCATCCAACGATTTAACCTAGATTTAGTCCAACGAATCTACTAAAGAGTGATTAGTCAGTCCTGCTTGATTGCTTCAGTGCAAAGCCATATTCATGGATTTCCAGGAAAACTCCCTGGAAATTACTCAGTCTGTTTGTGTATGTTCCAACAGGGATGCTATATCAGGATATAAGAACAGGTTTGTGACATCTATACTCAATTACCAGACCTGGGCTTTAGGAAAACTGAAGTACATCAAATTTCAAATCATGACAGCTTAGGAATCATCCAATGATTGTATAGAAATTGACACTCGTAAAGCACCGAGTAAAACAATTTATCAAGCAGATAACTGAATCGATCAAGCACCGAGTCAAAATCTTACAAAACAGAGGGAACTCGCAAAGATCATCTCTTCAGAAAATTGGACACTCCATTGTCTCTTTATCCAAAGAGCTAAAGTCTATAATTTTTGAAACTGTTGTAGTCTATAATCAAGTACATGAACAATTGTACCCTACAATCGACAAATAATTGATCGTTTCCTCCAATTGAGATAAATAATTCATCCAAAATAAATAGAGGGTGTAGTTTCCTCTCTTTAAAAGAACTACATCTGTGACAATCTTGCAGAGACTGAATTAGGAAAAAGGAGATGACAAAAGGAGCTGTAAAAAGCAACCACCTTGCTATCTGATCCCCAATCTTGCATGCACAAGGCGTTGGCACATGCAGTCTGGTGATCAAGGAGCTGCGACAGATCATAGTCCTGAAGACATATTTAGCTTAAGGCCTTGAACTCTTGATCTCAACCCATTTTAAATAATCTGAAAAAGAATCACATCAAGCTAACTTGAGATAAAAAGATTAATAATGTTTCATCGTGCAAACAAAGTGTGGACATGTCGACTCTGATTTCTGAATCAACAAAACCAGGTCTAACCGAGATACATCTCCATTTTAGGCCGGTTACCCAAATACCGTGGTTGTTGTTAGGAAATATACACATTTCCTTTACCTCAGCAAATGAATTCAGCCTCCTTTCTTTACATAGTAATCGTGCATGTGCATTGCACGTGTGAACTAATGTACATAATTCAGTTGACTTTTTTATCTATGTTTCATAAAAAGTAACTTGGATTGTATTACTACCAAACAATAAACAAGACATACACCCTGTCCAAGCTTGTACCAGTTAGCCTGCAAATATGCCTCAAGGAAAGGAAATAAACAAGAAAAGATGTCATATTGTGTCTTCCAGAATAAACAGATCGACGTGTATGTGTCTTATTTAACCCGAGACAGCATGAACAACTACGCTTTCCATTAATCCGCGGTTTGTATTTAGTAATATACTCCCTCCGTTTTTAATATAAGATGTTTTAGCCTTTTGCCACATGCACATGTCCAAACTTGTATCTAAACATGTTTAGTTGTTCATATTCACTCATTTTGGTGTGTATCTAGACAACATGTACAATAAACATCTTATATTAAAAAACGGAGGGAATATATAGTTATTCTGTAACCTAACAACTTCTTGTTGCCCTCCTGACAGAAAATAATAAATAAATTATCCCATATTTATGATGCACAGATATGTGGCAAAGACAAGTGAAGTTCGATACGTGATAAAGACAAAATATAGTAGCATAAGAGGGGAAAAGACCAGATGCATGTGCATGGTGCAGCAGGAGATGAATATTTAGCATTAGTTTAACAACAAAAATAATGTATTCTTCCAAACACCAACATCACAATGCATCATTTTTTACTTTGGTAGTCCACCATTAGGCACAAAGAATAATTATTAATTAGAGATAGAAAGCGGAAATTACTCTCAAACAGATGGTGGCAAAAAAAAAATCAATCACCATAATTAGAAGTGGTCATGTGAATAAATTTGTATACACCACATTCATGCATGTCAGCAAGATCAAGCAAACACGACAACAACCGAACTGAGATCAGAGCACTGATTCTAAAAGTAGATAACAGGAGGAGGTGGGTTATCATCAGGCCTTATCTGCTACTGAAGTTATAGTAGTAAACATTCCTGAATGATATTATAAATATAATTGGCTAAGAGGTTTGGAGCACTACCCTAATTCAGCAGGGTAATAATAGTAATCTTCTTGCGGGCCAACTAATATACAAATTAAAAGCACATAACATCCCCACGAAATCATCTAACACAACAAATTAGAGGTAAGAAATCTCTCATTAATATTCCAGTAGAAAGATGTAGTTCCCAACCGGTAAGAATACACGACATCAGAAATATAATGGCGTACCTAAGTGCATCTACATCATGTCATAAGACAACAAAGATACAATAACCATGCTCGTATTTATTCATAGATCTTACCAGATTGGCAGATCAGCGAGTAGTATGACAATAAGCGCCGGAAGATACCACGATAAGCAAGTTTTATTCATGTCAGCTTAAGCTTGCAGTAGTTCTGCTAAAAAACAAAGACCTAAAAGCAGATTATCAATAATTACATAACTGATGAGTGTCCTAAAGAAATCGTATACTGCAGATCAACACATCATTTTGCTTGCTTGCTTAAGCAAACAGCACGAATTTTAAGAGAAAAATGATAGATAAATCTTACCTTTAGAAAGGGTTCCCACAAAAAACTGTCGGAGTGAGTCCATGCAATCCCTCAACAGATTTTTTTTTTGAACGGACAATCCCTCAACAGATTGTTTGAAGGCTTTCACTCCTTCAGAAATAATTTCCGGCTCTTCATTCTGTTAGTTTTGACAATATAATTGATTATTAAATCAAATGCATTAGTAAGCCAACCAAGCAGGCAACAACTTTTTCAAGAGACAGGTGTATGCATGTTACAACCTCAGAAAGTTGGACATACAATACATGTTACTACACACTTGCTACCCGATCAAACAGAGGACATGTTATAAAAAGAGAACTCACAACTACACTCTACTTTATACATAGGTGCAGCTAAATTGCTAGCAACCACGACTGATACATGCTACTATCAGGAAAACTGAACTTCAAGCACAGAGGGAAACTGAACTCTCAACACATACACACAGCAACACGTACGCGCATCAGCCTCATATTTGTTCCCTGAAATTTTAGTCAGCAAAAACATCCAAAACCACATATCAGAGTGCTAACTGAAACATACAGGAGAGCAAGCGTGCGTAACACAAGGAGCAAGCTGACCTGGTGTCCATTACCCGCATCCAAACTTGCTGAAATCAAGCAGCAATTATGCAGCAGTTCGAGAAGCGATGGTGGCCTTTGCACGCGATGACCGCAGCAACCGGGCAGGATAGAGCAATCGCGCATGGGAGCTCGGGTTCCAGGGTCACCGGGGACGGGCCCGTGGTGGAGTGCGTCGGCGACCAGGCACTTGACCCGAGCAGGGTTAGACGTAGGCAACGTGGTCCAGGAGCAGGAGCGGGTGGAGGCGAGTCCTTGGCGCACGCGCGCGTCGGGTCTGGAGCTGGGTGGAGGCAGGGCGAGGTGCTACGTAGGTAGTCGGCGACGACTCGGTTAATGGGTGGGCGGCGATGGTGGATTGGAGGACGGGGGTGGGGGGCGCAGCCCGCAGCCGTTGTTTAGGGAGTCTGACGGCCCTCGGTCTCGCGGCGGAGGAACGCAGGTTGGGACAATGGAGCAGGGAGGTCAGGGGCCCACGACCTCACGACGGAGGAAGGCGCGGGGTGGGACGGTCGGGGAAGCTCGATCCGGTGGAAGGGAGGCCGGAGCTGCTCGATCCGGTGGAGGGGAGGGCTGCCGGAGGGAGGGTCGTCCATGGAAGTTGGGACTTGGGAGGAGGCGTTCATGGAGGTTGGGTCGCCGGGTCTGCGCGGGGACGTGGGGCGGGGCGGTTTTTTCTTTTTTGATGGTGTGACACAACATATAACATTGGGACACTCTAGAGCGTTAGATAGATGCACATGAACGGTCCAGATCCTCCGGATCTGACAGTCTCGCTCCTTTTATATTAGTGGAGATAAACGAGTCAGGTTTCGGTGCATACCCCTGGCAAAGTTGCCAGAACTTAGGGCATCTCTAACCGATCCCCAATCGGTTAGAGGAGTAAACGGAGGAGTAAACTTTAGAGGAGTAAAAGTACTCCTCTAAATGTGGTCGGCACCTAACCGAACCCCTATTTTTAGAGGAGTAAAATTATTTTTCATCATTTGCAATACAAATAGGTTGATACAAACACATATAGTATCATAGGTTTTGATACCGATACAACCCGATACACCAAAATAGATACCGATACAACTCGATACAATTGATACATAGAGAGTACATACTTCTCCCCATAGATATCGATACAACCCGATAGAATCTGGCACAAACCAAAGTGTTCTTGTTATGCATTAGAACGCATAACAAGAATGTGCCATCTATTTAACATCGATGAAAGCGATCTACCATCTCCGGTTGTCTTTTCATTGAAATTCTTATGAATTTTCTCCCAAAAAAGTTGGAATGGCGGACGAACACCACTCGCTTCGTATAGTGCGTCATCTACAAGAGTTTGATGGTACCATGCAAAATACAACTCATTGTCTTCATTCTCGGTCCATGTAGAAGTCCTTGTACTTCATTTGTAACAAAATCAAATAAGCCACGCTTGTGCTCCAATTTTACATGACGAAAAAGAGGGAAAAAATTCACCTTGTGTTGGTTGCGGCCGGCGGTGCCGGCGATCCATCTCCGGCAGCAGCATCGACGGACGCCGGCCCTGCATCCTCCAACTCCGGCCAGAGGTCCCGCGCGCAGACGAAACCCGTCGTGGGCGGCGGGGGCAACCGCCGGTCGCGCGGGATGACGAAACCCGTCGTGGGCGGAGGGGGCGAGCCACGTCGCGACATCGGTGGTGGCCGACCACGCCACGCCGTGGTCACCGGTCAAGGTGGCAACGGGGACGGGATGACTCCACCGTCCCCGCCCCGATCCCCGTCATCACCGTACCCGCGATCCCCATGAAGCTACGCGGGGGAGAAAACGGCCCCGTCCCCGACACTGGCGGGTACCCGCTCCCCGCCGGGGACCCCATGGGGAGCTCGACGATGAAGTCTCGTCCTCACCACGGCAGCACGACGCTTGCACCTTGCCTCGGCGCGACGATTTCTTGCTGCCACAGGTCGCCTCCGAGACTCCTTGCTCCTCTTCATCGAGAACTCCAGATCGAGATCGGTCGCCTCCCCGCGTGGCCGTGTGCGAAGGATGGGAACGGTGGCGTCTACGCGCGCTCTTCGTGGAGTGGATAGCGGCGCTGCTGGGTCGTCGCCCGTGGTCGGCCTCGAGGTCTAGAGGACGAGGACTAGAGGAGGAGCAGGCCGCAGGCACGAGTGGTCTCGGTGAGCAAGGGGTTCGTGCCTTCGTGGGAAGATGGATAGCGGCGGCTGGAAAGTGGGAAAAGAAAAACGAGTGGAGGTGCGGGTTGCTAGGGCTTTTTTTAGTGTATAGGATGTCTATTTGACTGACATGTGGGGTCCCGGGTACCCATGGATACTCCACGGGGCAAGTTTGCTCCCCATGCCCGCCCCGTTAGCTTAGCGGGTACCCGCCGCGCGATCCCCACGGGGCAAATTTGCCCCCCATCCCCGATTCTTACCGGGTATATCCCCGCGGGTACCCGCCCCCACGGGGAAAACTGCCAACTTGAGTCACCGGAGGCCACGCCGGCTCCGGGTTGCGGCGAATCGACGGCGACGGAGCCCGATTTCCTCCAAATCGGGCCGGCGGCCGGCGAAAACGAGCTCACCCCGTCGATTCCGGTGACGGCGAGAGGCGGCGAGCGAGGGAGAGGTGGGCCGGAGGGCGGCGGAGGGACCGGGGTGGGGGCGGCGGGGTATGGGGTCGCCGGTGGCGACGCCGGCGGGAATAGGTGCGGCGGGTCGGAGGCGGGGAGTTTTTCTCGGAAGTGCCTCGGAGGAGTAAATTTAGGAGTCGGCCGCCACTTTTACTCCTCCGATGAGTATAATTTTACTCCTCTAACCGTTTAGGAGTTCGGTTAGGTGCCACCGCTGCGTATTTTTACTCCTCTAACCGATTTTAGGGGATCGGTTAGAGATGCCCTTAGAAGGCTAAAAAAAATACAATTTCCAATTGGGTAGCCCGCCCTAACCCATATCCAAGGCCTGGGGCAATGGTGGGCGATGCGGCCGAGGGCTCCTTTTATACCTGCTGACAGTTTGGTGCCCGCTTATGTACGCGTACAACATTTACATATACGCATACAAAATATGTGCCCCTCATGTTTTTTAGCATACAGACGAGTCATACGGCCTAGATCGGGCCCTACGTGAAACCCATATCCAACCCTGACCTCAATCAGCAAAAAGGTATGATGCGATCTGGAGCGTCAATGTGTTTCACTGAGTTTGAGTTTGCCCGGGGGGGGGGGGGGGGGGTATGTTGGAAGCTGAAGCCATAAACTTATAAAAAGCAAATATGTAGGGGTAGATTTAATATCAGTCCTTTAACATCCGATCAACGATCCAAATCGTTCCAATATTTGACAACTCAACACATACACATTTTATTTTCGTGTAAATTACAAGAAAGAAATCATTCCTAAGAAGAAACTAGAAAAGCCCCCCCCCCCCCCCCCCCTCCCCACACCCCGGATCACTGACCCGGAGCGCATTCCCAACAGTCGCCGCCCCTCCCTGCCCGCCCCAGCCTCACATGACCACGATTTCATCGCCCTATTCGTTGTGCTTGTGTGCCCTAGCGACATCCAGGCGCCTGCATCTGGTCGCCATCAACGAACTACATACACCGAACGACCTCAAGGGAGCACCGCCACCTGCGGTGAATTGCCTCCAGGGTGCACCTTAGCCTGCGAGAACCCCCTGCCAAGCTTCGGCACCTGCCGCCAAAAGTTCGTCTCCGGTCACCCTCTCCATTTTAAGTAGTCTTAGAAGCTCACAGCGTCAGATTTTATTCGCCAGTGTGTGGAGGACTGCATTTTTATTTCGGTGCATTCTTGGCTTTCTCAACCGATGTTATATAAATATATACTAGCAGTAATGGCCAATTGATATTACTGTGCACATCTGGAAAAACAAGCTCTGAATACATCATGCAGCTTTCGGTTCGCTTTGGTACATAACTGAACTGAAGTGCTATTTTTTAGCTTAATAAAACAAGACATCATGCTTGCTTTCATATTAGTTTAGTTGTAATCCCATTTAATTGAGAAAAGAAGAGTACGGTGGCCTATTCATACCATTTTTTAATCAACGGACGCCTTAATCATTCATGCTGTCATCTCTCAATGGACCAAAATTAGTTTCCTATGTGGCACATTACATTATTTGGGAGAAACTGTGTCAAAGGAGATTTATCCGGCTGGTTGTATATACCATGATCTGTCAGAAACACTTCTGTCAATAGAACAATTTCATCAGGTAATTGGCCGGCGATTACCTGGAGGACAAGTTTCCAGGTAATTCTCTGCCAACCTCTTTACATTATTCCTCACACTTCCATACTATGTCATATGCTCCTATCATGTAATTGCCAGGTAATTCTCTGCCAAGCTCTTTACATTATTCCTCACACCCCATAGTATATAATATACTCATATCATGTAATTGATACCGTCTCTCGATCGATCCTGCAACTTCCCGGTTGGGTTCTTCATCCCTTCATCTTCTTGTCGCTTCTTATCTTCAACGATCAAATTTGATCTTGCGCTCTGCGAGGATGCTGATGGCGATTCCGATGCCGCCAGCGACCAGTGCCCGGAGTCCTGGGTTGACGGAGTTGGTTCTGCCGACGTGTGCGGTGGCCACGCCGAAGCAGGCTTGTCCAAGTGCCGTAGTAGCACAGACGGTGATGACCCTCGCCGTCGGTGTCTCTACCACCGCCACCGCCAGCAGCCATATGCAGAGCTGTGCCTAAGTCAGAGGGGCCACCGCCCCCCCCCCCCCCCCCCCCCCCCCCCCCCCCCCCCCCCAACTTAACTTTTTTAGCCTAAATGCCCTATGTAATCCAGGATAGTTAGGGATTTTTTTGGATAATTGCTCCCTAGCCAGACTTTTTACGCATGCACAAGGAGCGGCCACCCCAGAGATTCTGCTCTAGCTTCGAAGAGAAGCATTGATGCGCCGTCGGAGTACATCTGGGCCACATAGCTATTGAAGAACATGATTAGCTACGGAAATCAGGCCACACAGCCCGCCGCTAAGTGCGCTGCAGACAATCTGTGAGCTCTCCATTGGTGGAACTAACCGTGGGCGCAATGAGGAGAAGAACATGCACCACGGTAGATCAGTTTATAGTCTGGTGTAAGTTGGATCGTGGCGATGCCCCGCAAAAAAGAGAGAAGAGTGCGTACGGCGTTGAAAGCTTGTTCATCAAAACATGCCGAATTGGTAATCCGTGAGAAGGACCGCGTGAGGTGTAAAGTACTGGAAAGATTAGGCGCACGGACTTTTTTTTTGAATTTTAAGCACACTTTATTAAGCTAGCAAGCCGCCTCATTAAAAACCATACCAGTCCCCATAGGTACCCTGGAATGGAAAATAGTGCGTCTGAAACTTGCTGCTTCAATCAAACAAAGATACATCGTTCATTACATCCGGGATAATAAAGCTAGGGGGACTAGTTTCCCAAAAAAATAGAAGAATTCGAATCATAAGCAAATCTAGCAATATTATGAGCAACTCTATTAGCTTCCCTGGGTCAATGTTGAACCACCACTTGGCCAATTCTTCTTGCAGTAAGAAAGCAGTCCGTGAGAATTGATGTGTATGGGCTCCAGATTTCGGTCACTCCATTAAACGCCTCAACAAGTTCCAGCGAGTCCATCTCCACCGTTACAGGGGTACACCCCAGATCATCCTCTAGCTTTAAACCTCTTTGTAGAGCCAATGCCTCCGAAGTTGCAGCATCAAGTAGGTTAATCATGGGATCCCTACTCCAGCTACAGCTACAGCTACAGCTTCACCTTTGTCATTTCTGATCACCGCAACTACAGCTCCTGTACCATCAGGGAAAAAACATGCATCAACGTTAAGTTATAAGAACCCGGCCAAGGCCTGGTCCAAGGAATTTCTTGTGGAATTCCCTTTGCCGCTCCTTTGTAGTTCATTGTTAGTGCCTGAATTGCAAAGCTCGTGCGTGGTGGGGGAGCCACCTTTTCTCCCTTGACAGCCTCCCGTCGTTGCCACCATATATACCAAGCACCCACAGCTAGCACCTCCTTAATCCCAACATGTTTCAGATCAGCTGGAGTGTTAATATTACTACGCAACATTTCTTCCAAAGCTACCGAACCCGATCTATCCACCATGCCAAAGCTTTCAATAATATGCAAGACACCCAATGAACTCCACACTTCTTTTGCTCTAGGACATTTGAAAATTAGATGACTGATATCCTCCGTGTCCAGAAAGCAGATTGGGCATTGTCCAGACACGGGTATGTGTCTATTCGCCAGAATGGACATCCCCGGGACAATTCCGTGTAGAGCCTTCCACAGATTTTTTTTTTATCTTACTTGGTACTTGCAGCTTCCAAAGAATATCCCAAACCGGATTGTTTGCCGAAACCCCTTGATCATCCGCTCTGGTTGGCCTATGCCCGTTTTGATGGTTCCATTCAGTATAGTATGCAGATCAAACCAGAACTCGCCGACTCGGGCGGCACACGGCAACTCGCCGAATCACTCGACAAACGGCAGCACGCCAGCTTCACCTGCAAAAAGCACATCAGATCCTCTGATGGATTTCGAGCCACACTCGCCAGAATTCCAAGAGACCTTCTCCGATCTCGAGTCAGGTTTGGGTTTAACCGTTGGTTCGTTCAATTTTTTTGTAAACAAGCTTGGTGTGCAGGACTTGACAGATCCACGCCAACTCGCGACTTCCGCACCCGAGGCTCCATCGGTTGCGGCTCCTTCGACTGCGGATCCATCAACTGCGTCCATACCATCGTCGATCCTCCAAGCTTGCTCGTCTGCAACAACCATGTCGACTCGAGAGATCAACGAGCTCATTGAAGAACTCCAAGGTGAGGAGGCCGAATCATCATACCGCACAAACGATCTCGAGTTCGATCTCCCACTCGAGGATAGTTTCGACTGCGGGATCTCCCTCAGCGACTTCGACGAGCCTAAAACTCATATCGACAACCACGTCGACTCCGAGATCTGCACCAACAACAACCTCGACTTTGAGATTCATAACAACTTCGTCGACGCCGAGATGAGCATAGGCGATGAAGCCATCGACAGCGAGGTCTGTCCAGACGGACCACTCGATGGGCATATCGACTCCGACATGAGCCTTGATGACGACGTCGAGTCCATGACGGGACTCGAAAACACATACACATACCCTCGGGTGATACCCCAGCAGGTCTACATTGCCTTCGCCGCAGAATCATCTGATGCTGCGGCCAGTCGCAGGCCTACAGAGTTCCCGTGCATGGTTACTATGCCGGACGGAGTCACAAATCTCACAATTACTGCTGAGATGGCAGCAAAAGCAGACAAATTCATCAAGGAGTGCACAATGATGCCAGCAGACGCAACGCGGGAGGAGATGTTGACCTTCCAGTACTTCAACTGGCAGGAATCACTTCGACTGCAGCAGATCAGGGCAACACTCGAAGAACGTAAAAAGCAAGCTAGCTTGTCGAGTGCGCGAAGAAGACAACTCTCCCTGAGCTCCACCGGGCGAGCAGACACAAGACCCAGATCAGGGCTGTCACACCTCGCGTCGGATGAAAGGGCGGCACTCACCCGCAACCTAGGCAACTCTTTTATGACATACCACAAGGAGGGAGTGCCAGTACCCAAAACAGCTGCGGGTGCTCTCTTTACCGCTGCAGCATACCTAGAGAAAATCAAGCCTCCAGCTGATGACCCCAATGCAAAACTACATCGCCAACAGATCAAATCACTCGCCTTAGCGGCGAAGGACATACGCCAAATCCCAAAAACTCCAGGAGGGAGTCGAGATCGTGCCATAGTTGACACGCATCGTGAAGAGCATAATCGCAGTGGTCGCCGCCACCACTCGAAGAAAAGAAGCGGCTCACGTCGGCGTAGGTCCAGAAGCAGATCACGCAGATCTTACAGTAGCGACTCGTACTCTGATCGGGAGCCTGAGCCACACGGAACTCTGTGCTTCACTCGACGCGTCCGCGAGACACGGATGACCAAATGGTTCAAACTCACATCTGAACAGCCCAAGTACACGGGTCGACAGGAACCTTCAGGATGGCTGGAAGACTACAGGCTGGCTGTCGCGTGCCAGCGAGGCACAAATATCACAGCCATGCAATACATACGACTCATGCTCGAAGGCACAGCCCGCGACTGGCTCAAGGCTCTACCTCCATCAACATACGACTCGTGGGATCACTTCCGCACTGACTTCATCAAAAACTTCGAGCCTCTATGTGAGCGCCCAAAAACGTTCGAAGAGCTGCGAGCTTGCGTTCAACGATCAGACGAAACGTTGAGGTCATACATCCGACAATGGACTGAGATACGCAACTCAGTTGGAGTAATTTCAGAAGATATGGCCATGGATGCTTTCATCATGGGCCTCGCTAGGCGAGACTTCAAAGAAGCACTTGGTCGCCAAAAGCCAACCTCTGTGGCTAACCTCCTGAAGATTGCGACTGAGTGGGCAGACGGAGAAGACATGGCGCGCACCACACGCGGGTCCTCACCCCGTGACAATCATGAAAGCGGCAGTCAAAGCCGCAGAGACTCATACAGAGACGACCGAAGGCGCAAGCGTTCAAAACATCACTACGACGACGACAGACCCGAATTCATGGCGGCTGGGTTCTCCACACCCCGCAACGACCAACACAGAAGCGACCGACGGTCAGAAGATCGACGGGACAGTCGAGATGATCGCCGGGACAGTCGAGACCGCGGCCAACGCAGCGACAGCTACAAGAGGAAAGACTGGCGCAAGTCGTGCTCCGGCGCACAAACCGAGCGATCATTCAAAGAAAAGATGGATGCTGATTGCAGATTCCACCTGTACAAGGGGGAAGACGGAAAATTGCGCTCCAATCACTCGATGAGGAACTGCAGAGAATTCGACCAACTAGCGTCTGAATACGTACAACTCAGAAAGGCGACAGCCGCACACGCACCCGCGCCTGTACCTGTGCCTCAGCCAAACAATGTGTCCGTCCTGATGGCACCACCTCCACCACCACAGCGTGCCGCAGGCGGAAATATCGCGGGTGCCATACAGCCCGTACCTCGGGTGGACGAACCTCAGTACCCTCCGCCCCAAGGGCAGATGTACATGATACAGAAAGGTCGCCCTTCCAACAGGGAGCAAAAACTTCGCACTCGATAAGTAAACATGGCGGTCATGTCACCTCCTGCCGTAACTGAATTCTTGAAGGGATCCGAAACTGCAATGAGCTTCAGTAGGGAGGACCACCCACCATCGGTCGTTCGTCCTGGGCACTCTGCTCTGGTACTCGACGCACAAATTGGAGGATATGCCATGTCCAAGGTCTTCATGGATGGTGGCAGCGGCATAAACATTATCTTCGCAGATACGCTCCGCAAAATGGTAAAATGAACAGGTGATGGCTACGTGTTGGTGAACCCCAAGAGGAAGGTTATGATGTAGACAGCAGAAGTTTTCCCTTGAGAAATCTACCCAAGGTTATCAATCCAGTAGGACTTGACGATCTATCGGAAGGTTGTTGATGTTGACTCCCCCTGGCGCTAGGGAGCTTGCACCAACGTGGAATCTGCACAGACACAAACCAGAACTTTGCCCAACACGAAACAGAGAGGTTGTCAATCTCTCCGGTCTTGCAGAAACAAAGAGTTAAACGTATGGTGTGGAAAACAGCAGGAAAACAGCAAGTAACAGGAAACAGATGATTGCAGCAGGTTGTGTAAACAGTATGAGGAAATTGGACCAGGGTCCACAGTTCACTAGTGGTGTCTCTCTCAGAACAGATAACTAGCATGTTGGGTAAACAAATTACAGCTGGGCAATTGACAAATAGAGAGGGCATAACAATGCAATACATGCCAAGATGTCTACTATGAAATCTAGTTGGGCATTACAACAAAGTACATAGACCGTTATTCCAACGCATCTATGCCTAAATAATCCACCTTCAAGGCAGCATCCGCATCCCATTCAGTATTAAGTTGCTAACAACAGATTATTGCATGAAGTAAAGTGTGTAATGTAATCAATACAAGTGCCCTTGGACACTGCACCAATGTTTTATCCCTAGTAGCAACAGCACATCTACCATCTTAGACCTTTCTGTCACTGATCCAGATATCTAGAGACTGAACCCACTATCGAGCATAAATACCCCCTCTTGGAGTCACAAGCATCTACTTGGCCAAAGCATCTACTAGCAACGGAGAGCATGCAAGATCAAGAGCACATAGATAAACAACTTGAATAAACATGGTATCAATATTCATCGGATCCCAGCAAACACAACATCTAGCATTACAATAAGATGATCTTGATCATGTTAGGCAGCTCACAAGATCTAAACATGGAGGCACAAGGTAGAGAGACAACCATCTAGCTACTGCTATGGACCCGTAGTCCAGGGGTGGACTACTCACGCATCACTCCGGAGGCAGGCATGGTGATGTAGAGCCCTCCGGTGATGATCTCCCCTCCGGCAGGGTGCCGGGAAGAGCTTCAGAACTCCTCCGATCTGAGATTGACGATGACGGCCGCGACGGAACTTTTCGTGGAATATGATCGACCGTAATAGGGTTTTCGCGTCGCGGAGAATATATAGGCGAAGAGGCGGCGTCGGTGGCCGAGGGGGGCCACCACGCCATAGGGGGGCGCGGGCCCACCCTGGGCCGCGCCCTAGTGTGGCGTGGCCCCCTGGTGGGTCTGCTCCGACTCCCCTTTGGACTCCGTGATCTCCTCGTGATATTATTGACGATGTCTTTTGTTTCGTCCAATTCCGAGAATATTTCCTTAATAGATTTTCTGAAACCAAAAACAGCAGAAAACAGGGAACTGGCACTGTGGCATCTTGTTAATAGGTTAGTCCCAGAAAATGCATAAAAATGATATAAAGTGTAACCAAAACATGTAGCAATTGATATAATAACAGCATGGAACATCAAAAATTATAGATACGTTTGAGACGTATCAAGCATCCCCAAGCTTAGTTCCTGCTCGTCCTCGAGTAGGTAAACGATAAAAACAGATAATTTTTGAAGTGACATGCTACCAACACAATCTTTGATCAAATAACAATGTAATGCACATGATCTGAATGAAGTGATCCAAGCCAATGGTCTATAGTTTGCAAGCAAGTAAATAAAGAGTAAACATAAGTGATCACACAAGTGCAAACTTTCATGAATAATACTATAAAACATTTAGAGATATAATAGTCTAACATAATAGTTAGTTCACAGCAGCAATAATTCTCAACATGAAAGTGTTTGTATCAACACAAAGGAAGATAATAGCTTCAGCTTTCAACATGTATATCATATAGATAATGTCAATGCAAAGAATATGATCAACCAAACACAAAGTTATGTAAAAACTGTTATACTGGAGTTGACAATGATGTTTGCTTAAGTAGACAGAAAGAAGTGGGAAAACTGACTCAACATAAAAGTAAAAGAATGGCCCTTCGCAGAGGGAAGCAGGGATTAACATCATGTGCTAGAGCTGTAGTTCCCGAAGGCATATAGAGAGCATAAAATATTGTTTTGTAAGGTAATGGTGTATACAGGTGTCAACAAATCAAATAGCAGGTACTTGTCATCTTCCATGGCTAACTAACTTTTAGAGCGGTTCCGAGAGTTTTTAGGACTGCACTTGTAACAAGCACTTATTGGTGACACTCCTCCCAACCATTTACTTTCCACAAACCATGGCTAACCGAATCCTCGGGTGCCCACCAACATTCACCATGGAGGAGTGTCTATTTATTTATTTATTTATAGGGTGGACTAACCAGCTCTTTAATGCAAAATAAAAGGTGGAGAAGCAGATGAAGCTGCCAATCCTTGTAAATTAATTAGCATGGAAGATGACAAATCTCACTACTACGTCCTTATGAGCTTTTCAAGTAGTGACACAAAAAGGAAATTGTTTTGAGTAGTTAGTAGATAGCACATGAAGAAATTTACTTGGAATGGTGAAAACACCACATAATAGGTAGGTATGGTGGACACAGGTGGCATGGATTTGGCTCAAGGTTTTGGATGTACAAGAAGCATTCCCTCTTAGTACAGAGTTTAGGCTAGCAAGTTATTATAAGCAAACATCATTATCAACTGGAATAGCAAGAGTGTACATAAAACACAAGGTTTGACGAACCATAGACTCCCACTGTCTTCCTTGTTAACACATAGCCTTCATCCAAAAATTATCTAGACTACTATGGACTTCCAATTATGCAACAGATTATTATAGCAGAAAATCCTTATAGTAGTTCTTCATTAATAGCCATTACTTACATGATGCACAAGCTTAAACATTAATTACTTGACAGCTCAAAACAATTGGCAAGCATCAAATTACTCAAGACAACGATCTAAAAAGATTCATGTAAGCATTTTATACCACTACCACATGCATAGCATTTTTCTGGTCCAACCAAACACCAATCAACTTATTTGACAACTCTCCAAACAGATATAAGTGAAGCAAGAGAGTACTTTCTTCAAAAGAAACTGAAAGCTCTAACAAGAGATGTATGAAAAACTGAGAGCTAACAGCAATAACAGCAACTAGACAGGAATACTCAACAAGTATAAGTGAAGCACAAGAGTATTCTAATGAAAAAGTGGAGCGTGTCTCTCTCCCAAACATGAATACTAGGATCCAACAAGTATAGCACAGCAAACAAAACAAAACAAACTGAAAACAAAAACACACTGACGCTCCAAGGAAGAGTACACTAGTATGAAGCAATAAAAATATAGCACCATTAGAGATGACCTGATAATTTGTAGATGAAGAAGGGGATGCCTTGGGCATCCCCAAGCTTAGATGCTTGAGTCTTCTTGAAATATGCTGGGGAGGTAAGCCTCCCCAAGCTTAAGCTCTTCACTCTTCTTGATCATGTAATATCATTCTCCTCTATCAACACTTGAAAACTTCCTTCACACCAAAACTTAACAGCTTTTCTCATTAGCAGGTTAGTGCACTAAAAGATAATACTTCAAAGTTCTAGCAAAGACAAAACTCACAAGCCAACTATTTTAAACATTAGCCACTGTTACTAGGCTCAAGTGGGCACTTTTACACGAAAAGAAACCACTTAAAAACTTGTAAAAGAGAGAATGCAAAATAAAAGACAGAATCTGTCAAACCAGAACAGTCTGTAATGACGAATTTTTTCGAGGCACTTACGATGCTCAGATGAAAAACTTTTGAAATAATGAAAGTTGCGTAACATCATCAGGAACATGCACAAAAAGTTTCAGCATTTTTCGATTTTTTCTGATTTTCTACTGAATTAAACGGTGACGAACAGCAATCTGTCCCAATGCAGTCCCGAAAATAAAAACCAACTTTGCATTAGTAACTCTCCTTGGCACAACAAAACAGCAAATAAAAGATACAAAGGAGTTGCTACAGAGGTAAACAAGCATCCTTGACTCAAGAAAACAAAAATAAAACAGCAAATAAAAACATGGGTTATCTCCCAGAAGTGCTTTTCTTTAATGCCTTTGAGCTAGGCATGAAGAGATGCATCAAGTATTGTCAAGACCAGAAAATCCAAAACCATAATTTGTCTTGACACTAGTATCATGTGAGTATTTCATCTTCTTCCTAGGGAAGTGTTCCATACCTTTCTTGAGTGGGAATTGAAATTTTATATTCCCCTCTCTCATATCAATAACAGCACCAACAGTTCTCAGAAAAGGTCTTCCCAAAACAATAGGACAAGAAGGATTGCATTCAATATCCAAAACCACAAAATCAACAGGGACAAGATTGTTATTAACCATTATCAAAACATCATCAACTTTTCCTAAAGGTTTCTTCATAGAAGAATCAGCAAAGTGAACATCCAAATGACATTTTTCCAAAGGTGCAAGCTTGAGAATATCATATAAATTTTTAGGCATAACCGAAATACAAGAACCAAGGTCACACAAAGCATTGCATTCAAACTCACTCAGTTTCATTTTAATAACAGGTTCCCAATTATCATCTAACTTCCTAGGGATAGAAGCTTCAAGTTTTAATTTTTCTTCCCTAGCATGCATGAGAGCTTTGATAATATGTTCAGTAAAAGCCATATTTATTTTACTAGCATTAGGACTCTTAGCTAGCTTTTGCAAGAACATGATGACTTCAGTTATGTTACAATTTTCGAAATTGAAGTTGTTGTCATCAAAAACAATGGAGCAATTATCACCAACACCTCTAAAAATTTCAGCACTTTTACTAGGAACAAAAGTAGTGCTATCAGGCAATTTAAAACTTTTTGTAGAGGTAGTAGAGACATTTCCAACACTTATTATCTTTTCACTAACAGTAGGGGGCGCATTAGCATGTGAGGCATCATTTGTTTCATTAGTAAAAATAGTGCAAACTCTAACAGCAGCTGTTGTACTAGTTTTTCTTTAATAGCTTCGGGTTTAGCTGCCATTTTATTTATCAAGGAGGTTTGAGAATCTGACAAATTCGAAACATAAGTCTCAGTATTAGAAATCCTAGTTTGCAAACCTGAGATTTCATTATTTAGATTTTCAATTTGGTGACTTATATTCCTTAGCATACTAGATTGTTCCTCCATCATTCTAGTGAATATCTTATTTTGCTCAAATTGCTTTTGCATAAAATCCTTAGTTGCTTTCTCAACCTCTATCATTCTTTCTTCACTAACCATGCCAAACTTGCCATTAGGACTTCCATAAGAGTTGCTACCATTAGAAGGATATGGCCTATAATTGTTGCTACCAAAATTATTCCTATAGGCATTGTTGTTGAAGTTGTTATTTTTAATGAAGTTTACATCAACATTTTTCTCATCATGAGCAACCAAAGAAGCAAGAGGAATATTATTTGGATCCACAACACCATGTCCATTCGAAAGCATAGTCATAATAGCATCAACTTTATCACTCAAGGAGGAAATTTCCTCAACAGAATTTACCTTCTTACCAGTTGGAGCCCTTTCAGTGTGCCATTCAGAATAATTTACCATCATATCATCAAGAAGCTTTGTAGCAGCACCCAAAGTGATGGACATAAAGGTCCCTCCAGCAGCCGAGTCCAAAATTCCTTGAGAAAAATTTAGTCCTGCATAAAAGGTTTGGATGATCATCCAAGTAGTCAGTCCATGAGTGGGGCAATTTTTAACCAAAGACTTCATTCTTTCCCAAGCTTGGGCAACATGCTCATTATCAAGTTGCCTAAAGTTCATAATACCACTTCTCAAGGAGATAATTTTAGCAGGAGGATAATATTTTCCAATGAAAGCATCTTTGCATTTAGTCCAGGAATCAATACTATTTCTAGGCAAAGATAGCAACCAATCTTTAGCTCTTCCTCTTAAAGAGAAAGGAAACAATTTCAGCTTAATAATATCACTCTCTACCTCCTTATACTTTTGCATATCACAAAGTTCAACAAAGTTGTTTAAGTGGGCAGCAGCATCATCAGTACTAACACCAGAAAATTGCTCTTTCATAACCAGATTTAACAGTGCAGGCTTAATCTCATAAAATTCTGCTTTAGAAGCAGGTGGAGCAATGGGTGTACAGATAAAATCATTGTTGTTTGTGCTAGTAAAGTCACACAACTTAGTATTTTCAGGATTACTCATTTTAGCAAGACTAAAACAAGCAACAGGGCAACTCGAAATTAAAAACTAGATGCAGGAATTTAATTTTTTTGGGTTTTTGATTTTTAACAGCAAGCAAAACAAAACTAAAACAAGACAAAAAACAAAGTAAAGAGATTGGAACTGAGAGACTCCCCTTTCCAATAGCCTCCAAGTCCCCGGCAACGGCGCCAGAAAACAGCTTGATGGCTACGTGTTGGTGAACCCCAAGAGGAAGGTTATGATGTAGACAGCAGAAGTTTTCCCTTGAGAAATCTACCCAAGGTTATCAATCCAGTAGGACTTGACGATCTATCGGAAGGTTGTTGATGTTGACTCCCCCTGGCGCTAGGGAGCTTGCACCAACGTGGAATCTGCACAGACACAAACCAGAACTTTGCCCAACACGAAACAGAGAGGTTGTCAATCTCTCCGGTCTTGCAGAAACAAAGAGTTAAACGTATGGTGTGGAAAACAGCAGGAAAAACAGCAAGTAACAGGAAACAGATGATTGCAGCAGGTTGTGTAAACAGTATGAGGAAATTGGACCAGGGTCCACAGTTCACTAGTGGTGTCTCTCTCAGAACAGATAACTAGCATGTTGGGTAAACAAATTACAGCTGGGCAATTGACAAATAGAGAGGGCATAACAATGCAATACATGCCAAGATGTCTACTATGAAATCTAGTTGGGCATTACAACAAAGTACATAGACCGTTATTCCAACCGCATCTATGCCTAAATAATCCACCTTCAAGGCAGCATCCGCATCCCATTCAGTATTAAGTTGCTAACAACAGATTATTGCATGAAGTAAAGTGTGTAATGTAATCAATACAAGTGCCCTTGGACACTGCACCAATGTTTTATCCCTAGTAGCAACAGCACATCTACCATCTTAGACCTTTCTGTCACTGATCCAGATATCTAGAGACTGAACCCACTATCGAGCATAAATACCCCCTCTTGGAGTCACAAGCATCTACTTGGCCAAAGCATCTACTAGCAACGGAGAGCATGCAAGATCAAGAGCACATAGATAAACAACTTGAATAAACATGGTATCAATATTCATCGGATCCCAGCAAACACAACATCTAGCATTACAATAAGATGATCTTGATCATGTTAGGCAGCTCACAAGATCTAAACATGGAGGCACAAGGTAGAGAGACAACCATCTAGCTACTGCTATGGACCCGTAGTCCAGGGGTGGACTACTCACGCATCACTCCGGAGGCAGGCATGGTGATGTAGAGCCCTCCGGTGATGATCTCCCCTCCGGCAGGGTGCCGGGAAGAGCTTCAGAACTCCTCCGATCTGAGATTGACGATGACGGCCGCGACGGAACTTTTCGTGGAATATGATCGACCGTAATAGGGTTTTGCGTCGCGGAGAATATATAGGCGAAGAGGCGGCGTCGGTGGCCGAGGGGGGCCACCACGCCATAGGGGGCGCGGGCCCACCCTGGGCCGCGCCCTAGTGTGGCGTGGCCCCCTGGTGGGTCTGCTCCGACTCCCCTTTGGACTCCGTGATCTCCTCGTGATATTATTGACGATGTCTTTTGTTTCGTCCAATTCCGAGAATATTTCCTTAATAGATTTTCTGAAACCAAAAACAGCAGAAAACAGGGAACTGGCACTGTGGCATCTTGTTAATAGGTTAGTCCCAGAAAATGCATAAAAATGATATGAAGTGTAACCAAAACATGTAGCAATTGATATAATATCAGCATGGAACATCAAAAATTATAGATACGTTTGAGACGTATCAACAGGTCAGTCGAAAACCTGCCAAGATCTTCAATACCTTCCACGGTATCGTCCCAAGCAAAGCAATAAGCCCAGAAGGCACCATACAACTCTACGTAACGTTCGGGGACAAGAACCACTTCAGGACAGAGTCGATTGAGTTCGAAGTTGTCGATTGGAAATCATAATACCACGCCATACTTGGACGCCCGACGTTCGCTCGATTCATGGCGGTTCCACACTATGCATACCTCCAGATGAAGATGCCTGGACCAAAAGGAGTAATCACAGTCAAAGGAAACTTCCAAAAGTCTGACTCTTGTGACCGAGAGTTTAGCAAAATCTCTGAGATGTTCGGCATGGAAGCAACACTCGCCGATCTAGCGGTCTCCAACGATCGAACACTTATGACGGAACACAAGAAGGTGGCAGTCGACAGAGCATTCAACGCCACCAATGACACAAGGTCGCATCAGGTGCACCCGACTGACCCGACCAAGACAGTCAATGTCTCGTCGAGTCTGCCTATCGCATAGGAAAGCGCGCTCGTCGAATTCCTCCGTGAGAACTGGGATATATTTGCGTGGTGTCCAGCCGACATGCCAGGTATTCCCAGAGAGTTCGCCGAGCACTCTCTCCAATTATTTCTAGATGCTAAACTAGTCAAGCAAACAATGCGCCGCATATCCGGCCCGAAAAGAACCGCAGTCAAAGCCGAAGTCGACAGGCTACTCGCAGCGGGTTTCATCAGAGAAATCAAGAAATCACAATGGGTGGCCAACCCTGTACTAGTAGAGAAGAAGCACACAGATATCCTTCGGATGTGCGTATATTTCACAACACTCAATAAATGTTGTCCAAAGGATCACTTTCCACTACCTCGAATCGACCAGATCGTCGACTCCACCGCCGGGTGCGCTCGCTTGTCCTTCCTGGATGCTTACTCGGGTTACCACCAGATAAGGATGAAGGAAGAGGATGAAGAGAAAACGGCGTTCATAACCCCACTCGGGGTCCACTGCTACACAACCATGCCCTTTGGGCTCAAGAACGCAGGCGCAACCTACCAGCGCATGATGCAAGACTGTCTCAAGAAGCAAATTGGGCGAAACGTTCAGGTCTACGTAGACGACATCGTCATCACAACAAGGGAGGAAAACACACTACTCGATGACTTGCGAGAGACGTTCGCAAACCTCAAACGCTTCCACATCAAGCTCAACCCGAAGAAGTGCACGTTCGGCGTGCCAGCCGGGCAGCTCCTTGGGTACCTAGTCTCGGCTCGTGGAATTGAGGCGGACCCAGAGAAAATATAGGCCATCTTGACGATGCAAAGGCCTTCAAAGCTCCATGACGTGCAAAAATTAGCGGGTCGAGTGGCAGCGCTCAGTCATCACAACTCCCAACGCTTCAACACAATTCACCCCATTCTTTATGGTCTACGGCGCAGAGGCAATCCTGCCATCAGATGTAAGATTCAATGCACCAAGAGTCGAGGCATACAACGAAGAAGATGCAGATGAAGCACTTGAAGACGCAGTCGACTTGCTCGAAGAAGCACGCAACACGGCGCTAGCACGCACAGCTGTCTATCAACAGGACCTCCGCAACTACCACAGCCGTCGACTGCGTACCAGGTCCTTTGAGGTTGGCGACCTGGTACTTCGACTGAAGCAAAAGAAGGTGCACAAACTCGCTTCTCCATGGGAATGACCCTTCATCATCACGAGGTCATTGGTGGTGGAGCATACAGACTGAAGCACGCGAAGACAAGAGGACTCTCGCACAATCCTTGGAACGTTGCGCAGCTGCGCCGTTTCTATGCTTAGATTGATCAGTCGCACAATGTAATAGGCACATATGTCGGATTGCTGCATGTTTCAGACGCGCTCTTTTCCTTACTAGGGTACCTAAAGGGACTGGAAGGTTTTTAATGAGGCGGCCTGCAGCTTAACATTCAAAAATGGAATATAGTCAATGATTCCTCATATTTCTCCCTGCTTACTACTCGCATAACTTATTCGCACAACCTTAGCCTCACCCGAATACTCGGGGGCTACGCTATCTCAAAGCATGAGCTTTCGCACCTTCTTCAAACATAATACCCCAGCCGCACTCGAATACTCGGGGGCTGGGTCATAATAATCATACATAAACAAAAAGTTGCTCAAAATCTTGAATTGAAGCTTCAAACATCGCAAAAATTCACAGGCTCACTCGAACACTCGGGGGCTGTGCAATTCATGTTCCATACTAAGTGTTTCCCATAAACCCCACTCGATACACACGGGGGCTGCGCACATACATATAAATAAATATGCACTACGTATAAGTGGCAAATTTACACTCGGGGGCTGCCTATATACAGGAACAACCTAATCTTCCGGTTCATCCTTGACTGGAAGAACAGGGCCCATAAGTTGAGCGTGATAACACTCAACCAACACCTTCGCATATTCGACTGTATCGTCAAGTTGCGACTATGACAAAGTCGATCCAGGCACGGGTGGACGTAGCTGCATATGTGGACGCTTACTCCGGACATACGCCATCGTTGCGTTGGCTCCATCTACAAGCTTCTGGGTGATAAAATCTCGAATAGGACCTGCACTCCGGAAAAGTCCGAGCAACGCATGGATTCCTTGAGGTTGCGGCCCAGTCGGGAAAAGAGTCTGGTTGATTCGACTGAAGGCCGACCTGCATAACTCGAGCAGCATAGTGCTCCGCCACACTCGATCCTGCAGAGTTGCGAGTATGCGCGCTCGGTTCTTATCCAAGCGAAAATGCTGACGGCCCGTCGTTGGTTCGTCAGTCGCATTGTTCAACTGCTCGTCAACACGAGACCGCTCTGCCTGGAAGTCTGGAACAAAACCTGCAACGAGGCACGTTGGATCAACAAAAAGGACAGACTATAAACTCTTGAGATCAAGGCAGTCATGCTTACACTCGAGTTGTCTGTTCACGATCTCCATCTCGCCAAGCACATAGTCCTCTCGCTGAGTGGGTAAAGCAGGCCTCGCCCTCATCATATCCAGCTCGCTCTGGTCACTCTTCAACTCTTGCTCCAGTTTTGCGACTCAAGCCTTCATATAACGCATTACTGCGGCATCGTTTGCCACCTGAGCTCGAGATCGAGTAGGAGCACGATGCCGCGACGAGCCAGATGAAGCAGGGGCGGCGCGCAGAGCAAATGGCAAGTAAAAAATAATGCCAGCGCCGTTCCTCTATTTACCACAAATCAAAAGCAATCACAACCGTTCAGATCCTAATCGTGCGTTACGCACGCAATCTCACCGTACACGTGGCAAACGCGGAGGGCAACCGTCACCGGCCACTCCGCCCACTACGCACGCAAAAAGAGGAGCCATCATCACGCCTCCGTAAAAAGTGGGCCAGAGTGGCCAAATCAAGTCCAAACGGCACCGTCGTTCGGTCAGCGCTGCACAATGGGCCCACCTATGTGTCACGACCCATCCATCACAGCATAACGCACGCCACCGCGTGTCAGGCAGCGCAGTCGCCAGAAACGTCATCCCTGACGTCATCTCAAGCGCTCTGATCAGAAATATATTCGAGTCCGCCCAACGCATATCGGTCACTCGACTGCCTTGTTTGGTTCGGGTGTGAATAGGCAATGTTAAGGCAAAATTGGTCACTCGACCGTTCCTTCGGCTGAGCCATATTACTCCCATCGGGAGCATATCTAAAAATTCTTCGACTGGAGATGCTCAAGATAAAATGATTTTGAGATTATCCTCCATTACAGCAATACAGCATAATCTCGGGGGCTACTCCCATCGGGAGCACTGTCGTGCACCCGATAGAATTACGGCAAAAATTTCTTCGATTAACATATGCAGGGTAAGAAGATCTGAGATTATCCTCCATTGCAAGCAATAAAGCACAATCTCGGGGGCTACTCCCATCGGGAGCGCTGTCGCGCACCCGATAGAATAACGACAAAGTGTCAGTCGACAAAAGGATCGACTCAGTTCATATACAAAATCATACTCGAAACATTCCCGAGTTGCGTCCGCTGCAAATACCTCGGATGCTGCACGCATAGTGCAAAGGTAAGACCCGCCGATCTTTCGAGCTGGGCTAAGGACCGTTCCAGCAACGTCAATCCTTATACTTTCCGTGTCAGCAGACATGATGAAAAATCCTGACGGACGCATTGGGTAAAATTCAAATCTATACTGCAGATCGACTCAGTAAGACCTCCGCGGCCTAGTTGAATCTGACCAGTTTGTTCCAGATTCGAGTCCGGGGACTCGAGTTTGATTGAAAGCTAGTAAGGTTTTACCCGAATGTGTAGTTAACCAGTCCCGATCCGTCGAGTGTACTGGGCCTGCTAAGCTATTATCCCTTGATCATCATAAGCAAAAACCACAGTTGATGAGATACTCGACATAGCCAACATGTGCTATTCATACAGGAATTCCAATTATAATATACAAAATACAAAGCATATGACGTGCACTTACGAATGAGTCCGTGCCCGATTCTTCGAGTCAGACAAGTACTCGGGGGCTACTGACAAGGATATACATCTCGGGTACCCTACCATAAGGGTACCTGGTGCACGTGTCGACTAAGGCCCAACTATCAAGAGCCTACATGAAGCCCATGACGAAAGGCCCAACAAGATGGAGTACCCTCCAAGATTAGACATAGGCATAGTCGGTTTATACTTTCCTTACATGTAAACTGGGTCGGTTAGGGACTCCCGAGACCCAGCCTCTTATAAAGGCTGGGAGGGCCGTCGATCCTGAAAAAACCATACTCGAACCACCAAAAGCCCTAGCGAGATCGACATCTCGCCGGAGCTCCCCTGTAATCGCATAATCTCACACAATCAATACCAGACAAGCAGGAAGTAGGGTCTTTACTTCCACCCGAGGGGCCTGAACCTGGGTAAATCTTTGCCTCTGCTTGTCAGCCGACGAAACTACCAGTACTACCACGTTCTCTCCCCATAATCTCAACCCTAGGTCCTTAACCATGGGATTTGATGAGTTAACCCCTCGTCAACGACATTGTTGCATTTCCTTCCACACGAGTGGCATGCAACTTCCACTGACACGTTCCATCTGGGCAGTGAACCGTATACTTTCCTTTCTCACTCTTCTCAATGTTGAAAATATTGTTGGTGTTGATGCAGGACGTTGTAAGTGCATTCCGAAGTTTTGCCACATTTTGAATCTTGTCCCTGGGGCAAGTATAGGATTATCTCTGTCCCACTCAAGCGCTGGCATGTCATCGCCATCGTATTCATCTGGAATCAACATGTCTAGCGTTCTCCGCCTCCTCTTCAGAATCAGTTTGTACAAGCGAAACGATGGCCATATTGCCCAGTTCATCCAAAAGCTCAGGAATTAGCTTCTCATCTTCATCATCGTACCGCGGCACAGCATCATCGGGCACCACTTCATCGTCTGAATTAGGCTGACTAGCACCATTGGTCTGACCTGCACCACTGGTCCGACCTGCACTGGGCTGACTTGCACTGCCAGTAGGTTTTCCTGGACTAGACCTACGAGGAGTCGGCGAAAGCTCAGTATTAGCAGACGATGGTTGTGATGCCTCAGAAGCAGCCCCCTTTCCCTTTCCCTTTCTTTTTGGCAATTGAAATTGATTTGGTTTCAGAACCACTTCGAATTTAATTCTACCGAAGCGTTTGGTCATGTTCTGAGCAAAAAGGAAGTTTACTTCCTCGTCTGTGTTTAGTGGGAGGAATTCCTCTTCTAGAATTGACCAGTATTTCACCAGAACAGAATCATCTTGCCGCCAGCCGTACTTATTACAGCAAGCAATAAGCAATTGCTTGTACGAATAAGTCGAATCTACCACCAACCGATACCAAAAACTAGAGAGATCTCCTTAAAACCCCATGCGACTATCCATTCTGACTGCCAAGCGAAAAGCAGTCCTCGGATCCATCCTATTCAATGAAATCTTGGCGGTAAGGTGAAATTTAAGCCGTATTAACTACATACATCACCTAATCGAGACAATCGAGAGATTAATCGAGAGATTGTATACTTACTTCTTTGTAATCCAAGTGTTATCTCAATCCGAATTGACCCAGTCCTCACCGTCACAAGGCGGAACGGCGGGGCCTGGAACTGCCGCCATGGATGCGTCGTCCAAGCGGAGGTGCAGGGCACCACCGGCGGACGGGGCGGGGCGGGCGGCACTATGGCGGTGGCTGGGGTCAGATCGGGATTTGGGGGAGGGAGGGGGAAGACGACGATTCAAAATAAGCTGCCCTAGCAATGGTCCAATTCAAAATGAGCTGCCCTAGCCGACCCCACTAGTCAGGTCCAATGAGCTTGACCAGAAGGATGCGATTCAAAATGGAGGTGCCCTAGCTGACCCTACCAGTCAGGCCAAGTGACGGTCAAAGGAGGTTGACCAGACGGAAACGCTGCGTTTCGCCGTCCGCGGGCTTCGAAACAGCCAGGTAGGGCACAGACGAGGAAAGTTAAGCAAGTAGGGTACAAACGAGGAAAACTAAGCAAACCAGGGAAGCCCTTTTATTAGGGAAGGTCATCATGGTCAGATTTATTAATTTAAATCACAATTACATCATCTACAAATTTGATGCTAATCCAATGAAGAGGTTCATGAACAAAATTTAACGAACTCTTATTACAAAAAAAAACTATATCTAGTTAGCCTATGAGCCACCATATTGGCAGATCAGAGCAGAGGCAATGCTTGAATTTAACCTCCCCTATTTGAAAACAAGGGTTGGAGCATGGTATAAAGATTGCCGCTATTGTGTCCAACCAATGAGTTTGTCATGTACAGAACTTGATGGCATCTTGAGAATCTGATTCTACTTCAACTTGGTGGAACCCAAGAGAATCGCCAGATCCATAACATCTCTCATAGCCATGGCCTCCATCATCACCACATTGTGCTGCAAGGAACTTACCACTAGTACACCCCCCCTCCCCAACGAGTTCATGAAATGCAGCGTGGACATTAACCTTCACAATGCTCGCCTCAGGTTTTTCCCATTTATGATCTTGATCACCTTGGGTATGATTAGACGCCCTACTAAAATTGCCAGCAATAGACAGAACCAAAAGCGACAATCGATCGGCGGGCAGAATAGGCTCATTATAGGTAAATTACCTCCCATAGCCACCATAGGCACCAACAGCCAATCATCCAAGCCTCCTTAACTCGAATGTTGGGCATAATTTCAAGTGAACGATCAAACATTTTAGCAGAAATTCTACGATAGCCGAACCTAAAGGATCAACAGGAAGTATAGTTGTAATAGTATATGCGATTCTTAGTTGTTTCGAAAGCTCGATCGCTAGACACATTAAAACTGGAGATGACACGAGTCTTCAGCATGTTGTTGGCAACTTGGACATTCACCACTAGTACCAATTTACCGTTTGCTATAATAGACTTTGCTAGAATGATTCCATGGAGAACTCTCTGGCAGAAAATCTGGAGTTTTGCGTGGAGTTTTTAGTTTCTAGCGTTGTTGCCAGATAGCTGGTGACGATGAGGCTCCATGTCTTCAGGAATTATTTGCATGAGTCCTCAATGTGTAAGACCATTTCTCATATATGCAGTCCAGATAGAAAAACTTCTACATAATGTTTAGGTGTCAAGATATAAAATTATCGAACCCATGGATGTTTAGTGCAGTACGCAAAATCCACCGTCCTCCACAACATTGAAAATTCTTTATTCAGCTCTTCATCCCATTCCCCTGAATTGGGATCAATCAGATCTGCCAACTTGGACATAATAGTTTGTCCACGAGGTGTTATAATTTTCTGATAAGGAATTGATGGGATCCACGGAGATGAACATATATTAATGTGCTCTCATGTACCAATCCTACATATATATCATCTCTTGAAAGTTGCAATCTCTGCCACAATGCTTTGCCACGTGTAAGATGATCCTTTTTTTGGTCCTTCAAGATCTTAGCACATAAGTAATCAGGATTGGTAATCAGTTTTCAAATTTGCTTCGCAAGCATTACTAGTTAAACAAATGTAAATCTCTAAACCCGTTCCTCCCTCACTCTTCGGAAAGCACAATTTCCACCAAGAGTACCGATGCATTTTTTATTCTCTTAGTCGTCTCCCCACAAAAATTGACCACTAATATTAGTGATTTTTTTGCAAATTCCATTTGGAAAAAGCTCACATTGCAAATACCGGAATAGCGTGGGAAATGGCCTTAAATAGAATTTCTTAATCACCCAAGGATATTTGGTTTCTCTATCCATACTTATATCGTTGCAAAAATATTTCACTAGAATGCTTGAAGCAATCACTCACGTCAGCTGCTACCATTGGTAGTTGTCCCATTTATTAATCAGATAGAGCCTCTATAACTATGTGTAATTTTTGACATATATAAGATATTGTATTAACATTGGTATTCAGACTAAAAATGATACTTGATCTAGCCAAACTTACCAACTATCCCAAATTTTTATAATATGTATCTTGCACTTGATGTAAGTAAATTGCGTTCAACATATATGCTTCCATGAGAATAAGAAAATTGTCAGCAAATAAAAAACGTGACAACGACGTGCAGCTCTACACACTCAATTCCATTAATGCCAACAACTTTTTCTTCAAACCGCAACATAATGGACCTTCTTCATAAGTTAAGAATAGGTGGACTAGGAATCCCCTTTCCTAATAGCCCTAGTGAGGGTAAAAACACATGTATCCTGAGAGTTAAACCGAACCATGTACCTGATAGGACAAACACATGCCATCATCATGGGAATCCACCGAGCATGAAATCCCAACATTTGCATCATGTTTCATAGAAAACCTCCATTCTACTCGACTGTATGCCTTATGCATTTCAAGTTTGACTAGGTACAATCATGTTTGGCCCTTCTTCAAGTTTTTGATTTTATATATTATACGTACCATGTGAGAAAGAGGATATTCTTTTTTTAATCCAAGAGAAGTTGACATTCCCTAGGGTAAATCTTATCCTTCTAAGAATAAAAGCACTTTGTGTAGGCGAGATGATTTTTATGATTTTATATAGAACGTTGCACAAACTGATAGGCCGATATTGTGTTACCAACTCTGGATCATCGACATTAGAGATCATTAAAATTGATGTATCATTCCATTCAGACAGAATCTGTTTTGAGTTGATCGGCAATAGCGCTTAAGTAATGATTCCATCTTCTAGTATATGACTATATGCCAATACTTATTTAAATATATTCCAAGAAGACCATCACGTACGTCTGAGGGCCTTCAAATCACCAATACTTAAAACAGCTTTATGAACATCATCTGGAGTAAAAGGGGCCATCAACTTATCATTTGTCACATCTATGACCGTTGTATCAACTCTATCCAACACAAATGGGTTGATTTTGTTAGACAGAGAAATAATTCTGAATATGAGAGTTTGCATTAACTAAATCTTCCATCCAATTACCATTATCATTATTCAAATTTTAAATAAAATCTCGCTTCCTCCTTGCTGACACATACGCATGGCAAAAAAAGGAGTATTTTGGCCTCCATTTTTTAACCAGTTGGCTCTAGATCTTTGCATCCACTGAATCTCTTCCATCTTCAACAAGAAACGCCTCCTGGTGCCACTCAAAAGAGTCGCGGGTGCTTGGGTCGAAGAACTCCCATCTGTGCTATGGAGTTTACGCACAACACCTAACACTTCAACACAGTTCACCCCATTTTTCATGGTCTACGGCGCAGAGGCAATCCTGCCATCAGATGTAAGATTCAATGCACCAAGAGTCGAAGCATACAACGAAGAAGATGCAGATGAAGCACTCGAAAATGCAGTCGACTTGCTCGAAGAAGCACGCGACACAGCGCTAGCACGCACAGCTGTCTATCAGCAAGACCTCCGCAACTACCACGGCCGTCGACTGCGCACCAGGTCCTTCGAGGTTGGCGACCTGATACTTCGACTGAAACAAAAGAAGGTGCACAAACTCGCTTCTCCATGGGAAGGACCCTTCATCATCACCGAGGTCATTGGTGGTGGAACATACAGACTGAAGCACGCGAAGACAGGCGAACTCTCGCACATCCTTGGAACGTTGCGCAGCTGCGTCGTTTCTATGCTTAGATTGCTCAGTCGCACAATGTAATAGGCACATATGTCGGATGGCTGCAGGTTTCAGACGCCCTTTTTTCCTTACCAGGGTACCTACGGGGATGAGGCGGCCTGCAGCTTAACATTCAAAAGTGGAATATAATCAATGATTCCTCATATTTCTTCCTGCTTACTACTCGCATAACTTATTCGCACAAACTTAGCCTCACCCGAATACTCGGGGGCTGCGCTATCTCAAAGCATGAGCTTTCGCTCCTTCTTCTTCAAACATAATACCCCAACCGCACTCGAATACTCGGGGGCTGGGTCATAAAAATCATACATAAACGAAAAAGTTGCTCAACACCACTCAACTACTCGGGGGCTGAGCCTAAAATCATGAGTTGAGCTTCAAATATCGCAAAAATTCACAGGCTCACTCGAACACTCGGGGGCTGTGCAATTTATGTTCCATAATCTAAGTGTTTTTCATAAACCCCACTCGATACACTCGGGGGCTGCATACATACATATAAACAAATATACACTACGTACAAGTGGCAAATTTACACTCGGGGGCTGTCCCCTATACAGAAATACCCTAATCTTCCGGTTCGTCTTTGACTGGCAGAACAGGGCCCATAAGTTGAGCGTGATAACACTCGACCATTATCCTCGCAGACTCGACTGTACCGTCAAGTTGCGACTGTGACAAAATCGATCCAGGCACGGGTGGATGTAGCTACATATTTGGACGCTGACTCCGGATATACGCCATCATTGCGTTGGCTCCATCCACAAGCTTCTGGGTGATAAAGTCTCGAATAGGACTTGCACTCCAGAAAAGCTCGAGCAACGCGTGGATTCCTTGAGGTTGCGGCCCCGTCGGAAAAAGAGTCTGGTTGATGCGATTGAAGGCCGACCTGCATAACTCGAGCAGTAGAGTGCTCCGCCACACTCGATCCTTCAGAGTTGTGAGTATGCGCGCTCGGTTCTTTTCCAAGCGAAAATGCTGACGGCCCGTCGTTGGTTCATCAGTCGCATTGTTCAATGCTCATCGACACGAGCTTGCTCCGCCTGGAAGTCTGGAACAAAGCCTGCAACAACGCACGTTGGATCAACAAAAAGGACAGGCTAGGAACTCTTGAGAGCAAGGCAGTCATGCTTACACTCGAGTTGTCTGTTCACGATCTCCATCTCGCCAAGCACATACTCCTCTCGCTGAGTGGGTAAAGCAGGCCTCGCCTTCATCCTATCCAGTTCGCTCTGGGCACTCCTCAACTCTTGCTCCAGTTTCACGACTCAAGCTTTCATATAACGCATTACTGTGGCATCATTCGCCACTTGAGCTCGAGATCGGGTGAAAGCACGTGGTCGCGACGAACCAGCCGAAGTAGCGGCTGCCCGTGGCTGTTCCAAACATCATAAAAATCTTATGTCAGATATGGGAGATGCATCACAAAGCTCAGGCGAGTAACAACACATAGCCTTACAGGCGAAAACACAACAAGGAACCAAATCCATACAAGTGTAGCAAAAGCGTACGCATACTCGCATTATCATCAAGCATAATTACACAACATAAATAAGGGTTCGGCTACCCTATCTCTCGGACACAGACTCCGACCTAGCCCTACTCTCGCGAGTGGCAACTTCCGCCGCTCGGCGCTCCATAGTGGCTATGAATATGTTGTCCAGTCGAGCGGCTGGCTCGCTAACGGCCTTCAGAGACATAGGCTTCCCACCGGGCTTTCGAGGGAAGTCAGACATGGCCGCTTCGAAGTCACCCTTTATTCCATGACCCAAAATGAGCTTGAGGGTGGACTCCGAGCCGCGTACCGTGAGAGCGCGAGCAAAGCTCGCCATGGTCGAGGTCCCCAGTCCAAGCACGTCAGCGAAGCCATCAGCAGTCGACGGCACCTCCTTCATTGGAAGCACGTTCTGGTGCACGACGCCGAGGGTGCTGGTAGACTTGGCAAGAGCATCCTTCGCTTGGACAAATGTAGCGCCGAGGTCACCTATAACCTGGTCGAGTGATAACTTGTCACTGACCATGTCAGTAGGTGCTGGCACACCAATCGCCTCTGCAACAAATACCAGAAATAGCAAATATTAGAACATAATACCCAACGGGTACACGAGAAGCATGTAAAGAGATAGTTACTTACCTCTAACATTCTGCGCAAGGCCAGCCAGTCGCTCAGCATATTCTTTCTCACGCAAGGCAGCGGAGTCCTTGGCATCATCCGAAGCCTTCTTCGACTCAGCACGCTGCTTGGCGAGTGCATCCTCTAGCTCTTTCACCCGATCCTCAGCTGATTTCTTGTCACCTGAATCCGGAAGGCATAACTCAAAATCGTAAAGTAAAAGACAGCAAAAGAGAGCTTCGAAGGCAGCGAATACACTTACGGGTGAGCTGTTCCAGGTCAGCGCGTAAAGTGTTTCTCTCCTGCTCCATCTGGACAAAAGCTTTGCCCGATTCTACCAGGTTGAGGTAGTAAGGCTACAAGCACATGAAACCAGCATAAGTTATACATAACAAGTACCGTATGCAGACTCGGCAAAAGACACTTACGTGTTCAGTCCAGGGCGCAGGCTTCGAAGCAGATGTTCCGACCTCCAGAGTTGCAGCACTCGTAGCCTTGGCCGTTTCAATGCCAGTAGCCGTGGCTACTGATTGAACGATCTCAGGAGCAACAAGAGAAACGTCCGGGTGCTCAGGGGTCGAAATTCTGTCGGCTGGAGGAGTCAGAGGACGCACAGTCTCAGCACTGCGAGTGACAGAAGAAACACAACATAAGAAAATATCAATCAGCAAAAACCTTAGTACAAAAAGCTCGGGAGCAAACCTGTGCTCTTCTTCCTCCTCACTGTCGAGGTTGTCAAAATTTGGGCCTCCAAAAAGCAGCTCCTCACCCGATTGGGGAGGAGGAGCTGAGCTCAACGGGCTCACATCCAAAGGAGCAGCTTTGGCAGAAGGAGAAGAGCCCGAGTCTCCGTCATCCTTCACATCCGACTCCTTCGCGGGTGAGCTCATGGAAGAAGACAAACCTCGGGCCACCCGACGACGCTTGCGAGTGGGAACCTCGCTCACATGATCAGTCATGGCGGCTCCTCAGTCTGTACTTCCTCTGCCTCTTCCTCTTCGACCTCTTCCGTAGGAGATGTGGTAGCCGAAGGCAGAGGTGATTCATCCCCTCCTTTGTTTCTACCGTTTGCACCTCCGTTTCATGAGTTGGGCCATTCTCGGAAGAGGCGGAAGGGTCGACGCAGTCGAATGCCCCTGCACACAAAGGAGAACATCCAAAGAGTTAAAAGTGCAAAAATAAAGGGTGACAAAGGCCCGACGACAAAAAGTACATAAAAGCTAAACTTACTTCAAGCAAAGGGTTGTCAGCCCCATATGGAGTGACAGGGCAGTCGAGATTGCACGGATCGGTTGCCTTGATGCTGGTAATGGATCGCACATGCGTGTCCAGCTCATTCTTCGACAACTCGTCTGGGCTCATTCGACTGGCGTCATGCGCACCTTCATACTGCCACATGGGATGAGCGCGGGCGCGAAGCGGCCACACCCGCAACTTGACAAAGGTGGCAATCAGATGCACACCAGTGACAGTGCCCAGCATCTTAGCAATCTTCTCCAAAAGGGGCGCCGCCTCCGCTTGTTCTTCAGTCGACAAAGGATGGGCCCATGCCTTGGTCTTCTCCAGAGCCTTGGCAGCCAAAAAGGCAGGGAGGCCTGCTTGCTCCGTAGAGACATAGAACCATTTGGTCCTCCACCCTTGTGCGGAATCGACTGGCTTCAGGGCAAAATAGCGGGTGTCGCCGCGCACCTGGATCCCGAAGCCGCCCACGGGGTAGGTGCGACCACCTCCCACATTCGGGCGGACGAGGAAAATCGACTTCCACAGCGCCCAACTGGGAAAAACTCCCAGAAAACATTCACAGAGCGTGATAAAACACGCAATGTGCAGAATACCATTAGGGGTGAAATCGTGGATTTGCACCCCATAGGCATACATCAGACCACGAACAAAATCGTGGAGGGGGAGCGAAAACCCTCTAGGAAGAAATTCCGCAAAAAAACGCGCTCATTGGCGCGAGGCTCGGGGAATACCTCCTTGGGCGATGGAGCGCGGACCGCTAACTGGTCCTCGGGTGGTAGCAGGCCCTGCTGGCGGAGCTTGACGAGGTGAGCATCCTTGATCGAGGACTTCGCCCAATCCCCGGTGCTCTTTTTTAGGCCAGCGGCATATGCAGATGCGCTCGTCGCAGCCTTCTTCCCCTTCACTACCACCGCATCGGACGCGGCGGCACGCTTGTTGCCCGCTACTTTCTTCATCATCAAGGAGAGGGTAGTGGAGCGCGCAAAGCTTTGGCACAAGAACAATGGAGGGGGAGCGCGAGGAAGAAGATGACAAGGGGCGGCGCGCAGAGCAAATGGCAAGTAAAAAATTATGCCTGCGTCGTCCTCCCTATTTACCACAAAGCAAAATCAATCACAACCGTTCAAATCGCAATCGTGCGCTCCGTGGGCGATCCCACCGTACACGTGGCAAGCGCGGAGGGCAACCGTCGCCGGCCACTCCGCCCACTACGCACGCAAAAAGAGGAACCATCATCGCGTCTCCATCAAAAGTGGGCCAGAGCGGTCAAATCCAGTCCAAACGGCACCGTCGTTCGGTCAGCGCTGCACAATGGGCCAACATACGTGTCACGTCCCATCCATCACAGCATAACGCACGCCACCGCGTGTCAGGCAGCGCAGTCGCCAAAAACGTAATCCCTGACGTCATTGCAAGCGATCTGTTCAGAAAAGCATTCGAGTCCGCCCAATGCATATCGGTCACTCGACTGTCTTGCTTGGTTCGGGTGTGAAAAAGGAACGTTAAAGCAAAAATTGGTCACTCGACCGTTCCTTCGACTAAGGCATATTACTCCCATCGGGAGCGTATCAAAAAGATTTAAGATTTGAGATTATCCTCCATTGCAAGCAATAAAGCACAATCTCGGGGGCTACTCCCATCGGGAGCGCTGTCGCGTACCCGATAGAATAATGACAAAGTGTTAGTCGACAAACGACTCGACTCAGTTCATATCCAAAATCATACTCGAAAATTTCCCGAGTTGCGTCCGCCGCAAATAACCTCGGATCTGCATGCATAGTGCAAAGGTAAGACCCGCCGAACTTTCGAGCTGGGCTAAGGACCGTTCCAGCAACGTTAATCCTTAAAACTTTCCGTGTCAGCAGACATGATGAAAAATCCCGACGGACGCGTTGGGTAAATTTCAAAGTTATACTGCAGATCGATTCAGTAAGATCTCCGCGGCCTAGTCGAGTCTGACCAGTCTGTTCCAAATTCGAGTCCGGGGACTCGAGTTTGATTGAAAGCTAGTAACTTTTACCCGAATGTGTAGTTAACCGGTCCCGATCCGTCGAGTGTACCAGGCCTAGTAAGCTGGTATCTCTTGATTATCATAAGCAAAAACCATAGTCGACGAAATACTCGACATATCCAACATGAGCTATTCATACAGGAATTCCAATTATAAACACAAGTACAAAGAATATGACGTGCACTTACGAACGAGTCCATGCCCGATTCTTTGAGTCAGACAAGTACTCGGGGACTACTGACAAGGATATACATCTCGGGTACCCTACCATAAGGGTACCTGGTGCACGTGTCGACTAAGGCCCAACTATCAAGAGCCTACATGAAGCCCATGATGAAAGGCCCAACAAGATGGAGTACCCTCCAAGATTAGACATAGTCATAGTCGGTTTAGTCTTTCCTTACATGAAATCTGAGTCGGTTGCGAACTCCCGAGACCCAGCCTATTATATAAAGGTTGGGAGGGCCGCCGATCCAGGACAGGCAATACTCGAACCACCAAAACCCTAGCGAGATCGACATCTCGCCGGGACCTCATTGTAGCTCGCATATTCACACCAGATCAATACCAGACAAGCAGGAAGTAGGGTGTTACTCTCCGGAGGCCTGAACCTGGGTAAACTCCCTGTTTTTGCTTGTCAGCCAACGAAACTACCAGCTCTACCACGTTCTCTCCCTCGTAATCTCAACCCTAGGTCCGTAACCATGGGATTTGATGAGTTAACCCTCGTCAGGGGCGGTCCTTCGTCTTTGTCGCGTCTCTCCTTTTGTCATATGTACTTTATCATGCGTTTTTCATTTATTTTGCGTGCCTGTTTTCTTTGTGGATAGGTTTTTGGTCAACGCTAGGTACAGACAGAGACAGCTTTGTCGTGTGCCTTGACGTTTGCCGAGATGTTTTCATAGCGCCAACGTTTGGCTCTCGGCAAAGACATGGACACACGACAAACCACCGATTTCCTGCAGTGATAGGGGAAGACCCTAGAAGAAAATAAGTCCACTTATAGATCACACATATTTCCCACTATTTTTTTATGAATACACATATTTCTCCCTTAAGGATAGGCCGCCACACACTATATCTGAGACAAAAAGATACCAAACTTGGAACCATGGTGGTTCAACGTGGGTACCTATGTCCAAAATATGTGTTTGTTATCTATGGTCCAAATATGTGTTTGTTACCTATGGTATACACACACGACATCCCAGCAGCCGCTCCCACCAAATAGTGTGTCAAAGACAAGAGATCAGAAACTGTGAATTAGAATTTTCCACGGTTTTTTCCGTAAAAAAAGAGAAAAGTATGGAAAATTCTAATTTTCAACGGAATTTAAGTCTCTATATTTTCAGAAGTTAAGATCGGAAACTCCGTCGTAATAAAGTGGATACATAGATTCCAGTCAAAAAAAAGGTGGATACATAGATTCAACACTCACTTAGCAGTTTCCTCCGCACGGTGTAAACAAGCATGCCGGCCTTCTTGAGTACATCAAACGTGTAATCGCATTGCAAGAATACAATTTCCTCATAGAATCTAACATTTCTCAAAATAAAATTATTCACGCATGTGCCAATTCTGAGGGGTGGGGGGCAATGGCCCCCCTATCTGCCATCGGACAACAATGTCCAGACGACCCACCCCGATTGGGGACTCTTAACATCGAGATGATGTGAAAAGGTCCCGTTTGAAATAAATTAGTACACCAAGAGAGGAACTTCTATCTCGAGGCAGCATCCCAATAATCTGACAATATTATCATGGTTTATAGTAGAGACAATGGCTATCTCATTTATGAAATCATCGTATAACATTTGACTTCTTGATAGCGACTACTTGATGGTTTGATAATATACCTTTGTACATCGTCCCATGACAAACCTCTACCTATTTTGGGTGTCTCATCGAAACTATTGGTAGCCTTCTCTAGTTCGTCTAGACTAAACAACACATTTTCAGCAATGTCATTCTTAACCAATTGATGTAGTAGCATACCAAGGTTCTGCTTTAAATTCTTTTATGTGAGTTTCTTGTCTAAAATGATAATACCTACCACTGGCGGAGAGCTTGCCGTGGGGGCAGGGCAAACGCGCAAAAATTGTACCAATCGGGGGGGAGGGAGGGGGGGGGGGGGGGGGGATGGCCCCTCCTGTCCGCCATTGGACACGATCAGTTGAAGGTTCGGCACACTTAAAAAATTCGCTTCGTAGAATTGTTCCTTGTTCACCACCCACTAGACGTCGGCCACAAAATGGCCCCAAACCCCTTTCTCCAAACTCCGAACATATGTTGATTCCCATTGACTACTTCAACTGGCTAGTATTGTGCCGCCTTTTTTTTTTTTTTTTGCGCTGAGTATTGCGCCTCATGTGTGTCACATTCTGTTTGGCCCTATAAAGCAGAAGTGAGTTAGCTGATGTTTGATGTTAAGAGAACCATAACCTCTAATCCAAATATTATCCCTGGACACCTTTATTGTCCTTGTGTTATGTGGATATATGCAGGATGGAAATGCAGTTGCTGTTCCGGTTGCTCGAGCTCTGGGATGCTCCCTCGCGAAGGGTTACAAGGGTGAACCTGATGATGGCCAGCCCCTTTTCGAACTGCCCAAGAGTTTTAATCTTCTAAATCAAGCAACAGCCAAAAGGTCGTCTCCAAGTCCTCCTAGCGGTGAAGTAGTGTTGGGAAAAATGATTGTTGGGTTCTCGAAAAAAAAATGATTGTTTGATTGATTATGTTGATTTTGGTCACACTAGAAGTTAGGAAATTGTCCAACATTAGTTATTATTTCTTCTGGTTATGTCTGATTCTTCAAACGTTGTAACTTGACTGCGGCATTTACTTCACAAGAACATATGGCTCCAAGGGGAAATTTGGGCCGTCCGTTTCGTCCGTCCGACGGATCAGATTTGTCCAGATTTGTCCGTTTTCGTCCGTCGATCAACGACGAATCTCCTCCGTCGGATGGACAAAACGGACGGCCCAGATTTCCCCTTGGCGCCATATGTCCTTGTAAATCTCTTTTTCGCATTTACTTCAGCTCTTAACGTTTCAAAAGCTTTGTTTTGTTTGGTCCTTCAAATTTTCATACATATTCCATTGAAGTGTCCAACATCTAGCCAAGAAAATATTGTCGGGCAACATAACTCTGGAGTTTTCAGCTGCTTCTTTCATTCATGTTTACCAAGTTTATAATCGGGTGGCACGTCGGGGCTGGCTTGCCTAGATCGTTATTGGACGGGGGGAGACTTCCACGTCGGGCCCATATTCTTGGAAACAAATAGGCGATCGTCCAGGCGGATCGCCGCTGCATGTAGGGTTTACTGTTAATGGGCTAACTAGTACTCCCTCCGTTCACTTATTTTTGGACGGAGGGAGTATATGCAACCAGGCTTCGGTGCATGGGTCTTCGATACATCTTGTATGTACGATGTGTATGCGAAAACTTTCCGTGTTCGTTTTTCGAGAAATTTCGTTTCGTTTCCGTATCCTTCGGAATATGATATATCGCTTCCTTTGTCGTTTTCATTTTAGAATATTCCTTTTTCGTTTCATTTCTGTAAAATTCCTTTATTTTTCAACTTTTGCTCTTCGTTTCCTTTTTGCAAGGAACAACCAGCCGAAAGATTCCTTACCATTTTTAACGTTATCACAAAGTGCTTAGAAGCACGTGCTGCAGCTGAGAGGGAGGCAATTTGGCTCCCGAGCACACGTGAGCTCTTTATCGAGGCCGTCAATTTCGTCTCTCGGGATGTGCACACCTGCAGGAGAAATCGAGACAGACGCGCTGCCTACCTTTTCCGTTACTAATTAATATGGTGTTCTGTTAGCACATAGTTTTGAAAGAGATGCTGGACCGTGGTACAGGATGTTAGCACCAGCCACGAACAGGAACTTTGGGCATCGAGAAAATCTTCAGACGTGCATAGAGCAGGCGGGCTCCCAGGACCAGCCACGAACAGCACACGATGCTTCTTCCCTGCGTCGAGGTGCCGCCAAATAGATACATGGCACTGCGCCACCATCCACAACTCTAAAGCAGGCTACGCCACCGGCCGGCAGAGCTCGGCTTGGCCAGCATATCATCTCACCTGGAGACGGCGGCTCGTCTCACCGAGCTCCGCGCAACCTGCCAGGTACACCGCCATGCACGCACTGCCGCACTGGACGTGCAAACTGCAAAGGTGGGACGCCGGCCGGAGGACCGTGTCGACAACGGATAACCTCGCGCGCCTGGAGTGTCCTGCGCTCACGAAAGCATGAGCAAAACACCGCCGAATGGAGCTCGACGAACGAGCTGGGCTGTCGTCCGTTGCCTCAATCGGACTGGCAGCTGGGCAGAGATGAATGGCTGACACCTCCAGGAGACGCCGAGACGGGAAGACCACCAGCACGCCGCGTGCCGTTGAACACCATGCAGACGAGGCTGGCAGCCGCCAGAGGGCAGCGATATGTGCACTTGACCAGATCGTGCGCGTGCAAACTCGGGCGGCCAAGACAACCGGCGCGCGTGGCGTCTGTACCTCCGCAACGACGACACGAATGGCGTTAGCAAGCACTGCTCGCCGGGATCCCTCGACAGCGGTTTCCACAGGACACTGCCTCTCCATCAAAGCTTCTGAACATGGCCACGCAACCGGCCGGCAACGCCACCGGAACTAGCCCGACGAGTTCGTGCTCGCGCTGTCGTAGATTGTGGGCGTCGTCGTCGACTTTGCCGAGACACCAAAATCCGCCCACGTGGTGCTCATGCGCTCCGACGCGCCGGCGTCGTGCCCGGCGAGAACGCAGACATGGTGGCGCTGATGATCCGTCCACCGTCCCGGCGACGCTAGTGCCGGGGGAAGCGTGAGCGGCGGTGCCGGTGGACGCTTCTCCGCACACGTGTGAGCTGTGGCGGCACCTCGTCGGAGGGCGGAGAAACGCCGTGCCGTGCCGTGGCATGAGCGCGGTGCCGCGGTGGAAGAAGTTGTTCAAGGCCGTTTGCATGTCGTTAGCTTGCTGTTAAGTTGCATTAAATTGAGTGGGTCAGGACGGGGCAGACATGTCAGGAGAATCCGAATCTCAAAGCTCTTGAACAATGGAGATAACGGGGGCATGTGTGCTCAGGAGCCAAATTGGATTTCCGCTGCAGCTGATTCTTACATTAGAGCTCGTCCTTCTCTCTTCTCTTCTCTCTCGTTCATGTCACTCAAAAAATATTATTTTAATTCTTATAGCGTGCTTACGTAAGCTTATTGTACTTGCTCTAAGCGGAGAACTGGTTCTGGGACAGAGCAATCAGTGGTTGATCCAGCAGAGCAAGCAATGGTTGATCCAGCCAAGAAGCACGGAGAAACCACACAGATCGAGCATATGGGCAGTCAAGTGTTAGATAGGTCGCAGTTTCCGGAACCTGACGCAGCCTACATTGACCAACATTGACACTGCCTACGAGGAAAAATCTGGAGACGGCGGTTTGGGCCTTTTGCATCGAGGATTCTTGTGGTAACGTGCATGGTTCGGGCGTTGGAAGACTTTAACATGGCAAATGCTCTCCGAGTTGTAGTCTTTTATCAGGGAAGCCAAGTACCTCCTGCTGCCCAACCTTCAGCAATTATAGAGCTGGGTTCTGCTTTAGGAATGTGGCTCGAACTCTTGGCAAAACTGGTGCTTGTATGGAGCCGGGGGTTCTGCTGTCACCAGCTAGTTCAAAGGAACCTGCCTGCTTCCTCTAAATTGAATGCTCAAAGAAGACGAGCAATAAAGTTTGACATTCAAACAAACCATGTCCATCCAGCAAGCACAAGCTGGAAAAGAATGGGCCACCAAATGATCTAGGAATGTCATAATTCTTGACTGACATAGTACACTAAATCCAACTTGGCATTCTCCAAAACAGGAGGAAATCATTTATATATATATATATATACACACATTTTTCGAAAGAGCAGGATGAGCAGATGCAATACATGTTTCTACGTTAGATATCTGGTACAGACACCAGGAAAGTTCCAAAATCACGTGACAGCGATGGTAGGGAAGCTCTCAGCAGTTAGCACAACACTCAACTAGGCACTACTACAACTTTTGATTAGCCCAAGAATATACAGGAGACACTACTTCACAATAAGAAACAGAAAAACCCGACACAAATCACATACATACACAAAAGCCAAACACGCCTTTGATGATTGATTAGCCTTAGTCAAGAGGTCGGAACTCAGGAGCCATTATAGTTGGCATCCAAATCCTCATGCTCATCCCCACGAGACTTCTTCAGTTTTGCCACTAGAACCCACATGTTCGCAAGCTCACTTTCCAAGAAGGCTTCTTTTTGCTTTGATTCCTCGACTTTCCTTTGGAGTTCCGCTTCTTTTTGCTCCTTCTCCATAAGGGCAGTTTCTAAAGCTCTCTCCCTCTCGTGGCTTGCATTGCCATCTCTTCTGCTAGCTGGCTCATTTCGTCTACTCATGCTCTCTCTCCTAGTAGTACTACCTCTCGGTCCATTGCTTGCTCTGCGAGGGGTTGGGCTTCTCAGCGATGCCAACTCAGAAGCAAGCTTCTCATTTTGGTTCATGAGCTTGGTTACTTCTTCTGACAACGCTTTCAATTCCACTCCTGCAGCCGAAGCCAAGCCTTTCGCATATGTACTTTCCTCTAGTAGCTTCTGATTCCGAGCCTCAAGTTGAGCTTTGACTTGGTCAAGTTCAGACACCCTTTGTTTTAGCTCACCAATCTCAGCTGACTGAGGATGGGGGAAAAATTATAGTAGAGCAAATAAGCACACTTAATCAATGTAGAATATGTTTCTAAAATATACTCTTTGGAAGATACTTAGAAATAGCCGAGTGCATCATCACAAAACTTGAAAGAGCTCATCTAGTTGAACAAATCAGTTCAATGCAGACCTCTTCCTCACCACAGAACATGTGGTCAAGACAGATTTTCACACAGATCGGAACATTAGATGTCTGCCTTACTAACTCGGTATCAGACCATTATTTATGAGTGCATTCATGACAACAGGATTCGCTTATTTATGTGTGCAAACATGTGATAAATGTTGTGAAAGTTTAGTGTTAACAACCCATTAATGACAAGAAACCTAAGGAAATGTACAATGGTGTGATAGTTATCTTTCCATAGTGCCACCTAGGTTTTTTGCGGACATGATAGAGAATGTAGCTATCTGTTGATGAAGAGATGACTCAGGTACGAGAGTCGAGGAATACAGGAGATAACTATTTTCTAGCAGTGTACCGGTTGGTCTTTAAGAGATGGCTTAGGTAAGACTCCGGAATTGTCTTGTCTTTTGATGATGATGATACGGAAACGTGCAAGAGATAGCAGCTATCTCTGCATATGTACTCCTCGTTAACTTGATTACTGAACACAATGAAGTTCTTAAAAATGGGGAAATTAGAACCTGGTATGTCAGACGGAATAGTTCCTAATTGATCAACTAGGTTCGTATCTCCTGGGTTTAATTAGGAAGAAAGAGCAAATAAGGGCACCAAAAGCAAACCTGCTGCTAGTGGTTCCTAATTGATCAACAAGGTTCGTATCTCGTGGGTCTAATCAGGAAGAAAGTGCATACAAGGGCGCAAAAAGCAAACCTGCTGCTCTGTTTGCAGTGGTTCAGCAGCGATCTCTCTGGGAACTGTTTTTTCTTGATCACTGTGTTGTTGAACCTCATGGTTTGCTCCTGAACTCTGCTGCATCACGATACTATTTGACAGTGAATCTTTAGCTTGAAGAGCTTGGGAAAGATGTTCTTTCAGGTGAGCGACTGCCTCCTGTAATTCCATGCATTCACTTGTCTGGTAACACAATAGATTTAAATAGGTGGTGTGAACTGACCGTCATAGTTACACTGCTGAATTTTCAAGAAAAGAAACAAATTCCAACACATCTAACCTTTTCCTCTAGCTGGTCTTGTATTACCCTGTTATCTGCTACCTTCACCTGCAATATGAGGGAACAAATCAAACTTAGCAACCAAGACTTGGTCTGGTACACTCACATCACAGAAGGAGTTTTCACAAAACTAAAAAATACTTAATCTGCACAGAGCCATATCAAGATGTGAACAATTAATCCGCACAAATCTGTATCCACATGGGCACAACTAAGACAAAATAAACAGGAACATTTAGAAAAGAAACATTGTAATTACATGCACACCTACTTTATTCAGAAACAATTGATTATACGAGTGCCGAGCTCGTCCTTCAAATCCATGTCTCTTGATCTTTCAGTTTTCTTCTCCCTTCTGAATCTCTCAAATTTATGCATCAGTCCATCTTAGTTTATGTTATTTTTTCCAAAACCCTCCGTCCTGTAATATGTTGGTTGTCATAACATCTTATATTATGGGACGGAGGGAGTAATATTTTCATTTTATTTTTTTCTCCACCTCAACCTTACTACAACTCCACAATGCAGGTATACTATAACAAATGTAGATAGTAGATCAAATGTTCTTTTACTTCACAATATTAGCCTACTCAAACAATTGCCAGTGAAAAATATTATGAAGAGTACAACAAAATTGAGCAGCAACAGGTGTGGTCTAATATATTATGAATCAACACCTAAGGGCATAGTAGCATACACAATTTAAGTACCTCAAGTTCAAAGGATTTCTCACTGAGCTGCTCAAGTAGTTCAGCATAAGACTGCAAAACGAATAAAACCATCCTATTAGTAAATGGAATTTTCAGAAAGGTATGGCATGAGACCAAGATGGTAACAGAATGTTACCGGTGAAAGATCTAACTTGTCAGCCTTCACTTGACTATCTGACAAGGAATGAGGTATCTGTTTTTCTAAAGATGCTATCTGCTGCTGCTTCGCCTTAATTTCATCACTGGCCTTCTTCATTTTCATCTTTAAATGCCAAAAAGATCGAGCTTCATGTGGTGAAAAGCATGTAACAGTACACTAATTGAAGTTCAAAGTACCTGAATTTTTTCGCTATTTGGGTTTCTTCCAGCTTCTTCTGTAAGGCGCTTTAGAACACTTGTATGAAGTGCGACCTCCCCTGATAAAATCTTCAATTGCTCTCTTAACAAGTCAACATGGTCTATTGTTTTAGTGCTGACCTGTAAGCATAGCACACAAAAACATGTCATCAGAAGCACTACGCTGAACTTAAAATAAAGAAGCAAAAAAATCAATACAATGTGGTCTAAAACAGAAACTGTATCATGGTTCAAGTGTTTACCCAATAATACTTTTGATTTATGCATTTTCTGACCCCTAAAATTAGGATCTGCAACTATATTAGTTTTCTGTATCAAGTATCCACATTAGCTACTTCATATTAAACTATTGTCCTGTCAAATTTGTTCTCACAATATTCACTGTGTTACACAATCATGGAACTTTATTTTTTCTCAAATATGATCATATACTATATAAAGAAAGGACTTCATTATTATCAAGCATGATACAATTTAATTAAATTATAAACTTCAGTTGCCAAGTCCATAACTCTAGGACAGATTTTTCAGGAAATTAGTTATCTTAAGCGAGTACCCATCTATGTGACCTTTTTAAAGTGGAATTGCTAATTTTCATCTGATAAAATTTCATTCAGTATGCAACTGCTATTTTTTCATCTGATAAAATTTGGTCTTACTACAAGATCAAGTTTCTTACCAGAAGAGTTTCTTCTCCAGGAAGATCATCAGAAGGAAATTCACCATGGCCAATGCTTAACATATCAGCTGATACACTGTCATTAACCAAAGAATTGGATATTCTTGGTTCTGCAGGAAAATTCAGACTCTCCGCAATAGGTGTTGAAGGAGCCGTTGATTTAGTCAAACTGGACTTGTCACAGTCTGAACTTGTCAGAGTAGAAGCACCACCATCACGTTTCTGGAAAACAGAAACATAGACAAATGCGCCATGTGAAGGAACAGTTGCAAAGTTGAATCTATGGAGAACGAACCAGTCACTTTCTTTCGTCTGCGGAGTATTAGGAAGTACCGAATTTGCATACCCGAATTTTGAACCAGTTAAGAAGTCCTTTCCGATTCTTTTTCTCCTCCTTCGAGGAGTCTTCAAGTGTCACACCAAATCCATCACCAGGTGTGAGTAATTCGTTGCTTTCATTATCCAACATGATATCTCGTCTTCTGTATGGGAGGTAAGCCAGCTGCAGTTTTAGAAGGCCAACAATAAGACAGTATGAAGTTACCAAAACTGATTGTAATGAAAGCTTACTAGCAACTCCATGTTTGTACAGAAACACTAAAACAGGTATGTGTCCATTTATTTTCTCAAAAGCACCACTACCAGCAACAAAAAAAACTAACATCAAAGTTTAAGTGAGTGCATGTCATCATAATTATATAAAACCTGACCTCCTCTTCCCCAAAAGAGTGTCTTCTTCTTGGTCCAGGATGTGGAGAAAATCTAGAAGTCTGGGTTGCCTTAGTGGAAACCAGGATAAGCTTTGTGAGGCGCTGTATCCTTGCGAGCAAAGCAGATTTAGCTTCCTCCTCTTGTTCCAGTCTTGATTGCAGCTTGACATTACCATCTTCTAGCTTTTCATATATGAACAAAATATAGTTAGTAAGATTTACCAAACAAGGAAACACGGAGCATTGTATAATTCAAAACTATACTGATTCCACAGATGCTTCAAGTCACAAGAGCTGAAGACAAATCACTCTCAACTAATGGCATATAGAAATGTTCCCAGTAAATCTACATAAAGATGATCACAGAATCAGTAGCAATAAAAGGGTACCTTTTGTTTCCAAAGGATGATATTATCTTCTTCGGCATCTTTCGTTGGAGTTCCACAAATAATACCCATTTTCAGCTGTTCCAGCTCTTCCTTTAATCTGCGAATCTCATTCTGGTATTTCTTTATTAAAGATTTTTCATCAATAATCTGTAGAACATAAAGAGAGATAAAGGAGAATGCGTCAGAAGTACCTCAGAGGCCCAGATAATATAATAGGGAATAAAACACTAGATTTGGAGTTACCGGCAACCAACTAATCATGACTTACTTTGTTTTGTGATGCTTGGACCTCAATGCGCTTTGCACGGTGGGCAAATTTTAGTGTATTGTGGGTCTCTTCAGAGTTGCTTGATGCTGGAGTCACTGTGCAAATTAGCTGCAACAAGGAGATGTTGTGAGTATATGCCACAAATCCAAATCATTACCTTAATCACGCTAATTTAAACCCGTGTCACAGTTGCCAAGAAAAAACTCACTGAAACACGCCCTTGTCCACTCAAGGATGACTGAAGTAGCCGTGTTAGTTTTGAATCTCGAAATGGAATATGTGTAGCTTTTCCATCAGTTAGTTTTGATATCACCTGAAAAATAAAAAGGAAATCTGCCTGTTATTATTTGAGAAGAACATGCCCAGTTCATGACAGCCTGGGCACCAAATACTTACAAACTGAGATAACAAGAAATATGAAAGCAAATTGCTTGACCAGATTATCCAAAGTTCAAAAAAATAAAATGCACAGAAGCTTTTAATCTTTTATTGATATAAGTAGCATTAGTGAGCTGTACCGTTCCAAGAGTGAGCAAGCTTTTATTGATATAAGATCCTTCCTTCCTACGTACTCCAGTTGTTTCAGCCCTTGAGCTCTCTGAACCTGCCAGATCGATGAGGTGCTGCAGATGAGAGAGACAAGGGAAGAATAAATAGATGCTCTCAAGACATGTCAGATGCATAAACTATCTGAAATTAAATATTAAACTAAGATGATGTAAGGAACTACTGAAATTTAAAATAGAAAAAATAGCAGGATCCAAACTGACCAGCTGTGAGAAGGTGACTGCTTCCCCTTCATTAGACTCGCCATAAGAGCTGCTCTCAATTGTCTGTCAAATGCAAGGAAAAGCTAAGATTGGGTGAAGCTTTTTCACTAATACAAGTATGCATTGCGGATTTTTCAAATGATGGCCTTGCAATATGCAAGTGCAAAGTTAACTATCAGTCTTCCATAGTTCTTCAAACAGCAATCATACATACAATTCTACACTGCAAACATACAAATTTTTATGCGTCATTACCAGTGTAAATATTGTATGACTTCTGCTACTTAGTAGGTTGAAGTTAGTGGAACCAATATGTCTATGCTCTGCAAATCAGAATGAACACAACAATTAGCAAATGAACCGAATATGCTGATACACAATTGTGAAAATAAATTTCAACGAAAATACTAAAACAAAATAGCAAATTCAGAATTGTGGGCACAATGGCACATATATGACAAGCACATTTGCACCACTCAAAATCAAAGTGGGTAAGGCGGAAAATAGATACTGCTACTCCCTCTGTTCATTAAATATGCATGTATCTACACACTATAGCATGTCTAGATACATGCAAATTTAGACAAGACATCCTTTTATGGACAGAGGGAGTACAAAAGAGTGCATTCAGAGGAATGCAACTTCAAGACAATTAGTCTAAGTTGCATATCATTGAAAAAGATAGCATTTGGTCCTCAATGATATCAGTGTTTTGATTTTCCTGAAATGCCTAAGCTGCCTTTCTACAGCTCTACCCATCAGCTGCTGGAAGGCTTAGTGGTCCAGAAGAGAGTCAGTGGTGAGCAACTGCATTGTCCTCTAACATCTTAACCGAAGGTAGTGTGATTAGGAGGGTCTGCATATCCACCGTGCACGGCAATTAAGGTTTATGTGTCACGACTAGTACTTGACTAGATGACTAATCACCACTATAATTCCAAGAAATACCACACTAACAGTCTACTACACTACAAATTTGAAGGCAGTGAGTAGAGAGAGACCTGGAGGTGTGACTGGCAGCCATTTTAATTACATACTAGTACTAGGGAATAATCAGAAGCCGGTCAGAGGCTGTTACATAGTACTAGATACTACTGAGCACAGCATGGGCATGAGAGGAAGGAGAGAAGAAGCAACTGCCGCTTTGGGTTCAATCATGAAGTTTTCAAGAGGATAACTTCAATCTGACAGTGGGCCCAACCTCAGTGTGCCGCCTCAGCAAGTCAGACGACAACATGCTAGACTAATTGTGTCTAATCACAACTAATCAACTGGTTGCTCAGCCAAGCGGAGGTGTAAGCCAAGTACCAAGTGCACTAGTTCAACGACTAGTCAAACGACTCTTAATCAATAATCATTGATGGTGGGTTGTGGAAGAGTGGCATATTATGGACCTTCTGGGCAGCAAAAATCACTAGAGTATCTTCAGCCATCCAAGTTCACATATGGTGAGACCGAGCACAAGTAGTTTACACGAGCAGAGAGTAGGGAGTAAACCAGAGTATAGGTCATCCACGGCAGTATTGGCATCTGGATGGTGTTTCTCTAATTACACGCTTTTGCACTGACAATTAGCTAATTTCCCCTTCCAAACGTAATTATGAAGATATTCTAATCAGTTTCAGAACTTTCGGGGATTGCTTAATTTTTTATGATATCGGTTCTTTAACTTTGTAAAGTTAACATTCCATCAGATAAGGTCTCTTCTTCATAAATGAACTTGTCACCCTCACAGCTATTCCTAGTCTCCTAGACAGCCCCATGTTCAACCATATGGCAACACAACAATAGTTGCAGAAGTAGATTAAGTCAAGGAGACGACTGTATCATCAGAAAATTTACCTTCTCCAGCTGCAATAAGAGACAGAGCATGTGCAGGAGATAATACTACTTCTTCTTTGATACCCTCAACAAACGTTCCCTGATGAAGTTAATGCAGGTCAAGGAGCTCTCAGTTCATTGAAAAAAATGACACATTGTATTCATCCTAAGTGATAGTAAGTTCGGGAGTGAACTTTTGTGCATGCAACTGTCAAAAAAGGCATCTGAAATTATCCAATGTCAACACAGGGGAAAATGATGCATTTTACTAATCTTAAAAGCAAATAAGTTATGAACTTCTCCATAAAGTCGTCTAAAATGATCCAGTTTCTACACGGGAATGAGACCATCCCATCAATTAGTAGCATGCATGGTTTTAAAGGCGTCCGCCTAGGCGTCTAAGGCGTCCGCCTAGGCGTCAAGGCGCCCCCCCTCCGCCTTGGAAAAACAACCGCCTTAGGCGCCAAGGCGCCTAAAGCGTCCGCCTAGGCATCGCCTAGGCGCCAAGGCGCCCCCACTTCGCCTTAGGACGCCTTAACGCCTTAAAAACCATGGTAGCATGCATGACATGACTATAGCCATGGCAGTAACGAAACCCAAATATACTCTACGGACAACCATAGGACAGTATTCTCTAGGAGGAAATTCTAGAATACAAACGCTAACAATCATCCATCAGAATAATCATTAGATTAGTAATTGGTAAGAAATATCAATTGTGGTTTAACATATAGAGGAAAGAGCTCATAATGAAGATTGAAAAACTGAGATATACACACCTGAGGATCCTCTCTAATCCGTAGGCTCTGCCCTGCAGGATTGAGCAGATCATTGACAACCTAAAATGAATGAGTCCTCCGTTAGAATAGCATGACCAGGTAAAATAAAGAATATGAAAGTGATTGATGATCAATTAGGGATGCAGTTAGTGTACTGAAAATCGTGATTGCGGCTAACAAAAGACTGGCATTAAAACCATCTGCGGAAAATTGCAAGAAAGAAAACAAAGCAGGATAAAATCAACAAAAATGTGCAAGACTGTATACTAACATGGGGTTCTGATATGACACGGTGCGCATTTTGAGGTTTAACAAAGACTTCTTAGAAACAACATAGCGAGTTAACACACAAAAAGATTTGAGGGATCAAAACTTGAAGGTAACCTCATGATAAAAAATAAATACTATACAAAAAAATGGTTTTCAAGTTTCCACTAGAAATGACCTCGCAAACTGAGATCAGACAATCGTCAACAGAATGTACCACCAGACTATATGGATGGTATGTATTAATACAGTCGATTCGTCATAGTAGCCAGCCTAGTGAGTGTCTTACAACACAGGTTCAAGAAAATAATTTTATTTCAATGATATGAAATACTTGACATGATGGTCCTTACAAGGCTTTGAATAAAAATTTCACTCTAGCATTTAATTGGCTGTGACGAACTGCCCATTCCCCAAAAAAAAAGTTTCGCCCTGGTTACATGTTTGCATCTAAGATAAGCAAGTAAGACTAACAAATAGTCCAGGCAGACGTGACTCAGTAATCAACATACAACTATTCTATGATGATTAAAAATACGATTGCAGCGACAAACCTCGTTATAAATTTCCAGGTATGATACGCGTAGGAGAAACTCACGATCTGGCGTCTAGAAAGAAAAACCAAGCAATGATTGAAGTTAATATGCAAATACAATAACACCAGAAAAAATGAATCGCAATGTCATGATCAATGCCTCCATATTTAAAAAGTACCTCTTGTATAATGCTAAATGCATCTTTGACTGCCAAAGGTATTATTCCTGGGGATCTTTGATCTCCCTGACAAAGAAGTATATTAAGATACTGATGACTTTGAAAATAGTGGACATGATATCATGAGCAATTAGCATGTTATGGATTACACTCAATCGAGCATTGATTATCACTATATGTGTCCTTACATGCATTGTGTGTGTCTTTCCACTGCTTGTTACACCATATGCAAATATTGTTCCTGCAAGAGTACAAAAATGCATGATAATTTGCTTTGCGGAGCATTATTCCTCTGTCCCTTTTTACAAGAAAGATCAATTACCATATATGCCCTCCATGGCACCACTGACAACATGTTGAGCTGCAACATCATATACTTGGCGGGTTGTAGTAGTCGGTGCAAAAACCCGATCTGAACAAAAATACGGTATTAGTCTGTGCAGTCTGATTTGAAACTGGAGAAAATAGAAAGAACAGCGGTCCTAGAAATGTGCCTCCATATCCCAAATATTTATTTGTGATTGCTCCATCCAGTGGGACAACATGCTTCACTTCGATAACTCGTTGTGTACAAGATATTGAAATAATTTTATTTGTTCACAGAAGGGCATTCACATTCACAATTGCATGCTATTGACGGAAGCACCAAAACCTAAGGTAATATACTGAAGTGTGAATGCAAAATTACATATTATAAATGAAACTTGTTACACTGCCATGCGAATACTTGTTTCTACAATCCTACATGGCTACATAGACCAGATGTTGATTTTTGCATTAGTACACAAGCAGCAGGCCTGGAGAGTGCATATGATACAATCCCTATCGCATCAGTGGGCAAAAGACCAAAAGGTTACCTTGTTAAACTATGCATACCTCACAAATTGGTGGACTCTCTCAAGAAGACTGGCACTCTTCTATTGGTCCAGCTACTTTACTTGTAAGCAAATTAAACGCCAAAGTGCAATTTGATTTTCAAGCCCTTATTTACAATGCACTAACAATCTGTTGTAAATCCCATAGTCACAATGCGAATTTCAGAGGCATTTCCGGGAACTATTCTGAGATCTAGAACTAATCTGAGTATTCGCGGCATGAGATTATTCCAAGCATTTTGCAATCAGAACTATCCCCAAATCCCATCCCTGGGCCTTAGGTGCAGACTGAACAATTTCCACGTAATCACAGTGAATTCCTCATAGTATGTCAAACACGTGAGATGATGATATTCAGAATGAAAGCGGGGGAATGCCACAACCACGAAGCAAAGGAATCCACCCAGATATGCCAGCCTACAAACGCAGGAGGGCACGTACGTACCGTAAGCGTAGCCGACGTTGGGATTCTGCTCGCTCCGCACGACCGTGTCGCCGTCGGCGTACCACGCGACCTCCTCCCCCTGCCGAATCTCCCGCGGGCTTCACACACACACAAGAGAAAACCAAACTACACCGAATCAAAGCCACATTCCCCAAATCCGAAACCGAACCACCGCGGCACACACAGAAGGCAGAGAGCGGCGTGGGCACCTGAGCGGGCGGAAGCGGACGGTGACGGTGACGTTCTCCTTGGTGGCCGCCGGGTCCTCGTCGTGCAGCAGCAGCCGCGGCGACGCGGGCCCGTCGAGCGACATCTCCGCGTCAGCCGCGACGACGACGTCGTGGTCGCCGTCGACGCCGGCGAGCCCGGCTGCTGCTGCAGCGAGCCCTTCGCCGCCGCCGCCGGGGACGCCTTCCGAGGCTGCCGCGAGGCCGGGCGCGTCGCCATTGGCGCGAGATCTAGCAGCACGTGGCACCCGCCATTCGGATCCGCCCCTGGCTTTATGCGGGTTTTTTGCTAGGGTTTTTTCCCCCTTTCGGTTGGGCGCAGCGCTCGCTCGCTCGTGTCTTCCCCTTTCGGATGCCTTTCTTCCCTTTTGCTTCCTTCCGTCGGAAGCGATGCGAGCGCGACGCCGCTGCGAGAGAAGAGAGAAGAAAGATACAGTAAAGAAAAGAAAAGAAAAGAAACTGAACCAACTGGCTCGGGCTCGCTCTCGCTGTGGGGCTGGGTGGGTGGACGCTGACTGGTGGGGGCCTGACGCCGATGGGTCTACACGTCGGATGTTGACTTGTGCAGTTTTGATTCGCTGGCGGCGTGGGAGAGATGGTGCCGTGTAGGCGTCGTCGTCTACCAGTAGTTCTACTGTTCTGTGAGGCGGTTTTTCTCATAAATTGTCGATTTATAAGTTGGTCGTCTTAAAGACGACATAGTGTTTAGGTTGCTGTGATCTGTCGGCACTACTTTACCAAACAAACATTTACATGTTTTTACTGCGGAAAGTTAAAAGGTGGCCGAGCTACATGTAAACTTTTATTTTTCAAATTTTAAAAACCCCCCTTTTGAAGTTTCAAAACAATCTGTCAATTACTGTAGGTAATAGTGCATCCTACCAACGTGAAAAATCTCAACTCAAGATAACTCATATTTTTGGGCTACACAAAAATAACAAAATCTGCCAAATTTATAGAGTTGAAATTTTGCACTATTCGCTACTTTCAAATTTAGATTCTGTCATATCTACACAGCCAAAAAATATAACATATTTCTAGTTGAGATTTTACACGTCGGTATTATACAACATCATCTACATCCAAATTTTTTTCAAACTTTTTAGAAACTCTAAATATGATTTTTTTTTAATTATTATTATGTAAAACAAAGGACTATGTGTAGCTCGGCATCCATGTCGCTGCTCTCTTATTACTGTTCTTATAAACATGGTAAAACCATGGCATACTGTCGGCATTGGGGTCGGACCACAGCCACGAGCATGCGTCGTCTTTGTTGCCACAATACCACGGCAGCAGCCGGCAGATGGCACTTGCGTGCGACTTGCCGTTTTATCAACGAAACACGCACACCAACCGAAAAAGAACAATGGACGAGGCGGCCAGGACGGAACACCATGCGAGTCCCGCTCTTGTTGCATGCGTAGCCGGCCGGACAATACCTGCCGCCGATCTCCTGTAGCCATCGTCGGCGTTTCCATGCGCGCGCGCCGTGGCCGCGGCGTACTAGGCAGAGATGAGGAGAGGGCGTCGCGCGGCGGAACCGGCCAAAGACGAGCGCGCGAATCCTGCAGCCCGCACGCGCCGGGTCCTTGTCCAACAGCGCCGGCGGGGGCATCGTCGTCGATCGCGGGACCGCGCGCACGTCCGCCCGCCATGCGCCAAACGCGCCGAGCCACACGAAGCGCACTACGCCGGGAAGGGGATCATGCACGTACGCTCTCGTGAGAGCCGGCGGGACCGATATTCCTCCCGGAAGAGACAACCCCGGAGGTTTGTGAACTCGATTAGGCCTATAGGCTATAGCGAAAACAGTTTGATGGATGGTGTCTTGTCTTCGCTCGTGTGTTGCCGCGAGTACCAGGCTGCTCGAGCGCTAGATTCCTTCCAGATCGATGGAGGCAGTAGTGTAAAGCGTGTAGTAAAAGGCAGTAGGCCAGGTGCCCGGCCGCGAGAGTGGCCAAATGCGCGTGTTGTGTTTTCGCCATTTTGTCATTTGTCCTGCTACCGGACTAGGTGGTGACACCAGTAGGCATAAATGCCAGGCACCGATACTATTGGTATATTTTTTTCCTACGTTGCCCTTAACCAAATTTTCAATCATTAATGGCCCCTCGGAAAAATTTCAGCTGACCCCTCCAACAACACCACACTAAATAACGTTATGAAAATTTTAGAATCTCTGAAAATTTCAGAAAACGCCATTTATTTTCACTTGTCTGGGACAATGAAACACAGAAGTTTCTAAGTTAGCTGTAATAAGCCATTTGATATCACGTTTTTCAGTCTCGGAGGTTGAGAATCTCAGAAAACGCCATTCTGACGTTTCTTGACAATCTCAAAGGCTCTGGGATTGAAAAACGCCATATCAATTGACGTACTTGAAATTCTCACAGGCTCTAAGAACGGACTCGGAGAAAGCCGTGAATATGAAACTCATTCTTCACATACTTGAATTATCTGGTCTAAAGATAAACATTCATAAAATTGAGAATATAAATGCAAAAGAGGAGCAGTGACGAACATAAGCAAAAATATCTGATGATTAAGTGGAGTATCATGTCTCGACCAAAAGATCAGGGGTGTGGAAGCAGAGGTATTGTATTTAAAACCAAATGTTTACCAAGTGGTTGTGTTAAACTAGTGAGTGAGGAGTGTGTATGTGCGGCAAGAGTTGCTATAGAATAAATACCTTCGATCCAAAATATGTCTCAAGTAAAAGACGAACCTACGGATTCTCTTTTTTAGAAAGCACTTGTGTGAGTGAAAGATTTTTATTAGAGGCTCCTTTTTCTAGTCGGGAGTGAAACAAACACACATTCTTGGAAAGACTCGCATGGCTAGGTGATATGGCTCTATCCTAGCAATATCCGTCATTATATAACATAGCACAACAGAAAGATACTTGTGTGGCTAGTGTTGTGCCTGGAATCTTGATGAATATATTAGTTTCGAATGGGACTTAACCGGTGACAACTAGACATCTTGGTTGTACTTTGCCTAGCGGGGTTGATGGCGATAGAAATATGAGAGGAGTAACTCAACTGAAGTTTGACTACCTTAGTCTCATTCACCATCAAATATATGTATGAGAAAATATGAATGGTAAATTGGTAATATTAGATTTTTTTGGACATATATTTAGAAGGTAAAAACATCTATAAGGATGACTCCAACGGGCCGACGCATCGAGTCCGCGCGCCTCCGTCCCTGTCCGCTTGAGCCAAAAACACGGCCCAACAGGGCGACGCAAACGGACCGCGGTCCGTTTTTCGGTCCGCCGCGACGCATTCCTGGCCCAAATTTGGGCCACCGATGCGTCGGCGCGGACGCGCGGCGGACTGAAAACGCGTCCGCGCGGCCACGCCTCGTGTCCTCCCCGAGCCCACCTGTCAGCGACAAGGCGCGGTCAGCCTCCCCTGGCCCAGTCCTTTTTAATGCCAGGGATAGGGACGGCCAGCCCCCACCCACTCCACTGCCCACTCACCCTCTCCGGCGACCAAACCCTAGCCTCGCCGCAAACCCTAGCCACCTCGCTCGCCGCGATGCCGCTCCGATGGCCGGGGCTCGGCAAGGCCAAGAATGACGGCGAGGCGGGGTCCTCCTCTGGCCGCCGCCGCCGGCGCTTCCGCGCTCCTCCCTGACGCCACCATCTTCTCCGGAGCCGAGCCGGTCCCCGCTGACATGGGTATGCCTATCGGGTACCCTACCATGAGGGTACCTGGTGCACGTATCGACTAGGCCCAACTATCAGAGCCTACATGAAGCCCATGAAGGGAGGCCCACGAAGATGGAGTATCCTCCAAGTTTGGCGAAGCAATAGTCGGTTTAGAGTTTCCTTACTTGTAAATCGAGTCGGTTACGAACACCCGAGACCCAGCCTATTATTTAAGGACTGGGAGGGCCATCGAACCAGACAACGAACACCAGAGCCACAAACCCTAGCGAGATCGACATCTCGCCGGGATCCTTGTAACCATCATATTCACAAAGCAATAACAGACAGGCAGGACGTAGGGGTGTTACCTCCACACGAGGGCCCTGAACCTGGGTAAAATCTTTGCCCTGCTTGTCAGCCGACGATACTTCCAGCTCTACCACGTTCTCTCCCCCATATTCATAACCTAGGGACCTTAACCATGGGTCTTGATGAGTCTACCCCTCGTCAAGTGGCGCCGTCTGTGGGAAAGAATAGCGCTGGACTCGAAGTTTCGCCGGTCCCAACAGCAAACGGCAAATCGCCGATCACACCAGCAAACGGCAACTCGCCGATCTCATCTGCAAACGGCAACTCGCCGGCCATGTCAGCAAACAGCAACTCGCCGATCCAGGCGACACACGGCGACTCGCCGATCCACTCGAAAAGCGGCAGCCTGCCCGCTTCACCTGCAAAAAGCGCATCTGCTCTTCCAATGAATTTCAATCCGCACTCGCCAGAGCTTCAGGAGGCGTTTTCCGGCCTTGAATCAGGTTTGAGTTTGACTGTTGGAGCATTCAATTTTTTCGTAAACAATCTTGGCACGCAGGACTCGACAGATCCGCAACAACTGGCGCTGGGCACTCGAGGCTCCGTCGACTGCGCTCGCCCCGTCGTCGATTCCTGAAGCCTGCTCGCCCGCAACAACCATGTCGACCGGCGAGCTCGACAGGTTCATGATGACGGAACTCCAAGGCGAGGAGCAGAATCAGCATACCACAAGCAACGTCGACTTCAACCTACCACTCGACGAGAGTTTCGACTGCGGGATCTCCCTCGATGACTTCTACGAGCCCGCGATTCATAACGACAGCAACGTCGACTCGGAGATCTTCACCAACACCAACCTCGACTCAGAAATCCATAATGGCTTCGCCAACACCGAGATGAGCATAGGCGATGAGCACATCGACAACGAGATTCGCCTCGAAGATCTACTCGATGAACACACTGGCTCTGACATGAGCCTCGACGGCGACGTCGAGTCCATGACTGGAATCGACAGCACATACACCTGTCCACGGGTCACGCCCCATCAGGTCTACGTGGCCTTCTCCGCAGAATCATCCGCAGACGCAGCCGCTCGCAGGCCTGCACAATTCCCATGCACGGTAACCATGCCGGATGGGGTCACAACCTTGACAATCACGGAGGAGATGGCAGCAAAAGCAGATAAAGTCATAAAGGAGTGCACAATGATGCCACCAAATTCCACCCCAGAGGAGATGTTGACCTTCCAGTACTTCAACTGGCAGGAGTCAATTCGACTGCAAAACTACCGAGCGACGCTCGAAGAGCGCAAAAGGCAAGCCAGCCTCTCGAGTGCCCGAAGAAGGGAGCAATCCCTCGGGTCCACACAGCAACCAACCCCACGACCTAGGTCGCGGTTGGCAAGCCTTCCAGAACATGAAAGGGTAGCAATCACCCGTAACCTGTCGTTCATGACAGAGGACGCTAACGGAATCCCAGTGCCCAAAACTGCTGCGGGTGCATTATTCTCCGTAGGTGCTTACCTCAAGGCAATGCAACCTCCGGCGAATGACCCTAACGCAGCCCTGCATCGCCAACAACTCAAATCGCTAGCTCTAGCGGCACAGGCTATACAGCCAGAAGACAAAACTCCAGCAAGGAATCGCGATCGCGACATAGTCGACTCACGACACGCAGCACATCATCGCAGTGGTCGCAGCCACCACTCGGATGAAGGAAGGAGAAGCACGCGCCGGCACAGGTCCAGCAGAAGCAGATCTCGAAGATCCTATAGCAGCGATTCATACTCTGATCGCGAACCAGAGCCATGCGGAGCATTGTGCTTCACTCGACGCATCCGTGAGACGCGGATGCCCAAAGGTTCAAGTTGACAGGCGAACAACCCAAGTACAACGGTCGCCAAGAACCTTCCGGGTGGTAGAAGATTACAGACTCGCCGTGGCATGCCAGCGTGGCACGAACACCACGGCGATGCAGTACATACGACTCATGCTCGAAGGAACTGCCCGCGACTGGCTCAAGGCGCTCCCTCCATCATCATACGACTCGTGGGACGATTTCCGCAGAGACTTCATCAAAAACTTCGAGCCTCTATGTGAGCGCCCGAAGACATTCGAAGAATTAAGGGCATGCACTCAACGATCAGACGAGTCGTTGAGATCATACATACGGCGGTGGACCGAAATACGCAATTCGGTTGGCAAAGTGTCAGAAGACAGGGCCATGGATGCCTTCATACAAGGTCTCGCCAGGAAGGACTTCAAAGAGGCACTGGTCGTGAAAAGCCAACCTCCCTGGCTGACCTCATCAAAGTTGCGACTGAGTGGGCAGATGGAGAGGATTCTGTACGCAGATCCCGTGCTTCCCCACCACGCGACAACTACGAAAGCGGCAGTCGAGGCCGCAGAGATTCATACAGAGAAGATCGCAGGCGCAAACGTTCCAAACGTCCTTACGACGATAACAGACCCGAGTTCATGGCGGCTGGATACACACAACCGGGAGGACCAAGATAGAAGCAATCGACGCTCGGATGATCGACGGGACAGTCGAGATCGCGAGCAGCGGAGCGACAGCTACAAAAGGCAAGAATGGCGCAAACGCAGCGACGCAAAACCCGAGCGGTCATTCGAGGAAAAGATGGACGACTGGTGCAGATTCCACCTCTTCAAGGGGGACGACGGAAAACTACGCTCCAATCACACCCTAAGGAACTGCAGGGAATTCGACCAAATGGCGACTGACTACATGATACGACTCAAAGGTACGGCCCAGCACCTGCTCAGCCCACGCCTGCACCCGCACCACAGCCGAACGCTGTGCCCGCTCTCATGGCGCCACAGCCGCCACCGCAACCACCACCACAGCCTGCTCCAGGCGCAAACCTCGCAGGTGCCATACAACCCGTACTACGGGCGGAAGATGATCAATATCCACAGCCCCACGGGCAGATGTACATGATACAAAAGGGTCGCCCCTCCAACAGGCAGCAAAAGCTAATCACTCGACAGGTGAACATGGCTGTCATGGCACCTCCTGCCGCCGAATTTCTGAAGGGATCGGAAACCATCATAAGCTTCAGTCGAGAGGATCATCCCCCAGCTGTAGTTCGACCAGGGCACGCGGCTCTGGTACTCGACGCGCAAATAGGAGGCTACGCCATGACCAAGGTCTTCATGGATGGAGGCAGCGGCATAAACATCATCTTCGCGGACACGCTCCGCAAAATGAACAGGTCAGTCGAAAACCTCCCAAAATCTTCAAATACCTTCCACGGTATCGTTCCTGGCAAAGCAATTAGCCCAGAAGGCACCATACAACTCGACGTTACGTTCGGGGACAAAAGCCACTTCAGGACAGAGTCGATTGAGTTCGAGGTCGTCGACTGGAAATCACAATACCATGCTATTCTTGGTCGCCCGACGTTTGCTCGATTCATGGCGGTGCCACACTACGCGTACCTCACGCTGAAGATGCCAGGACCAAAGGGAGTCATCACTGTCCGTGGAAACTTTCAAAGGTCCGATGCTTGCGACCGCGAGTTCAGCAAAATCTCCGAGATGTTCGGGGTGGAAGAATCACTCGCCGACTTGGCGATTTCCAACGACCGCACACTCCTTCCGGAGCATAAGAAGTTGGCAGTCGACAGATCCTTCAATGCTACAAATGACACAAGGTCGCATCAGGTGCACCCGACCGATCCGTCCAAGACAGTCAACATATCTTCGAGCCTGCCTATCGCATAGGAAGGCGCGCTCGTCGAATTCCTCCGTGAGAACTGGGAAATATTTGCGTGGTGTCCAGCCGACATGCCAGGTATTCCCAGGGAATTCGCCGAGCACTCTCTCCAATTGTTTCCAGATGCAAAGCCAGTCAAGCAAACGATGCGTCGAATCTCCGGCCCAAAGCGAACCGCAGTCGAATCTGAAGTCGACCGGTTACTCGCAGCAGGATTCATTAGGGAAATCAAGAAATCACAATGGGTGGCCAACCCCGTACTCGTAGAGAAGAAGCATACAGACATCCTTCGGATGTGCGTGGACTTCACAGCGCTGAACAAGTGCTGTCCAAAGGATCACTTCCCGCTACCCCGAATCGACCAGATCGTCGACTCCACCGCCGGATGCGCACGACTCTCCTTTCTGGATGCTTACTCAGGTTATCACCAGATAAGGATGAAGCAAGAAGACGAAGAAAAAACGGCGTTCATAACCCCACTCGGGGTCTACTGCTACACAACTATGCCCTTTGGGCTCAAAAACGCGGGTGCAACATACCAGCGCATGATGCAGGACTGCCTCAAAAAGCAAATCGGACGCAACGTCCAGGTCTACGTGGATGACATTGTCATTACCACAAGGGAAGAACACACACTACTCGACGATTTGAGGGAGACGTTCGCAAACCTCAAACGCTTCCATATCAAGCTCAATCCTAAGAAGTGCACGTTCGGCGTTCCAGCCGGGCAGCTCTAGGGTACCTAGTCTCTGCCCGTGGAATCGAAGCAGACCCGGAGAAAATACAGGCCATCCTCACAATGCAAAGGCCTTCAAAGCTTCACGATGTGCAGAAACTAGCAGGACGAGTAGCAGCGCTCAGTCGATTCATCAGCAAACTGGGTGAAAAGGCTCTACCATTCTATCGACTGATGAAGAAGGCGGACAAGTTCGAGTGGACGCCAGAAGCTGAAGCAGCCTTCACAGATCTCAAGCGGATCCTCACAAGCCCTCCGATCCTCGTCGCACCTAAGGAACGGGAACCACTCTACCTGTATGTCTCGGCTACAAACAGGGTGGTGAGCACCGTACTGGTAGTCGAACGCATGGAGGAGGGGCACATCCAAAGCATACAACGTCCAGTCTACTACCTGAGCGAGGTTCTCTCCATATCAAAACAGCGGTACCCGCACTATCAAAAGCTGGCATACGCTGTATTCATGTCCTCAAGGAAGTTGACACACTACTTCACCGAGCACCGATCACCGTGGTAAGTAACTCAGCAATCGGTGATATCCTCACAAACCCCAATGCAACGGGTCGAGTCGCAAAATGGCTCATCGAGCTGGCTCCAAGAGACATCAAGTACGAGCACCCGAAGGCTATCAAAGCACAAGTCCTACCCGACTTCACAACCGAGTGGATAGAGGCCCAATTACCTGGAGCACCAGACGTGTCCAATTCCTGGACCATGTACTTCGATGGGTCCAAGAAACACGAAGGCGCAGGCGCAGGCGTCATCCTCATATCACCAAAAGGGGACAAGCTACGTTATGTTTTGCAGATGGGATTCAAACTACCCTCCAATAACGAGGCTGAATACGAGGCTCTGATCCATGGCATGCGGATGGCAAAAGCACTTGGGTGCACTCGATTGATGATCTACGGCGACTCCAATCTCGTGGTGCAGCAAACAATGAAGGCCTGCGACGCAATCGCGGACAACATGATCGCTTATCGCGACCTGTACAACACACTGGAGGGCAGCTTCGAGGGCTGAGTTGAGGCACATAGGAAGGGAAAGTAACGAAGAAGCAGACATGCTAGCCAATCTTGGCTCAACTGGCGCACAAATTCCACCTGGTGTCTTCCTCGAGCGCATCGAACACAGATCTATCAAGGAGAAACGAGAGCCTCCTCCGTCGACTACGCCAGCCAAAAGCAAAGCGCCAGCACAGAGGACCCCCCAGTCGAGGTACTCCTCATTGAGCCAACTTGGACTCAACCTTTTCTGGCTTACATACTCCGCGCGAGCTACCAGATGACATAACCGAGTCCCGACGCGTGACTCGAAGATCAAAAGCATACACCGTTATCAACGGCGAGTTATACAAGCGCAGCATATCAGGTATGTTCCAAAGATGCATCGCATTCGAAGATGGCCAAGCCATACTTCGAGATATTCATGCAGGTACCTGTGGGCATCACGCCAGCAGTCGATCACTCGTAGCCAAAGCCTTTCGCGCAGGGTTTTACTGGCCTACAGCACTCAAAGACGCGGAGGACATAGTCAAAAGGTGCGTCGGCTGCCAGAAATTCGCAACAAGGCCGCACGCACCCGCATCGGCGTTGAAGACATACCGCTGGCCTGGCCTTTCGCCCAATGGGGGCTCGATATGGTTGGGCCACTCAAAAAATCATCGCATGGCGGGCATACTCACCTACTGGTGGCAGTCGACAAGTTCACAAAGTGGATCGAGGCGGTCCCCATCACAAATTCGACTGCTACTACGGCAGTCAACTTCATAAAGAGCATCATCTACCGCTTCGGTGTCCCAAACAGTATCATCACTGATAACGGCACAAACTTCACGGCTGAGGAGTTCAAAACCTTCTGCAAAGAGCAGGACATTACGCTCAACTACGCATCCGTGGCGCATCCACAATCCAATGGCCAAGTCGAAAAGGCCAATGGACTTGTGACGAGTGGGATCAAGAAGCGCCTCCTGGTGCCACTCAAAAGAGCTGCGGGTGCTTGGGTCGAAGAACTACCATCTGTGCTATGGAGCCTACGCACAACTCCCAACACTTCTACGCAGTTCACCCCATTCTTCATGGTCTATGGTGCAGAGGCAATTCTGCCATCAGATGTAAGGTTCAATGCGCCACGAGTTGAAGCATACAATGAAGAAGACGCGAAGAAGCACTCGAAGACGCAGTCGACTTGCTCGATGAGCGCGCGACACGGCCTTGGCCCGCACAGCTGTTTACCAGCAGGATTCGCAACTACCATAGCCGTCGACTGCGAACCAGGTCCTTCGTCGTTGGCGACCTGGTTCTTCGACTGAAGCAAAAGAAGGTGCACAAGCTCGCTTCCCCATGGGAGGTCCCTTCATCATCACGGAGGTCCTTGGTGGAGGCGCATATCGACTGAAGCACGCGAAGACAGGCGAACTCTCTCATAATCCTTGGAACGTTGCGCATCTGCGCCGTTTCTACGCATAAAGTGCTCACAGTCATACAATGTAATAGGCTATATGTCGGATGGCTGCAGGTTTCAGACGCGCTCTTTTCCTTACCAGGGTACCTAAGGGGACTGGAAGGTTTTTAATGAGGCGGCCTGCAGCCTAACATTCAAAAGAGGAATAAAATCAATGTTCCTTCGACTTCTTTGTGGCTACTACCCGCATAATTCATACCTTAACCGCACCCGAAACCCTCGGGGGCTGTGTTATCGATCAAATGAGCTCTCGCTCTTGCAGAAACACAATGCCTTAGCCGCACCCGAATGCTCGGGGGCTGCGTAACAAGGATCCAAACAAAGAACACAAAAACTCTGCAGCCGCACTCGAATACTCGGGGGCTGCACAGTCATTGGTTCACAACCAACACATATTTCACAAACCCCGCTCGACTGACTCGGGGGCTCGACAAAAAATCAAAGTATACAAACTATACAATATACAAAGAGTCAAAAATTACACTCGGGGGCTGCCCCCTATACAAAAATTGCACTCGCAAACTATTCTAATCCTCAGGCTCGTCCTTTACGGGCAGCTCGGGACCGCAAAGCTGTTCGCGAGTGCACTCGATTAGTGTCTCCGCAGCTTGGATCGTGTCATCCAGGTCTTTTTGTTCGAGAACCTCTCCGGCTGCAGGTGTCCGCAACACCAACCTTGGTTTTCGACTACGCATATACGCCATTGCAGCGTTGGCTCCAATCACAAGTCTCTGAGACAGCAACTCTCGAATGGGATTTGTTTGACGGAAGATGTTCAACAGCACGAATCCCTTGTGGTTGTGGCCCCGAAGGAAAAAGAGTCTCGTTCAGGCGAATAAACGCTGCCCGGCATAACTCCAGCAGTTCAGCACTTCGCCAGACGCGATCCTTCAGGGTGGCGAGTATGCGGGCATGGTACCTATCAAGCCAAAAGTGTTGACGCCCAGTCGTAGGGTCGTCAACCACGCTATCCAGACGCCCTTCCACGCGAATCTTTTCAGCCTGGAAGTTGTCGACAAAGCCTACAAACACGGGCGCACCAGTCAGATCAAAAGGACAAAGCTACGCAAAAAGCTTGTAAACAGAGCAAGACTCGAACTTACACTCGAGTTGCCTGTTCACAAGATCCATCTCCCCGAGCACATATTCCTCGCGTTGGGTGGCCAACGCGGGTCTGCCCTCAATCGATTCAGCTCAGCCTGGGCGTCCTTCAGATCTTGCTCCATTCTCACAAATTTGGCCTTCATATACTCCATCACCTTGGCATCATTTGCCACCTGACCCTGGGATCGGGTGGTGATTGGAGCCTGCGAGGAACTAGTCGCAGTAGCAGGTTCTCGTGACTGTTCAAAGAGCATAATCACAAACACAAAGTTTGTGTCAGAAGCTAAAACTCATGTCATAAGCATACAACTCTTCGAGTGAAAGACATTAGCAAAAGACTTTGCATAAACAAGGTAGCACAAACAAAGCGCAGACTCGCGCAGTTCAGAAGGTATCATTACAAGGCATAAAAAAGCAAAAGGGTACAGCTACCCTAAACCTAAGATTCGATTTCCTAAGCAGACGATTGGCAGTCTCGAGTGCCCGGCGCTCCATGGTGTTCATAAAAACTTCGGCCAGTCGCGCGGCGGCTCCGCTCACCCCCTTCAGGAAATGGGCTTCCCATCTGGCTTCTGAGGGAACGCAGACAGTGCTGCCTCATAGTCGCAATCTATCCCATGTCCCATAAGAAGCTTGATGGTGGACTCGGATCCGCGTACCGTGTTGGCGCGAGCGAAACCCGCCATGGTGGACGTCCCGGGGCCAAACACGTTGGCGAAGTCATCCACCGTCGACGGCACTACGCCAGTCGGGAACACCACTTGGTATACAGCGCCAAGTGTGCTCGTCGATTTGGCGAGTGCTTCTTTCGCCTGGTTGCATAGAGCGCCTAAGCCGCCCACAGCCTGTTCCAGCGAAAGATCGTCACTCGCCACGTCCGCAGAGGCCGGTGCGCCAACAGCTTCTGCACAATTCAAAACAGGCATAAGTCATTTTATGACACTCGACAAGTTATATCGTCATATCAAAAGGAGAAAAGATTACTCACCTCCCATGGCCTGCGCGAGTGCCGCGAGCTGGTCAGCATATCTCGCTCGCGTGCAGCGGCTGAGTTGGTGGCGGCAGCCAGCTCTTTCTTCGACTCTTCGCGCTGCGCGGCGAGTGCGTCTTCCAGCTCCTTCTTCTCGCCTGGCCCAGCAAAATCACGTGCATTCAATACTCGACAAAATCAAGCATTGCAAAAAGAAGTTGGCAAAACAAAAGCAAAAAGGAGAACTCACGACTGAGCCGCTCGAGCTCGGCGCGCATGGTGTCCCTCTCCTGCTCCACCTGGACATAAGCCTTGGCAGAATCTGCCAAGGTGTGGTAGAAGGGCTGCGAGCACACGAATTCAGCAAAAATCCAAAACCTTGACAGGCCTACAAATAAACGGGTTACACTACAACAGGACATAGCTTTGGTAACACAATCATGTAACACACAGAAAAATATGTTACAGGTAAAATTTCAGTAACACATCAATTGTGCTACAACGACAGATAGTAACACAAGCTATCCAAGGCCCAAAATTGTGTTACGGAGATATTGACCAAGTAACATATAAATATGTGTTGTAAGTAATGTGTTACAGTAATATTGACATGGTAACATATAAAATATGGTTGGTGGGAATGTGTTACAAACTTTCCTGAGAGTAACACATAATCATGTGTTAATCCATAGTGTTACGGGCTCAATTATAGAGGGCGATACAAAAATAAAATCAGATGCATCTTTATATCACAATTATCTTAACACATAGCATCCCCGTGTTTTTTAACAGAAATAATAAATAGCCTTTTTGACGTATACGATACAAAACAAAATACAGTTCGGTTTACCAAACTATTTTGACCCGGCTTCAGTAAATATCAAATTAACTAATTTTGACGTGAATTGTAGTTTGACTCGACGAGCATACATGCCAAATGCTCTCAGTTTAAATTAATCATATAAGTAAAGTACTTGTGAGTCAATACTCATGAAGGGGCGGAAGACCGGCAACAAACTGAGATCATAATTGTTAATTTAAAGGCAAAGCATAAGCTAATTGTTGAATTGTACATTAGTACAACTAGAAGCATCAAGCAAGTACTCGCTCTGTATTAAAATATAAGACTTTCTATCAACTTTGCACTCACATGTATCTAGACATATTTTAGTGCAAGATTCACATGAACCTTTCACTAAAACATGTCTAGATACTTGTGTGTGGAAAATTGGTAGGAAGTCTTATATTTTGATACAGAGGGAGTACTAACCAGTAGGTTTAGTAAACGAGTGATGTACTAGCGCAAAATGAAGGAAAGACAGTTGTCTTGTGCTAATAATAGTTTTTCCCTGGACACCAATCGCACACTCACAGTAGTGCTCCATACACCACGAGTATCGTTCGTAGCTGTAACTGAAGTCACTTAAACATCAACAATATTACAACAAGATCTGCAGCAAGCAAACTAGCGGTCGTGCCAAGCATGCAACGCCCAACTAACAGGGCGGCAAGACAGCCAGCACCAAGCTGCAAGTGCAGGGCACATAACGGCCAGCGCCCTGCTGCAAGTACAAGACACAGATCACACACGCACATGCTGGTTCACAAGACAAACAAGATAACGTGCCCAGGTTTTCAAACCAAGCAAACATCCCAAATAAATCAAACATCCATTTCAAAAAGGAGTAGTTCAGTTTACAAGATGGTAAATCTGACATAATACTTCTTTGACAAATAGTTTATTTATTCCCTACGAAAATCTGTCATACAGGTTCAAATAGCAAAAACTATGCAAACATAGAAGTTCGCTAATAGAACGCATAACTTCATCCATCGGTTCAGAACAATTCTTCTAATCTTCACTTGCAAAATTTCCTGAAAATTAAGATTCAAGGAAGCGTTTGAGCAAGTTCATTACAAATCAGAAGAGTTGAGTTAAATTCAATACATATATAGGCTGTAACTGTAATATACTGTTAACTTAATACTACCTTATAATAGAAAATGAGAGCAAGGCAGGAGTTGTTTGAAGCAGGAGTAATGTTGCCAGAATGCTCGGCAGATCAAGGACTTCTATGTTGGGTTACAAAAAACTGAAACTGCTAGGAGTATGTCTCAGAGTGATCGACAATTAGCAAAGTTCCTCTTACAAATTAGTCAACCCTCATTTTCTTGTTCCCAACTGAGCTAAGGAAGCAAAGTTTATGGTTTGAACAATTATATTAAATGCCTTGTAATATTTGATTGCATGAATAGGGATTATAGACCAAATGCAAGTTAGCCCTGAAAATGACAATTCGGTGATGCCCGGACATGTCCGTAACAACTCAGTACAAGAGGAAATGTCAGCGTGTATACAAACTAGCTAAGCAGTATGTGCTATGTTCTTATGTGTCCAACGGACGCCATGGACAGCTGAATTAGTTTTGGGGGACGCCTCGGATACGTGATTTAGCTAATGTGGCTTATACCAGGAAACGACATGCATCTCTAGGAAAACGAAGATTCAGTAAAAAAAAGTATCTTTATTAAGAGGAGAACATGATCTGATATAGCTTCAGATAAGAAGCACTTAAGCTTCAAAAACAAGAAAAAGACACAGGGCCAAGTACAGAGCTACTGCTAAATATCTTAATAATTAATTATTTCTGTGGTGGATGACATTTTGCATGATATTATCAACCAAGTGTCAGGACAGTAAGGATGAAGTACTATAATTACCGTAATCCACAATGACAACATCCATGGAAAATATAGACCGAGAAACTGAAAAGCAATAAAGAAACCCAAAAATTGGGTTTGTTTGCTGAATGGCAGACCTCATTACTTCGAATTCTAAAGGGCTATAAGCTCACTTTACGGCTTTACGCACACAGACGATATAGATAAAACCAAAAGACCTGTGCGGCTAAAGAACGGCAAGAACATACAATGATTCTTAATGTCCTGCAAACTCATCTTTCTCTTCAGGTAAGATTACAGTATATATAATCATGAAAATGTTGCTCACAGATGGAATTACCCGTATATGATTTTTCTCAACTGTTCTTCATTGATCAAAGCACTACTGTTGACATCCACCATTGTTCCTTTCTGATCATCGAATTAACTAAGACGTACTATTACGTTTTATTTCCTGCATCATGTCTTCACGATGGAGCAGGACGAGTATACCAAGAAGAAATTAACTGGAGATATCTATAGAGAGATGGGCACATGCCGTGACCACTACAAAATGATATTTAAAACTAAAAATAAATCAAATGGTTTCAGCAGTCCTAAACAGAAGATAAGATCTAGATCAGATGGTTTCTATCAAATCAATCTAGAACAGAACATAAGCAACCATAGCACCATAGTTATCAGCATAATGATAGATACATCAGGGTGAAGATTCAAAACAGGGATATATATGAACTTGAAGGGGGCGTACTGACCATCATCAGAAAGGTTACCTCTAAGCAATTGATCTCACGAATTCAAATCGTGATGGAATTCGTGTTGTCAGCACAAACGCGCCCGCGTCGGCGTCCTTCGAGAGAAGTACCCGCGGCGGCGAGGTTCTAGGACCCGGCGAGCTGCTGCTGTATCGGAGGCTGAGAGCCTGAGAGAGGGCAGGAGCCGGCCGGGAGGAGGACGGTGAGTGCGTGAAGAGTTGAGGCCGCAGCAGGATCTGGGGGCACCGCCCAAGAGTCGGCGGGCGAGCTCGAGGCGCCGGGGGAATCTCACCTGGCGGCGGTGAATCGAGTGGGGGAGGCGGCTGGGTGGGCACGGGCCAATCTTTTTCCTAACCTAGGCCAAATAAGATTTGGGTGCCCACTAATATGAAACGTTTCATGTGGGGCGACTACTCATATAAAGTTTAGGTGATCTAGATTTGTATGTAAATTATTCATAGCTCGAATTGTGATAGAAGATACTATATGAGTTAGTGCACGCGAGGATAGAGCTTGGTTCGAGTCCTTCCCTTACAATATATACTTTTATTATTTTTAATAAATTTTGTGAAACCCTTCATATACATATTTTTTTAACGAATTGTGTGAAATAAGTAGAAAGATATGTCATTTTTTAGAATCATTTAAATTGTTTTGCATCATAAAATTTTTAAATATTCAATACAAAGAAATTTGACTGTCTAATAATATTTTCACAATTAATTCCTCCAATAAATACAACCAGATTATTTTGCACTTTGTTAGCACCATGTGAAACCCTTCATATACATATTTTTTTAACGAATTGTGTGAAATAAGTAAAACGATATGTCAATTTTTTAGAATAATTTAAATTATTTTGCATCATAAACATTTTAAATATTCAATATAAAGAATTTTGACTGTGTAAAAATATTTTCTCGCTAAAAGGAGTTCTCACTGAAAGAGTTCTCACTAAAGGAGTCCTCGCTATAGGAGTTATCTCATTTGATGGACCACCTATTAGTGTGGTAGATATCAGCTCCATTTCTTCTGACAGAAAAGGAGTCGTCAATAAAGCGGACGACTCAAAAGGAGTCGGCATAAAAAAGACTTAGCCAAAACTGACTACCCAGAAATCTAAGCGATGTCGGAGCAAGAAGGATTTGGTAGCCAGCTGAATTTGGGACTCGCGAGATGCCCAAGGACCTAGAAATCAAGTCCATTCAAGATCGAAAGGAAGGCAAGTTTGAGGTCAACACGAAAGAAAAAACGGTGACTTGCTAAAGGAGTCGGAAAAGGACACTTGGGTCCAGGTTCAGCACGAGACCGACCAAAACCTGCCTAGTTTTAGAGATAGAATCCGACTTAGACTGCGAATTGTAATCCTTGTAGAAGTCCTTTGCTTGTACGAGAAGTCTATCCGCCTCATATGTATGTGAGAGCTGATGGCAGATTAAAATTAAGCAAACAATCGATATATCAATACAACCCTACTTTTTACTTCATTTTTCCTTGTTAATACTTCTGTTATTCGGCGACTCCTTTTGAATTTCATCGAATATCAACAATCGAACCCCGGAGCGGCCAAGTCCGGTCGGGTTCAACCAATCGTCGCCAGCTTCCTTTGATGGGCTTCCCAAAGGGCTGGTGCGTCTGGTATAGAAGCGCATGCTTCCTATTTTGACAGTGCACATTAGACTAGTGCAACAAGCATAACATCTAATGCCATGACACTGCAATTCATGGCGACGAAAGGCTATGACGGAGTTTGAAGAACGTTGTACACTAGTGTAGTCTAAACATGCACAAAGTTTATTACAAAATCTGCTCATATATGACCACCGAAATAGAAAACTTACAACATGAAATTTGTGCGGAACATTGAGATGAAGCTACACTTTGAAGGAAAATTTAAAATGGTCGACCGAGTGCGAAGAATTTGACAAAATTCTTTAATAAATGGTGCAAACTTCTGTCGAAAATTAAGAATCTAGAGTACACGAAACTCGAAACGAATTACGAAAGTTGTACGTTTGTTTTGCCTTTTTTTCATAGGTCATAAACATGTTTTTTTCGTGAAACGTTTTGTGCTAACATTAAATATTATGATGTATATCTGAAAAATCATTTGAAATATTTTGACATTTTGAAAAATAGATTTGTTTTTACATAACCCGTGACCAGAAACGCATAGATCTGAACTCCTTTTCACACAAAAATTAATTTCCCTCAATCGTTCCAGTTATTTTGGTGCGAGGAAAAATCAAATTCATTTCCCTCCATCGGTCCGGTTATTTAGTCGAAAGGCAAAACCAGTGGAGGGAAAATTTTAACTATTCCCGCTGAAATACATTTTTCTCTCTATTAATAGCTCCTATAAATAAAGCCTTTCTCATTAATCTCGCCAGCGCCAAACAAATCACGCCCCCAAAAAACGCATCTCACAGTCGCCTCCCACCAATTGACACCACGGCCTACCACGGAACCGACCGCCGCCGCGCCGCCACCCCATCGCTGACCACCACCGCGCCGCCCTTCCCCCATCACAGAGCCACCCACCGCCGCGCCACCCCGCTCCCACTGCCCACCACCATCACGCCGCCCCTCCCAGACCACCGAACCGGCCAGCACCGTGCGCTCCTCCCCCTCGCACCAGGAACAACATTCTCTCCTCCCAGTCCGTCCCCCTCCATCGCCCCGGCATCAACATCGTGTGGTGTGCAGACATTTCTTCAGGTCGAGGTAATTCGCCAGCCACAACTTGTGCTGACCATTGGTGTTGGTGGGATTTGATTTTCCTGCCCGAGACTACACACTTACTTAGAACCCATCAAGGGCTGCTGCCCGCCGGCGAGCTCCTGGTGTCAGCTGGCCTCCGGACTGATATGGAGATCGAGGCTCAGCTCGATAAGTTCTTGAATCCATCCCAGCTTTTCCAACCGGAGGTTCAGATCCTGTAGGTGCCACTGCCAGTATCGTGCTGTACAGTGTACTCCCAGTCTCCCACTAGTATTAGATTCAGACTTGTGATGACCGGCGGTACAATTAGACTATGATCAGTTATCACTAATAGTGCCACTGAAAGAGTTCCAGATTGATCTACAAAATTCTGAATTACAGTAGCTCCATAACTAAATATCTTATAGATCAGCAATATGCACAAAAGCCAATCAGTGCAGCTTATTACACATGCCTTTATGAACTAGTTGAGCAAAACAAATGTGCACTCCTAGGCCACAATGTCATCGCTACATGCACCAAAGAAAGGAATTTCTCAAGGATTTACAAGCATGGTTTGGGGGACCTGATGAGAGTCGTTGGTTGATTCCCCTTTGAACTCCCCTCGTTATAGGAATAACAAAGAAAAAAGACAGTTATGGGAATATTGGAATATAAGATGATGTGAAGGAATTCCTTTTCTTTTCCTTTTGTATGCATTTCTATTGATTGTTTACTCATACTTGTTAGTTCTGTAGGAAAATCTCCAGTCAAACGATAATGGTATTTCTCTGTTACCAACACTGCATGGTTATATCATTGCTAGTCACTTGAAACCTATGTATTAATATTTCAGTTTCCAGAGAGTTCAATACAACGGACCTGTTGAAGTACACTCGACTATGCAACATGGCATGATTGAGGATAATAATTTAGTACTTTCACGCGAAAAGGTTGTTACTGCACTCTTACTCATGTCACAAATATAGAATGTAAAATAATTACTTGCTCATCATGTACTTATATTGTCTCTTTGTAGGTGAGGAAAGAGAGAAAATCGGGCGGGTCAGCAGCAAGGGACTAGAAATCAACAACCACGCTCAGCTTCCTCAGATGGATGGCGCACTTCTTCATTCAAGGTAAAGATCCACCAAGGGGCATGAGTGTATCTACAACCAGTCTTTTTGGCTATAAATTTCTATATATTCTGCATACTAGGTACATGTGTTAGCAGTGCTGTAGTCTGAGCAACAAACAACACCCTAGTGGTCCAAGCAGCAACTTGCTTCCCTCTTGCTAACTCTTATATGCAAAATGATTTTTTGTTAAAGTTTCTATGCAATCTGTTATGTGCAAGTAATGATAAGGATGTCGTGCCATGTTTTCTGGCCATGACAGATTGTTGTATTGCGTAGTAAGTGATTTTAATCCTTTCTTGCCTTCCCTTCCAAGCTATAGATTGTTTGATTGTGTAGTAAATATTAGATTTAGCATCGGTTATAGATCTTGTTGTTTCTTGCCTTTCCTTACAGTACGACAAAATATACGCATCTATTGTTCCCTGTCGGAAGGCAGCCCAACCTGGAAGCGCAAACAAGATTTTGTGAGAAATGTACACACACATTATAGCATTATTAGTCATGCACATTGGAAGAGCACCCTGGAGGAGCAAACCAGTATGACCAAGTCTATGCATGTGTATTCATTACCATATTTTTCATGCACATTATAGTATTATTGTCGTTGAATAATAATATTGATCCTAATATATGTTGGTTCCGAAGTAGTTCTAAAGACTTCAACATATCCCAACAAGCGGAATGTTGCATATGCTACTGTCCCAAGTACTCATCCTACAGTGGTGCTCAATTCGCGGTTGTGCGCATAGTTGAAACTATTTAGATAATGAGAGTTAGTGAGAGAAGTAGGTGATTGCAAGATAGTTGGTGATGCCTTTCTCCAGGATTCTTAATTGCTTGGCCTTCAGCTTCTGTAAGTTAATTGAAGTTTTTTCATCAAATTCCTCAAATCATATTTATATCTAATCTTAAGTATATGTCTATTTGTTTTTTGCAGATTCGAAAGAAGAATGGTTGAGTTCCTGCTTAATTCTCTAGCAGATGAAGAAGCAAATAAATTGCACTTGTCAATAATTATAGTTTTACATGGATAGATTGAAAAATGTAATATTATTCACTATATCTTTTTTGGTCGGAACTTATACATATTCTATGGTGTAATATTCTTTGTGAAAGTGTTTTCTGTAGTCAAATTGATATGAGTGCTACGGTGTCACCAGTGTAATTTTGATATTTATTTGTTGTGGTGCAATATGTATACTGCAGTCTTGTATCTTTGAGATATCTTGATATTTAAAAATTTCAATGCGGCCTGCTTCATTTTTTTGTCAATTGCATAGTGATATGCATCAAATAAATTAATTCGTTGAACATGTGCAATTATTTTTTATTCTAGTAAATGGAATATACCAAATTTTGCGATCTTAAAAAACATAATTTGTGGTTTTTAGTTAAAAAATAAATACATTAATTATCTTTACTCATGGTGTTACTATGAGTACACAAATGTGTGTTACTACGGTAGTTGACAACAATGAATATTGTGTTACACTATTTGGATATTATGTTACTAGTTGTATTTGGAAGTTATCAACATGTTACTAACTCTGTTACTATGGCTAGAAAATATGTTACGACCAATGTTCTACCTGGATGAATATATGTTACTACTTATGTTACTCTAGTTAAAAAATGGTGTTACTGGTGCAGTTGGTAACACATAATATGCGTGTTACTACAACATAATTGTAACACAGTTTTTGACATATGGTAACAATTATTATGTGTGACAGTGGACACCTCTTAGTAACACGGCCTAATGGAACACATTTTAAATTGTGTTACTGTATGGCGTAGTAACACTCTTTAGAACCTGTGGTAACACAAGACTGTGTTACCAAAGGTCTGTCCTGTTGTAGTGTTAAGCAAAAAACTACTCACGTGGTTCATCCACGGCTCAGGAGCCGCGACTGATGTCCCGACATCTGGAGTTGCCGCCTTGGCTGTCTCAACGACAGCGTCAGTGGCCATTGGCTGGGCAGCCTCGTCTCCAGTCGGTGCAGACTTCGAGTGCTCCAGGGCTGGAACATTCTCGACTGGAGGAGTCCTAGGCTGATTGTTTTCAGCACTGTGGGCAACACAACAAAGCAAAAGGACGGTCAGCACAAATATGTGACAGCACAAAAATTCTCATATCATACTCAAAAACACACATACCTGTGCTCCTCATCTTCCTCGTCTTCGGAGTCGCCAAAAATTGGTCCTCCAAAGGCTGGGGTACCACTCGACTGAAGCGGAAGAGTCGAGCTTGTTGAGCACGCACGCAAAGGAGCGGCTTGGAAAACAGGTGGTGAATCTGATTCCTCGTCGTCCTCCAAGCCCTGCTCCTTCGCGGGTGAACTGGCAGCAGAAGGCGCCTTCTTGGCCAGTCGACGCCGCTTCGGTTGCGCGGTATCGACTTCTTGGTCAGAGGGGGCCTTGTCTTCAGATTGGACTTCTTCTGCTGCTTCTTCCTCGACATCCTCCACATGTGAAGTGGTGGCAGAAGGGATGGGTGACTGATCCCCTTTCGGGTCCACCACCTGCGCCTGTGTTTCTTCAGTCTCGTCATTTTCAGGCAGAGGAGGAAGGGAGGCAGCAGTCGAGTGACCCTGCATAGCATACATCACAAATTGCAAAGTCAGAATCAAAAATCGCATATCACAGAACATGCGAGTGGCAAACTCTTCATTGCAAGCAGGCTATAACACATACATACCTCAAGCAAAGGGTTCTCCAACCCATATGGTGCAACAGGGCAGTCGACGTTGCAAGTGTCGCCTGTCGTCAAGTTGGTGATGTGTCGCACATGCGTCAGCAGCTCACTCTTTGAAAGCTCCTCTGGGTTCATTCGGGTGATGTCACCCGCGCCTTCATACTCCCACATGGGGTGCGCTCGGGCACGGATGGGCCACACCCGCCTCTTCACAAAGGTGGCGATCAAATGAATGCCTGTGACATTGTCCAGCAGTCCGTCGATTCGAGTCAGCAAAGGGCGTGCCTCCTCCATTTCTTCGGCTGAGAGCTGGTGATCCCACGCCTTGGTCCTGACGTAAGCTGCAGTCGAGAAGGCGACGACTCCTTCTTGCTCGACACTCGCATAAAACCACCCTTTCCTCCAGCCTTGCGCGGAGTCGACGGTCTTCAGGCGGAAATAGCGGGTGTCGCTGCGCACCTGGATGCCGCAGCCGCCCACGGGGTAGGTGCGACCACCTCCTCTGTTGGGTCGCACCATGAATATGGTCTTCCATAGCGCCCAGCTGGGTGCGACGCCAAGGAAGCACTCGCATAGCGTGATAAAGCACGCAATATGCATAATACCGTTCGGGGTGAGATCGTGGATCTGCACCCCGTAGGCATAAAGGAGGCCACGAACAAAGTCGTGGAGGGGAAGCGAGAAGCCCCTGGATACAAACTCCGCAAAGCAAACGCGCTCGTTGGCGCGTGGTTCGGGGCATACCTCCTTAGGCGAGGGAGCGCGGACGGCGAGTTGCTCCGTGGGAGGCAGATATCCCTGCTCACGGAGCTTGAGCAGATGGGCGTCCTTGACGGTGGACTTCGCCCAGTCCCCGCTGCCCTTCTTCAGCGCGGCGGATGCAGATGTACCCGCCACGGCCTTCTTGCCCTTGGTCGCATCGGTCGCGGCGGCGGCGGCATCACCACGCTTCGCACCTCCACCTTTCGCCATTGCTACAGTGGAGGAGGTGTGGGGCAAAGAACTTGGGCGCAGAGCAATGGAGGGGCAGCGCGAGGAAGGAGACGAGGGCGGCGCAGGGGGCAAATGGCAAGTAAAAAAACTCTGCCAGCGCCGTCCCCCCTATTTACCACAGAGCGCAAAAACGATCGTAGCCGTTAAAACAAATCCATACGCTCCGCGCGAAATCTGGCCATACACGTGGCGGCCACGGAGGGAAACCGTCGCCGGCCATTCCGCCCACTACGCACGAGAATCCAGGAAGCCATCATCACGCCCCGTGAAAATCGCGCCAGAACGGTCAAATCAAGTCCACGCGGCGTCATCCCTGGTCAGCTCTGCAAAAACGGGCCCACAAAACAGGGTTACGTCTTATCAAAGCCTCTCCAAGCACGCCACCGTTTGTCAGAGATAGCAGTCGCAAAATGCGTCATTGCTAACGTTGTTCTCTCTTTCACAACTGGCATAAAAGTCACTCGATGATATCTTCGGGTGGTCTCTTGCATAATTCTTGGTTGGTTTTTTAGCAAATGTCATAGAGGCCAGTCGAAATTCTTTCGACTGCAGCATCATACTCCCATCGGGAGCATATCAAAAAAATTCTTCGACTAAAATGTGCAGGGTAAAAGATTTTGAGATTATCCTCCATTGCAAGCAATAAAGCACAATCTCGGGGGCTACTCCCATCGGGAGCGCTGTGGCGCACCCGATAGAATTATGGCAAAATATCAGTCGACAAATCATTCGACTCGGTTCATAAGCAAAATCATACTCAAAATATTCCCGAGTTGATCCGACGATCCTTGGATGCTGCATGCATAGTGCAAAGGTAAGACCCGCCGATCAGTCGAGTTGGGCTAAGGACCGCCCCAGCAGCGTTATCCTTAAGTGTTCCGTGTCAGCAGACATGATGAGTTATCCCCGACGGACGCGTTGGGTTGATTCAAAATTATACTGCAGTTCGATTCCGTAAGACCTCAACGGCTGTTTCGAGTCTGTCCAGTTTGTTCCAGATTCGAGTCCGGGGACTCGAGTTTGATTGAAAGCTAGTATGGTTTTGCCACAAATGGTAGTTAACTGGCCCCGATCCGTCGTGTGTGCCGGGCCTGCTAAGCTAATATCCCTTGACTATCATAAGCAAAAAAATCATAGTCGATGAAACACTCGACATAGCCAACATGTGCTATTTCATAAGAATTCTAAATATAGATGTAAAAAAATATAATGTGCATGATGTATGAGTCCATGCCCGACTCTTCGAATCAGACAAGTACTCGGGGGCTACTGACATGGGTATGCCTATCGGGTACCCTACCATGAGGGTACCTGGTGCACGTATCGACTAGGCCCAACTATCAGAGCCTACATGAAGCCCATGAAGGGAGGCCCACGAAGATGGAGTATCCTCCAAGTTTGGCGAAGCAATGGTCGGTTTAGAGTTTCCTTAATTGTAAATCGAGTCGGTTACGAACACCCGAGACCCAGCTTGTTATTTAAGGACTGGGAGGGCCATCGAACCAGACAACGAACAACCAGAGCCACAAACCCTAGCGAGATCGACATCTCGCCGGGATCCTTGTAACCATCATATTCACAAATCAATAACAGACAGGCAGGACGTAGGGGTGTTACCTCCACACGAGGGCCCTGAACCTGGGTAAAATCTTTGCCCTTCTTGTCAGCCGACGATACTTCCAGCTCTACCACGTTCTCTCCCCCATATTCATAACCTAGGGACCTTAACCATGGTCTTGATGAGTCTACCCCTCGTCACCCGCCGTCTTCGAGCTCGCGCCGCCGGGCGCCGAGGTGCGCAACCGCGTCTACGTGCGCAAGAAGGATTGCCAGTGGTACTGGGACGACGCAACCCCGCTGCCGTGGCCAGATGTCAAGCACCCCGAGCATTGGCACTTGAACCCGCAGCGGTTCCCGGTGCCTCCGATTCCGACCAACAAGCGGGCACGGGATCTGGAGGTTGACCGCCGCCGCCGCCGCCTCCCGGCCGAGCTCCTCAACGATCCCGCCTACGCGGCGAGGTCCAGCAACTGGGCGGAGTGGTTCCGCGACGAGCACGACCTGCGGCGGCAGGCCCTCTATACGCGGGCTCCGACGCCGCCATCTGGGCGTTGGTCACCGCCACTGCACACACGGCGGCGGAACGCACCACCAGTGCCGCGCGCGCTGCGGATTGGGTCTGCGCCGCCGCCGCCGCCGCAGGAAGTGAAGATGGAGGTGGATCCCGAGGACGCCGAGCTCGAGGCCGCGAAGGAGGCCTCGCGCAAGCAGATGGCCGAGGACGAGGCCAAGCGCTGGGCCATTGTCCTCGCCGAAGTCGCCCGGGAGCAGGAGGCGGCCCTGCAGGCGCAGCAGGCGGCGGTCCTGGAGGAACCACAGCCATGGTGGCAGGCCATGAATGTGGACCTGCCACCGGCGCCTCCGCTACCAGAAGGCCTGCTAGGGCAGTGCTGGGTCTTCAATGGCGGCGACTGTGAGGTCCCAGAGCAGGTGCAGGAGCAGCCGCCCACGCCGCCGGCCGTTGTCCCGCCGCGAGGCGGACCACCGGCGCACCTCTGGAAGCAGCCGGACTATGTCATCCTCGATGGGGATGACGAAGAGGAGTAGAAGTCCGCAAAGGGCAAATATTCTAGTTTTTATATATTTTTGTTTTAAAAATATTATGTAAAAATGCCGTTTGTGGCCCACCCCCTATATATATATGAATGAAAAAGACCCATATATGGCCTGTTTAGCTAAAAAAATTTGCCCGGCGGACTCAATGCGTCGGGCCGTTGGGCGCACTGCCACCAACGGCGGACAGGGGCGGACTGGGCTTGTCCGTCGGCAAACGGATAAAACGCGGACCAAACGCGCGTCCGTTTGCGTCGGCCCGTTGGAGTCATCCTAAAAAAAATAGCATTTTTTGTGTTTTTTAATTAAAATGTACCGTTACAGAACTCGAACGGGAACAATGAATGGTTCTGTTGTGACTCGGACAAAACGAACCCAACAACTTTTTGGCTGGTGTATTTTTCTCGTCTTGTCCGGCGAATAGTTCATGCCACATTTAACTTACCTTTCACAGGTAACATAATTGTTGACAGAAAAACTAAGGATCAAATTTATGCCGGAGTTTGTGCTTTATATATGTCGGGCTATATGAAACTGCACGACGATATTATTTTAATTATGACTAGTTCTCATTTGTCCGTAAGACTACCCATTGAGTTGGTACGTTATCTTATTTGCACTTTGTAGAGAAATGAGAGTCCATTAACTTTGCTCGACATACTATATTCTTGTGAGAGCCCATTAACTTTGCTCGACATATATTCTTGTGAGAGCCCATTAACTTTGCTCGGCAGACAGTGCGGCTATCGACGAACCAACACCGAATGGGGACAGTACACCGTACAAGTTCAGCTCTTGTTCCATAGCCGGGCAGCCACCGCGCGCGCTGACCTCCTGTGTAGCCACCCGTACGTTCGTAGGCAGAGGGCGCCGGGTAGGTCGCGCGCGGCGGAACCGGCCGAAGAAGAAGGTACACAATCCAGCAGCCGCACGAGCCGGGTCGTTATCCAACGCCCGCCCGCCGCCAAACGCGCCGAGCCACACGAAGCGCACTACGGCGGGAAGCGGATCATGCACGTACGCTCCCGTCCCGGCCGTGATATTCTTCCCGGAAGAGACACTCCCGGAGGTTTTGTGAACTCAATCAATGCACTGTAGCCACACACACCGGTCTGATGCTGTCTTGGGCTCTGCCGCGAGTGCGCCGTCGTACTGTGCGCCATATCCTTGGCGCTAGCTCGATCTAGTGCTAGATTTCCTTTCAGATCGGAGGTGCGCGCGGGAGTGGCCACGGTTCGCTCGCACCACATGCGCGTGTCGCGATTCGGTCATTTGGCATTTCCAGATCAGTTTCTTGAGTGCTTCGATCGATCGATCGATCGAGTAAAAATGCTCTTGGATAGATTATTGAAGGCAAAGCTGCTCTGCTTTGGTTTCCCTTTCTAGGCCTTCCGTAGCACGATGCGCTAGCTCCGGATGATGGCGTAGCTCGGAGCCTCCGATGATAGGATAGGTATGGTTGTGTTTGGCGTAGATTCCATCTCTGCAGGCGCATGATTGTGTTGTGTGGGTAGTACATTCTGATGACGCGAGTATCTTGTTCAAAAAAAAAGATGACGCGAGTACTATGTTCAGTTTGAATAAAAAAAACACCTGGATTGGACTATCTGGCGTTTCTCTGAAACGAGCTGTGTTGCAGGCATCCGAAGTAGCACTGGTTTCCTTTTCTTGGCCAGACATTCGGTGGGTTACGATTGAGGAGCATGCAAGTTTGACATCTCAGTCGCATCGGGTAGAAAACGGAGAAGATGAAGGCGATGATGCAGCTATCCAATGAGCTACAGGAGAGAGGAGACCGCACGCACGGACGCCACAAACAAGATAGATTCGATCTTGACACTTGATCGCCCGCAGACAGTAAAGCAGTTGGACCGGTGGCTCGTCTTAATCCACTTGTTTACTCAAAGGAGTATACTAAGTGACCGTCAGTCCATCGAACCACCGAGCATCATTATGTGGGCTCGTACGTTCTAATTTTCTAATGACACCCTTGGTTGCTTCTCTAATACTGTATAAAAATACGGGAGATGGATGCTCTGCACCTAGCTTGGATCGTCTCGCGTCTCTCTGTTGCAGACTTCCGAAATGCTTGATCCTTTTCCCGTCAGTCAGACATTCCGGTGAGTTGCGATTGAGGAACATGCAAAATTCTAAAAGATGCTCTGTGATGCAGACACATCTCATTAGCTCTGGGAAAAAACGGAGAAGATGAAGACGAGGATGCAGGTATCCAACGAGTTATATGCCTATTTTAGGAGTTCACGCATCAAACAAAACCATCTCGATCGTGACACTTCACGCAACGTCAGTAGATTAGTTGGACCGTTGGCTCGTCTTAATAAATTCGTCTGTTTATTGCCACACACACGGAAATGGTATACCACGAGACCGTCGGCCCATCAAGGGACTCAGGACTGAAACTAAAAGATACATTCACTAGAGTGAATATTTCTTGCTCCCCAGCAACAATGTTGACTCTGTTTGGAAAAAATCATTTAAAAAAAAAAAAGCGAATCTGAAAAAAGCGCGCATGTTCTCAATAATGTATTCTATATTCGTGCAAAATCACAATGCGAAATACTTTGCATTCTGAGCTACACAAAAATAAGAAATGTGTAGATCCGAGTATAATCGTTTCAAATTTTCAAATTCTGTTATTTTTGTGTAGCCTGTAATAATAAATATTTTCCGATTTTTTTCAAACATAGCGAGCACTGGTGGACGGAAGCCAAAGTGACTTTTCGCATTCACTTTGCCTATTTCGCTTGCTTATTGCCACACGCACGCCTGCCTGCTTTCTACTACTACAGTGAATCATCATCCAGACATTTACCAACACTGAACTGAAAGCTCTCCAGCAAAGCTAGAATGTCCCTCTAATTAGGCTGTACTTAGACCATCCACTATGTTAGGAAAAAGCGAACCAAAGTATGCAAACGATGCTACACATAGCAGAAAAAACACAACGATTCTAACTTCCGACAATATTTTCTTTGAACCGATTCCACATAGAGGATGGTCTTATGTAACCATCACACCCACACCATATGAGGTCCCGAGCAAGAAACGCCCCAGTCCACTGCATTATTCAACTACTAGCACCATTTTTCAACTGCCATTCACTTTGCCTATTTCGCTTGCTTATTGCCACACGCACGCCTGCCTGCTTTCTACTACTACAGTGAATCATCATCCAGACATTTACCAACACTGAACTGAAAGCTCTCCAGCAAAGCTAGAATGTCCCTCTAATTAGGCTGTACTTAGACCATCCACTATGTTAGGAAAAAGCGAACCAAAGTATGCAAACGATGCTACACATAGCAGAAAAAACACAACGATTCTAACTTCCGACAATATTTTCTTTGAACCGATTCCACATAGAGGATGGTCTTATGTAACCATCACACCCACACCATATGAGGTCCCGAGCAAGAAACGCCCCAGTCCACTGCATTATTCAACTACTAGCACCATTTTTCAACTGCCATTCACTTTGCCTATTTCGCTTGCTTATTGCCACACGCACGCCTGCCTGCTTTCTACTACTACAGTGAATCATCATCCAGACATTTACCAACACTGAACTGAAAGCTCTCCAGCAAAGCTAGAATGTCCCTCTAATTAGGCTGTACTTAGACCATCCACTATGTTAGGAAAAAGCGAACCAAAGTATGCAAACGATGCTACACATAGCAGAAAAAACACAACGATTCTAACTTCCGACAATATTTTCTTTGAACCGATTCCACATAGAGGATGGTCTTATGTAACCATCACACCCACACCATATGAGGTCCCGAGCAAGAAACGCCCCAGTCCACTGCATTATTCAACTACTAGCACCATTTTTCAACTGCACACATCCGAAATGAAACACTTGTTCCTTTTCCCGACAGTGAGAAATTCCGGTGGGTTGCGATTGAGGAACGTGCAAAGTTCTAACAGCTGCTCTCTGATGCAGACATCTCATTCGCATGGACGAGAATTGGAGAAGACGAAGATGAGGATGCGGCTGTCGAATGAGCTATGAGCCCACTTTAGGAGATCACGCAACAAACAAAATCATCTCGATCGCGACACTTCATCGCGCGCAACGTCAAGAGAAACAACGAGGGTACAGTAGAGTAGTTGGACCGGTGTCTCGTCTTAATTAATCCGTTTGTTTATTGCCACCACACGCACGGAAGGAGTATACTACGCGACCGTCGTCAGTCCATCAGATCAAACCATCTGGATGATTCAGCACTAAACCTGAAAGCAGGCGCACGCCTGCTGCTTTCGCTGAATCCTGCTGCTACTACCCCGAAATGAATCATCATTCAGACAGAGCAACATCGTTGCAGGCTCGCCGGACCCGGAAGCTACCCCTTTTTTTTTTTTGGCAAAGGAGCTTGACCCAGAACTAGCTTGCCTGACTTGTACGTCCTGTAAGCTGGTCGATGTGCGCGGGACACCGATCGATCGATCGATCGAGAAGGAATGTCCGGCCACGGAGCGATTACTACAGCAGAGAAAGAGGAGAGTCGGATGCGGTGCAGTGCAAGCGAACTTAACACACGAGCGACGGCTCGGCGCGAATACTGCGCTTTCCTTTCTGAAACGAAGATAGGCGACGTCGGAGGCGAGTTGGATCTTCCTCAAGAAAAAAACACGAGGCGAGTGGATCGAAATCAGTCCGGGGAGATGGGTTTTGTGCTCCAGTCTGGCCCAATCTGTTCGAACAGGTATACTGGGCCGAACCGAAGGTGGGCCACGTCGTAAATGAATAAATTAAGTCCTCGAAAGAAAAAATATACATTACATTTCAAAGGGAGAGCCCGCTCAGACACCCATTTCTCCCCGCCCAAAAAAGGCCACCCATTTCTCAAAAAAAAAAAAAAAGCCTAGTAGAGGAATTAGGCAAGGAGATAGGGTATCGCTAAATTTGTCAATGTGGACATTCTACCGGAGACGGTACCTACCCTAACATTCATGCCCGAGATGAAACATCTAAAAGGGAAAGCATGACTTGATGCCGCCTGAAGAGGCGTCGTGCATAACACCCGCCGGAAGATGCATGATGTATCCTCATGAGACGTCATGCATAGTACCACCCGACTTGACATTTTCGCAAAACACATCGTGTGTAGTACATGCTGAGTCAGATCAAACTAGATCGCGAAATGGAGGGGCGACGGTTACGGTTTAGCCCGCGCCGCCCTTGGGAGCGTCGCACGCAGATTTGAAACTTTCCCACATGAAGTCATTGGTTGGTGCCTTCCCTTTTGTACAAGGAAATTGCTGACGTGGTTTATGGTTAATGATCACCAAGATGTTTGGTCCCAAGCAGCAACATCCAGATAAAGGAGACAGGAGTCAGGAAGCTCCATCAATAGAGCTGGAACTGGATGATTATTTTGGAGTGCCGCCCTAGCATAATTTGGGATGCATGATGTGATGCGCAGACGACTGCTGAAAAAGCAATCATCCCACTAAATAGTTGGATCGTTCTGTAAGAAGTCAGTTACGGGTAAAATATTGTCGCAGATCAGTGAACTCCGTGGTTACTTGTTGTGAAAATTAAGATACTTTATTTATTTTTGGTTGGTAGAACTTTGCTTTCTAGAGACACACATGTTTGTGTTTGTGTACAACAGTTGCAGGTGCATACGTACACTGCTAGGCCGCCGACAGTACAGGTGGCCCAGACCAAATCCTAGCTGCTGTTCCTGTCGATCAGCTGGAATTTCGGGTCTTGGCCAAAGAAAGTAACACGAGGCTCTCACCTTTCTCCAGTGAGATTTACCAATGTGAAACACACTGGCTTTGCCATAAACAAGCAGACATACACATATGCATGTCTGAACCCTGAAAGCCTCCGGCATCATGAAAAGCTAGACATGCTAGTTGCCTCTTCAACTCTTCCGATGTTGATGTAATTTCCCTTCAAGATCAGGACAGCGATCCGTCATTTCTCTTGCAAGAGCGAACGACGACAGCGATCTGGCATTACCCCGGCGTACCTTTTGCTCTCCCCACCTGCGTGAACTTCTCTCGCCGGGCAGCTAGCGACATTGCTAGCTGCCCCTGCCTGACGAGTCTCGTACTACATCTCAACCAGAAAACAGAAAACCCAATCGTCTAAAACCGTGTGCCGCGCAGCGACGACTATCGCGCGCACGCACGCGACAGCCTCGTTCCCGCACCTATCTCACGCGCTGTCGACGGCGCCAGGACGCCATGGCGAGTCGACGTCGGATCGCAGCGCAACGCAGCTCCGAGAAAGACAATCCTGCAATTTGTATGGCCTCAGTACGAGTTGATCTTAGCCTGATTGGACGCGATGGAGATGTTTCCTTTTTGCCGTGAAATTTCTTTCCTGTCTTTGGCAAAAAGGTGCCGTGACATACCTGTGCCACTGCCCATGAAATTAGAAGGATATCGGGCCTGGCTGAAGACTGTCACATCGGCATCGGGCTACAGTGGAGTACATATGTGGCAAATCATCAAGTGTTAGTGTGTTAGTACTGATGAACGAACAGATTTGATCGATGGTCCAATCCGCAATGGTTGGGGCAGAGCTATCACGCCAGCAGTGACATGTATCTGGATTCTGGATGCATCCGTCGTGCAGATCAGTGGCATCCAATCAGAGACTGAGGTCGTTCGGTGTTAGTGTAAGTCTTGATTAGGCTTAGCCAAGGCAGGATCGAGACGCGCCCATCAGTTTAGTTGTTTATCGATCTAACGTTAAACCATGAATGAGCCGCAACAGTTATCACGGACTTAAAGCGGCTTTCTGGAATGATGAGTGGATCGGCCAGACCCCCCCTGAGAACTCAATTTCCTAGTATTATTTTTGGGCATTGCGATAACCCTGATATTGTGGTGGCGAATGTTATCACGGAAGGAGGCTTGAGGCTGGCTTTCCGTCGTTCTTTTGGTCCAAGGGAGGGAGGAGTGGCATTGTTTGCAAGAACTTTTGAATGGATACAGTCTGGGGGTGCAGGATGATGTGGGGTACTGGGCTTTGAATAAAAATGGGCTGTATACAGCAAAATCCTTATACTTGGATGTAGTGGATCCTGGTATTAGGGACTTGAGGATAATGGATCTTTGGAAGAGTAATATGCCTTTGAAGATCAAAATCTGTGTCTGGATGTGTGTGAGAGGGAAGATTCAGGTTACGTCGGAACTTAAGAAAAAAGGTTGGCCAGGGAGCCAGTGTGCAAAATGTGTGGGGAAATGGAAACGGCTAAACATCTTATTTTTAGTTGCCCGGTGGCTCATTTTGTTTGGTGGTGGTTTCGGGATGTTTTTGGCTGGGCTAAACCCCCTGAAACTGTTAATGATTTTCTGTTTGGTGCGTTAAGAGCCCCAGGAGATCGTTCGAATTATCTCGGATGGGGGATAATTGGGGCAATTTCCTGGAGTTTGTGGCTTCATAGAAATGATCTAGTGTTCAATAATAAAACTTGTAATTCTACTGCTAACTACATCTGCAAAATTATCTCTCTCCTTTCGCAGTGGACTGTGCTAGTTTCAGCAAAGCGTAGCGATGCTTGGACGGTGCTGATGGACAGGTTGAAGATGGCAGAGAGGAACCTTCACTTCTTACTTAAACCTCGCGGTGGTGTCGGCTAGTTTTTGGATAGTTTGGTGGTGTTGGGCTTTCCTGTCGCTCCTGCGTGAGCCTTGTCTTGGTTTAGGTTTTGGCTGTTGGCACTGCTTTCTTTTGCTTTATTTGCTTGGTGTGCGAACACCTGAACCTGTAATAAAACCCGTGTATGAATTGCTTTGGTTCTTTCTATAAAGCCGGGCCCTTTTGGGGGTCTTTCCTCCCAAAAAAAAAATCCGCAACAGTTCTTCTGCATTATTGATGCTTGTGTTAGAATTTGGGCCCATTTGGGCAGCCCAATAAGCAATTCCTGAAAATCTCAAATTGGCCCATGTGCATGGCAAAATTTTGGAGGTGCAATGTGGTGCTAAAGTTTAGTCCCACAATGCTAGTTGGAGGAGACAAACACCACCTTATAAGGTGGAGTGTTGTGACACTTGGTGTGCTAGTTGAGAACAGAAGGCTCTCTCCGCGCACTCCTCCTCCTCCTCCGCCGCCGTCCGTCCGTCTCGTCACGACACGCCGCGGGTTGCGGGAATGAGCCGAGCCGATGCCTATATTTTTGCTGTTCGGAAAAACGAGTTTTTGCGTACGCGTATAGTTTTGCCAGTTCGGGTCGCTCCCGGATCGTGGGCTGCTATCCGACTCAGACGTGTGCGACATGGTTGGCCCACGTTGTACCCGTTAGGGTTTCCCGAGCCGCACTATATATTGCCTTGCACTGCGTGCGCCGTCACACCCGAACCAATCTAGGTTTTGCCAATCTCGTGCCTTGCGTGCGCCGGCGTGTACCGGCGAACGGGACAGCAGGTCTCCGGAACCACTTGTCCTTGTGATCCTGTACGGGAGAGGGCGAATAAGGTTTTTGGGAAGCGCCCGCGCGACTGCTTTCAAGTTCTTCATCACGGCTCGACTTCCTGGACGATCTCCGGGTCCGCGGGCGACTCGTCTCCAACGTCGTCTTCTTCGAGCTGCTACCGTCGCCGCTCAAGCTGCTGCCGTCGCTGCTCCAACGACTACTTCATCTACAATTGTTCGGTACGTTCGTCACGTTCCGATGGCTGTGTTCGTAGATGTCTTGCTGCTGTTCATGTTAATTAATACGTCTAGTATTTTCGAGATTAACATGTTAGTAGCTCTTGCGATCATGCTTTATATTCTGGAATTAATCATGGAAATTATGCCTAATAATCCAACAATCCAAAAACCTTATATTTGTTATAGGCAATTTCCTGAGTTAAACATGGGACATCTATCTGATGCGCTGAGGCCGGACAAGTTTACCGGTGTGGACTTTAAGAGATGGCAGTACAAGACCACACTGTGGTTGCGATCTCTGAAAGTGTTCGAGGCTAGTGAGGGTTTACCTGAAGGAACTATATCTGACGAGGATCAGAACAAGTTCAAGGAAACCAATACTGCCTTTGTGGGACTCGTTCTGAGTGCTCTTAGCAACAAGCTGTTTGATGTGTACATGCACATTACAGATGCCAAAGAGCTCTGGGAGGCACTGAACGCTAAGTTCGGTGTAGCAGATGCTGGCAGTGAACTGTACATCATGGAGAGCTTCCATGACTTCAGGATGGCTAACAACCGTTCTGTAGTCGAACAGGCTCATGAGATACAGTGCATTGCTAAGGAGCTTGAGCACGCTAAGTGTGCCTTACCTGACAAGTTTGTGGCTGGATGCATTATTGCAAAGTTGCCCTCTTCATGGAGGAACTTCGCCACAACTCTCAAACACAAGAGACAGGAGATATCGGTTGAAAACCTGATAGCGTCTCTTGATGTTGAGGAGAAGGCTCGGGCTAAGGACACTGCTGAGAGAGGTGGTGAAGGTCAGTCTAGCGCCAACATGGTGCAGAAGAACTTTCACCATGGCAAGAGCAAGGCAAAGAGCAAGCCTTCCTTCAACATGCCTACCAAGACTACTTCTTTCAAGAAGAAGAAGAAGATGCTGAACAAATCTGAGCTAAAGTGCTACACTTGTGGAGAGCCCGGACACTTCTCTGTGGACTGCCCAGATCGTGCAGACAAGAAAGGGAAGGCGCCAAAGCATGTCAACGTCGTGACCGCTAGCAATGCTGATGGGTACGGTAATTTACCGATTGTGCTTTCAGTATTTCAATCTCCATGTTGGTGGATTGATACGGGTGCTAATGTTCATGTATGTGCTGACATCTCTATGTTCACTTCTTATCAGGTCGCAGATTCAAGCGTCTTAATGGGGAATGGATCACATGCTTCTGTTCGTGGTGTTGGCACGGTAGATCTGAAGTTTACTTCGGGGAAGATCGTGCAGCTGAGGAACGTGCAGCATGTCCCTACTATGAACAAGAATCTGTTAGCGGCTCCCTTCTATGCAGAGATGGGTTTAAATTAGTCTTGGAGTCCAATAAAGTAGTTGTGTCAAAGTTTGGACAATTTATTGGTAAAGGGTATGAGTGCGGAGGCTTGTTCCGCTTTTCATTATCGGATTTTTGTAATAAGTCAGTAAACCATATTTGTGGCAGTGTGGATTCGGATGCTAATGTTTGGCACTCTCGTTTATGTCATGTTAATTTTGGTTTAATGAGTAGACTTTCCAGTTTGAGTTTAATTCCTACTTTCACCATTGCCAAAGGTTCTAAGTGCCATAGCTGTGTGCAATCTAAGCAACCTCGAAAGCCTCACAAGGCAGCCGAGGAGAGAAACTTGGCACCTCTAGAACTCGTACATTCGGATCTATGTGAGATGAATGGCGTGTTGACAAAAGGTGATAAGAGATATTTCATGACTTTAATCGATGATGCTACTAGGTTCTGTTATGTATATTTGTTGCACACTAAAGATGAAGCTTTAGACTACTTTAAAATCTATAAAGCTGAAGTAGAAAATCAATTAGAGAGAAAGATCAAACGTCTTAGGTCAGATCGTGGTGGCGAGTATTTCTCCAACGTATTTGATGAATTCTGTGAGGAACATGGTATTATTCATGAGAGGACGCCTCCCTATTCGCCCCAATCAAACGGGGTTGCCGAGAGGAAAAACCGCACGCTGACCGACTTGGTGAACGCCATGTTGGACACTGCTGGTTTATCTAAGGCATGGTGGGGGGAGGCTTTGTTGACTTCGTGTCATGTCCTGAATAGAGTTCCTAACAAGGATAAAGAGAAGACACCTTACGAGGAGTGGTCTGGGAGAAAACCATCACTTTCTTATTTTCGTACTTGGGGATGTTTGGCGAAAGTCAATGTTCCAATTCCTAAGAAACGAAAACTTGGACCGAAGACAGTGGATTGTGTCTTTCTAGGTTATGCTCAGCGGAGCATTTGCTATAGATTTTTAGTGGTTAAATCTGAGATACCTGATATGCATGTTGATACTATTTTGGAATCTCGTGATGCAACATTTTTTGAGAACATGTTTCCTATGAAGGATATGCATAGCATTGCTAGAATTTCTTCTGAGATATTTGCTGAACCTAGTACATCTGTTGATCATTCTGAACAACCACATGTTGAGGAAGTCCTTGAGAAGGATGACAATGAATCAGCTCCCAAGAGGAGCAAGAGACAGAGGACTGAAAAATCCTTTGGTGATGATTTCATTGTGTACCTTGTGGACAATACTCCCACGTCCATTGCAGAGGCATTTGCATCTCCTGATGCTGATGACTGGAAAGAAGCTGTCCATAATGAGATGGACTCGATTCTTTCTAATGGAACTTGGGAATTATCTGAACGACCCTACGGCTGCAAACCTGTGGGTTGTAAGTGGGTGTTCAAGAAGAAGCTAAGGCCTGATGGTACTATTGAGAAGTACAAGGCACGGCTTGTAGCCAAGGGCTACACCCAGCGCGAAGGCGAAGATTACTTTGACACCTATTCACCTGTTGCTAGACTCACCACCATTCGTGTACTACTTTCCCTGGCTGCCTCCTATGGTCTTATCGTTCATCAAATGGACGTAAAGACAGCTTTCCTTAACGGAGAGTTGGAAGAGGAAATCTATATGGATCAGCCTGATGGGTTTGTAGTAAAAGGTGAAGAGAGAAAGGTGTGCAAATTGTTAAAATCTTTGTATGGGCTGAAGCAAGCACCTAAGCAATGGCATGAGAAGTTTGACAGAACTTTAACTTCTGCAGGCTTTGCCATTAATGAGGCTGATAGGTGTGTGTATTATCGCCATGGTGGGGGCGATAGTGTTATATTATGCTTGTATGTTGATGACATACTTATTTTCGGTACAAGCATGATAGTGATAAATGAGGTCAAGTCTTTTCTGTCAAAGAGCTTTGATATGAAAGATCTGGGACAAGCTGATGTGATCCTGAACATTAAGCTGATTAGGGATGAGAGTGGGATTACGTTAACGCAATCACACTATGTTGAGAAGGTCTTGAGCCGCTTTGGTTATATAGACAGCAAGCCTTCTCCAACACCCTATGATCCCAGTGTGACACTCAGAAAGAACAAAAAGGAAACGAGAGATCAATTAAGATATTCTCAAGTGATCGGTTCACTCATGTACCTTGCGAGCGCGACGAGACCTGATATCTCTTTTGCTGTGAGCAAGTTGAGCAGGTTCATGTCTAACCCGGGTATTGATCATTGGCATGCACTTGAAAGGGTCATGCGCTATCTGAACGGTACAATGAGTTATGGGATTCACTATTCAGGGCACCCTGCGGTGCTTGAGGGATACTGTGATGCGAACTGGATCTCAGATGTTGATGAGCTCTACGCCACAAGTGGATATGCATTTATTCTTGGAGGTGGCGCAGTGTCATGGAGGTCTTGCAAACAGACCATTTTGACGAGGTCAACCATGGAAGCAGAACTTGCTGCTTTAGATACAGCTTCTGTTGAGGCAGAATGGCTGCGTGAGCTCTTGATGGACTTGCCGGTGGTTGAGAAACCATTACCGGCCATCCTTATGAACTGTGACAACCAAACGGTTATCATGAAAGTGAACAGTGCTAAGGATAATGCGAAGTCATCAAGACACGTCAAAAGACGCTTGAAGTCTGTCAGGAAAATGAGAAACTCCGGAGTAATAACTGTTAGTTATATTCAAACAGACAAAAACCTGGCAGATCCCTTTACGAAGGGACTATCACGTAATGTGATAGATAGTGCATCGAGGGAGATGGGGTTGAGACCCGTGAGCGTTACACCATAGTGGTAACCCAACCTATGTGATCGGAGATCCCGTGAATTAGGACCTGGGAAGAACAAGCTAGTGGTTTAACAGAGGAGAGTTATTTTATAACCCTCTCCGTGGGAAGATGCATAACTCTCACATTCTGTAAGGCAGGTTGGCAATATGCCTTAATGTGTTTCTGTTGGCTATTCGTAGCAAAGGTGCTATCCTACAGAGCGACCTTGAAAGAACACACCTATATGAGTCCGACTGTTAAACGTCGCAGTCTATGAGATTTGGGTGATCTCTAGTAAGCTCATGAAGAGACCAGGGAGTATGACGCATATGCTCCACCCGCGGGGTAGGCTACTGGCAGCCACGTACTGGTTATGACTTTGAGTGAAGTCTATTGGCACCAAACTTGCAATTCAAGGTTCGTCCATTGTTCAAGTTGATGCACAATTTAATTTATTGCATTTAATAAGCATGAACCATTGTGATTAAAATTATGAAGTTGTGGGCTTGACAATAGTTTTGGTTGGGAGTTAGCCCATATGTGCTGTCACATGGCAAGCATTCAACTTTGCACTTATTTATATTTAGTTGATGTCATGTACTTTTGTTTATGGATGCCTATCATGGGTGAAATGAATGTGGATACTTAGTAAGTTCAAAGAGTTTGTATAAATGGTTAGAGGAATGCCTGGGCCGCTAATCTAAGCCATGCATCATTCATGGTGGAAATTTACAGCATAACCATAATGTTCATTCAGTGATGCACCTCATAATAAAAAGCTATACCCATAGTAAATAAAAGAGTGCTGAGATTGTTCATTGTCTGTTTGTCTTGTTGTTTTGACATGGGCTTGTTCATGTCATGGACAAGAGGTACCCCAGTGCAGCTCTTGATGATACTATTATTACTTGCAATGACCTTTATTTGAATTTACTTTGTGGACCAAAGTGAGTAACACATGGTGTAGGTACTTGTATTCAAGGGACATGAGACATTCAACCAATACATTGTCAAGCACACCACTCATATTTGCTTTCACTTTAAACATTAATCATTCAAGATCCTATGATAGGGGTAATGAGAGCTCCACACCAATGACTACCACATTGCAAGCATTAACTTAAGTAGAAGTGTTTGGAAGTTAGATAAAACTTATTCATGCTTTACCTCTACTTATTTATCTATCCAAAGTGTCCACCTTTTATATTCAGTTTTCATAAGAAGTACTCTATGACCACCATAGGATGTTTTTAATTTTCATTATGCATACATTTGGTGCATAGTAATTTCTTCTATGATACACTTTGTGAATTTATCATTGAACATCTTTACATTGAGTATTTGATATCACTTCATAATTTATCTTGCATATTGTTATTCCTTTGAAGAATGAATCATTTGACTTTATGTAGCAATAGTAATCACCTTTGATATTCATTGATAGTATTAAAATGCAAAGTCCATGTTAGTTTTATCACCTTCATACTCGGGACGAGCATGGGTTAAGCTTGGGGATGTTGATGCATGTAAAATGCATACATGAACTTTACATTTTATTACATGTTATTCCATGTTATGTGCATCATATAAGGGTTATATTCATGATTTATATTGAGTTTTGGGGATAATTAACAATTTTCCCATTTTTCTGGAATTAACCCTGCACTGTCAGAAAACCCCTTTTTCTATATTTTTGCGTTTCAGGCGACCAAATCACGTCATAATGACCTGAGATTTTACGGGGATCACTTTTTTGGAAGGAACGAAACGTAGGCGCAAAGGAAACGAAGAAACGGAGACCAGAAGGCCGAAAGAGGTGGGCCCACGCGGCCAGATTCCCTGACCGCGTGGGATCCACCAAAATGGCCCTCGGGCCTCCGCTGCCGTCGATCATTCTTCCCGAAGCTTCGTCTTGACCTAAAACCGACTATAAAAAATAGTCCCCCGAGGAGTTTCGCGAGGGGGCGGCGGAGAAACACAAAACCACGAAACAGAGAGTCAGAAGGCTGCCGCCGGAGAAGATCGGAGGGGGGAAACGCCGCCGGAATCACCTCCGGATGGCTCCACCCCCTCCGGCGTGTTCATCATCAACATCTACAGCAAGATCATCTCTATCTCTCCACTGTAAACTCTTGGCAAACATGATATATGATGCAATATACTATTCCCTTGATCTATTGTGTCTCCCCATCTATGTTTGAGAAGTGATTTGTTCATGGCAATAGTGAAATAGTTCGTTGATTGGTTGCATACAAGTTTTGTTATCTTTTATGATTGTCTTGATGTACAATGTATGAGTGCACGCATATATTGGGGAATGCATGTAAGGTGATCACCGTAGTGTAATGGATTGAGTAGGACGGGACTTGAAGTTACTTTATGGGACTTGAAGTTACTTTATGGGGGATATATTTGGGGGACCCTAGAACTTAAGGCTATGGTGGGACAATTATGTCTTAATAATTCTTGTGCTGCACATTTACTTGGCCATGAGATCCATCATAAGAGTTGTGTAATTTGCTCATTTACTTGGCTACACCTATTTATGGCTCCTTCCTAGAAGAAACAAGTAAGACTGAAACATGTGCTTCACTAATTGTGACAACCACACGAATGAAATAACAATTGCTAGAACATTTGCTCCCTTGAGATATTTGCTACTTGAGATATTTGATACTTGCTACTTTGAGAAACTTGTTTGAGAAAACTGTTGTGAGAAATTTGCTTTTGAAACTTGATTGAGAAACTTGCTACTTGATAAACCCATTCCACATCACTGATATAACTTGCTTCCATTAGTTAATAGTAAAAGTTCCTTTCATATTTAAATTTATTGCTTTGCATAAAAGGCCATATAAGAGGGTTATAGGGCTTTAGAGAATAGATAGTTTACCTTCAGCTCCTCGTGGGTTCGACACTCAAATACTTATCGAATTGTGCTACAGTGATTCCTTGCTCTTGGGATTATCACCGAGCCGCACTATATATTGCCTTGCACTGCGTGCGCCGTCACACCTCGAACCAATCTAGGTTTTGCCAATCTCGTGCCTTGCGCCGCCACCATAGTGTACTCCATCCCGTGCGCCGGCGTGCACTGGCGAACGGGACAACAGGTCTCCGGAACCACTTGTCCTTGTGATCCTGTACGGGAGAGGGCGAATAAGGTTTTTGGGAAGCGCCCCGCGCGACTGCTTTCAAGTTCTTCATCATGGCTCGACTTCCTGGACGATCTCCGGGTCCGCGGGCGACTCGTCTCCAACGTCGTCTTCTTCGAGCTGCTACCGTCGCCGCTCAAGCTGTTGCCATCGCTGCTCCAACGACTACTTCATCTACAATTGTTCGGTACGTTCGTCACGTTCCGATGGCTGTGTTCGTAGATATCTTGCTGCTGTTCATGTTAATTAATACGTCTAGTATTTTCGAGATTAACATGTTAGTAGCTCTTGCGATCATGCTTTATATTCTTGAATTAATCATGGAAATTATGCCTAATAATCCAACAGCTTGGCCACCATGTTCTCCAAGGACGAAGCTTGTGTGCATTAGCTAAGGTGTCACGGTCGTGGAACAAAACGGACAAGGTTGGCAATGGCAAATTCAAGATCAATGTCGAAGGTTCTATATCGATCAATACTTCAGAACGGTATGCACAAGCCCGATTATCACGAAGCTTGTGGTCGAGCACCTGCCGCGATCTTGATCGGGCCGGTGATCCGTCATTTTTGCCCGGCGACCGACAGCGATCCGCCATTACCCCGCGCACCTTTGGTCTCGCCAGCTTCGTGCGTGGACAGACTCCAGCGACGCTCCTGCACACGCGACTCCTTCAGTCCAGTCCAGAGTGTTCAAACTCCCAACGCTACCTGTCATGCAGAAAACCCAACGCAATAAACGTGTGCAGCGCCGGGAGCCATGACAGGCGCGTCGCAGTGGGTTCGTTCCCCATACCTCTCCGGCCTTACGTCCGACGGCACCACCACCGAGGCGCCACAACTACCACCAGGTACGATGGCGTCAATGGCGAGTCGACGTCGGGATTGCAACTGAACACGGCTCCGAGAAAGACAACCTTCAATATTCATGGCACCCATGGGCGGACCCACCATCCCTGTTGCCCGGGCCAGTGCCCGGGCTTCTCCATCGCTCGCCTCTGCTATTTAGCGATTCGCCACGGCAATTTCAATCGCTAGATGGAGTTGTGCCCAGGCTTGAACCGGCCAATTCTTGGGCCATGCCCACAAGCCAGCAAATTTTGGGCCTCAAATTGGGCCAGGTTCTCTTTATTTATCCTACTGGGCCAACGTAGCTAGTTACAGATCGATCACAGGAATCAATCCAAGGAGCATAATCAACAGGAACTAGCCACGCGAGAAAGAAAAGAAAGAGAGAGGCGGCGGCCTAGGGTTTTAACCCTAGCCGTCGCCGCCTTTGCCATCCACATCTTCATCGTCGCCGCCGGCAAAGATTCGACCGGTCCTCGCCTCCTCTAGTTGCCGTTATGGCACTAGGAGGGGTGGGGACCTCGGACCTGCGCACGGCGCTATACGAAGGTCCCTAATGTTAGAGCTTGGTTTTGATCGTCATCTTCTTCGTTAATGGAGATGGTATCGTCTGCAATAAGTGATCTCCCACGTTTCGTTCGACGACGAGATATCCTTCCCGGCGTAAATGGTGGTGTTGGAAGATTAAGTCTGTCTAGGTATGGTTATTCAGATCTTACTTCGCCAGATCAATCTTGGAGTGTTTCTCATGGTCGCCGCGAGGAGGTTTGTCCTCGCAATATCTATCCCGGCTACTATGTCTTCGGCAATGGTGATTCGTTCTCTCGGCTCCCAACGGCGTCGACAACGTGGTTCGGTTATTTGTCCCTGGAATATCAGTGGTGGTGCTCTTGCCGATGTTGCTTGATTAATTTAATGGTTGCGTGCGTGCACAAAGCCTTGGCATTGCGGCTCAAAATTAAAAAGGGAGAACCTTCGGTGGTATTCACAGGTGTGTGGTTTGATGGTTTTGGCGTTGTTCTACGGTTGCCTTCAGAAAAGTACAAGATTGTGTCATGGATGAAGAAAAGGCTTGAAGATCTCATAGATTTGCTAGTCTATTTTAATTTTGTTTTTGTAATCGGTTTAATCGTGTACTCTTTGTTGGTTTAATATATGTGGAAAATTCAAAAAAAAAATCAATCCAAGGAATCATCACCACTTCCGCTTCCGCAGTTCCGGAATCGATCCCCACTCGACTCGTCTCCTTCTGTGACTGAAACCCTAGTCGAGCGCGTCCTTCCGACGGGAAGCAGTCCGGTGAGGTGGCGACCTCCGGCGCTCCAAGGATGGCCTCCGGCTCCGCGGATGGGGTCGATCTTTCCACGCATCAGGGCGCATCCGGAGCTGCGCAGCCCGCGCCCGCGCGGTCAGGCGGCAAGCGGAAGCGAGGCTGCGGCGGCTCGAGCGTGACGGCGACTACGGCGAGCGGAAGTGCGGGGGAAACTTCGACCGGCGGGGGCTCGACCCAGGGGCGGCGGGCTGGCTCAATCTCAGCAGCTTCGGGCAGAAGACAGCTAGGTTTGCATAATTGCACTTGTCAGAATTGTTGCTTGGTTCCCAATTTATAATTTTAGCACTGCATTTGCTCAATTTAGATGTATAATGTATTTTGTATTTACTCTGAAATGAACTTGAAATGCTATTACTAAACATAAAATTGTTTAAATTACAGATATGAGTACCTTTTTGGTTGACGCAAGAAGCCTACCACACCCACAACCTGAACCGCAAAATGATGAGGAGACCCATGTGTTTAATCCGGATGATTGAGTTGGCTTTGATATTGCCGGTGTCAACGGCATCCGTTGAGAGGGCTTTCTCGGCAATGAAGATTATCAAGTCGAAGTTACGTAACAAGATGAAAAATGGTTGGTTCAATGACTTGATGATATGTTACACCGAGCGGGAAATATTTAGGCAACTTGATAATGATGCTATTGCCAAGCGGTTCCAAGCCATGAAGACAAGGAAAGTACATTTACCTAAAAGGCCTAGGCCTTGTTAGAACATGATTGATGGTATGTTCCTTTTCTCGTTAAGTTTATCTTTCGTTGGTACCATCATATAATATTCTTACCCAAATTTCTCTTGTTGTGTACAGACTTTTAGGTGCATTTGGACATTTTGTACTTTTGTGGCCGACCATTGGAGCTTCAATTGTCTAGTAATCATGAACATTTGAGCTTTTGTGGTCCACCGTTGGAGTTCTTATTAAATATTAACAATCTCATATTTAGTATCGCTGAACATTTATATTTGATATTATGTTTCTATGTACTTTGTCCGTCTCTGTATATGAAAACTCTTGTGTTTCCCTAGATTGGTGTTTACATTTGCCGATGTGTGTGCAATTTTTTTTGTTCCACTTTGGCGTGCCCAGGCTTGGAAAATTTTCTGGGTCCGCCTTTGATGGCAACCGAACGCAGACCATCCTGCTGATTGGATGGACCAGTTCCTCCTGTTTCCCGTCTTTGGCCAAAAGCTGGGGCGACAAGCCTGTAACACTGCTCATGAAAGTGATCTTGCCTAGCTACAAGACCGTCGAATCGGCATCGGGCTACAGGGAAATACATGTGTGGCAAATCATCAAGTGTTACCGATGGACGAACAGGTCCAATCGAACCACATGCTAAAAGGAACACAAACCAGAGTCGGAAAGAAAAGAACACAACCACTGAAACTGTTGGGAGAAAGAATGACATATATAGTTACGATTCCAATGCATTGAACATAAGGATGATTCTAAATTTGGTACTCCACTAGGTGAATGAATCTAACTAACATGTATTCCCTCCGTTCGGATTTAATTGACACATATTTTGTTACACATGGATTTATCTAGAGATCAAATAAGTATAAATACATTCATATTTAGACAAAACCAAGTCAATTAATTTGAAACGGAGGGAGTATTTGCAAAAAAAAAAAAGAATCTATCTAACATGCGTGGAGCACATGATCTATCGGCGCAGCAGTGCGCGAGACTTACTAATTACTAGGCATCTTGGCGCGGCAATGCCGCGCCCGTGTAGTAAATAAAATTTGAATTTTGTAATCTGTATATTTTAAAATTGTGTAGGTTTGAAAAGTTGTGGAATTCAAAGAAGTTTGTGTAACGATGAAATCCGTCGGAATTTGCTGGAATTAGTTGGAATTAATTTAACTGCATAATTGAAGGAATTATATTTTATGAGCATTTACTAAATTTAATTTAAATTCAAATCGTAATTAAAGGAAATAAATTTGCATTTTCTCCAAATATTCATTTAATAAATTATTTTAAAATTTATCTACATAGTTAAAGACAGTTAAGTTTTGTTATATTTAAATATGTTAAATAAGTTGAACTGATGAAATATGGTTTTACTTTGTTATTTTTTTTTGTGTAGTCCCATAATTGGAGGAAATATATCGTGGAAGCATTTTTAAAATTTATTCTATAAGTAGGGGAAAATGAATTTGTATTTCCTATAAATATTCACGTATATGAAATATAAAAATATGTTTGCATTACGTCGTAAATAGGTAGCATTTTTTTGTGTGGTCATTTTGATGTTTTTTTCATATATTTTTCTGATGGGTAGATTTAAAGGTGTTGTTTGGAAAATCTATGTCTGAAAATTAAGGGATCCATTTTGAACATGTTGATTTTTTTTTTTTTGGTTTGAAATGATTGAGCTTAATTGTAAACAGCTCTTAAGTTAAATTGTTCAGTATTGCATAAATTGGACACAAATAGTTGGGATCATTTTTTGAACAATTTGATATGATATGAATTGTGAAAGTGCAATTCAATTTAATTTCAAGTTAATTAATCATGTATGAAATGCAGTAGTTTTAAAATTTGTTTTTTTTTCTCTGTAGATTTTCATACATTGTCTGCATTGCTATGAATTTCAGATGAGAAGTTATATTTTTTACAAATTTTAGTATTTTTTTGAAATTATGAAATTAAAGTGTAATTCAATTTAAAATAAAGTTGATTAATAAAGTATGGAATGCAATAGTTGCAAAGGGTTTTTTTTTCTGCAAATTTTCATATATTCGTTGCATTATTTCGAATTTGAGATGAAAAGTTATAAATTTAACAAATTTAATTGTTTTCTGTAAATGCCGAATTGCACAAATCCTCCAATATGGTTGTAAATCAATCTTGAAGAATGTGCACGTTTGAAAATTGTCCAAATTTTGAAAATTGTTGGAATAAAAAAAAACCGCGTTTTGTAGATGCTCAGATTTTAAAAATTAGCCAAGTTAGAAAAATTTTAAGTTTTGAATTACAAATCGTGAGAAATTTGAAAATTTGTTAAATTTAATAAATTCAAGTTGACTAATTCTGCATGGAATGCAATTGTTGTAATTTTTTTCCGCACATTTTGTTACATTATTTGTATTATTTCGAATTACAGATTAGAAGATATAAGTTTTATGTTTTTTTTGTATTAATTTTCTGGTAGAGGGGACCCACGTGGCGGAGTTTTTATCATTTATGGAAGTTGTTTCGGAAAATGCGAAATTTCTGACACGTGGGGTCGCTGTGACGTCATACGGTGACGCAAGCAGGTGGTGGAATCGACCGCGCGGCGGAGCTGCGGCGGAGCAGCCGCGGACGCACGCGGGGTTGCGAGCGTGTGGATCTGTGAGAGGAGATCGCTGCGAACCGGACGCGTGGCGGGCCAAGTGGTTAGCGGAATCGCCGGCGGCGAGGAAATATGCGGCGGCGGACGGCGAGGCGAAACGCGGTGGTCTGCCGGGTGCCGGCGATTGGGGTCGTTCCGGCACGCGATAGTCATCGAGGAGATAGAAGGGAGGACGGCGAAGGTCGCTGTGGCCGTGGATTCGTCGGAGGAGGTGTGGAAGAGCGGCATGTCGCGTCGGCGGCGACGGCGATCTCGCCGCCGCGCGAGAGAGAAAATAGAGGGGAGCGAGGTGTGTGGATGGTTTTGCACGTAAGCCCCTAGCGTTTCTGGAATTTGCGATTCAGTCCTTTGCGGGGGGTTTCTTGCAAAGTTCCGCGCCAAAATCCGTGAGGGAGGGGTCACCGGCTGGCAGCCGGTGGGAGCACGCATCAATTTTCGTGCGCGTCAGGGGTGCACCGGCTGCGGCCGGGCGTCGCGCGCCAAAATTCGTGCGCGTGCGTGCGCATCTGACCGGCTGCGGGTGCGTGACCGGCTGCAGATGTGCGCCAATTTTCGAGCAGCTACGGTGCCGTGCGCAGCTGATCACCGGGCGGGTTGCTATGATCCGTTGATTTGCGGTCGGACGGGCAGGATTTGTACTGTAGCTACTGAGCATTTGCTAAATTTAATTTAATTTCAAATCGTAATTGAAGGAAATAAATTTGCATTTTCTCCAAATATTCATTTAATAAATTATTTTAAAATTTATCTACATAGTTAAAGACAGTTAAGTTTTGTTATATTTAAATATGTTAAATAAGTTGAACCGATGAAATATGGTTTTACTTTGTTATATTTTTTTTTTGTGTAGTCCCATAATTGGGGGAAATATATCGTGGGAGCATTTTTAAAATTTATTCTATAAGTAGGGGAAAATGAATTTGTATTTCCTATAAATATTCACGGATATGAAATATAAAAATATGTTTGCATTACGTCGTAAATAGGTAGCATTTTTTTGTGGTCATTTTGATGTTTTTTTCATATATTTTTCTGATGGGTAGATTTAAAGGTGTTGTTCGGAAAATCTATGTCTGAAAATTAAGGGATCCATTTTGAACATGTTGATTTTTTTTTTTGGTTTGAAATGATTGAGCTTAATTGTAAACAGCTCTTAAGTTAAATTGTTCAGTATTGCATAAATTGGACACAAATAGTTGGGATCATTTTTTGAACAATTTGATATGATATGAATTGTGAAAGTGCAATTCAATTTAATTTCAAGTTAATTAATCATGTATGAAATGCGGTAGTTTTAAAATTTGTTTTTTTTTCTCTGTAGATTTTCATACATTGTCTACATTGCTATGAATTTCAGATGAGAAGTTATATTTTTTACAAATTTTAGTATTTTTTAAAAATTATGAAATTAAAGTGTAATTCAATTTAAAATAAATTTGATTAATAAAGTATGTAATGCAATAGTTGCAAAGGGGTTTTTTTTCCTGCAAATTTTCATACATTCGTTGCATTATTTCGAATTTGAGATGAAAAGTTATAAATTTAACAGATTTAATTGTTTTCTGTAATTGCTGAATTGCACAAATCCTCCAATATGGTTGTAAATCAATCTTGAAGAATGTGCACGTTTGAAAATTGTCCAAATTTTGAAAATTGTTGGAATAAAAAAAACCGCGTTTTGTAGATGCTCGGATTTTAAAAATTAACCAAGTTAGAAATTTTTTAAGTTTTGAATTACAAATCGTGGGAAATTTGAAAATTTGTTAAATTTAATAAATTCAAGTTGACTAATTCGGCATGGAATGCAATTGTTATAAAAAAAATTCCGCACATTTTGTTACATTATTTGTATTATTTCGAATTACAGATTAGAAGATATAAGTTTTATGTTTTTTTTTGTATTAATTTTCTGGTAGAGGGGACCCACGTGGCGGAGTTTTTATCATTTATGGAAGTTGTTTCCGAAAATGCGAAATTTCTGACACGTGGGGTCGCTGTGACGTCATACGGTAACGCAAGCAGGTGGTGGAATCGACCGCACGGCGGAGCTGCGGCGGAGCTCGCAGCGGAGCAGCCGCGGACGCACGCGGGGTTGCGAGCGTGTGGATCTACGAGAGGAGATCGCTGCGAACCGGACGCGCGGCGTGGCGGGCCAAGTGGTTAGCGGAATCACCGGCGGCGAGGAAATATGCGGCGACGGACGGCGAGGCGAAACGCGGTGGTCTGCCGGCGATTGGGGTCGTTCCGGCACGCGATAGTCATCGAGGAGATAGAAGGGAGGATGGCGAAGGTCGCTGTGGCCGTGGATTCGTCGGAGGAGGTGTAGAAGAGCGGCATGGTGCGTCGGCGGCGACGGCGATCTCGCCGCCGCGCGAGAGAGAGAAGAGAGGGGAGCGAGGTGTGTGGATGGTTTTGCACGTAAGCCCCTAGCGTTTCTGGAATTTGCGATTCAGTCCTTTGCGGGGGTTTTCGTGCAAAGTTCCGCGCCAAAATCCGTGCGGTAGGGGTCACCGGCTGGCAGCCGGTGGGAGCACGCGTCAATTTTCGTGCGCGTCAGGGGTGCACCGGCTGCGGCCGGGCGTCACGCTCCAAAATTCGTGCGCGTGCGTGCGCAGCTGACCGGCTGCGGGTGCGCGACCGGCTGCAGATGTGAGCCAATTTTCGTACAGCTACAGTGCCGTGCGCTGCTGATCACCGGGCGGGTTGCTGTGATCCGTTGATTTGTGGTCGGACGGGCAGGATTTGTACTGTAGGTACTGTAGCTAGCTACAGTAGATACAGTACTGCGGGCGTTGAGACGCGGAGGAAATGTCCTCCCTTTATATATACTAGTGGAATTTTGCGCGGCGTCACGCCGCGCCTCTGTTGAATGTTTTTATTGGCAGTGTACGTTGCTGTTGATTGTTTTAACTGGCAGTGTACGTTGTTGATGGTATTGTATCTCATATCAGGTGGATGATCGTGTATTTTTGTATGTATATGGGTTTTCTGTAGGTAAGTAATTACGTGTATGTGTGGTGAATTGTAAATGTGAAAAACTCTGCCTCTGATGATTTGTTACAGATAAAAGTATTATGGTGAATGAAAGTCAAAGTAGATGAAATAGTTGTATAGAAAGGTTTACAGAGAATGACAGAAACCTCGGTTGTTTTGTACAATAAGTATTTATATAAGCAGTAATTAGGCTGCCCCCATCGTTAATATAAATTTAACTGTAGGGGATTTCCCTACGGTCCTGGTATTAAAAATAATAATTAATCAAGTACCTTCTTTCAAACTGGTTGCAAATTGTTGCTGTATAATTACACAGAGTCGTGCCTATCAATCTTGTAGTGTCACAGTGTCACTCTATCAATCCTGCAGTGTCACCAAAAAAACCATAGAACAGATCAGAACCAAAGCCTTAGTCATCCAGCGAAATAGTCATAGCAAATATAGTAAAAGAAGCAAAATAGGTGCAAGCCTGAGTTAACCCATAAAAGAAGAAACCGAAGAACAGCCAACTAAAACCTGGGCTAAAAATAAGCGTGAATCTGAAAGAGAAACTGGGACAAAGTGATACTGATCAGCGCAACCCTCACCATGTTTTTGACTTTGCTGCTGCGTCGTCGCCACCCATAATTACCCTTTGATATCTCTAAACTATGTTGATCATAAATTGCTCTATAGAGATCATGAATTGTTCAAGTAACAAATGGCAATACAGAGAATGAGCCTTTATGTAGGAGGACACTAACCAAAAGCAAAACAACTTAAATACATATCTTTTTCATTAAGATTCCACCTAATCGCTGAAACTGAAACATGAGGTGTTAACTTATGTAGGACATTTAAATAAATAGGGTAGTGCAACTGAAAATGGCCACAACTTCTAATGAGCCTTAAGATCATCTATTTTGGATCTATAAGCAAACCATGTTGGTTCAAAATTAACATAAGGCCAGAAACTCTACATATATGAAGCTTTGAGACCTCAATGCTCCAATATCTTACTAATAAAGGCTCTGGTGAAGTCGACCAATAAGCCGTATGGGCTAATGCAGCTCATATTTTTTCAATTAGGAAAGAAAGGATAAAATAAATTGATCGGGATAAAAAAGGAATGTATGATCTGAAAGACATACGCACCATTCAAAGCACTTTTGCTGAGTAGTATAAAATTCTCACATAGTCACATATTGGAAAATAGCCGACTGCATTCACTCCTGGAAATGAAATTGACACTCCGTGGCCAAGTTTTCACCTTAACTCTGAAATTCAGAGAAGTTAACAAATAAAACAGCAAAGCATGGTAAAGAATATTCAAATAGAAGTTCGTAACTTATACCAAGATGGCCATTTACACTAATTAACTATAGTCTGTAATATACCTTTACATACAGAGTGTGTACTGTACATCTATTTAAGGATAAATTTGCTCATAACCTGAAAGAAAATAAATCACTTATGAGTACCGGTGTGCCACCTCCATATGTAAATTGGATAACGGGTAGTAGATTGGATAGCGGTAGTAGATTGGATGCTTCAGTTCCACACAGTCGCCTTCCAATCGCTGCATAGATCAAGAGGAAAAGCGCCCAAATCAGCTCACCCACTTTATTGAACAGAATGGAAAAGCAAATAAAACCCATGGAAACAAAACTATACAGCAATGGTATGCATCACAAGATTGACAACACGTATTTGAAGGAAGTAGAGATTGACTACATAATACGTCCATGATTCGTTTAAATGGTAGTACATTTGTAACAATTTTAAAAGCGTATGTACATACATGCAGTCAATGTCGAAGCAAATACAATGTTTAGCAAGCAAGTTACGAACAACTGATTGGACCAGCAGCATAAATAGTGTAGATGTCGAGTACCCACTACTGGTTTACAGAAGAGGAAAAAAGATTCATGCGAAAGCAGCCACTGACCCTGTGGTGATTAGCTGCTATGGCTAGCTTGCTATGTGACTAAAACTGTAGTGGTGGCGTTGTGTAATTAGCAGTAGATGAAGCACGATACAGTAATCAAGCATAACCATCCCAGTAGCACAAGCATCCTAGTAGAACCATCCTACTAATTCTAATTAGCAGCAGATCAAGCACAACCATCGTACTACCTAGCAGTAGATCAAGCAGAACGCACTAAGTATCCAATTGATCGATTGACCAGATCGAGCACAACAATCCCAGTAGCAAGCAGATCAAAAAACCAGCCCGGCCACCGTCGAGCTGCCTAGCCCGGCCGCCGCCGGCCGGCCCGGCCAGGGATCCGGCCATCTTCGCCTGTGTGAGCGCCTGATTCGCTGCCGCCGTCATCTCCTGTAGCAGAGAGGGAAGGGCTGTTGGGGAAGAGCACGGGGAAATGAGGAGAGACGTGGAGAGGGAGAGGGAGGAGATGCTACCTTGGTAGCCGGTGAAGCCATGGGCTTGGGGAGGCGCTGGAGGAGGAGGGGGAGGGGCGACAGCGTCTTGGCGGCGCTTGATGGTGAGGGAGGTCGTGGAGAATCGCCCGGAGTAAAGAAGGAACAGTACTCCGCAGCGGCAGACGGCGAACACAATGCCGCGTCGGGCGGCTGGAGGAGCAGCCAAGCGGCGACGGCGGGCAGGGTCGCGCGGCCGGGAGGGCGCGACGGCCGGAGGCACCGGCGACCAGGCCCGCAAGGAGACGGGGAGGAGCTCCGGCGACCGAGCTCACGCCAGAGAAGGGGAAGCCTCGGCCCCGGCGGCCGGGGGTGGAGGGCGGCGTGGGCCCGGGACTGGAGGCGGCGTCGGCGGCCGGAGGCGGAGGGCGGCGCCGGCGGCCGGGCTGGAGGGCGGCACGGGACGCGCAGGAGGCGTGGAGGCGATCGCCGCCAGCCGCCACGATTCGCGAGAGGAAAAGAGGGAGGAAGAGAGGAGGATTGTGAGGACGCTTTTCCACCGGGGTCCTCGGGGTTTCCACAAATTGCGAAAACATCCATTTCTTCGTGGAATCGTGGACTGTGGAGCAAGCGCTTGATTAGTGAGGGTTGTTTCTAGAAAAGCGTCACGGTGGAGCTGTTTGAGCCGTTGGATGAAGAGGCTACGGCGCGGATTTGAGCACTGTAAAACACTGTAGCAATCTACAGTGTTTACTGTAGATAGCTACAGTCGCCGACCGCGGAGAGGCCGCGGATCGGACCATCTTTTTATATATAGTATCTATCTATGTGTGCGCGAGCGGTCAGTGTCCCTTCCCAGCCGGAGTACGCGCGTAGGGGCCGGCAGTCGTCGATATTTTGATGGAGCTAGCTAGCCGAGCGTTGTGTCGTCCGCGGTGCACGTACACGTCGTCGCCGAGGGGACGCGTGATCAAAATATCGTCGTCCATCGAGTTGCCGTCGATGTACGTACTCGATCCAGTTTTCGTTGCTGCGAACCGTGGACAGATTAGGCGTTTTTACTGGTCGGTCGTGCACTGGTACGTGCAAGTGGATGCTCGGAGAATTTACGCGAGCAACTCTCTTCCCGTGCGACCACAAGGGTTGCAAGATCTTCCTAGTTCCTACTCAACACCCTCTACGATTATTCGCACCTTGGAGCGTCTCTCTCCCCCGTCTACAGTAGCAGGAGAGCGACTTTTGGGATCCGAAGCTCGCACCGCCGCCTCGCCGTCGATCCGGTCGATTCCCCGCTCTCCGGCGCCGCTCCGGCGGCGGGAGGACGGGGAATCGCCGGATCCGTGTACATAGGTAGTGTAGGAGTGGGTTTCGCCGTTGCTGGCGTCGCCATGGAGGAGGAGGTGGCGTCGGTGGATCTGTTGCAGGTGGAGTTCTTCCTCCGCGGCGACGGTGCTTCTCGGAGCCCTGGCGCTGCTCCTCTGCCGCTCCCGCGCTCGCAGCTCTGCGGAGCTGCCGTGCGCGGTCTCCCCTTCGCCGGATGCCGCGGGACGGCGGCTCTGGCGTCGACGATCTTCGTGCAGGTGGCTGGTGTTTTCCGGTTCGACAACGGCGACGTCCGCTGGCGTAGGTCCTCTGCGGCCGGCGATCGGCGACTTCCCGCCCGCTCGGGGGTGCTCTCGTTCCAAGGCGTCATGGAGAGCAAGAGCGGCGGCGCGCCACCGACGGCGTCATGGACGAAGACGGAGTCGATTTGCAGCAGGGATGCGACTGTAATTTCTATCTTTCTGAGGACCTTGTTGTAATTGCTGGTTTGCATCCAGCCCTTGTACTCGCAAAAAAAAAACTCTCTTCCCGTGCTAGATGTGTGGGGGACAAGCACGGATCGATCACGGATTAGCTAAGGTGTCAACAGCAATGGCTTGGATCCATCTCTCGGAACATGCTTCACTCGTACAGCAAACCTAGCTGCTAGCTCCTTTTGCCACGGAATTAATTGCATTCACGTAGTAGGAGTAATCTTATTCCTATTTACCATTTAATTGATCTCTATAGTCCGTGTCGCATGTTTTAGTCCTACGGCATACCTTTCCAAAAACCGAGATGAAATCTTTGCATTTTCGCTAAGTAACCAGAAAATCGATGTCCGGTTAGCTACAAGAAAACTCTATTAATTAAAACCACTATTACAACGACCTGGCCATCACCGTGGACTTGGAACAAACCACAAAGCAGATCGAACAGCGACGGCCATCCATAAACATCATCATCCCGCCCTCTCTTCTGATCCGGCTACTTTGACTTTGTCACAGGCAAGCACTAATTAATCCGACCAACGAACCGGCCGTACTATGGACCTGCTCAGCTCACACAATTGTTCGACACATTGCGAGCAAGGCGGCTCGTCAGTCGTCACTGCCTTGCATTAGAAAGTTGAAATTCTTGTTCTAACGAAGATCACTACACGAATTAGAGAGTGTTGCACACAAAACCATCCTTCCCGTAGCATCATGCATAACTGCCATATCTCTCCAAGACACTCCAACTCCAACTTTGACATGACACTGTAGAAATGTTCTGCAGATAAAACCTAGACGACTTGGGGTTGTTATGGCCTCCTCGTGCCATGAGGCCACACATGTATTTCGCCATTACAAATCAACCCTACAACAAACTGAGCCAGGCGAAAACAATAAAAACTAGGTCACCAAAAGGCCGAGCACCAACAACTCAACAATGCCTCATTGAGGTCAGAGCCACGGGACAGGCTCTCATTCTCCCCCCCCCCCTCCCTTCTCTCTCAAATATTTGAGAGTCTCTCGTGTCCCCGGCCCTCTCATTCTCTTCCTCCGCCAATGCCACTAACCGGAGTGAGGATGGGGGGTGGTCGGACCTCTCCCGTTATTGATAGTAGGGCTGGTTTTGCCTCCTTCTATAGGTGTAGGTTAAAGAGTAGGGTTTGATTTCTTGTGATGGCAGTTTGACGGGATGTCGTGAAGTCTTTCGTTCTGGCATGGGGCATGGTGCTGGACGACGTGCCTGAGGTCCCTCGACGTGCTTCCAAGGTGGGAGCCAAAGGTGGGTAATTTTGGTGAGACCTCCTTAAATAATTGTCGTTTCTTCCTCTTGATTCGGAGAATTGTTTATGTTCTTTTTCTCTTGGCCGACCATGGTGGTGAGTGTGGTGCCTTGAGAAGATGGAGGAAGGTGTGAATTTGGTTCATGCTGCAATTTGGAGAGTACTACATGGTGACCTTGTTAGCCGTCGTGACCATGGACCAAGGTTTGGCATTTCTTCAACCTCCGGTGTGGAGGCACGTTTCGCACTAGTAGGAAACTAGCTTTCTGTGGAACCACATTCTGTGGCGCACCAAATAGCCATGCGCCACAAAAAATATTTCTGTGGCGCATAGTTTTGCATGCGCCACAGAAATGTGGAATTCTGTGGCGCACGGAAACCACATGCGCCACAGAATTCCGCATTTCTGTGGCGCATACAGCTATATGCGCCAGCACATCCAACATGCGCCACAGAATTGGCGCATATAGCTGTATGCGCCACAGAAAAGTCAAAAAGTTTCAAAAAAGCCAAAAAAAATCAAAACAAATAAAAAAATTCAAAAAAAAAAGTTAAGGTACTTTCTGTGGCACATGGGGTACTCCATGCGCCACAGAAATTGTTGGTCTCAGATCCCCCCCCCCCCCCCCGTGGATCGCCTTTTCAGTTTTGCGAACAAGAAAAAAAATTATAAAATATTCAATAAATAAAATCCTTTGAGATATAGTTATGTTTTACTGTCTACTTGGTATAGAAATTTCGAAATATGAATTTTGACCTTTTTTGCAAAAACCAGAAAAAAAGTTTGAACGGCCATAACTTTTGCATACGATGTCGGAAAAATGCGTTTAATATATAAAAAAAACTAGAGAAAAATTGGAGCTCGATTTCACCGGGTTTACCCGGTGAACTTTTCTCAGATCCTCCAAATTCCAAAAAGAAAAAAAGTTATTTCAAAAAGAAGATTTTTTTAATTTCAAAAAAATTCAAAAAATTCAATTTTTTTTTGAAAGTTTTCTTATTTTTGATTTTTATTGGATTTTTCAGGATTTTTTGAATTTTTGGCATTTTTTTGCATTTTTTGAATTTTTTCTAATTTTTTGGGATTTTTAGGAATTTTTTTGATTTGCTTTTGAAACTTTTGAAGTTTTTGATTTTTTTTTTAAATTTAAAAACAAACATATATATACATACCACACATAAACTACACACACATATACAAAGCTTAAGAGGGTTGATATGATACTTATATCAATAAGAACTTGAGTATCATAAGGGTAGCTAAGCTGAATAGAACTTAGAAGTTAAGCGTGCTTGGGTTGGAGCAATTTGAGGATTGGTGACCTTGCGGGAAGTCAACATTTCAGATGGGTTAAAAAATTCAGAAAAATAGGAAAAAATTCAAATATTAAGGTTTTTCCAAATTATTTCAATTCCTGATTTTTTTTGAATTTTTTTGAATTTTTTGAATTTTAGAGAATTCTGTGGCGCATGGTACCCCATGCGCCACAGAATTGTACCCCATGCGCCACAGAAAAAAAAAATTAGTGGCGACAATTCTGTGGCGCACCCACCATGCGCCACAGAATTGTTTTTTGGTGCGCCACAGATAGGGTTTTTCCTACTAGTGTCGGAAATTCTCGTCAGCATCCATTGCATTCTCGTCCCCAAGTGGTGCGTCCTTGGTGGAGTCTGAAACCTAGTGGACAGGACCAAGGACTTGACTGCTTTTCATGTTGTCCTTTAGGGTCCTCTCTGCAAATTTCCATGGCTGTGTTGTATCGTCTTATTTTTTGTCAGGGTTATGTGTAAAATTTAACTCACCGACGATGATTTAATGCAGCAATGTCGGAGCCACTAGCGCCCAGCTAGAACCGGAGCTGAAACGATATTTTCTTCCCAAATGAACCAATATAAGTTAGCTAACATAGAGACTAGGAGATACTATTCTATTTTTATTTTTGAAAGAAACTTAGACATGCCTGCCTTGGTATAGTTTTTTTTTAACCTGCTGCCTTGATATAGTTAGGCATAAAACCTCAAGACAACAACAGAAACATACCACTAGTGCTAATAGCGTTGGTGACAGGAACTTTCAACCCCACAGGGAGGGCTTCAGTTGCCCTTCCCAACCAATCAACCGATGCCATGTGAACTTCCTGTAGATTGCTTCCCTCATTGCTTTTCATGTTTATGTTTTAGGGTCATCTCTGCAAATTTTCATGGCTTTGTTGTATCGTCTTATTTATGTCAAGGTCCTGTGTCTAAAATTTAACTCACCGACGATGATTTAATGCAGCAATGGGGGTCCTTCGAGACCCCCTCTTACCGTTAATAAAAAAAGGTCGGAGGCACTAGCGCTCAACTGGAATCGGAGCCCAAACGACATTTTATTCCCAAATGAACCAATATAATTTAGCTAACATAGAAACTAGGAGATACTATTCTATTTTTATTTTGAAAGAAACTTAGTTTGGAAATGCCTGCCTTAATTGTTTTTTATGTTATTATGCCTGCCTTGATATAGTTAGGCATGAAACCTGTAGACAACAACAGAAACATACCACTAGTGCTAGTAGCGTTGGTGACCGCAACTTTCAACCCCACACGGAGGCTTCACTTGCCCTTCCCAACCAATCAAACTAAACGGATGCTTAATCAAATATCTCCAACACTTTGCTCCATGAATCACGTGAGCACGCAGTACGAATGCCCACCACACCTCTTTGCAGTTGAATCTCGCTCGGCACTGACGATGTGCATGCGGCCTCTGCGCTGAGCCCGACAAGCTGAGGTGGTCCTAGGTTGCTACTGCTGGATTTTTTTATAAATATAGTCATCTGCCTAATGTTATTGTCAAAAATAGCCCTCTCCGAAATTCATTGTCAAAACTAGCTTGGCGGGAAGCAGAAAAAACGACACGTGTCTCCTCCCACCATGAAGGGTGGCGGTAGGTGCTTCCCGCCATCCGGATTGACGGAAGGCCCTTTCCTCCCATGGGAATGGCGGGATGTGGTGTGCCCTGCTTTGTCACGCTCCTGCTGCTAATATATGTGTATGCATGTATCTTGTGGGGCCTAGCTGAGGAGAGTGAGTGCCGCTGCATGCACCAATTCTACTCCCCACATACAAGTGCATGCGTAAGCTGGTCCCACGGCTGCATGCATATTAGCATACGAGATCATACTAGCAGCAACATTCCTCTGCTAGGGCCCACCACATCCCACCGTTCCCATGGGAGGAAAGAGCCTTCCGTCAATCCGGATGGCGGGTAGCACCTACCGCCACCCTGCATGGCGGGAGGGGACACATGTTGCTTTTTCTGCCTCCCGCCAGGCTAGTTTTGATAATAACTTTCGGAGGGGGCTATTTTTTTTAGCAATAACGTTCGGCAGAGGGCTATATTTGTAAAAAATCCTACTACTGGAAGAGTCGATTGAGATCTCCCACCCGACAGCAGGATCAGACCCATATTTATGCTTTCAGAGGAACACCACCCAAAAGCCTACCCTCTCCCTATCTGCATTTAACAGCAAGCTTGACACTGCCCTGCACTTGTCAGCACTTGTGCATCTGTGTCCAGATCCTCTGTGCGTGCCAAAGGTTCTCAGTTGGCCAACCATGGCCATCATGCCGTGCTGCTCCGGGGCAATTTTGACGAATTTGACCCTTTTTTGAATTCATTTCACAAAATGAACCCAAATTCAAATTATTTCACGATCTAACCCTTTCTCACGGCGCCCGCCCCCGGGGCGCCATACTCTACTGCACGACGCCCTGCCTCAGGGCGCCGTTGACCCAGCCACGTCGGACTAGCAGGCCCCACAGGCCCTAAGTACGGCGCCCCAGGACAGGGAGCGTTTTTCGAGTACTAGATATATTCATAAATGCCCTTTATTCTATCCTGGAATTTTACCTAAGGAGAAGAAGCATGGCGCCTTGACTAAAGGCGTTGAACTAGTAGGAATGGCGCCCGTCCCGGGGCGCCGTACTTAGGGCCTGTGGGGCCTGCTAGTCCGACGTGGCTGGGTCAACGGCGCCCTGAGGCAGGGCGTCGTGCAGTAGAGTATGGCACCCGGGGGCGGGCGGGTTAGATCGTGAAATAATTTGAATTTGGGTTCATTTTGTGAAATAAATTCAAAAAAGGGTCAAATTCGTCAAAATTGCCCTGCTCCGGCGAGAGACAGAACGGGAAGTACCAAAATATTTCCGTGGAAATTGGTGGCTTCATAATGATTTTAGTTGAATATTAGTCTGAATGGAAAAGTTGATGAAGTCATGTATGTTTGTATGCGCCTCACCTTTGTGAAAGGAGATTGCTGGCCATGGCTATGATCACCAATCTGAATGTTGTTTTGGTCCCGAGCAAGCAGCAGCATCATCCAAAGTCTCATCTTAAAAGCTGAAAATAAAGGAGACATGGAGCCCTATCAATGGAGCTGGAACTTGATGATTGTTTTGGAGTGCCGACTCCAGCTTACTGCTTTGACACACTATGATGTCATGGGCAGAAAAAGTGCTACTACAAGAGAAAAAGAACTAGCATCGTCGGCAAGGCATGACACGAACTGAACCCATCGACCGTACGACTACCTAAAACTTGATGAACAAACTTGTACTAGTAAAAGCCTGGCCTGCGTTGGCAGTGAAAATCAAGTACACACAACATGCCATGCATGCGCTCTCCTCTGCCAATCTTTGGAAGCGGCGAGAGCGAAAAGGCAGAGCGAGCAGGCGGCGCAGAACCACAGAAGCTCCATGCATCTCGCCGTCGGCCGTCCTACCGAAAATGACATGCACGCCATGTCTTTTTCCAGAGAGTTATACATGACCACCACGTTACGTCGCCGGTCGACGTTGCCGGATGCTACCACTGCACTACTCTCTCTGCCCCGCCGCGACGACCGCTACAGTCGCCGCCGGGGTAATCCTGTCCATGTCGTCAGCTCGACGCGTCGCCGTCGAGACGCTGTAGCAACGCAACTGTAACGGCCTAGTACTGGCAGCGTTAGCTAGTACGAGAACTGGTGGTACATCATCGTAGCCATGCTCCAGATCAATGCACGTCCCGTCCTCCATCTACTACGTACGTACATACACATAAATGTAAGTACAAAGTTTGCCATACCTTTGCGTCTCGCGTCGTGCCAACTCTTTCTACATGGGCCGTGCCACATGTAGAAAGTTATATAGTCCTAATATTTTGTTATTGTATTGATCTGATCCTCGTGAGATATATATCATCGTATAGAGAGGTTGACCGACTTGGAGAACAAGAAGGTCTAGCAATTCCAGTCTATTTCTAACTCCTACGCGTACATATATTCTAACACCACTTGAAACTTACCTAGCAAGACGTTTTCGCTAGGTTGTTCTACTCTGTGGTCAGTGATGGATCTTTGCAATAGTCTGTTCAAGTGGGGATGGCGTGGCGGCGAGCCGTCGACAACATCATGTGGTGAACTTGTATCCTCGGGTTCCATCGTTGCGATGACGCTGGCTCCAATATAGGAGCACTACTCGAGAGGTTTTCTAAGGGGTGTGGAGACAGTAGTCTGCGTCAGTGGCATGTGGAAGGTGGTGAATTTTGTACTGGGGTTCGTGGTTGGAAGCTGGCGGACATGGTTTCCTCCTCCACCGACGTCGTCGCGCGGGGTGCTAGGTTTTGAGGCCAATAGCGTGTCTGGGGTGCTGCCCCGGTCTGATTCTTTCAACGATAATGATTTTGCCTTTGGCGAGCTACTTTGCAGGTGCGTAAAGATGCATATCAGTGGCGGAGGCACGTAGAGATCGACTGAAGAGGTGACATGTTGATACATCTCAAACGTATCTGTATTTTTTGATGTTCCATGCATGTTTTATACCAATTGCTACATGTTTTATATACACTTCATATCATTTTTATACATTTTCTGTGACTAATCTATTAACAAGATGCCACAATGCCGGTTCATGTTTTCTGCTGTCTTTTTGTTTCAGAAAAGTTAGTAAGGAAATATTCTCGGAATTGGACGAAAATCAACGGGGATGAGTTTTACACCGACACGATTACGAAGTCCGAAGGGCGAACGAAGAGGCGCCCCGAGGGGCCAAGACGCCACCTGGGCGTGGCCCCATCTGGAGGCACGCCGGGGGGTCGTCTGGCTCCCTCGGGTGGCCCCTCGCGCCGCCCTTTCGCCTATATATTCACCTCCTCCCGAAACCTTAAATAACTGAGCATTATTCCACGAAATGTTCCGTCGTCGCCGCCGTCGTCAACTCTAGTTCAGGAGGGTTCTGAATCTTTTTCCGGCACCCTGCCGGAGGATAAAATCATCGCGGAGGACTCTACACCACCATGTCCGCCTCCGGACAGATGCGTGAGTAGTTCATCCTTGGACTACGGGTTCATAGCAGTAGCTAGATGGTTATCTTTTCACTTTATGATATCATGTTTAGATCTTGTGAGCTGCCTAACATGATCAAGATCATCTTATTGTAATGCTACATGTTGTGTTTGCTGGGATCCGATGAATTGTGAAGTTATGATCAATTTGTTTATCTATTTATCTACTGTTTTATTTATGCTCTTGCATGCTCTCCGATGCTAGTAAATGCTTTGGCGAAGTAGATGCTAGTGTCTCCAAGAGGGAGTATTTATGCTCGATAGTGGGTTCATGGCTCTAGTAATATGGGCTCGAGCGACAAAAACGACCAAGGTTGTGGATGTGCTATTGCCACTAGGGAGAAAATAACTTTGCTTTGCTTATATGCGTTGCTTATATGTCTCATGCATTGTTTACATTACACACCATGCTTAATGCAATTATCTGTTGCTTGCAACTTAATACTCGCGAGAGACATGGATGTTATCTCGGGAGTGGATCATTAGTCATAGATGCAGCTGGTAAGCAATCTATGTAAAATGTTGTAATGCCCAATAAATATTACATTAAACATCTTGTCATAATATGAATTGTCATGCTTTTGCCATTTGTCAATTGCCCAGCTGTAATTTGTTTACCCAACATGCATGCTATCTTTTATGGAGAGACACCACTAATAAACTGTGGACCCCGGTCCATTCTTTTATACTGATAAAACCACGTTTCTAGCACGCTCTACAATCACTTATTCGCTGTTCCTTTTTGCATTTATATTTATTCTCCACACCATATGTTTAATTCTTTGTATTTCGCAAGGCAGGGAGATTGACAACCTTCCTGTTTCGTTGGGACAAAGTACTCTGATTGTGTTGTGTGTAGGTCCGCGTCAACAACATTTCAACGGCGCTGTTGTTGACACCGTGTTGAATCTCTTCCATCTCTTACTGGTTCGATAACTTTGGTAGATTTTAAGAGAAAATTGCTTCTGCACTATTTCATACCTTCCTCATGGGGTCTCCCAACGAACGTGTGTTTTCACGTCATCACATGTTCACTTTTTTCTGGATGACCGCTGGTTGGGGGGGGGGGGGGGGGGGGGGGGGGGGGGGGAGTGACATTTGTTGGTATCTTACTCAGGGATTTCTTTGATATGATTGTATATTTCCTATCGTTGCGATGATTCTTTTTGTAAAAGTTAAAAAAAAACTATCCTTTCCATCCTGTCAGGTTGGTATTTGGTAATGGTATACACACGTGGGTTATAACTTGATCTTTATTCCATAAATGAGAAACATATTGCCTAAAATAACCTTTATGCATGGCTACATGCTGTACTGGCTCCTCGGCCATCGACACTGCATTTTTAGTTTTTTGTTCCATCGTTCTCTGTCGTGTTTTTTTAATTTGGTCGTACCGTTATGGCTAGGCCAGGCTGGCAGCGCCGGCGGTCTTTTTCTACGAAATGGATAGTTTGATATGCCTCTGTTAACCGGTTTCCAGTACTGTTCTTTTTTTCACGTTCAACTGTTTTCCTATCCACTGGAGCTGCTCTCAGATCCGGTACTGTGTGCGCATACACTGATTGTTACGAGAAAAAAGATACAAGCTCTACTGCAGAGACACGCATGACTACATGAGGCCGGTCTGTGCGTACTTACGTACCTGCAGCAACGAAATCAAGGAAGAGATCTAATCGGTGTCACCATTACGTACTTGTCGTGAGACACATGCATGTACTGCCGGTTGGTGTTGGCAATGCAGTACCTACACATAAGTTCAAAAAAAAAAAAAAAACCTCGCGCGGTTGGAACAAACACACGTATTTTTTTTTACTAAATGGCTCTTAATCAAACATTAAGGTAATTGTGACCCGTCGAAAGCCCTTCTCAAGAATGTCATAAGTTTAGGTGTTCTGAAAAACTCAGAGGTTCTGAAAAAGACAGAAAACGACATACACTTTGCCGTATCCGGAGGCTGAGAAACGTAAAAAAATCTAAATCATTTAGGATAACCCATTTGATTCGGCGTTTCTCACGTACAGATGGTCTTAGAATCTTATAATACGCCAATTGATATGATGTTCTCTGAAATTCTCAGAGCCTCTATGTCGGAGAAACGCCATATCATATGGCTTATCCCAGATGACTTAGAAATTTTTGTGTTTCTCAGTTTCGGGATACGCCAAAGTGTATGCCGATTTCGGTGATTTTGAGAGCCTCTGAGTTCTTTAGAACGCCTAAATCTATGTCGTTTTTTAAAAGGGCCATAGGTGGATGAAAGTTTTTTGAAGGGTAACGGTAAGGTTAATGTTTGATTAAGGGCCATTTAGTAAATATAAGATACCAAACACACGGCATAGTCTATACATCATTCACGGCTTAACGTACGTGTACGTACGCGCCATTCACGCTTGAAAACATTACTGTTGCCACATCGATCGGGACATCAATGCCGATCTGAGGAAGAAACCGGTAGATGGAGTCCTGATCAGCTACTTGTTGCGTGGTACTTGCGGTTTCTATTGGAACAGCAAGCTAGCTAGATGAAACAACAGCAACAGCGACAGAGATATTTATTTCGGATCCCACCTTTTGGTTGGTCACGGATAGGGGCTGTTAAATCAGCATCCAGGATTAAGTAGGACTGTAGGAGTACGTACTTACTTGCTTGGTAGCGTAGCTAACAAAGGCTGCACTGGCTCCGGTAGTAACTGACCATGACGGCTTTTCACATATGACAAATCACTCCAATTGAACTGCTTTACCAGCTTGAGGATTTGTGAGTCCACAGATCGCGGTAATTATGGAGTTCAGCAAGATAAAGCTCGCGAAAGGGCGACGCCTGCAGAAAAAAAAAAAGAGAGCTAGCAGAAGAAGCAAGCATGGAGTACCTATATATGATGATCAGAGAAACAACAGCTGCTAGCGACTAAACATGTGGATCCCAGTGCAAAGCGGCACCGATCATGGCTACAATTATTATAGCCGCACTGTCAAAAAGGAGAGAAAAGTCTAAGACGGAAAAAATATCGAAACCATGTCACGTAGCCTCTCCCTTCATTTGTCTGGGTAGCTAGCTTGCCATCGAGATGGATCATCGATCTACTTGCGTGTCAGGATGGGAATGGGCCGGGTCGGCCCGCCGGGTCGCTGACCGACCAAAAATTCAGGGCCAATGGGTCATGTGGGTCGGCCTCAAACGATATTTGGGCCAGCAGGGCTGGCCCGGGTGACCGCTGGGTCAGCCGGGTCGGCCCACCACATAGTCTCATACTACTCCGATCTCTGTCACGTACTCACGCTGATGTTGTTGTAGGCCCGATCTTGCGATGTACGTACTCTGTATAATTTCCGGCTAGCGTCCAGTTAAAACAAGAGCATAGTTAGCTAGATTTTTCTTTGCCATACACGAGCGTACGGACCCAGGAGCAGGCGGAAGAATTGTTTCTGTCAGCTAACTCACGTACTAATCTCAAAAAAAAAAAAAAAACTCACGTACGAACAGAAGAATATTTTTTGGCGAGGCAAAGCACACATGCATGCATAGACAGTACTTATTGATTCTACACGGACGGGCTTTTTCCTTTATTGTTTTGCTAGGTTGATTATGCTGCATATAAATAACCTTCAAAGGATTAATAATCTTATAAATCTTACACTAGTCGGATTGCATCAAACCGTGCCTAACTTAAACATCTTGTTTGCCCGCAAAGTAAAGTAAAACTTGAATTTGGGTCGACCCAAAATACCCATCGGACCAACGAGGCCACTTACTAATATTTTATGGGTCGACCCATGGCCTCACAAATTGGCCCTAGGGCCATAGGGGCCGGGTCCAGGGACAGGTCCGGGTCGGCCCGTTCCCATCCTGACTTGCGTGTGCATGCATGCAATGGAGCCAGAGCCATCAGCACAAAGCTACCGCGTTCAATAAAGAGAATAGATGAAAACTTGGGTCCAGGCCGCATGGACTATAGTGACTGCGCCGGCCCGGCCCGCATGCAGCAGTAATCATGCAAGCAAGCGCGGCAGGAGAGGAGCAGAGGCTTGGGTTGGCATGCATCGTCGATCCATCGAGAGCACGTCGCCGTTCCCTGGAGGACACCGCCGGCCACCTCTGTGGCTGTGTGTGGAGGATGTCCTAAATAAGCCAACCTCGCATAAAGAAAGAAACAGCCCTACGGCCAATCCAGAGGCCGGAGGGGGAGGAGGGAGGAGGAGATAGCGATGGGTAGGTAGATGGAGTCGCACAACCCGTCGATCTCGCTTAGTTTTGGCAAGTTATCGATGACAGCGGCAGATCGATGTGCATGCATGAGATGGAAGCCTAGCTAGCAGCTATACACGAAAAGAAACGAAATTTGCCTTCCTAGATCGATGCAGCAGCTATAGGCAATAGCTAGGCCTGTGCGTCCGTGCATCAGTGTACATGGTACTAGTCCAAAATTTGCCACCAGTTATGTCATGCATGGGGTGTGCGTGAGGTGGCCTTGACAGCACCAGCAGAATAGCCTGGCCTATGCTATAATCCAAGTTTGAAGCGAGCCAAGCAGAATGCAGAATCGAAGAAGCTAGGGTAGCCAGGGGCCAGGGGAAGCACAAGCAGGCAGCGGCAAACTGCGACTGGCACTGCCGCTGCGCTTGTACTTGGTGGTGGGAGAGCTGCGAGAGGTTTAAGCTGCTTCCCCCTTCCTTGCTTGCTCTAGTTGCTAGTCCCACGGACCTTCTGGCTAGCTCCGACCTCACACACATGCATCTCCACGGTCCCCCTCCGCTCCGACCTTACAAACATCGCCCATCCCCTTGCTTAAAACCGCACCAAACTTGTTGCCAAAATTCTTCACCTAGCACCACACCAACAGAAAGAGAGAAACATACCCTCCGGCCTAGCAAGCATCGACGGGAAGAGAATTCCCGGCCCTCCCCGGTTCAGCTAGCCAAGGTAGGAATTAGCTTAGCTTCATCCATGGCGGCGCCACAGGAGGTGCGCAGGGGCGTCGACACCTTCTCCCAGCTGCCCTTCATCCGACCGGCGGCCGCGCCGCAGCAGCAGCAGCATGCGGGGGAAGCCACCATCCGGCTCTTCGGCCGCGAGTTCTCCAACAACGACGCCCTGCCCCGCACCAGCAACACCACAACCACAAGCAGGCGGACGGCTCCGGCTCCCCGGACGCGGCCAACAACGGGAGCACGGTCACGTCGGAGGGCAGCAAGAGCGGCGGCGCTGGCGCGGCCGCGGGGACGGAGGCGTCTCGCAAGTTCGAGTGCCACTACTGCTGCCGCAACTTCCCGACGTCGCAGGCGCTGGGCGGGCACCAGAACGCCCACAAGCGGGAGCGCCAGCACGCCAAGCGGGCCCACCTGCAGGCCTCCCTCGCCATGCACCGCTACGTCCCCGGCGCCCACCACATGTACGGCTCCCTCCTCAGCTACCACCACCTCGCCGGCCGCTACGACCACCACCAGCTCCCGCCGCCGCAGCACTACCCGATGTGGACGGCCGCCGGCCCGGGGCATACGGCGGGCCGGGCTCGATGTCGCAGCCCATCGACGGCAACCCGGTCGTGCAGGGCCTCTGGAGGGTGCCGCCGCCTGCTGCCATGGAGAGCTTTGGCGCTGGCACGCCGCCGGTGATGTTGGTGCGGCCGGCGGCGGAGGTGCCTTGCAAGGACGACAAGGTGGCGATGAGCTTGCTTCCGTCGTCGCCGTCGTTTTCTTCCTGCTCGTCCACCTCGCCGGAGAAGCTAGGTAGGTGTGAATTGGGGCAGCAGCAGCATGAGGCTCTTAGCTTGGACCTCCATTTGTAACTCTTTCTTGATTTTCTTAGGTTTCTTCTCGTGAGTTAGCAGTACGTTGCAAGTGCATGTGTTGATTCAAAATAGCTTAAACTAATAATCTCCACCTTTTTTGCCGTTTCAATCCATGCATGTCTAGCTAGCTCAAGCTTTGTTCCCCCGTTTTCAAGTGAAGAACAAAATGGCTTCCTGAAATTTGCAAGAAAAGAGGGAGAAATCATTCCTTTCCCTGAAAGAAAGAGATCAAAAACTGCAAAAAAATAATATTAGCGGCCTTGTTAAGGTTATCAATTTAGTGATACGAGTATACGACTGCCCTAAAAAAAGTAAAGTATAGCATGCCATCTCGGGCGCAAAACCTACATATCCGTCACTTTACATCTGCAAGGTATATCAAGTTACAAACCGAAATGTGGAACCAAAGTTCATTATTTCACCATGGTTAGATTTAGAATGTGTGGGTCCACTGATGCCGTCCGTGGACCCGTAGATATAATGTGGAGTACTACATCACATTGTTTTTTTCTCTCCCCGGGGCCCATGCTAGCTACGTCTGTCTGAATTGCTTTGTACAGACTGGCTTCAGAGATGGCTCTTTTTAGCATGTGCTTTGCACAAGCCAGGTATTCCATTGTACTTTCTGGGTTTCCCCTTATAGATGAGTATTAGAATAACTCAGTCGTGGTGGATTGGCACGTGAGCAGATGGCTAAAAGAAGGAATATTTAAATAGATTACTTTTCCGACAAAAAATAGATTATTTTCTGAGGATTCGTGAACCATGGTTCCCCCGTGTTGCCACGGAGTATAAATATGCAGAATCAATGGTCTTCTCCAAGGAAATGCAGATAAACTGTAGGTACTTGATTTCCCAGAATTCAGAAGTTCTTGGGCGCGTTTGGTAGCCTGCAGCCAGCCCGGCCAGGCCCGCTGGCTGCAAAACCAGGCTGCCTGTTTGATAGGCTGCAGCCCAGATCTTGCATAGCACGCTGCTTAAAGCAGCCTCGGGCCAGGCCCAGTGGCTACGGCCGAATCGGCCGTTTCCCCAGGGACAGGCCGGCCAGCTGCAAATTCGTTCGCCTCCGTGCACGATGGTAGGTGAGCTGCTTCTGCTTACTCTCTCTTAGCTGCTTTAGCTAATCTCACTACTTCTAATCATGGATACACCGCTCGGTTTAAAATAAGGTGTATACCAAAATGATACGCTTTGATGATGCGGTTCCATTCCGACAATCAGCTCGTCTCTTCGTTAACCGTGCAGTCCTAATTTCGTGTTCTTGTGTGAAGTGTTTTTATACGAATTTTGAAAATCTTGTCGCACACGGTCTACCGTTTTCGATTTCCTTTCACGAGTAGCTTCACCTCGTCATTAGGCACAACTTTTGTATTGTAGGTTTTGCGTTTCGGTGCTTGTAGATGTGTAGATCTGGTATTGTAATATGCGTATTTAGACTGCTTCTTCAACCTCCGCTCTAACTCGTCGAGCTCCACCATCGCCATGACTGCTCATCGAGCTCCCCAACCACCATGCCATCTGCTCACTGTCCAGCTCTGTCGCCATGCCACCTGCTCACCGTCTAGCTCTGTCGCCATGTCGTCTGCTCACCTTCGTCGATGTCGCCTAAGCCGTCGTCATGGTCACCGCTCGTAGACAGACTACCTCCGCCGCCGCCGCCGCAGCTTGCATCGTCGTCCTCGCCGTTCTATCGAGCTCCCCAACCACCATACCATATGCTCACTGTCCAGCTCTGCCGCCATGTCACCTGCTCACCATCTAGCTCTGTCGCCATGTCGTCTGCTCACTTTTGTCGCTGTCGCCCAAGCCGTCGTCCTGGTCACCGCTCGTAGACAGACTACCTCCGCCACCGCCGCCGCTGCCGCAACTCGCATCGTCGTCCTCGCCGTTCTATCGCTACTTCATGGTGAGAGGTAAGTACACCTATAAGCAAATGGTGAGACTAACCAAATCGGTAAACACAAGCTCGTTGTTTGGTTGTTGTTGCATGAAGAGAGCTCTTTTTTTTTATGCAGGCAACCAAACTAACCACACAACACGTATTTAGGGGTGGCTCTACTCAGCCCTGCCCCCTGGAGCCTGCCCCCAAGACAACGAGAAAGTGATGCAGCCTACCAAACAGGCCCCTTGTCTCCTCATTTCGTGTTTTCGCTGCCCCGGCAAGCAAGCAAGCCAACATGGACGTAAACAGCGTGCTGACATATTCTGCAGCCCATCGTCATCAATTTGCCCCGTACACAACACGGTAGCCAACCTGCAATTTGGGGTCGCAATTTTCAGTCTTTCAGGCCGCCAGGACCGAGTTCCCAGTGAATTACGGAGTACTTGGGATTTTCGCTGTCGGTGCATCACCTTAGGAAAATTGACGTACATGATCTAGTTGAAAAAATAGTCGCCAAATTGCCACGCGGCAATCATATCACGATGACGGGTCGCTGCACCTAAATCATGTCAGTTCTCTACTACATAGCCATCCACAAATTACTGAGCTCATATTGCCGCGTCACTACAGGAAAACAGATAATTCCCGACGGCCAAAAACCGTCGGAAAACACAGTAAAACCGTCGGCAAACACCTATGCCGACGGTAAAAACTTATGCCGACGGTTTTTGGCCATCGTCTTCTTCTCGGTCGGCATATGAACAAAACACCGTCGGGATATGAAAGCCGTCGGCATACAACACAGTGCCGACGGTTTTTGTTGGCCGTCGGCAAACAAAGTAACAGAAACGTCCATCTAACGGCGGCCACAAGTTTCAGACACGTGGCAACACCTGGTTCACTTACTGCAACATTTAAGCCGTCGGCAAACCTGGAGAATGCCGTCGGCATACACACTGACCACAGCCAAAAAAAATTATTAGCCCATAAAAGGCTAATTACAGAAGTGATTTAGCACTAGGAATCACACTATTGACCTTGAAAAATGGTTAATACAATACAATTTAGTTTCGGCCCACCAATTACAAATGCTTAAAGCCCAAATTTAGTTGCATCCCACCAATTGCAACTGCTTCAGCCACCTGTAAAAAGCAAGAAAACTGTTAAAAGAACAGCCAGAAAAGTAGATAGACCAAGCTCAAAAGGCATTCAAGCTCAAAAGGCATTGAAAATTCTCGGGAGAACATGCAATTTCTACCCATTCATACACAATGCTTATCTGCTATCATGTCACACTTATAAAGCCGATTGAAAAATAAAGCCGATTGAAAACACAAGCTATGTTCCAACACATAGGATATATAGTGTTTCATTCAGAATGTATAGCTCCTGGAATTTTCCACAAGTATATTGATATTTCGATAGTTTATGCTTGCAGAAAGATATAACATTACCACAACAATGGTAAGGATACAACTATATTATTTTATCCATCCATGGGCAGGCATAACTTATAGCAATGACTTTGTCGGATGTCATGTTAAAATACAAACAATGGTACAACATTCACTTGTGTAGCCAACTATTGCCACATAAATTGTCAAGTTAAGAATTTTGTGCGGTAACAGAGGTGTAGATACTACCCATTCATATATATAGCAGCATGTTTCCATATGTGCCTACTGTTCAACAAAAGCACAGCTAAACTGGAGAGTACAATGAGAAAAATGATGCCAAATTGAACAGATCGAGAAACATACCAAACCAAATTCTGGAAAAGTCACAGCTGCTACCATCTTCCTGTTATCCATGCTCCATACTTGCACAAGATCATCTTCGCCACCTTATAATATTTTTCATCCGCACTGTAAAAGGAGAGCACAGAAAAATCATTGACATATTCCTGGTTATGTCTTAGAGAAGATAATGTAAAAGGAAAAAGGAAAAATGTGTTGTTACATGAACATACTACCCCATTCATATATATAGCTGCATTTTCTATATGTGCCTACTGTTTAACAAATATATAGCCAAGACTTTAACTCCACAATCGTTGTGAAATGGCACAAACAGATTCTATTGTATCAGGAAAATCATACAAGCAACACTAAGTTATCCTGTGATAATATGCAAAGGGATAAGAGATCCAAGTATTCAATACTACTGAGAATATTACACAGTATATTTGGTCAAACTTCCTTCCAAACCAGAAAATAGCAAGTCAACAATACTAGGACAGAGAGGATCTCAAAGAGCCTATAGAAGATGAAGATGGTTCCGATACTATTGAATAATATAGGGTGTCAACGATTTTCGTATACAAAATCCCTGGCTGTGAACATGAAGATGGTTCCGATACCATTTGACAATAAAAATCTGAAGGTGGTAAGAGAAACAAAAGAATAGACACTGGAGCAAGGTCGTAAGAGAAACACTAGATATACACTATGAGCATGGTCATGCAAGATGGGATGGGTCTAGGGGGATGAGAGGTCTCACCGGCTGCTTCGGCGGCGAGCACGTAAGAGGAAACGATCGGGAGGCGCTGCTGCGGCGACCGGAGGAGCGGGGACGCGGCCGCAGCGGCAAACCTAACACAGCAGTGTGAACAGAACATACAAGGCAAATCTAACACAGCCAGAACAAAATAGAGTCGTTTTAAGATATGTAACAAATCACTTATTCACAAGGCAATCATCATATCAGTTCTATGTAGTAGAGAACAGTATAAATAGAGAACAGTAGAATGGAGATTGATTGTAGTTCATCAGCAGTGACAGAAAATACATGAACACTACATCACATCAGTTTCAGAAATGGCACATAGATGCCCATACTAGTTCATATCAGTCCAACAAGTTAAAATGGCGTCAACTTCTTCATATACAGCAAGGTTTGGTTGGTTGTTACGAATATGAAAAGGATTCCAATAATTGACAAGCTGGTACATGGTTACAAGACAAGAAAGGCAGTGCTCCAATATTGAAGCTTGGAATCTGAACAAAGTTACTACAGTCCTAGTAGAGCAGACATGAACCTAGCTGTACACATAACTAGCACTGAAAAACAATTCTAGTACTGAAAGTAAGGAGAAATTCTACTCTTGGAGTACAATTTCCTAATCAAAGAAGATACGTAGCAGTCCACATAACTACATAAGCTACTGGCATACTGCAGTCAGTTGAATAGGAGAAACAGACAGAAGCTACAGGCAGTAGCAGTACACAGTCAAGCACTTGCAATCGTCAATCTGAATGCTACTCCAATCAAGCAACCTTAATACTACAGAGCAAGCTACTACAAGAAATATTGCAAAACTGTACTCCAAGAAAAGAAATATTTCACGAGCGTTCTACTCCAAGAAATCAACCAAGAAGAAGAGTTTTGATGAATCGGAGATTCTACTGAAAGTAGTAAGGAGAAATCGTTTTGTGAGCTACGTACCCAGCTTGTTCGCCGGTTGGTGGCCGAGGCAAGAACCGCTCCAGCTGCGGTTTGGGCTCGAGCATGTAACCGCAAACCCTAGGTCGGCCACGCGCTGGCCGCGGTCCGGCCAGATCGACGGAGCGGCGCGCATGAAAGCACACACGCGCGCGCGGCGATCCAGCCAGCCTCAACGCCGTGGTCGCTGGTGGCGGCGCCTCTCTGTCCGGCGAGGCTGAGGCGGGCGGTGGGCGATCTGGCGTGAGGATGGGCTGGGGGCGAAGGAGAGGAGGGACCGGGGGTGGTGAAGATGTGAACGTCTAGGGGGAGGAGCTCGGGGCGCCGGGCCCGGCCACGGCGGCGCTGTCCTGGCGACGCGGAAGCAGATCAAGGGGGAGGTGGAGACTAGCGGCGCGGGGGAGGATGAGGGGGAGAGGAGGGTGTGCGTGCGTTGTGTGGTGTGGTGTGGCTGGTGTCGATGTGCGAGTGGGGATTAGGTCAAGGCATAGGTGGGCTTGGGGTGGTTGGGCTGCAGGTGGGGTTTGGTGGCCGGCCCAATTCGTCTGCCTCCCTTTTTTAAACGTATTTCTTTTCTTTTATTTTTATTTTTATTTTTTGAGTAACAAAATGGATTATTTTGTGTGAATCATTGTTGCAAAATTTGAACCACCATTTTTTAGAAGTTCTCATATTTGACACATATGTCGTGTCCGAAACCACGAACACCGGAGGTCAGAGTACCCCCTTTTAGAGATTCGGTGAGGGGCGCTAGGAGGATCTTGGAAAATCAAATCAAATCAAACAAATGGAAAAAGAAATCCTTTGGCATGGAGTCCTTTCATGTGTACTACTTTCTAGAAAAAATAATAAACATGAGTTTTTACAAACTTTCCAAAAAATCATTCACAAAAAGGTCTATCATCCATAAACATGTATAGGTTTCAAGCCAAATGACCAAGTTATGGCAATTCTCATGCCATAGTTTGTGATAAAGTGCTCATATTTGACACATAGTTGTATCTTGGTATGGCAAACAATGTTGCCCAATTGAGTTGTCAAATTATTTTTAGAAATATCATTTTCCATTTTCTAAGTGCCAAAAATGACTTTTTTTGTGAAGCAACTACAAAAAATATGGTGCAAAATGTAACCCTTACAATTATCACACAAACTAGTCCATATGTGATGGACAATCCCCAAGAATTAGGAATTTTCTCGCTTTCTACCTAATTTCGCCTATTTAAATGATTTTATGCCGATTTTTCAAAAGAAATTCAAATTTGAACTACAACTGTGTGATAGTTTGCTCTGATTTTTTTTACAAAAATCATTTTTAGGTATACAAGTAGTGATTATATCACAGAACCATCGATAGTTTTGAAAAATTCGACCCCTTTCAATGAATATCCATGGCGGCCATTTTGACAATATTTTCAAAAAATCAAAGAAAGTGAAAAAAATACTCAAAAAAGAAATCCGTTGGCATGGAGTCCTTTCATGTGTACTACTTTCTAGGAAAAATAATAAACATGAGTTTTTACAAATTTTCCAAAAAATCATTCACAAAAAGGTCTATCATCTATAAACATGTATAGGTTTCAAGCCAAATGACCAAGTTATGGCCATTCTCATGCCATAGTTTGTGATAAAGTGCCCATATTTGACACATAGCTGTATCTTGGCATGAGAAACAATGTTGCCCAATTGAGTTGTCAAATTATTTTTAGAAATATCATTTTCCATTTTCTAAGTGCCAAAAATGACTTTTTTTTGTTAAGCAACTACAAAAAATATGTTGCAAAATGTAACCCTTACAATTATCACACAAACTAGTCCATATGTGATGGACAATCCCAAGTATTAGGAATTTTCTCGCTTTCTACCTAATTTCGCCTATTTAAATGACTTTATGCCGATTTTTCGAAAGAAATTCAAATTTGAACTACAACTGTGTGATAGTTTGCTCTGATTTTTTTATAAAAATCATTTTAAGGTATACAAGTAGTGATTATATCACAGAACTATCGATAGATTTGAAAAATTCGACCCCTTTCAATGAATATCCATGGCGGCCATTTTGACAATATTTTCAAAAAAATCAAAGAAAGTGAAAAAAATACTCAAAAAAAGAAATCCTTTGGCATGGAGTCCTTTCATGTGTACTACTTTCTAGGAAAAATAATAAACATGAGTTTTTACAAACTTTCCAAAAAAATCATTCACAAAAAGGTCTATCATTTATAAACATGTATAGGTTTCAAACCAAATGAACAAGTTTTTACATGCTTTAGTGGGCCATAATCGCTCGGTTGAATGTACGTGCCATATAGAAGTGTGTCTCTAGTAAGCAGTGCAAGGTTAGTTCGCAATAGAAATAATAACGTAACTGATATTGTACAACAAATTCCAGTGGTTAGTTGGCTAGTGTAGCGTTTCCTATTTGCGGTTCCAGTAGGTTCACGGTTCGAATCCCCGAGTCTGCACATCGATTTTTGAAGCGGAAAAATAAATAAGCCGACGGCTCCCGTCGGCATATATAAATCGCCGTCAAACTTCCGTTGTGCACAAACAGTACTGCCACGTGGAAGCCTGTATGCCGACGGCTTAGTCTACGCCGACAGCTACCCTCGGCAAATACTTGCTGTACGCCGACGGCCTCAGTATGCCGACGGCTGCTCGAAGAAAGCCGTCGGCATAACTATTATATGCGACGGTGCCCGTTTGCCGACGGCCAGAATAAAAGCCGTCGGGATATGTGCTGTATGCCGACGGCCCCGATAAAAGACCGTCGGCAATGAAAAAACCGTCGGAAATATGGCTTTTTCCCGTAGTGCGTAGCATCATCCTTGCTATCATCAAATCGTTGTCTACTTTTTTATGGGACGACTCGGATAAGGTCTCCGAGGAAAAATGCAAAAATAAATTGAAGGTGGTGTGCAGCCCAAAAATCTTGGGTAGTGTGCTTGACCTTCACAAATTCTCGAGAGCGCTTCGTCTTAGATGGCCGCCTGAATGGACATCCCCGACCTGGGTATGGATCAGTTTAGGAAACCCGTGCAACGATGAGGATATGGACCTCTTGAAGGGGATCGTATGCAGAAAAACAAAAAAATTCCTAACAACGATAACCAAAATAGCCAAGATCTATTACTATGCAGATATAAAGTAACGGAGGGAAACAATATTCATACCCTTGAAGATCGAAACCGTTACGTCGCAAGGACGTTGACGATGAAGATGGCGGCGCCGACCTCCAGGTCGTGTAGTCGTACCCTCGAGATATGGTAAATAAAATATCTTTATTAATTGCCTCTAGGGCATATCTCTTTCACCTCTTCTACGGATTTACAACAATTACTATTGGGGATGGGAAAATTACGAAGTTTTTGGCACGATGCCATGGTTAAACGGGATGATGCCAAAGGAGATTGCCCCGTCCATTTTTAATATCTTAGATTGAAAAATAATAACGTTGGAACCTCTCTTGGTCTAGGCTCAGTGACCTGAATTTTAACCTTTAGAACACATTTACCACGGTCTAGCAATGGTGTATTCACGCCACTAACCTACAAAGCGCATGACTTAGGTCTAGTGCCTCGCTCGCCATGCTTATATGCTGAGAATGTGAGGCAAAAGGAACACAAGGCTTTTTCAGAAACACCTCCACAATGTCGTCAACAATCTTCGTTAAGTTCAGATCCCAAAGGAAGCATCTCTTTGGAGTATCGCACATCATGCCAGGAGAGTAGCCTTTATCTTCTTTTAGGCCCTTCGGCTCCGTTGTTGTAACATGCCTAAACCTCTCGCTTAACAACATGCCTATTTGTAAGCTTTGTCCCTCATTTATTAAAAAAAGAAGAAAAAACGTCGATGATTGCCACTAATTCTGCTCAAGTACATCCGATTGCGCACATTTTGTTGCTCGCTTAGACAGATGTTACGATCTGCCTAACTTGGACATTCATGTCAACACGCATGGAGACAGATATCGCATCGATGTAAAGAGAGACCCCATGTAAAGATACTGCTTTTGACAATAACGATCGGTCTTAAGGGACAGGAATTGAAACGGCCCGATCGATTTCTCCACGAATCATTTACTCCCTCCGTTCCTAAATATAAGATGTTTTAGATTTTACACATGTTGTCTACATGTATATTAAAGTGAGTGAACCTACACATGAAATATGTCTAGATACACTTGTGTGCATGTGAATGTGGACAAAACCTAAAACATCTTATATTTAGGAACGGAGGGAGTAACACGGAGACAAAAAAATATTGAGGACATCTATGTGTGAGGGAGAGCTCTATATGTGAGAGGAAAGTCAAACACATGCTGTCTGATGCATGCATGCTCTCTGGCATGCACACCGTGTAGCATACACTGGGTGATGGCGTACTGTATATATACCGACTAAATGGGCCGAACTGTGAAGCAACCTGAGCGACCCCTGCATCGCACAGCTATCTGAACGGTGGTGGTGGACTGGTGGTATAGGCCGAGAAAGCTACAGGTCGCTGCATGCTGTGGCTGACGCCTGCCAGGGACGATGGACGCAGGCGCATGCAGCAAGTACACACCCTAGACAGATCTAAATAGGGGGCATGCGGCCAATTGGTTGGCATGCCCACAGACGAGTAGATCTGCGGCGATCGAGCAGGGCAGGCCGGCATGCATGCAGTTCGGCCACCATCAGCAGCAGCACCGGCCGGCCGGTGATGGTTGCAGGCCGGCGGGGGAGGACCAGCAAGCGCCAGAAGACTGTGGCATGTGCAATGCAACTGCCGAGTGCAGGGACGATGTACGTACGTACGTGTCTTCCTTGACGCTGTTTGTACGTAAGCGTAGACGTGTCGACGTGTCGACCGTCCCGTGGATCCCTAGTCAATGTAGGAGTCTTCGGCCGGCATGCGCGTGGGCGCAGCTAGCGGAGTTATTTCTTTCCCATGACGACTAGGAACGGGCAAATCAAGAATTTCACTTCGAATTCCGGACCTCAACATCCTGCTGCTCATGGTGTTTCACGATCAGTATTGGAAATGAACGGAGGGTTTTCATCAAAAGAAATCCGAAGCGGTTTCATTCGATTTGTTGTGGATTGGATGATGGAAAAACCAGCAAGCAGCAAGCGTAGGCTGTGTTGCCGTAGCGCGCCCTACGGAGTTGTACAAAGTCAGCAACCGTTTTGGAGGTTTTCTCGATCAGTACAGCGCCAAGGCCGTCAAGGGCCTTCCGCGTCCATCCAGAGCTCACCAGTGGCTAGCTGCTCTGCTCACTCAGCGATGCGTGGTCAGTCGTCAGATTCGAGCAGAGCAGCTCGAGCGGTCAGTCAGATTCGAGCAGAGCAGCTCGATCGAGCTCGAGCTGCATGCATGCATGCAGGCGCCGTGAAGGATCGATGGATCTGATCTCTTTCCTGTATACGTTGCACGGTTTTTAAGGAGATCATGCATGGGCCGATGGGCGTCCGCAGACCAGAGGCACAGAGCAAGCATCAAGAAAGAAGCTGTAGGGTTGGTACGAGTGAGCTAAGCAGGGAACGAATGTGATTGGGCGCACGAGATACGGTTTTGCATGCGTCGATCTTCCTGAGGAGATGCACTGTAGTAGTAGCATGGCAGTACTGGAAGATTCGCTTTGACATAGCATGCGGTAATTTTTTACCTTCTAGCGAGTGTATATCATATGACTGATGCTGATGCGTAATAGAAAGATAGGGCAATCTTTGTGAACTGTTCCCAGATGCCGCAAACGACACAGAGAAAGACCATACTACACGAATATGGAACACTAGAAGTCTAGAAGGGTTAGGTGCAAAACTGAATCCATCATATAGGAGTATATGATATGATTGGTCCATGTCTCAGACGCGAAGCCGGATCGAGTGAAATGAACGGGTGACAAGAACCGCATCTCTCCTCCTCCTCTATTGACAAGCGGTGCATCTTCTGTCCTTGATGTCGCCCAGAATGAAAGGGCCAAGCCCGATCCTAACTGTACGAGCACAATCAAAATGACAATGCAAAAAGTTCGTCGCAAGGCGCGCGCGACGGACAGAGACTGACGCTGCTTCACCGCCGCGCAGGGTAATGTCAATCGAGCCAGCGCTTTCACTGCCAATGCAGGACAGGCTTTTCTTATGTACTGTAGGAGTGGTAGTTTTCTTCAAATTTTCTACGTGTCGTAAGTCTGTAGTGGGTTTTATTAGATCCGTAATTCAGTGTTGCCGGCGCGTGTCATGTCTTGCGTGATCAAATCAGATGCAAGTTTTTATTTCTGGAAAAATAGCACTTTGTCTGTCAGGGGCACCTCCACCGGCAAAGCGCAAACGGACCAGCTCGGTCCGTTTTTGCCTGGCCGGACAAATGAGTATCTCAACGGGGCAGCGCAAACGGACATGTTGTTGGCGGACTGTCCGTTTGGACCAAAGCTAGCCCAAGTTTGGTCCGGATTTGGGGTGAGCGCGGACAAAAGATGTTGTCCGCTTTGTCCTCCTCCCTTGTCCGGCCTGGCCCAGCTGCCAGCGAAACAAAGCCCCCACTACTTCTCTCTCCTTTCTTTTTCTCTTTCTTCTCCACCCGTGTGCCCCGCTCCTCCCGATACAGGAGCTCGCGGTCCGGCGCTAGAGCCGCTGGCCCATCCAGGAGCTCCCTCCCGGCGCGCCGCCCCTCCTCTCGGGGATGAGCGCCGCCGCGACTTCGCACCTCTCCGCGCGCGCTTGAAGACGGCGGAAGGTGACCAGAAGCTCCCGGGCGAAGCGGAAGGTGACTCGGGTGTGTGCGGGATGGCCGAGCTAGCGAGCGCGCCGCCGTACGCGCACTATCTCCGCCCTTGCTGCTCTCCCGCCGCCGGTTGACAGCCAAGGACCCATCGCTCGTTGAGCTCGGGGCGGTGGCGGCCTCCACTCGTGCGTTGACCTCGAGCTAGGGCGCCGTCAGTCGCCCCAGGAGCCGGCGGCACCATGGAATGGAGGCTAGGATGTGGATGCAAGGCTGCCGGCGGCACCATCGAGTTGTTCTTGTCGTGGCCTGGGATGGGAACTCGCGCGGCGCTTGCGGCCAGTTCGCATCTGTCGGAGCGTGGCGAGGAGGGCAAGCACGGCGGCTTCCGGCGTGAGACGACGAGGCGGACCTGACTGGCAGTTCGAGGCCTGGGCGCCTGGCGGCGACGCCCGCGGACAAACGTCCTCGGAGCTAGGCACGCCCGGTTGAGTGGCGCCGCGCGGCTCGACGAGGCCGGCAACGCGCTCTTCCTCGCCTCGCTGGAGCACGCATGCGAGCTCCCCGTCGAGGTGCTTGTGTACTACGATTTTGGGAAATAGCTAGCTAGCTGAAACTGCTGTGATCAATTGTGGTAGCTAGCTGAAATAGAAAAAAAAAATGGACTTGTGGGGAAAATATGCGCTGGTCCGTTGGGGGCAGTGTGCAGCCCAAGCGGACAAAGTGTTTTTCTATGTCTGTGGACCACCCAAACGGATAAAAAGGGACATTTTTTTTGTCCGTTTGCGCCACCCGGTTGGAGATGCCCTCAAAGCAGTAAGCTGGAGGCGGCACTCCAAAACAATCATCAAGTTCCAGCTCTATTGATGGAGCTCCCTGTCTCCTTTCTTTTTCAGCTTTTAAGATGAGACTTTGGAGTGCTGCCGCTTGCTTGCTTGGGACCCTCCAAAAAAACATGCAGCCAGTCCCCGGATTGGTGATCATAACCATCGCCAGGCGAGGCGAGTTCAAAAGAATATATGACTTCATCAGCGCATAATATTCACATAGAATCATTAGGGCGTCTCCAACGTAGAAATAGCGAGGGCCATAAGCGATAAAGTTGTCTTAAGACCCGACCTTATACATAGCAGCACTCGACCATAGCGTAAAAAACATAAGACCCGCCCACACCGGTATGACCGAGCCATAAGGAAAAAATACAATTATTTCTCTCTCCTCTCTTCGTAACACGTGGCCTGCGGTTCTTCTCCCGCGAGCTCGAGGAAGCGCTGTCTCAGGAGAACTGGAAATTTCTTCAACCCAAGATGATGACCAACATACAACTAACCACAAATAATTTCAGCTTCTGCAAGAAAAAACATCGCTGAGGATGAACACATGGGCAGACCACATCCGGTGAAAAACTTCAGATCCTCCAAGCCATTAAAAATCCTTAACACGTTGGGAGAGACACGCACATACCAGCACGACTGCTATCCACTGGTTTGATGCTCAAAACGCAAAGGCAGTCAGGGCCAAGGGCCTCGTCTGGAGCTCCTTGTGGGCAGACCAGCGCGGAGGAAGACCATGGAGGAATCCGCGACGACGACCGTGAGGAGGGCCACCACGTCCAGCGGCTACCGCGGACGCGACCGCGGTCGACGGCTGCGACTAGATCCGCCATACCCAGCGGCGAGGGATGCGCCCAGTCCGAGCTTGGAGGTCGCCGCCATCGGTACGGAGAAGCTCAATTTGGGGATTTCTTCTTTCTGCATAGGGTGCGGGATGGAGAGTTCGGTGGAAAGAAAAAAAACAAAACTGACAATTGGGGCCCAGCTTGTAGCCCAGCTCGCCCTTAAGCATTGCGGAAGTTTTAATCGGCTATAGCACATGCGGTGGGCCCTAGCTTACTACCTAGATGAAATTTAAGCATTGGAGTGGAGCCACCAATTTCCACGGAAATATTTTGGTACTCTCCGTTCTATCTCTGTCCGGCGCAGCACAGAGTTCTGGGCACAGAGGATCTGGAGCTGGATGCACAAGTGTCGACAAGTGCAGTACAGTGTCAAGCTGTTAATGCAGATAGGTAGAGGGTAGGCTTTGCCAAAGGCTTTTTGGCGGTGTTCCTCTCAAAGCATAAATACGGGTCTGATCCTGCTGTCGGGTGGGAGATCTCGATCGACTCTTCCTACAAGCAACCTAGGACCACCTCAGCTTGTCAGGCTCGCCGCAGAGGCTCAGTGGCGAGATTCAACTGCAATGAGGTGTGGTGGGTGTGGACTCCATCGTACTGCATGTTCACGTGATCCATGGAGAGAGTTTGGAGATATTTGGTTTAGCACCGTTGATTGGTTGGGAAGGGCAAGTGAAGCCTCCGTGTGGGGTTGAAAGTTCTGTCACCAACGCTACTTGTTGTACTAGTGGTTTGCTTTTGTTGTTGGCCTGAGGTTTCATGCCTAACCAAATCAAGGCAGGCATGTTCGAAATAAGTTTCTTTCAGAATAAAAATAGAATAGTCTACCCTAGTCTCTGTATTAGCTAAAATATAATATGGGTTCATTTTAGGCAAAAGACATCGGCCGGGTCCGGTTCCAGTTGGGCAATAGTGATCCGACCTTTTTTTTCCTCGAATCGACCAATTTCATTAAAATGAAACGGATAATACATCAAAGTTCCTAGTTTTTTACACGAGAACACACGCCAGTGGCTCCGACCTCAACGTGACAATGCTGAGTTGTGGGTGCTCGGCCTTTTAGAGACCTAGTTTTCCGTTCTGGCCGGGCTCATATTGTTGCAGCCTTGCAGGTCTGATGTGCACTACGGGTGTGGCCTCGTGGAAGGAGGAGGTCGTAACAAACTAACAACCCCAAGTCATCCATGTTTATTTGCACACCATTTCTATCATGTCGTGGCGAAGTTGGAGCTATAGTGTCTTGGAGGGATATGGCAGACATGCATGATGCCTCGCGAAGGGTACGTGTTTTTGGTGTGCATCCTTCTTTTATTCTTTAGTTCGTGCAGTGATCTTTGTTGGCACATGGATTGCTACTTTGTACTCCAAGAGGTAGCGGCGAAGTCAAAGTGGCTGGGTAAAAAATGATAGTGAAGATGACGATATTTATGGATGGCCATCACAGTTGGTTCTGCTTTGTGGTTTGTTTCAAGTCCACGAAGATGGACATGTGGTTGTAAACGTGGTTTTCGTAGAGTTTGCTTGTAGCTAATTGGACAACGATTTTCATACTAGTTAATAAAATGTACTCCATCCGTTCAAAATAACAAGATGCTTTACATTTTTAACGAATGTATCTGAACGAGTTTTAATGTGTAAATATTTTATAATTCGGAATGATGCATGGGAGTACTATTTTTGGATACATTGTTTAGTTGCAATCTCAGTTGCAACAATAAGATTACTCCTGCGTAACTGCAATTAATTATGTGGCAAAAGAAGCTAGTAGCAATAGCTAGGTTTGTTGTACGTACGAGTGAAGCCTGTTCCGAGAGATCCAAGCCATTGCTGTTCACACCTTAGCTAATGCACGGGAGCAGAGTTGGTCGCGTAAATTCTCCGAGCACCCACTTGCACGTACCAGTGCACAACTGACCAATAAAAAGCGGAATCCTTCAACACCGTTGGCAGCCAACTAGAACTCGAGTACCCGCATCCATGGGAACTCGATCGATGGGCACCATTGTCGCCCATCGTGCATCATCTGCAATTTTTGGACAGCGTACGTCCGTCCCTGGATTTCAGTAATTCAGTACACGAGGCCTGTGACTCAATGACCAGGCCTGTTGTCTTAAACAAGCCCATGCCACGGCCATTGCTTGAGAGTAGCCTTTTCTACGAGACGACAGACCGACACAACTAGGACCAATTAAACGTTGGTCCCGAAGCACGTAATGCCCTACGCCTGCTTCCTCTGCTTCATTGCACTCCGTGCATGGTACCCAAAGGGGCAACCACACATTCTTGTTGTGATTTATGATTCATGAAGGAGGAGGCCCGCCTCTCCCTCAGTGCCTACCTTCTACTTGTTCCTTCTACAAATCTCAGTAGGATCTGACATAGAAACAAGCCACTCCAAATTCTGTGTTTGGTTAGACGCAGGTCACGCAGCCAATGCGGACACCGTGTGCTACTACACCTTAATATGCAATTATGCACGAACATCCATCCGTCCTTATCCTGTCCCGGGGCATAGATTCGATATCGGAGACTATGGCATCTTGAATTAATCGCCATTGTTACATGAGAGGGACATCTCAGCTAATGCCCACACAACCCAAGCTTCGTCCCCGGAGAACATGGCCGGCGGGGCCAACAATAATGCACCCTGGCCTAGATACAGCTTAACTGATGGCATCTCGTGCCTTGGCTAAGCCTAGTTAAGACGCTAACACCGAACGACCACTGTTTGATTGGATGCCACGCTGATCCTGGCGATGGATGCATCCATTCCAGATACTCCATGGCACTGCTGCTAGCTGGTCAGGTGGCTCTACCCAAGTGTCTTATGGTTAAATCGGATCCAATCTGTTCGTCCATCAGTAACACTTGATGATTTGGCACACATGAATTTTCCTGTAGCCCGATGCCGATACGACGGTGTTGTAGCTATGCTCGATCCCTTTCAGGAGCAGTGTCAGAGGTTTGTCGCGCCAGCTTCTTGCCAATCAACAGGCTGGTGCCATGAATATTGACTCGTCGTTGACGCCGGGTCCTCGTGGACGCCTCCGTGGTGGCGCCGTCGGACATAACGTCGAAGCCGCTGCGATGCGCCTGTCTTGGCTCGCGGCGCGGCACACGTTTGTTGCGTTGGGTTTCTGCATGACAGGATAGCGTTGGGAGTTTGAAGTTTGAACACTTCGGGCTGGACCGGGCAGCAGGTGGGGAGATCAAAAGGTTCGCGGGATAATGGAGGATCGCCGTGACTCGCTCTCGGGGCAGAAAATAACGGATCGGCGTCCCGATCGTCCAGGAAGTTACGCCGAGATCGCAGCAGGTGATTTATCGCAGCCTGTCAGGGTTAATTTAGACAAGGGAAATTATGCTCCCGGCCGCGTCCGAACTTATCCCGTTCTGAAGTTCTTATTTGTTTCGATATAGAACATTCGGCATGGATCTTGAATTCGCCATTGCAGAACTCTCTCCGTCTCGTTGCACTGGCAGCGACACCTTAGCTAATGCATGTATGTACATGAGCTTCCTCCTTGGAGAACATGGTCGGCAAGGCATCAATACTGCACAAGAACTGCAGCGGCTCATGGACGGTTTTAACGTCAGTTCGATGCAGCTTAATCGATGCTTCTCGATCCTGCCTTGGCTTTTGGCTTAGCCTAATCAAGACTTCTACTAACACCGAACGACCTCAATCTCTGATTGGATGCCACTGATCTGGGCGACGGCTGCATCCAGAATTCCAGATACATATCACTGCTGGCGTGATGGCTCTGCCCCAACCATTACGGGCTGGACCACACGTCCACACATGTACTCCACTGTATCCCGATGCCGATGCGACAGTCTTCTAGCCATGCCCGATCCTTTTCAGAGGCTTTGTCACGGCATCATTTTTCCAAAGACAGGAATGAAATTTCAAGCCAAAAAGGAAACATCTGCATCACATTCAATCAGGCTAAGATCAACCCGTACTGAGGCCATAAACATTGCAGGATTGTCTTTCTCGAAGCTGCGTTGCGTCGCGATCCGACGTCGACTCGCCATGGCGTCCTGGCGCCGTCGACAGCGCGTGAGATAGGTACGGGAACGAGGCTGTCGCGTGCGTGCGCGCGATAGTCGTCGTGGCTCGCTGCGCGGCACTCGTCATGCAGGTGCAGCTAGCAATGTCGCTAGCTATAGCTGCGCGGCGAGAGAAGTCCACGCAGGTGGGGAGAGCAAAAGGTACGCCGGGGGTAATGGCAGATCGCTGTCGTTCCCTCTTGCAAGAGAAATGACGGATCGCTGTCCTGATCTTGAAGGGAAACTACATCACCATCGGAAGAGTTGAAAGAGGCAACTAGCTGTCTAGCTTTCCAGGATGCCGGAGGCTTTCAGGGTTCAGACATGCATGTATGTGTGTGTGCTTGTTTATGGCAAAGCCTGTGTGTTCCACATTGGTAAGTCTCATTGGACTATTGGAGATAGGTGAATCTCGTTTTACTTTATTTGGCCAACACCGGAAATTCCAGCTGACAAGAACAACGTCTAGGCATTGATTTGGGCCACCTGTCGGCGACCTAGCAGTGTATGCAGCTGCTACTGTTGTTCACAAACAAATGTCGACGAGCCATCACGGGGGAGGGGAGCACTACGAGCATCATTTATTAAACGTGCTGCTCTGTTTCATTGCACTGCACTCCAAATCATTGTGTTTGCATGTCGTTGTGGATGATTATTAATAGATCAATGACCTTTTCGCAAAAAAAATGGTACCAAACTACCGAAAGGGCAACCACACGTGCATCTTACAAACATAAAAAGGGAATATGGCCATTTATAGGTCGAGCTAGTATCTATTGTACACTTGCAGAACCAAAATTAGGGTCGTTATTATGAGTGGCATACCTTGAAACTGCAACTAGATCATTCTTCGTAGGCAGGTTTTTTTCTCTCTTTTTATATGAACTTCTCTTGCTTATTTTTCTTTAATCTGCGCCTCCTTTTTTAGAGTTATCGGATGGAGCAACCAAGGACAGCGTAGGTGGTGAACTTGCAGCGGCAAACCCCGATGCAAAACTGAAGGAGGAGAACAGATACATTTTCTCCCGTAGCGATTTATGATTCTTGAATTAGGGGGGCCATCCTTTTAAGTGTCTACCTTCTACTTTTTCTGCTCAAGATTAGTGGAATGTGACATAAAACAAAGTCATACAGTAGCAAATTAGTGTTTTGTGACCGTAGGATGGCGAATGGTTCCATCCAATATGATACCGTTGTACTTGACCAGCATGCATACGCATATTATCAACTCATTGTTGAATCCACTATAACTTGTAAGACATACCACAGGATGATACACTACACACCTCTACGATCATGCCAACTGCAATGTATACTTCGGAAATGTCTATATATATTCTTGTATAACCATACACTACACCCCTCTATATATAGTATGTTTGTTTGGCCATATACTTTGGAATCCGTAACAATATGTTTCATAATATTAGAAATAGAGAATAATTCACGCAATAAGATACATATAAGTTATATTCAGTTTTAGAGATCAACATGACTTGTATTTTCCTTTTTGTTTTCACATTTAAGGTGGTTATGTTGCGTGTTAAGGGCAATATCTCACAAAAGGGGACAAATCTTTTTTGCAACTCATATAGTTTCAATGAAGCTACATAACAAAAAACAAATGAGAAAATATTATATGGTTAACAATGCTGCTAAGTAGTATAGATCATATATTTTTAAATCAATGTAATAGAAAATACGTAGGTACGGAAGTTTAGTATAATTAGGGCATGTACACTCCAAGGCGCTAGTCGGAGGGCATGTACACTCCTTTGGTATGAACAACCAATATTTAGCACAGCCAAGCGCTTGAAGCATATCAGGGTTCAGAGAGCTTCTAGTATCGCCAAGTATTCTCCCACCACAGCTGAAGGCTGATTCGGATGCCACTGTGCTCAAAGGAATTGCGAGAAAATCTCGGGCCATTGATGCCAATATAGGGAACTTTTCGGCATGCCTCTTCCACCAAGCCAGTACATCAAAGTCAGCACCGTCCTCCTCATATGCTTCTTCCAAATACGCGTCCAGCTCGGACTTGTGTACATGTGACCTCCGACGAGACTTGTACTGGGCAAACTCTTCTTTCAGCCTTCTTTTCCCTGCAATAGGTGATCCAATGGTGGTATTGCCTTGACTAGAAGGTGTGGACTGTGCGGTGCTAGTCGCTGCGAGTAGGTCGTATTCTTTGACATACTTTCTCACCCATTCTAAAGCAATCCTCACTTCTTTTGAAATCTGCTCGTCATTGGTACACACCTTGCAATAAAAGAAATCCAAGTAATCTTCTTTCCTCCTTGGATCCAAGAATGTAGCAATGACAAGTGCAAAGTTCAACTCAATGTCCTTGCTTTTTCTACGAGGGTTAGGCTCTGCATTCTCCTTCTCCTCGGGATCCCAGTATTTATCGAGCTCTGTTTGCATCACAGCTGCCAATTGCTTCAACACATCAGAGGTCTGCCAACCCGGATCTATTAATGCATGTCGAATACAAAGCACCACGGGCAGAAACTTATGTGCAGTTGACTTCATGTGCGCTGAAACAGTTAAGGTGAGCTCTTCAAATGCTTTGAGAAATTCAAAATAGCTTCTGCCTTCTCCCATTCTTCCACACTTGGAGAATCTTCATACTTTCGATTGGCATAGCTAGTGAGAGCTGATTTGTATCTCAACGCTTCTACAATCATTGCCCATGTTGAGTTCCATCTCATTGGTGTATCAACAGAGATGCCTTTCTTTGCAGGCAAACCCATCCCAACTACAATTGTGTTGAAATCTTGAAGTCTTGATGTAGAAGAGTCAATATGTTTCAGCAGCTCTCGTATCTTGTCAATAGCTCCATGGATTATTTTCATTCCATCTTGAACCCAGATACTAAGTATGTGTGCAGAACACCTCACATGCAAATGTTGACCTTCAAGGAGCAGCTCATATTTGTGATACTTTATCAACTCCTCACATGGAGAAGTATTATTGCTCACATTATCTAGTGTCAGAGTGAACAACTTGCCCCTTATTCCCCATTCCGTCAGGCAATGATGACGTGAAAACACACGCTCGTTGGGAGATCCCAAGAGGAAGGTATGAAGTAGTGCAGCAGCAATTTTCCCTTGAAATCTACCAAGGTTATCGAACCAGTAGGAGCTGGAAGAGCTTCAACACGGTGTCAACAACAACGCCGTTGAAATGCTGCTGACGCGGACCTGCACACAACACAATCAAAGTACTTTGCCCCAATGAAACAGGAAGGTTGTCAATCTCCTTGGCTTGCTGAATACAAAGGATTAAACGTATAATGTGGAGAATAAATATAAATGCAAAAAGGAACAACGAACAAGTGATTGTAGAGCGTGGTGGAAACGGTGGTTTTATCAGTGTAAAAGAATGGACCAGGGTCCACAGTTCATTAGTGGTGTCTCTCCATAAAAGATGGCATGCATGTTGGGTGAACAAATTACAGCTGGGCAATTGACAAATGGCAAACGCATGACAATGCATATTATGACAAGATGTTCAACATAGTATTTATTGGGCATTACAACATTTTACATAGACCGCTTACCAGCTGCATCTATGACTAATAATCCACTCCCGAGATAATATCCGTGTCTCTCACGAGTATTAAGTTGCAAGTAACGGATAATTGTATTAAGCATGGTGTGTAATGTAAACAATGCATGAGACATATAAGCAACGCATATAAGCAAAGCAAAGTTATTTTCTCCCTAGTGGCAACAGCACATCCACAACCTTAGTCGTTTCTGTCGTTCGAGCCCAGATTACTGGAGGCATGAACCCACTATCTAGCATAAATACTCCCTCTTGGAGACACTAGCATCTACTTGGCCAAAGCATCTACTAGCATCGGAGAGCATGCAAGAACATAAATAAAACAGTAGATAAATAGATAAACAACTTTATCATAACTTCACAATTCATCGGATCCAGCAAACACAACATGTAGCATTACAATAAGATGATCTTGATCAAGTTAGGCAGCTCACAAGATCTAAACATGATAGCATAAAGTGGAGAGACAACCATCTAGCTACTGCTATGGACTCGTAGTCCAAGGATGAACTACTCACGCATCTGTCCGGAGGCGGGCATGGTGGTGTAGAGCCCTCCGGCGATGATCTTCTCCTCCGGCAGGGTGCCGAGAAGAGCTTCAGAACCCTCCCGAACTAGGGTTGACGACGGCGGCGGCGACGGAACTTTTCGTGGAATAATGCTCGGGTACTTAGGGTTTTCGGGAGGAGGAGAATATATAGGCGAAAGGGCGGCGCGAGGAGGCACCCGAGGGCGCCAGACGACCCCCCGGCGCGCCTCCAGGTAGGGCCGCGCCCAGGTGGCATCTGGGCCCCCGGGGCGCCTCTTCGATCGCCCTTCGGACTTCATCTTCGTGTCGGTGTAAAACTCCACCTCGTTGATTTTCGTTCAATTCCGAGAATATTTCCGACTAGCTTTTCTGAAACAAAAAGACAGCTGAAAACAGGAACTGGCACTGTGGCATCTTGTTAATAGGTTAGTCCGAGAAAATATATAAAAATGATATGAAGTGTATATAAAACATGTAGCAATTGGTATAAAACATGCATGGAACATCAAAAATTATAGATACGTTTGAGACGTATCAGGCAACCAACATTTCTTCTTATATTGCATAGCCTGTGTGGATACTTCACTTCTGGGAAACTTATGATCTTCTTCTTGTAGTTGAATTCTGCATTGATGTAATGGGCAGTGATGGACATGTATCCCAAGCTCTGTGATGAAGTCCACATATCGGATGTTAAGAAAATGCGTGAATCCAAATTTTGTAGCTCAACATCGAGCTCTTTCTTCATTCCTTCATACATCTTCATTGCATCATCGCTAATTGTGTGACGACCCTTGACTTGAAATGCTGGTTGCATTGAGTCAATCCATGGCTGAACGTACGGATCTTTGAACTTAAGGAAGGGGATCTCAGCATGGATGCAAAACTTGACCATAAGCTCACGACAAAGTTTTTGATCAAACACAAACATGCCCTCGAATGAGAAGAAAACCAATTATAAGTTCAGCTAAACAATATACTAGTAAAAGAGAAGAAATAGGCTCAACTGGAAAGAATAAGTGCCAGCAACAAGCATGCCTATGAGAAGAAAAACAATTATAAGTTCTGCCTTAATTCATGTAGCATACATTTATCACTAAATCATGTTTAAAAGCTTGAACCGTTCACAATATGAGTAAAAAAATCGAAAGGCAACAATCAAATTAGTACCGGTGAGAAAAGAGAGTTGTCTAACTCTACATCAGCATAGCTATTTTTCTCTCTAAGCCTAAAATGATGCAATAAAGTGGACAAAGTTATAGAACACCAAACATTGCCTTCTACATATGAGAAATCCCCCTTATCAACACCTTTATTCCTAGTAAAATTGGCATGATTACCATGGTACTAACATGGAAAAATCTATGAAAAGATACTAGATTACGAATTTTCCAAATTCTCAACTATATCAGCATGCTTACAATCCCGTAGCTAACCGTCATATAGGGTGAAAGGACATTTCTTAATCCCTTGTGTTTTGTGTGTTAGGCAACAACACTAGTGATGATTTAACATGTGAATCAAGTGATGCAGGTTTTAAGTGATTAAAACATCTTTGCATCAAATCCAAAAGGGAGTTGAAAAGAGCTACTCCCTCCGGTCCAATAAAACGGTCGTACAGATTGCACTGTGGTAGTACAAAACGTGTATACAAGTTACGAATCATATTCCGGATCGGAGGAAGTAGTATTGTTGCTGAAGAAAATCGGATTATCCGATGTTGGAAGTTTCGGATTATCCGATTTGCAAAGTCTGCTGGAATTCTGCTAAGGACTAGAAGAAACCTCACACTGAAGTTATTCGGATTATCCGATTTGGGATGAATCGGATTATCCGATGATCAGGATTTGCTGGAATTCTGCTAAGGACTAGAAGCAACCTCACACTGAAGTTATCCGGATTATCCGATTTGGGAAGTATCGGATTATCCGATGGTCAGGGTTTGCTCGAAATCTGCTAAGGACTACAAGCAACCGCACACTGAGGTTCTCCGGATTATCCGATTGGGGTCTGCTCGGATTATCCGATTCCATCGGATAATCCGATGTTGACTTGGATCGGATTATCCGATTTACCTGTCTGCAACGGCTAGATTCTGGGAGCAGTATATAAAGGCCTTCTCCTACCTTTGAGAGGGTACCACGACCAGAACTGAATCCCCCACCATTGTTGAAAGCTTCAACTCCCTAGATCTCTCTCCCTACCCACCCAAACACCTTGTCCTTCTAGGACTTGGGAGAGATGGCCTAGATCTACACTTCCACCCAAGCGATTTGATTTTCCCCTCCGTTCTTGAGAGGGCTTGAAACTTGTAAGTTCGTTGATACTTTGGATTGTCGTTGGTCGTTCTTGTGGCTTTGGGAGCCGCGGGGACTAGCCGGGAGCCTCCAATTAAGTTGTGGAGTCGTGCCCCGGCCTTGTGATTCTTGTGGCTTTGGGAACCGCGGGAATTTGGTGAGAGCCTCCAATTCGGTTGTGGAGTGTGCCTCATCCTTGTAAAGGTTTGTTGCCGACCTCGAGGGCATCATATAGTGGCTCGTGGAACTCCTCATCGGAGGATAACACGAGGGAGATACGGTGTGCCATATCAAGGCTATTCGGAGTTCACTTTGTGACTCCACACCGCTCCAACGGAGACGTAGCTTCCATTGGGAAGTGAACTTCGGTAGAACATCTCCGCGTCACCGTGTGGTTATCTCTTAACCTTCCTTTACTTGTATTGCTAGCTTATCTTGTGTAGAATATCTTGCTAGCTTGTTTATTGCTCATCATATAGGATTGTTCACCTAGTTGCATATCTAGAGAACTTATATTTGAGCAATTCCCAAATTTGTATCAAAAGAAAAAGAAAATTTGTAGTTGCCTATTCACCCCCCCCTCTAGTCAACCTACTCGATCCTTTCAATTGGTATCAGAGCAAGGTCTCTTTATTAAGGGCTTAACAGCCTAAAGAGGAGGATGACTAGCGAGGAGGAGTTAAAACTTGCTAAGGAACAACAAGAGAAAAATGATAAAGAACAACTTGAGAAAGAACTAAGTGAAGCGGGGATAACCCCTCCCGATGATAATGCCCCGGTCACCATGAAGGCCATGATTGAACTCTTTGGGTTCATGAAAGGCAAAATGGTGGACGAGGTGTTTACTCGGGTCATTAATAATCAAAATGCCTCCTCATCTACCGGTGTTTCTAACGTTGAGGCCTTGGTTGTTAAGGATAACAAAGACCAACCGAAAACTAGTGAGAAGCCTCCTCATAACGTTGCTCCACCTACTTCATATCTCACTCAAGTTCCACTCACTCAACCTCCTATAACCAACCTAAGTAGGCCACCTCCTAAGCTTGATAATACTCGTTATTTCACTTGGAAGAAATCTATGGAGTCTTATTTTCGCAGCTCATCGGTGCATCTTTGGAGGGTGGTTCTAAATGGTTATACTCCGGTTGATCCCTTCAACTTGACAAGGCAAGAAGAGATTGATGAACAACTTGATGCCAATGCCAAGTACATCCTTGAGAGTGCCATGACCGCCCATGATGAAGATCAAGTGCGGAATCTCAAAACCACCAAGGAGGCTTGGGATTTTCTCGCATCGGTATATGAAGGAAAAGAGGGCCTTCAACGCTCCAACGACGCCATCCTTCAACATCAAGTGGACAACTTCATCATGCTAGAAGAAGAGACACCATCGGATCTCTTTCGAAGTCTCACCAAGCTTGTTGTGGCATGTAGGGAAAATGGAAAGAAAGATATGGATGATGAATGGGTCAAAGCCAAGTTCCTCAAGACTATTGTTCCATACAATGAAAATATGGTGATGAATATCCATACGAGAGCGGATTACAAAACAATGTCTCCCAATGACATATTGGCACAATTCGTCACTTATGATACCTTGAAGGCCACTTCCAAGTCTTCCATCAACCAAATTCGTGGCACAAAGAACCTTGCCTTGAAGGCTCATGTGGAAGAACATCCAAGATATGAAGAAAGCACAAGTGGTCATCATGAAGAAGATTTTGTGGGTGAACTCAATGAGGTGCTTGCTCTTGCCGCCACCAAGTATTGGAACAAAAAGAATATCAAGAGCAACTTCTCCCCTAGAAGCAACTTCTCCCCACAAATGAAAAGAATGTGCTTTAATTGTGGAAAGGAGAATCACCTTCTGAAGGATTGCCCCTATGAGAGAAGAGAAGATTTTGGAGGCCAACTCATCTTAAAGAAGAAGAAGTTCTTCACCAAGCCCATCAAGTACCTCATCAAGAGAGAACCTCAAAAGGCTCTTGTCACCGCAACACATGAAGAAGAGTATGAGTCCGGTGGCGAAGAAGAGGATGATGATACAAGTGAGGAAGTGGGGATGGCGGCTCTTGCAATGGGCAACCTTCCTCCTTCATTGGCACCCCTTTTCTCCGCTCCAAATGACAACAAGATCCCCAAGCCTATGTGCCTCATGGCCAAGGAAACCAAGGTGAATTCCCCACCTAAAATTACTATCTCCTCTAAACCATCTCTCTTGGATTGTGTTGAGGATGTAGGGAAAAATGAGGAGAAAGAGGATACAATTACCCTCTTTATAAACAAGCTCCAAGGTCCAACCAAGAAAATGGTTGAGGCTCTCATGTACCAATATGGAGAAGCCAAACACCTCCTTGAGGAGAAGGAGAATAGGATTTATGAGCTTGAGGGGCATGCACGTGATCATGCCGATAAAATTGGTGAGCTAGAAGAGCAACTTGTTGAGGAACAAGTGTTCCGGGAGCAACTTGAGGAGACCCAAGCCAAGGATTTATCCAAGGCAAAAGAAACCCGTGAAACCTCTATTCAAGTTGCTAGTGATCTAAAAATCAAAAATGATGAGCTTGTAGAGTGTCATAACAAACTCCTTGAGAATTTTGAGCAACTTAGGGAAACCCACAAGGTGACCTCAAGTGAGCTCACCAAGCTCAAGGGGTCATATGCTAAATTACAAGCTCAATTTATATGCTAGCTTCACCACTCCTCATAATGATAAAGATGCCAATGCTTGTGCTACTAACCCTTTATGTCTTAAAGCATCTCTCATGGAGGAGAACACTAGGTTGAAGGCCCAACTTGAAAAGGGTCTAGCCACTTGTATCCAAGGGGAAAAGAACCTCAATGATCTTTTGACCAATCAAAAGGGAGTGGTTAGCAAGGAAGGGCTTGGGTTTGCTCCCAAGTCCAAGAAGGCAAACAAGAAGAAGATGCCTACCTCCCCTTCAAAAGATATTATTTTTGTGAAGGAGGGGGAGTTGGGCAAGAAGAATGTTGAACCCATTGTGGGTGGTAAAGCCACAAGGGGCAATGCCACTCACAATGACTTTGCCGAAAAATATAACCCCTCATATGTGCTTATGAAATCTAGAAATGGTTATGTTTTTGCTAAATATGTTGGTACCTCATATGGAGATGATTATCACTATGCTATTTGGGTTCCAAAGACCCTTGTGACTAACAAAAGAGGACCCATTCCAAAATGGGTACCTAAATCAAAGACTTGATTTATTGTAGGGCTTCTCTTCCGGTGGATCTTCATGGCTCATTGATAGTGGGTGTTCATCTCACATGACCGGAAGCAAAGAAGTAGTAAAGAGCTTATTGAAACAATTACTCTCATTCTCTCATGTCACCATTGGGAACAATACAAGACTTAAGGTATTGGGATATGGCAAGGTGGTGATCACACCGGAGTTATCAATTGAGAAGGTCCTCCTTGTTGAATCCCTTCCATATAATCTACTTTCCGTTGGTCAATTATGCGATGCCGGTTACACCGTTATCTTTAATAAATACCACGTGACCATCCTTTTCACAAAATCTCTTAAAGTAGTCTTTGTTGGATTTCGTGAGAACGGTTTGTATGTGGTCGATTTCTCGAAAGAGACCAGTCAAATTGCCACGTGTCTAATGGCTAAATCCGACAAGGGTTGTCTTTGGCATCGCCGGCTAGGCCATGTCGGTATGAGAAATTTACAAACTCTTGTAAAGGGTGGACACGTGGTAGGACTAACCGATGTTAATTTTTCCAAAGATCGTCCTTGTAGTGCTTGCATAGCCGGAAAGATGCATGAACGGAATCACCCCAAGAAGACCATTATCTCCACTAAGAGGCCTTTGGAGCTCCTTCATATGGATCTTTTTGGGCCTCCCACATATGATAGTCTTGGTGGCAAGAAATATTGTTTGGTGATTGTGGATGATTATTCAAGATATTGTTGGACTTTCTACATCAAGAGGAAGAGTGAAACTCAAAAGATATTCATTGACTTTGCAACCCTAGTTCAACGCCAATATGACTCCAAGATTTTGGCAATTAGAAGTGACAATGGTACGGAGTTCAAGAATTACACTATGGATGATTTCCTAAGTGGGGAGGGCATTCAACACCAATATTCCGCTGCATATACTCCCCAACAAAATGGTGTTGCCGAAAGGAAGAACTGCACTCTTATTGATATGGCAAGAACTATGATGGCCGAATTTCATTCCCCATACAACTTTTGGGCCGAAGCCATCAACACCGCTTGTCACTACTCAAACCGGCTCTTCTTCCGTCCTCTCATGGAAAAGACACCATATGAACTCCTCACCGGTAAAAAGCCAAATGTATCTTACTTTCGAGTCTTTGGTTGCAAATGCCATGTTTACATTAAAGGTTGCAAAATTGCTAAATTTGAATCTAAATCTTTTGATGGTATACTTGTTGGATATGCCGCAAAGTCTCATGCTTATAGGGTCTACAACATATCTGTCGGAGAATGACTCCACGAAACAGGGATGGTCAAGCTCACGAAGAGAGTTCGTGTAAGGGGCTGAACACGTTGGTCAAACAACCCTCAACCTGCACGGCGACGGTGCTCGTCGAGCATGAGGAGGGACATCACGACAGAGATGAACACCAGCCCGTACCCAGGTTCACGGCCCTCGTGTGGAGGTAACACCGCTACTCCTGCTTGTCTGTATTGCACTGCTTATGGAGGTTACAGTACAATGAGCTTGCCGAGGGCTCTCTTTTGGCAGTGGTGTGCACAAGGAAGGGGAACTGTGGTCTTCTTCTTCCTTACGCGTAGGTGGCTAAGCTAGAATGAGAATGCGATCCCTTGCTACGGTGGTGCACCTCCTCCTTTTATAGGCGCCCCGGGCCTCTTCCCTGCGCTTGCGCGGTGGAAGGGCTACCACATGGCGACAGAAGGGGGAGCACGGTGCACCGCAGCCCAGCTATCCATGGACGCGGTCCATGGGCATAAAGCTGATGCATATGGCAGAGAAACCACCGTCCATGCAGGACGGCCAGCTGGGGCTGCAGAGGAACGTGGGGGTGCCCACGGTGACGTTGGCCGTGGAGCGTAGCGCCGGCCGGTCCCCTTATCACCAAAGAGGAAATCCTTGTAGTCCGGTGCGGATGGCGCAGCTTTGTTGACTCCTTTAATCACGAAAATGGCAACTGCGGCGTCGTTGTCACCGCGCGCAGAGGCGCGCGTCACTCTGCGGCCGCTGCAGAGCCCATGTGCGCTCTGCAGAAGGTTGCTTTGCAGCGAAGGAATCCCCACGAGGGCTGGGATGCCCTGTGGAGGATTTGGCGTTGACCTCTCTCCAGGGGAGATCACCTTGAAGAGGGGGCAGCAGTGAGGAGGGCCTCCGCAGGCCTCTGCTGCCTCCAAAGCCCTCACGAGGCGATTTGCCTCGCGAGTCTCTCCAAGCCGTAGGCTTGGTCCTTAGCGAAATTTGGCCATCGAGTGTCGAGGGCCGTGGAGGACAGGCCCGGCACACCTGGTTCTCACTGGGCCGACAGTAGCCCCCGGGCCCATGATGGACACGATGTAGTCCGGTGGACGCAGGCGAATCGTCATGGGCCCAAAGTGTCCGGCCGGCCCGAGACACGTGTAGGGCAGTTACGCCGCGACGACACGTTCTCTTCGGAGATGATGGGCGTAGTGGGGGGACCCACCATGTCTTGGTAACTGCCCTGAGGTGATATAAAGCCTGCAGCGCCGGTTCAGGCAGCAGTTACTGCATCATTTGCGCGTCCGTCTCCTTGCTCTTGACTTCTACGCTTCCTTGTCCCCGGCGCTCTTCCTCCTTCACCGAGCTTCTCCGACGCCCTTCCTTCGTCGACCATGGGTCTAAGAAGGACAAAGCGGCGATGGTGAACGAGCCTGCTGAGGCGCAGCAGGAGGACGAGTTCGCGCCGGCGCTGGTGGGGACCCACATCCATACGGCGGAGGCGCTGGACAAGATCAGGCTGATGGCCGCGGGAAAGAACAACGAGCACGGCGCCAGCGTTCTCAAGGCGGCGCGCTTTGGCAAGCTCGCGGCGGGGCTGTACCCCATTTTCTTCCAGACCATATTTGCTGGTCTGGTGCCGCCATTTTCCCCTTTCCTGGAGGAGGTTCTGGCCTTCTACCAGATCCAGCTTCTGCATCTGCACCCCAACTCCATCTTGATCCTCGCCATTTTCGCATATCTTTGCGAGGCGTATTTGGGAGTGATGCCTTCCGTGGCCTTCTTTCGGAGCTTCTACGCGCTCCGCTCCACGGCGCCCGGCGAGCGGTCTGGTTGCGTGTCCTTCCGCATTGCGGATGGGATGGGAGGCATCTACATCCCCATGTCCTGGGACGGCGACAAGCCCGTCACGCGGGTGACGAAGAAGGTGGACGATTTCCGCCAGCGGTGGTTCATCGTGGACGCCAAGACGCAGAACTCCTTCTTCGACGTCCCTGAGGCGCCGCCGCTGAAGAACTCGAACTGGTCAAGCGCGGCCTTCCAAAGCCCGAAGATTGCTGACTTGGTCGCGCGCATGAGGCTCGTCCGCGAAGCTGGCCTCACGGGGCAGATGGTTGCTGAAGACTTCGTGAGGCGCCGTATCACTCCTCTCCAGAAACACACGAAGCCGGCGTGGATGTACTCTGGCCCGGCGGACCCGATGCGGCTGCACTGCAGCTCCCACACCCCCGACGTCATTGCCTCCATCATGGGCATCCTCTTCACCGCCCCGGAGGTTCCTGTGCCGCGCAGTGAGATCGCGAGGCCCCACCATCAGATTACTCCGAAGAAGCGCCTCGCGATCCTGGAGCTGATGCCGAAGTTCACCCCTCAAGGTTTGGCGGGGGAGGAGAAGGAGGCTGCGGCGCCCGTGGTGGAAGAGGACTGGGCCACGGAGTCACCCGCCGCATCTGATGCTGATCTGGGCATCACCTCTGGAGGGGCGAATCCCTCGGTAGGGGAGGCGAGCTCTTCGAAGCCTGCACCTCCCGAGGAAGAAGTTCTGGAGATCTCGTCCAGCGGGCACGAGGATTTCCTTGTGGTCCCTTCGCGCCAGGCCGCGGAGGGTGTCGTGGGTTTGTCACGTCAGGTGTCATAGATGACTTCGTAGGTGTGGGATTACGCGAGTCAAGCATCTCCGAGCTTGGGATCGCAGGAACAAAGATCAACACAGATTTACCCAGGTTCGGCCCCCTCAATGTGAGGTAAAAGACCTACTTCCTGCCTACCCTAGATTGGTATTGATATGATAATCGAGGTGTTACAATGGAGGCGATCCGATCTGGTACTCGCCGTATGAGCTAGGGTTTAGGGCTTGATAGCTTGACCCGCTCTAAGTCCTGCGAGTCCTCTTTATATACACAGAGGCTCGCTAGGTTACAAAAGGAAACTTCCCCCATAAGGAATACATCCACAGAGGCCTACTCGGAGACTACTTGGTCTTCACGTCCTCCGGGATATGTCTTCTAGATCTTTCCCCTTATGGCGGTTCAATATTGGGCTTGCTCCCAAGTGGGCCTTTGTCCGTGCGAGTAAGTTAAGTCGCACTGGGCCGCGGGTTAATCCAGAAAGTATTCCCCCGACATTAGCCCCCAAGTTTAGCTTGGATTTCGAGTGAAGGCTCCTTGTCTTAACAAACCCCTGAGCCGCACACATGAATTATCCCAGCTGAACTCCAATTTTCTTATTTCCAATCTGCGCTTATAACTCTTCTTGGCGGCTCAAGAACGCGACTTAACCTGCCTTGACGGTTGATTTTCAGATCTAAACGTCTTCCGCGTCTGGGTTATTTATCTTGGCTCATCGTTTTCCCAGCGTTCTGCATCACGCATCCGCTGCTCCTTTCCGCCGCCTCCAATCTCGCTTCTCGTACTCACAATCCTTCGGTGGAGATCTCCATCATCTGAGAAAAATGTCTCGCCGCAAGTGCAACTGGGAAGGCTCGTGGGTCGACGAAGATTTCCTGGAATCCCTATCTGCACGGGGCCTTCTTCCGCCAAAAGATCAATGCGAATGGCGGGCGGCCGGTGAGGAGGTAATCCCCAATCCTCAACCAGGAGAAGTAGTGATTTTTGCGGAGCATGTTGAGCGCGGGTTCAAGCCCCCGGGCTCTCTCTTCTTCCGCTCCTTGATGCAGCGGTTAGGTCTCCGCTTCCATGATATTGGCCCTAATTCGATGTTGCAAGTGAGCAACTTCCACGTCCTCTGCGAAGATTATCTGGGTATCCCGCCTTCAATAGATTTCTGGCTTGCTCTTTTCAATTGCAATAGTCAAAGGGAAACCACAGATGGTCCTTTTCTCCAATGCGGCGCCATTTCCTTCCAACGCCGTAGGGGTAGTATCTTCCCAAAACTAACTCTTGCCAAGAAAATCAAGGAGTGGCAAAGGACATTCTTCTATTGTAAAAACACTTCTCCTGAGGGTGAAATTCCTCTTCCTCTTTGGTCTCCTCTTCCCTTCGAGGCTACCGATGCTCTGTCTTCTAAACCTGATCCTTCTTCGTTGCCCTTTATCGAATCCCTTCTAGACAAGGTGAGAGCGCTGACACTCCATGGTCTCACTGGATTAGATCTCATATCTTGCTGGACTAATGGCGAGTTCAGCCTGTGAGTCGCCGCTCGCGGCTTATGGTGGATTTCACTTGTCATGCAAATGACGTCGATCGCACTTGCCCTGAAGATTGGGACAAAGGGGAGTGGATAAATTTCATTCGCCGAGTGACGGACGAGGATATTGACTCGTATGACAACGTCGGACTTGCTCCCTTCTGGGCTGAGCACAAGCCTTTTGTGGTAATGTTTACTTGTCACCTGTTTCCTCGAAAATTCCTTCTCCAAAATTGATTATTTCTGACCTGAGCTCCTTTTCAGATCGATCCCTATTTCTGGGTTCTTCCTTCAGAGGACGTCGACTTGAACCAAGGAACCGCGGCTGAGTCGTCAAGCAAGCCGCAGCCTTTGGCGAAGATACAGTTATGCACGAGGGTAGTGCTTCTGAAGAGGAACAACAAATGGCCGACGCTCTTTGTCCTCGACTCCAAATACACCTTTCCTGGAACTTCCTGAGGTGCCTCGCAGGTCCTCGAACGTATTTTATGCCAGAGCTCAGAAGACCCCGCGCAGCCTGAGAAACGTCGCAAAGCCTTGGCGTTACTAGCAGAAACAAGAACTGCCAAATCTTTAAAACTCGCTGATCCCAACAAGGCTACTTTTTCTTCCGAGGCTGTTGCAAAGGATTGCTTCTCAATAAGCTCGGGTAATTGTTTGCGACTCTCTCCTTTTCTTTTTGTGTTTACGTATTTGGCAAGGAATTGCTGATCACCACTTCTTTTCATACTCTGTAGGTTCAGATTTGCAAGGTTTATCTTCTCCTTCCTCTGGTTGCCTGATGAAGAGTATCCGTGTCGCCTCTGGGTATGGTTCGCCTTCTTTTCAATGTTGCGGCTCTGCTAGGTCAGCTTATTAACCCATCAATGTTTTGCAGGGCCATGTCTGAAGAGGCTACCAAGTCTAATTCCCATCCCACTTCTTCTCAGCAAGCTATGAGCGAGGATGATGCTGCTGATGAAAACGTGGGAAACAGTAATGGTGCGACTCATCCAAGGCCCTCCCTGGAGGAAGGTATTGCAGACGCGGCTCCTGCCGCGACTCCAGTCGCAGCTCCATCCACAACTCCTGCTGCTGGTAGGGTATCTACTGAAAATAGAATTCCAGCTCCAGGAAATAGTTCTAAGTCAATCGCAGATGCCATAATTTCTGCTGGAGACAAGCATGCTGCTCTGCTGCGCGGCTTAGTTGAGCAATTTTCTTCAAGTCGCCAGGTACATATACCGTAGCCCCCAAGGATCAAAACCTTGTGTCATCGCACGGGGTGTTGATTCTTTTCCTGGCTTCAAATCTCGAGCCCCCAAATTCCTGGATAATTTACCTATGCGTTTTGCTCTGTTTGTTTTCAGCGTGAACTGTCCTTGCTTGATGCTTCTGGCTCAATAAAGGGTAAAGGCATTTCCATAGACCATCCTGAAATGATGCAGTCTCGCCTGGAGCAGCATAATGAGGTCATTAGGGACCAAGATCAGGAAATAAAATCTCTCAAAGGTCAACTCGACTCCTGCGAAGAGCAATTTAAAGAACTTGAAGCCGATATGCAGCAGCGACTCATGGAGAAAGACGAGGTCATTAGATCTTTGCGAGAAGGGCTGACTCTTAAATCTGAATTGATTGATCGCCTGAAGGGAGACCACGCAAAGGAACTCGCCGCGCGAGATGAAAAATATAACTCGCTGCTCAAAGCCTTTGAGGGTTTTGGCTCCATGGTCAAATCAGCCGTCCTGCAGCTTGCTGGTTGGTCTTTTATTCCTTTAATCATACATATTTTGGGTAACCAACGTTAGTCTCTGACTTGTTTCTTGCCTTTTCTTTCTTGACATAGGACCTGAGGCCCCAGTGTCCCGCTCCAATTTGAAGGATCAACTGGTATATCTGTCTGACTCAGCCAGCGCTTCTTAAAGGTTACCAAGGAAGTTATGACGGTAATCTCTCCTGCGACTGATGGCCCAACATCTTGCGAGTATTGGATAAATAAACTGCTCAAGGCTCCGCATTATGTCTCTGATTGGAAACGATCCTCTGCTCGCGCCGGAGCCGCGCATGTCTTGACATTGCTTCGAGCATATTATCCAGAGATAGATGTTGGCAAGGTTGCTCGCCACGGCCTGGCGATGAGCGCGGATGATACTGAACTGCCAATAAGCGAGTACTTCGATATCTGGAAAGGGATGCGCGGATATGCCACAAAATTTGTTGATAACTTAGACTTGGGCACTTATCTCGATAAATTCAATCTTGATGGGAGCAAGGTGTCAAAGGAAAAGTCCTCAGGAGCTGAGTCATCTCGGGCTGCCACTCCAGCAACAGTATCTGGTGGCCCTTCTGCCTCGTCTGGCGGCGCCCTGATTATTAGGACACCTGCGACTGCAACTGCGAGACAAGCCGCGCCAATTCCCACTCCTGTAGCTCGGAAGAGGAAAAATAAATAATGTGGGACATGCCCGTTAGTCTGTAAGACATTCATGTATTATAAACAGTATTTTGTGACCTATAAGCAGGTTCTTTTCTTGATAATTCCATTAAGTAGACGCTCGCGCGGCTCAGTATTTCCTAGGAACATGTGTGTTCAGGGTCGAGAGCGGCCATGATAGGCAATCAAGCTCGATTGACGCCACACCCCAGTACTTTGGCCGCATAATGCAAGACGCTTCTAGCTTAAGGATTGCCACTAGTTTGGCAAAATTTGAGGTGCGATTGGTACTCGCGATGCTCGTAAGGAGCCCTCAAGGGTCAGTGATATATGAAATTCAAAAGACTCAGCGACTCAATGATAGTTGAGGCGAAACGACAAACCCTTGAATGTCAAGGGTGCCGGCTTTATTTCATAATCACTCGATGTTTTACAGGGTGTTACAGGATGATGCAGGCCCTTTAATGCGGGTTTTCTATTCCCCGCAGGCCATGCATACTTGATACTCATCGCACTTAGTTGCGAATTAATACTCCTAACGGAGTGGGTTGAACACCTGATTGGTTCAATTTTGAGTCGCTAAAGCGACTCGGGTCGAGCATGATAGCTCCGATGTATGTCTCATGTTGAAGCAGAGAGCAACTTTGTTAGGCGATTAGCCGCACTGAGCTGCGACTTATGTTGAGTTGAGTTTGCTTTGTAAGGTCTCACGATAACTGAGCCCCTTTGGCTGGGGTTGTTGATCGAGGCTGGGTCTATGCACATGCGCCATTTCTTGTCTTCTTTTTGTATCAAGGCGACCTCTGGGGCATTATCTTGCTGATGCGCGACTTCTCGGTGGGTATTTACCATCCGGTGGCTGCATCCTGTTGGCCGCTTCCGCGGTACCTCCAACGCGACTCGTTTTGAGCTGCGATTACCGATCTGCGACTGATACCATGTGAAGAGTTGGCGATACAAGCTTCTTCTGCGAGTACTGAGCCTGCGTTCTCGCATTCTAACGCTCTCTGTCTGTCTCCATATATTGTAATAACACCGTTTGGTCCTGGTATCTTTAACTGTAGGTAGACGTAGCAGGGGCGAGCGGTAAATTTGACATAGGCTTCTCTTCCAAAGATCGCATGATATGAGCTTTTGACTGCTACAACCTCAAAGTCTAGGAGCTCTGTGCGGAAGTTCCGCTCTGTTCCAAAGCTAACTTCAAGTGTTATCTTTCCGATTGGTCGCGTAACAGCTCCTGGGATTATGCCTTGAATTTCTTTCCTGGATGGTCGCAGCCTTGTCTCGGGTATATTCATTCTTCGGAGCGTGTCTTGATATAGGATGTTTACTCTTCCTCCTCCGTCCATTAGGACCTTACTTAACTTGTATCCCGCGACTTCAGGCGTGACCACAAGAGCTGGCTGTCCTGGATCTCTTACTTCTGGGGGGTGATCGCCGCGACTCCAAATAACCGATTGCTCTGTCCAGCGACGATACCTTTCGGCGTTGAAATCTGACCGCTCTTCCGGCTTCCGTCCGTTGTTTGTACTTCCACTGTATGAAACTGTCCTATGTTTCTTCTAGGTAAAACGTCAGGCCCTTGACGAGAGCTAGATTTTCTTGTGCTGCATCGATCCGCTGCGAGCCGTGTCTGGCGTGTCGCCTTCTTTCCACCTCCGGTAATAATGACATTGCGCCTTTGTGTGACCCGCTGGCCTGCCATCTCTCCTGCGATGTAAGTCGCAAGGCACGTCGAAGATCCCCTTGCAGTTATTAGGGAGTAAGGCCTTATCACTCTCTTGCTCCTGCATCTGGTGTGCGATGTTCATCTTCGCGACTTGTAATTTCCCTGTTGGGTTCTGTGATAAGCCGCCTGTCCCTTTATCTGTCTTTGCGTACTTGTCAGCTTGCCAAAAGCTGGTCGAAACTATCAATCTTGTGCTCAGCGCGACTTAATTTGTGCACCAACGGCTCAAATCTACAGTTCTTTCTCATAGCTTGTATTGCAGCTTGTACTGTTAAGTTTTTGGCGGAGCCAAGGATCTCCGCGATTCTCTTGATCCAGTCGCCGCTTGATTCGTCCTCTTTTTGAATGCATTGTCTAAGGTTTTTCATATCTTCTGTTTGGAATCTGCGATGAACTTGTCCTTCAAGTCTTCCCATGTGCTTATTGATTTTGATGGCAGCCTTAACAGCCAATCCCTAGCTTCTCCCTGTATTGCCAAGTGGAAGTATTTCGCACGTATTCTTGAGTCACATCAGCCCCTGTTATGCTTGCCTCGTAATCTTCTATCCATAAGGCAGGGTCTTGGTCACTGCGATAGGTGGTGACTCGCTGCGACTCGTCGAAGTTCGGGGGGAAACGAGTGAGCCGTATTTCCTCTCCAAAACATGCTGGTCCTTTCAATAATGAATAGGAGTTTACTGGCGCTGAATCTTCATCTGAATCAGTTTCAATCTGGGATGGCTGAGTCGCTCCGGACGTCCGCGACTCGCCTTCTATCTTCTTTTCTTTTTCCAATGATACCTGCAAACCTGCTAGCTGGTTGACCACTTCTTCGACGCTGCACTTTCTCCTCCCCATGATACCTCGTTTTGCGGCTCATTGGGCGTGACTCCATACATATTTGCTTGTTGTAAAGCAGCGGTTTGCAGTAGGTCGATCGCATAGCGAGCTTCCTTATCAGCTCGTGTCTCCAACCGGTGCTATCTTTGACAATATCCCTATCGCGGCGTGCACGTTGCTCTCTGGGTCGCCGTGGAACTGTGATTTCATCTCTCCTCTGTCCATCTTGATCTGATGTTTTTGCTGCCAACGACGGAGTCGCCACTCTTCTTCTTGGAGTTTCTTGCGCTCAGATGTCGTCTTGGTTCGCCGCCTGGTGCTTGGCTGGCAGCGACGGAGTCGTCGACCTTCTTCTTGGAGTTTTTCGCGCTCAGCCGCGAGTCTTTGTGCCTCTTCACAGAGTTCCGTCCTGATAGCTTCAATCTCTTCAATCTTGAGGTCTCCTTCCTGATTTGGTAGAGATCCCCAAACAGGTCTTGACGGGACGGGGATGGGCAGTCTTGCCGTAGCTTGTTGTAGCTCCTCCAACACGCGGACCCTGACCGGCCGCAGTTCCTTCACCGATTCGCTTCCTTGAGTCGCATCTAGATCTGCGACTGACGGATCCGACGAAAACTTTTACTGATCCGATGGGAACGATGTATCCAACTCGATGCGATCTGCCTCGGGTCCCCACTCTGAGTCGTCGATGAAGGGGACCCCATTGATGTCTTCAACTTGGCCGATGGCGATGTCCTTGAAGCCTGATTTCGATCCTGCGCGGAACGTGACGCTTTTGACCGCAGGCCCCACGGTGGGCGCCAACTGTCGTGGGTTTGTCACGTCAGGTGTCATAGATGACTTCGTAGGTGTGGGATTACGCGAGTCAAGCATCTCCGAGCTTGGGATCGCAGGAACAAAGATCAACACAGATTTACCCAGGTTCGGCCCCCTCAATGTGAGGTAAAAGACCTACTTCCTGCCTACCCTAGATTGGTATTGATATGATAATCGAGGTGTTACAATGGAGGCGATCCGATCTGGTACTCGCCGTATGAGCTAGGGTTTAGGGCTTGATAGCTTGACCCGCTCTAAGTCCTGCGAGTCCTCTTTATATACACAGAGGCTCGCTAGGTTACAAAAGGAAACTTCCCCATAAGGAATACATCCACAGAGGCCTACTCGGAGACTACTTGGTCTTCACGTCCTCCGGGATATGTCTTCTAGATCTTTCCCTTATGGCGGTTCAATATTGGGCTTGCTCCCAAGTGGGCCTTTGTCCGTGCGAGTAAGTTAAGTCGCACTGGGCCGCGGGTTAATCCAGAAAGTATTCCCCCGACAGAGGGGAGGAAGACAGCGACAGGGAGGCCGCAGCAGGACGCTGCGAGCCCGCTCCAAGGCTATTCATGACAGGACCGCCAGGAATCCAGCAGGCACTCCTCTCAAGAGGAAAGCCGAGACTGCTCCTGAGGGGTCCGGTGCCGGTGCGCGTCGTCGAGGCCATGGCGGTCGTCAAACACAGTGTGGGTTGACTCCCGCGCCAAGACATCTGGGTAGAATTGACTCCCTTGTCTGTTTTCACTTCTTATGAAAATACCCTTGTTCCCCTCTTGAAGACCTTTCTTGCTTGCTTGTCAGGGATTTGGTGACGGCGAAGCGCGTAGGCTCCGCAAGGTTGCAGAGGTGCGGGGCGCCGCCACGACAACCGCTGAGGGGCCTGCGGAGCCCTCAGCTGGAGAGGTTGCCAGGCCCGTGGTGACAGAGGCCACTGTCGTCGTATCGGCATCTGAGATAAGAGAGGGGTCCTGCTAGCCGAGGGTGAACGTAGGGCAAGAAGGTGGACGTCGTCGAGGTCGGGATTGTACACGGCAGTTTACCCAGCTTCAGGCTCCACGGCCGTGGCGGAGCCCTACGTGCTGCTATAACTCACTAAAGGCAATAGCGAAGTACAGGTTACAATGAGTTGGTTGTGTATGAAAGTATCTGGATTGGTTGGTTGCCCTAAAGGCGTCCCGAGGTCCAGCTTATTAGGTGGCTGGACTAGGGTTACAAGGAGATTACGTATCCGGCAAGCATACAGAGTCCTAAACCTAGCCGGCAAGTATGCCGCCTTCCTTCTTGGTCTTGGTGGCTTCGTGGGCTTCAGTCTTGGGCCTCCTCCTTGCCGGCATCCGCCTTCCTTGGTCGTCAACTATCTGGGCCGCCCGGCAGGCAAAGCCTTCACCACCACTGCGGCCACCCTGGACTAGCCGGATTGATCCATGCTGGTGATACCCTAGTAGGTATATCCCCAACATTAGCCCCTGGAAGGGTTCGAGTTCTTCAGCGCCCGTCTTCTTTTGTCGGCAACGTCCGTCTTGTCTTGTAAGCGTCTGAAGAGCTTGAAGCATTCCAAAGTTGAAAGTAATCGGCGGTCCGCCTAACGTTAGTCGGATGATTTTGCCGCCATCATGGGAAAGACGGCCTGACCGTTGTCAGGAATCTTCCCGGCACCAGTCTTGTCAATTGACTGGTCTTGTCAAAATGTTGACGGATGACGTCATGCAGTCCACGACAGTTTGGACTTGGGCATGTGTCGTGATTGTT